>CM031617.1:53168220-53193220 GCA_018398815.1 Conus ventricosus | reverse complement strand
ATATCTAGATATAAAACATATGACAGTGATATCTAGATATATACAGATCACAGTGATATCTAGATATATACAGATCACAGTGATATCTAGATATATACAGATCACGGTGATATCTAGTAGTTCCACAAATTGTGCAATTTGCCAGACAGCCGCAGAACATTTCCAGAAATACTATATGCATTTCTGTTTTTGAATTTCAGTTCGTGGTTTACGAACATTCTAAAATATTGCATATGCTCACATCGGATGTGTACACATTGGTTCTCAAATTTCTTATTTGAAAATGCAAATAAATAATAGAGACTCTGTCCTTTCGAAACACCACTTTATATCATGAGTGTAATTGTGGCTGTGAAATCCTTCACTGTCATCATATTACTTGGGGGCCGGATAGCTCAGTTGGTAGAGCGCCGGACTCGTGATCCTGGGGTTGCGGTTCGAATTTCGGTATAGGGGGATTTTTCCCTCGGAGTTAACATTGGTTCTGACTCCATTCCCCATATAGTCCTTCGAATGAGACTATAAACCGAGGTTTTCCGTGTGTGAACGCACGCATAACATCTTGCACACACGTAAAATCCCATCACCAACTTTCGGAAGAGAAGGCCAGTTTGGCCGTTGGTATGGATGACACGTGACACATAGCGTGCACCTTCCCCGAAGATGGAGTATGGCTGCCTTAAGGGCGGGATAAAAAAAGGGTCATACACATAAAAATCCACTGCCTGGCTATACAGGGAGTGTCCGCAGGAGTATCAGCCTGCGTACGCAGAAAGAAAGAAAGAAAGAATCATATTACTTTACCTAGGCTCAGTTCAACCCACGTCAAACCAAAGTGAAGGCAGGCAAGGAGATCCACCGCACCCAGTAGCCAGTAGTCTCCCCTGATGCCACTCTCACTTCTGTTGATTAGTCGCAGGCTGCTCTTCACCTTCCGCCAACATTTCACTCCGGCCACCCTGTCGTTTGAGGATGCGTTGGGGTCCCTTTCATATCTTGCTTTGCAGGTTTGCTGTGTGACGTCTCACGCTGTTCTCAAAGCAGCTTGATTTGCAGTCTCCAGAGGGTAGTTGACACTGAAGAGCTCTTGTGATCTGTTCCTGGCTTCTTCATTGGGCATGGAACCATTCTATTTCTTGCCCAAGATTCTGCATAAGCATTATCTCTCAAAGGCGTTCAACTCGCTCTCCCAGCTGTTTTTTTTTTTGGTTGCCAGTTTTCACAACACTAGAGCAGCATGGGTATGTCATTTGAATTGTGCAGCATATGGGAACCATCCGAAGTTTTGTTTTTAGTATATCTTACCTGTTTGTCATGCCTGTCTGGCGTCGACTTTTGTGTCCTGTGTAAAGTTCATCGGAAGAGCCCGGTCTGTTTATGTCAGTCCACCGACAATATAGAAGCATCTTCCTATACATCACGATTGTTGTATCCACCGTGGGAAGGAGAATCAGAGCTGTACTGGGGGGGGGGGGGCGGAATAGCTCAGTGGTAATGCACTGGAATCGTAATTTTGATTATCATGGACTTGCGGGTTTGAATCTCCCCAGGCCGTTTCGGTACAGGGGGATTTTTCCATCGGAGTTAACATTGGTTCTGACTCCATTTCCCATACAGTCCTTCGAATGGGACTATAAACCGAGGTTTTGTATGTGAAAGCACGCATCACCAACTTTCGGAAGAGAAGGCCAGTTTGGGCGTTGGTATGGATGACATGTTACACATAGCATGCACGTACCCCGAAGCTGGAGTATGGCTGCCTTATTGGCGGGATGAAAAAACGGTCATACACACAGAACTGCACTCCCTTTAAGGGTAGATGGGATTAATCCTTGCCTGTCTCTACAGGGAGTATCCGCAGGAGTAACAGCATGCGTATGCAGAAGAAGAAGAGCTGTGCTGCCGTCCGAAGTAGTCAGGGAAGAGCGAAACGGGGGAGATAGTTTTCTTCAAAACATGCTAAAGAAAAATGTAAAGAATAATCAATATGAAAGGACAAAGAACACTCGATATAAAACGAAAGTCTTTATTGCTTAGCAAGTGCTCAATTCTTACAACAGTAGATGGGAAACCAGCACAATCCCCTGTGAAAACCCAGTCACCAGCATACGATGGATGATGAGGGCCAAGACAGTGGGGAACGATGTGTGTCTGTTAAAACGCAGTGGATTGACGTGGAGACGTTCGGTTCATTTCCAGCTCTGCTCTGTTTCTTCATTTCACAGTGAGACTTCCGCTGACTTCTCGTGGCGTTTGCCACAGATTGCAGTCTTTCGACTTTCCTTTCGAGTGAAAGATGTTTTACGGCTGAGAAGAAGAGTGCTAAGTTTGGAAAGACGTTTTTCGCTTCTTCTCATCTTTTCTCTGTCTCATCTGTTCTGTGTCTTAGAGGTATAACTTTCATGCCCCTTGCTTCAGTCATCCTATACAGAACCATACACATGGTAGCAAGTTTCCAGTTGCCCAGTGATTTCTCTGTGTCTGTCTGTCTGTCTGTCTGTCTGTCTGTCTGTCGTCTGTCTGTCTGTCTGTGTCTGTGTCTCTGTCTCTCTCTCTGTCACTGTCTCTGTCTCTCTTTCTCTCCCCCCCCCCCTTCCCACACACACACATAGCACATTTCCTCCACCACTACCTACACACACAATTACGAACAGATCACTTTCCTGCCCCTTGTCTGCTTCTTACAGACATGTTTACATTTTGTTCAGAGGTTTCACAGAGCTGGTGCATATGACTTCTGTATATTAGTGATGTACATAGGACGACAGCAGAAACGAATTGTTCCACAAGCTTCCAAACAACTCCAGTACGTTTCCAGGAGAGAAAAAATCCCAGAATATTCTATGCATAACAGTTTTAAAATTCTACGTCATAGTTCAGAAACATTCTGATATATTGCACATGTTTACATTGGCTGTGTACACCCTGATTCTCGATTTTCAGATTCCGAAAGATGTAAATGATTGAGACTCTCCTCTTTTTGAAAACCGACTGATTTTGTGAGATAAATTGGAACAATTAAATCATCCTCTGGTAGCATATTGCTTTCTTCTTCTTCTTCTTCTTCTTCTCTCTCTTCTCTTCTTCTTCTTCTTCTTCTTCTTCTGCGTACGCAGGCTGATACTCCTGTACAGACAGCAAGTATTAAACCCATCTGCTCACAAAGGGAGAGGAGTTTTGTGTGTATGAACGTTTTTCATCCCGCCATTAAGGCAGCCATACTCCAACTTCGGGAAATGGCTTTACTTCAACTCGGATCATCCTACGTCATACAAAACAAGGTGCAGTCTGGCGATCCACCATACTCAATACTCAGTCCCCTGGTGTCGCTCTAACTTCTGTTGATACGTTTGAAGTTTGTCTACCCTTTCTGCCACCAGCTTATCTTAGAACGCCTTCTCGTTCGCTTGCCTGTCGGTTTCCAGTTTATTTCTTGGTTTGCAAGTCTTGGCATTTGAAGCCTGAAGACATTTTCAGAACAGCTGACCTGCCGTCGTCATATATAGTTTATCACAGAAAGTTGTTTGTAATGTACCCGATCTCTTCGTTGAAAACAACGCATGCCATTTAAGCCCAATTCTCGGGGGCATCTGTGACAAAAATCTCAAATTGCTCTCCCTGGACTACGGGGTTTGTGAATCGCCAGTTTTAGCAGGCGCCAGAGCAGCATGAATATCCATTGGAATCGTACAGCTCATCTAGAGCCATCAGAATTCTCCTTTTAAGAACATAACTGTTTATTAAAAGCATTCTGGGTGGGCATTGGGGGGGTGATCCTGTGAGAGCTTCAACTTACCCTGCGTTAGCAACCCCATACGTCATGGATTCATTAGCACAATCTCAAGTGAACAGGCACATTCCTAAAGCCGGGCTAATAGCCAAGTTAATGGTGAAGAAGTGTAGAAAGTGTGCCCCCCCCCCCCCCCCCCCTCCAAAAAAAAAAAAAAAAAAAAAAAGTAGAGTGATCAAGACACAGAAAGTTCTAGTGTTCAGCAAGTGCTGCATCCGCATGACAAGTGGATAGAAACCAGCCCAATCCCCCACAGAATATCCAATCAAGGCACCATGGCCATGAAAGCCGAGACTGCAGAAACATGCTGTCTGTCAAAAACGCATCAGAGTTGCTGGAAGACAGTCGTTCGTTGAGCTCGTGTCGTCTTTATTTTCAGCGGTACGAAATTTCTGCCGCCCGGGTGGGCATTCTGTCAGAATTGCAATCATCCCGTTTTGGTCTCGACAGAAGACGTTTCACAGAGTGGAAAAAGAAGATAGGTTCGAAAAATACGCGTGGGTTTCTTTTGCAGTCTTTTCTTTCTCTCTCTTGCAGTCCATTTATCTCACAAGTAGTGGTCTGTTCAGGCCGCTTGTTTCATCTCCCCCAAGCCACCCAACCTAGATTCAGATTCCCAGTTGTCTACCCTCTTTTTCTCGCGCTCTCTCTCTCTGCTCCTCTCTTCAATCTCGCTCTCAGCATCGCTCTCTCCTCTCTCTCTCTCTCCTCTCTCTCTCTCTCTCTCTTTGTTTCCTGTCGTGCTCTTCGCTGGCCGCGCGATCTCGTTCTCTCTCTCTTTCCTCGCTGGTGCCCTCTTCGCTCTCTCTCGCTCGCGCGCTCTCCTCCCTTCAATCTCTCTCTCTCGCTCTCTCTCTCTCTCGCGCTCTCTCTCCTCGTTCTCTCTCTCTCCGATGCATACACAAACAGCATACTCTCCCACCACTGCTCCACCACAAACAGTTAGCGACAGAGAAGGATTTTTATCGTATTGTTTGCTTGCTATAGACGTTAGATTTTGTTTAGAGGTGTAAGAACTGTTCCAAATGACGCGTTGATCGGTCGGGGTGTAGATACTGACCAACAGATCCAATGCGTTCCCAGAAAGGGTTTCAGTTGAGCTCCCAAATGTTTGATATTATTTTTGAGTAGTATTTTTCCTTCCAGGTTATCGAACTGTAATATTGCATATATTTTCATTTTGTAATTTGTTCTTGAACTTCCGATTTGTAGCATAGAGATAATTGAGTTCTATTTCCATAGGGAGAGAGAGAGAGGGGGGTGGGGGGGGAGTATGTAGGAATTGAAGAACACTAGTTCACCATCCGTGTTCTTTCTAAAAAGAATATTTCATTTACTGCTCTAGATATTGCTTTTGGAACGTTTCTGTATGGGAAATGCAGAATAATAACTTGCTCATTTTGTCACAGAAGAGAGAGAGGGAGAGAGAGAGAGCGAGAGAGAGAGAGAAAGAGAAGAGAGAAGAGAGAGAAGAGAAGAGAGAGAGAGATTGAGAGGGTGGAGGGGCACTCATGTTTTTCATCGTCAATACAATTCACCGTATAGTGTTGAGCGCGTTTCAGAAGTAGTCGTCGCTAATCACACATGCACCACACATCTACCTCCATGCATATTTTCGTCTTTTTGGTTGTGGGTTTGGTTGTGTGGTTGGTTGGGGGGGGGCACGATCTTTCAGAGACTGTTTTCTTCCTTCTTTGCGCAATGCCGTGTATGCGCGCCGCGTGTTTTGTGTGGTGTGTTTTGGGTGTGTGTGTGTGTGGGTGTGTGTGTTTTGTGTGTGTGTGTGTTGGAGGTGTGGTGTGTGGGTGGTGTGAAAGAGAGAGGTAGAGAGAGAAGAGAGAGAGAGAAAAGAGAAGAGAAGAGAACATGTAGTCACAACCTGCACTCATAGGATGCTACTACAAAGACTGGCGGCTGGATGGGCTGCGCAAATCAGCTGTGGAAATATTAAAGAGATATAAAAACAAATATTCATTACCAAAAACGTCAGCATCGCGATCCCCCACACACACACACTGGAGATAAATTAGAAAAAGCGGTCGTTGTACTGTCATAAAAACTGCTCTTCGAATAAATCCTACAGGAACTAGCGACTCCTTTCCACTATAATCATTCGTTACTCCCAGTGTGGAGCCGACAATCGCTCCCTTGCCAAACCCTCTCACACCTCCCTTGGCTCTGTTGTCCAACTACAAGAGGAGCATTGCAAGACTGAGGACTGGGCACTTCAGACTGAGACATCACATGTTCACAAAGTGCCACTTGACCAGTCTTCAGTTGCCCCTTGCGTACAGCCCCCAATGAGCAGGGATCACGGCCGCTGACTTCCCACACCTGAAAAGCTAAGGACAGAGACCCAGGCCTACCAACACACCGATGAGGGAAAAGCTGGAGGATCACTGGAGGCCTCCGCCGTACAGCAGCCTTCGTCAGTGCCCTCGTGGGTTCCAGTGTGCGTGAACCGGGAAGAAGACAAGTCCAAATATGGGATAAGGCACCGAGGCAGTGCCCCCACATATGGGTATTCTACATCTCCACGGTTAAAAGTTCATACACGGCTCCCCGGAATAAGCACTCAAGTGAAGACATGAAATGTGAAGAAAGTGCTAAATTAAAAAAAAAACGGAGCGAAAATTAACTGCATCTCACAAACGATAATAAAACAAAAAAAGAATAAATAACCAAAATGAATTGAAATAGATAGATAATAAATAATGAACAGAATGGAAGAAAAGTGTTGAAAAAAATATTGAGAAGAAATATCTTAAGCCTAGCATTTATTTGCATACAGAAAGTATCCACGGAGGGTCAAGAAAAAAAAAGAAAATGTACCAAAGGGCTTGAGTGCAACGCTGCTGTTTATCTTCCAAAGCAGTGTTGCCGTCACTGAGAGATATAAGGTTAAACATCGTGAAATGTTAGGTGAGTTCTTGAAGAGAGAGAGAGGGGGGGGGGAGGGGGGAGAGAGAAGGGGGGGAGAGAGAAGGTGGAAGAGAGAAAAGAGAGAGGAGAGGGTGAGAGAGAGTGAGGGAAAAGAGGGAGAGAGAGAGAGAAGAGAGAGAGAGAGGGGAGAGAGAGAGAGAAGAGAGAGAGAGAGAAGAGAGAGTAATGCCAGCACTGCTGGAGTGAACGGAGGTGTGTGGTCGCCGGGTATATGGAATTTGATATGACGGAAACAGTGCCAGACCGTGATCATGGTGATTCTCCGTTGGTCCGCGAGGAGCAGCAGGCAGGTCATCTGCTGATGGGCCCTCAATTCTTGATGCACAACCGCATGAATGGACTCCTGCAAGGAATGGCAAGAACCATTTGCTCGCGATTTCCTCCTTTCCTGGATACGTCTGTTCTGTTTCCACTCGAAATTCGGTGGGGTGTTCCCCGGGTACACTGTTGCTCCCACTGGTTTCTGCAAGGGGCCATCTCTCAGAAGCAGTGTCGATTGCTGGCGGCGGAGGTTGGTCTTCACGGAGGCTTTGTATCTCTTGATGCCTTCCTCGGTCACGTTGTCCTTCCTTCGTGTCCAGAAGAGCAGATACCGTAATCTCGTGGTAAAACACTGTTCCAAACAAAACCATTTTGTTACATCGCATGTTCATTGCAGTTCTGTGTGAACTCGATAAATTGAAACTTCCTCAAGGTGCTATTAGCCACGACGCTTGTCAGGACACGCGGTGATATCCACAAGAGAGAGAAGAGATAAGAAGAGAGAGAGAGAGAGAAGAGACAACAGACAGACAACAGCAGAGAGACAAGAGAACAGATAACAGAGACAGACTAACAGACAGCAGACGACAGAGAAGTCGCTGTGAGAAGGGTAAATAATCACTGCTATGCACACTACCGGTACACCAGAATGTGCGAGTTGCTAAGTGCAGCGATGTAAATTGCTACGATGTTAAGTTCATGTTGTTTGTCTGATGAGAATATAACAAAATAACTCGAAGCAAAATTTATGCTAGTTTTCTTTTCTGGGAAGTCTTCGACACACTGTTTTTTTCCCCCTCTTAAGTTCGTCGGAAAAGAGAATAAAATAAATAAAGAAGTGCGTATGTGTAGATGTGTAGTGGGAGCCCAAATCAATGGAGAACGGGGAGGAACAAGCAACATGAGAAAGAGTTAGAAATACGAGAGAGAGAGAGAGAGAGAGAGAGAGAGAGAGAGAGAGAGAGAGAGAGAGAGAGAAGGGAATTGAGAGAGAGAGAGAGAGAGAGAGAGAGAAGAGAAGAGAGAGAGGGGGGGGCGTGAACTGTGTCACAGTTCGAGCAGTCGGACAGTAAAAGAGCTCCGAAGTTTATGGGCTGTGATGGACATCACCGTGACTGTAAAGCAACATGAGAGAAAGTTAGAAAGATGTAGAGAGAGAGAAGAGAGAGAGAGAGAGAGAGAGAGAGAGAGAGTAGAGAGAGAGAGAGAGACAGAGAAGAAGAGACAAGAAGGAGAGACCAGACAGACGAACAGACAGACAGACAGAAGAGACGACGAGGTGCAGAACAGATAAATGTTGAAAAGATTCTCCCTGTCTAAGCTGATTGTAGAAAGACCAGCAAAAAAAACACAACAACAAGATCCAGGTGCCGACGCAAGTGAAAAAAAAGCTCTGAAAATTATTATACGCCCACTTCGAATGACTATGTTCAGTGCGTGTGTGTGTGAGTGGTGGTGTTGTGTGTGAAAGAGTTACAACCAACAGAGAACAAATCAAGTTAACCAAAATGTTTCTCTGCCTTTGTCCCCGATATTCTCCTTGTTACGTAATGAAAGGTTAGTAAGTAAGACATTCTGTTTTTTGGTGGTGGGTTTGTTTGCTTGTTGGTTGGTTTGGTTGGTTTGGTTGGGTGTTTTTTGGGGTTTTTTGGAGTGGGCGTGGGGGTAAAGGGGAAGGGTGGTAGGGTAGATTGTATTGGAGCGGGAGGGGAGAGATGTATTTGGAGCGAGAAAGGGAATTGGCTTTGGTGGGGGTTTTTTGCCTCTTCTCTTGTAGGGGTTTGTGACGTGTGTAAGGAGGTGGCCCTGGGGGAACCCGAGGAATCGAGTGCTCTTTTCACGTTTTTGTGTTGGTGTTGTTGTTGTTTCTTTCCGGTTTTTCGAACTAAGCCATACTAGACTGTCCTCGTGTTGTGGATACTCAGGCTCTCGCCAAGCGTAAAATACCAGGCGTCTGACATGGAGGGTATTCTGGTTCTCTCCAACTTGATATAAAATTTGTAAAGAGAGAAGACAGAGAAGAGAGAGAGAGAGAGAGAGAGAGAGAAGAGAGATGGAGGGAGCATGAAGAGCAGGGCGTGGGTTAAAGGGTAATAGGCATGCTGGCTTGGGGGTGTCTGTGAATCCTATTTTTGTCTTGTTTTGCATTTTTGGGCGGGGCGGGGGAATGGGGAGAGGGCTGGTGGTATGAGGAAAGCAAGTGTATTAAAAAAGTCTTCCCTTTAGAAACAGGGGTGCTTGGAGAGTTGTGGAGCGTTTATTTTTTCTTTCTTTCGTTATTCTGCTTCTGTGTCTTTTCTGTCTTTCGTTCCGTCTTTCTTTCTTGCTCTCTCTCGTATTCTTTCTTTTTTTTCTTTCTTTCTACTTTCTGGTTCGTTCATGTCGTGTCTGTGGGCGGCTTCTTTTTCCTCTCTCTTTCTTTCTTGTCTTTCTTTTTTTTTCCTTTCTTTCTAATCTTCTGTTTTTCTTTCTTTCTTTCTTTCTATTTTCTTCTCTGTCGGTCGGTCTTCTTTCTTTCCCGTCTTTCTTCCTTTTCTTTCCTTCGTTCTTTCTTTCTGTCTGCTGTCTGCATTTTTGTCTTGTGGTTCTTCTTGCTTCCTTCTGGTGATTCTCGTCTTATTCCTAGGCTCGGACTTTCAGATCAGGCATGGGTGAGAGTGTTGCGGTGAGCTACCGTTTTCAATCCAGCCACTTACCCGACACATGCCGTCTGTGAGGCGTTGATCATCTGTGGATAAACGAAGGAGCTTTTTGAGTCGGGACAGGTGATACAGGATATGGCCACGTCAGGTAATCTGCTAAGTTCAAGAACCTCATGCCAGTGCATTCTACTCATGGGCAAAGTGCGGACTCATAATTCCTGTGGTAGATGGTAGGGTCGTTGGTTCGATTTTCGTAAAAGCGTCCGGTGAGGGGGAGTTTTCTCCTAGAGTTCTTACTTGTTATGACTATATTTCAGTAAAGTCTTGCGGGAATAACTGAAGTGTCATGGGTGAAGACACACGTAGCATCTCTGCACTTGTTATATCCCATCACCAACCGCGGGAAGTGTAGCCCCCATTCCAGAGGATACGTACCACGCAGGAGGGGCATCGTGTGTGCGTGAACGGTCTACAGTCAGTGACCAACTGAGCGTGGAGTAATACAATATTGGCAACTATTGCCGTAAGAAGAACGGAGAAGAACGACCACAAAGAAACAACAACAGCGTTCAAGTTTGTGTTCCGTAGACCTTCGGGGAACGGAGTGGACCCACTAAGCCTCCTTCCGAGTTGTCCTCCTTCCCGTTCCAAGACTCGTCACTGAACCGCAGGAAATCCCTGCTGACTACGGAAAGACTGTGACCTGGTCTGCGGCATACTCTAAAGACCTCATGCGAAAGCTTGCCTGTCTTGAGTTGTACTTCATCGCCTGTCAGCGAACAGCAGCGACGAGGCTATAGGATGCATACGCAGTGACTTAACGGGGGGTTTTTTTTGCGCCGGGGGGGCTCTGCAGTCATGAAATACGGCTGGTACACCATGGGAAATGCTCCCGGAGTTTCTGTCATAGCACATCCTGTGGCATTATACAATTTCTGCCAGCAATTATGTCCTGCACGTGTATGCCTCCCACCCTAGTGATACACTTGTGCATTTCAAAAGGTAGTGGCGGGATTGCTCCAGCTGAGTTTCGCCATTATGAGGACCTCTCTGGGTACTACCCCACCTCCGGTGTTTTTTTCTTTCTTCTGACCCTGGATAGTAAGCAAAAGTATCGCCGACAAAGACGAAAGAGGAACAGGACCCCAAAGAAAGCAAAAAGCATTCATGTTGGTGTTCGTACCTTCGGGGTGACTAAGTGGTCTCACTAAGCCCTCTTCGATTTGTCTCCCTTCCCACCCATGCCCAGACTCTTCCAAAAGCTCTTCTCTGTGTTGTTGTTTTTCTTGTTGTGTTGTTTGTTTGTTTTTTCTCCAAATTTTTTGATGGATGCTTATTTTGCCGACAACCACACCCCTGTGTTTCGGTAGGTGAAGCAAACTCTGCTGTATGGTCATAAGACATGTCCCATCTTGTGCCCCTGCATTGTCTTCTTAAATTGGTGTTCTCGTAAACGAAATGCATGTGTGCATGTCTCTTGCCTGCAAACACCCATGGATTCCTGCTCACCGGCTGATCAACAGGTGCACCTCAGCACTTGGCCCAAGCGGTGCCATGCCCAGAAAATTGATGTGTCAACGAAATGGAGCAATGCAGTGTATAGTTGCTGGATTTGCATGTGGCTGGCGGACCGCCAACCGTGGAGGCTGGGTAACAGTGCCATCCATAGCGCTATGGCGAAGGCGGCCACAGTTCTTGACGCTGTGTTCATCTCTGGTTTTTTCAGGAAGGGCACATCGCACGGGTCGCGACATTGTTGCACCAGTTTCTTATTGTTCACGCGCCCTGTGTTCTGGAATGTATCGGTAACCTTGTTTTGTGGCAATATTAAGTCAGGACGGACGTGTTAATGGAACATAAAAATGTTAGCGTCAGCCACAGCGCTACAGTCTTCTACTTCAATCTGATCTCTAACGTAACTATCTGCGGGGCAGGGTTGGGAAGGGGGTGCTCTAGAACTGCCTTGTAAGGTTTTCCAGACGTTTTTGTCCGATCAACACAAGTCTGTGAACGTGAATGAATCCTCCAAGCCTACTTCCTGTCTCCTTACTAGTCTGATTTAAACACAACGTAACAAGCCAACAAATATACAAACAAGAAGAGGGGGGGGGGGGGGGGGGGGGGGGGGGGGGGGGGGGGGGGGGGGGGGGGGGGGGGCGGGGAGATGGGGGAACGGTGAAAATGATGGAGTAAGTCGCAAATATTAAATCCTTCGCAAGACAACATCCATGCGAACCATCCTTTCTGCTTGGCCACAGACCTAAGGTTTTACGGCCTCTCTGGAATCGCTTTCGTCTCCTGAGCTTGTGCACAAAGTTCACGTTGGGTGAGTCTTCAAGGTCCATGCGTACAGCCACAATGAACATGGTACACTTCCGCAGACTGTCCCACACATGAAAAGCTGAGGGCAGAGACCGGCCGTGCCAACACACCGTGAGGAAAAGCTTTATGGATCACTGGAGGGCCTCGCACGTAAGCAGCCTCGTCTGGGCCTCTGGGGGTTCCGGGCGGGGGGACGGAGAAGAAGAAGAAATCTTCTGAGGAAGGCTGAATCGTAGAAATGGCTCTTTAATGTCATTCCAACCACAATCTCGACACGTCCACCATCCTCCTATTCAGTGATAATTCTCACCACCACAGGTGGGAGAATCACAATCCCACTGCCCTCCTAAGCAGCCATGGAAGGGGGCCAAGTCGAAAGAAAACGTGGCAAAGAAATACTAACAAAACAACAATAGAAAAGCTGATTCAAGACAAGAACAATATATATTCCTTTTCGCGCCTTTTGGGGTTATGGAGGGAAGGGTGAGTTTAAAGCAGTAACAGAAAAGAAAAACAAAGGAAGCCTCAAGAAAGCGGAAATTTTGGGGCGATCGCAGGGCGGGACATCGACCAACAATACACAACATTTGAGATAAGCTAATATACTTTGACATCAGAAACATTTTTGGCGATTAGAGAAGACATCATTTGAACAAACATTTTATACTAATCTCGGGTAAGAAAGCTTTTGCAAAAGCTGTGTGTGCAAATTAAGATATGATGAACATCCATGACAAAACGAAGTCGCACCGTATTCTGACAGGTCACATTGATGACATAACCTTTCTTCATGTGGGAACACAATCACATCTCCTCCAAGGTGGGTGAATTTATGATCAGAAACATCTATTTGATAAAAGGGTAGATGGAAATATCGTGAGCTGGAAAACATTTCTCCTCCTAACATAACATCTAAATTTGATAACGGTAATGTATAATCGGTGAGCTGGAAAACAGTTCTCCTGTCAGCAGGCGCAGAAGGAAGCTGAGAAACAAAGTTAAGATTCATTCTGCGGTGAGTCCGCGCCAATAAAAAGAGGTGTGAAACTCGGCAGTTTGGGTCTTCTGATTTGTTTGTGCCGTTGGTGGGGGCGGAAATGACATAAGAATATATTCTAAGAGCGAAAAAAGTGTTTTCGCAAAGAATAATTAGTTTATCAAAGAAATGCGGGTGTTTTTCTTGTTTAGCGAGTACTAAATCTGAAATAACACTAAAGGGAACCCCCCCCCCACCCCCCCCCCCAGTTTCCAGCCCCCAGTGAAGATCCAAGATCACCAGCACACGACGGGGTAAAAAGGTCCAGAACTGCGTAAACAATAACTCATCTGTCAAAACCCAATAGGTTTACTCAGAGAAGAGTCAATGCAGGCCATCTCACCTTTTGTTCATTTCTGCGGCAAAATTGCCTGACACCTCGCGGGATGTTGCTCGCCGAATGATTGTAATTGTTCCGATTTGTTCCATAGAGAAGACGGGTTCTTTTTTTTTTTCGTTCTTCGCGGGAAGTAGAGTGCCGTGGTTTATAAAGGGAGTGTGTGGGTGTGGTGTGGTTGGGTGTGTGTGTGTTGGGGGTGTGTGTGTGGGGTGGGGGGGGGGGGGGGGGAATATATAGCGCGCGCCGCGCCGCGCGTGTGTGTGTGTGTGGTGTGTAGGTGGTGTGTGTTGTTGAGTGGAGTGTGTGAAGTGAGTGTGGAGTGAGTGTGGTGAGTGTGGTGTGTGTGTGTGTGTGGGTGGTGTGTGTGGGTTTGTGTGTGTGAGTGTTGTATGTGTGAGAAAAGAGAAGAGAGAAGTGAGAGAAGAGAAGATAGTGTGTGTGTGTGTGTGTGTGTGTGTGTGTGTGTGTGTTGTGTGTGTTGTGGGTGGTGGTGAGAGCGTGTTGTTGTAGGTCAATGAGTGTGTGTGTGTGTGCGTGTGAGTGTGTGTGTGCGTGTGTGACGTGTTGTGTGTGTGTGTGTTGTGTGTGTGTGGTGTTGTGTGTGGGCGCGCGTGTGTGTGGTTGGTCGTGCGTGTTGCGCGTGTGTGCGCGTGTGCTGTGCGTGTGATGTGTGGGTGGTGTTGTGTGAGGTGTGTGTGTGTGGGTGTGTGCGTGCGTGCTGCTGCGTGTGCGTGCGTGCGTGCGGGTGCGTGCGGTCCGTGCGTGTGCGGCGTGTTTGCGTGTGGTGTGTGTGTGTGTGTGGTTGTGTTGTTGTGTGTTGTGTGGTGTGTATGTGTGCGTGTGTGTGTCCGTGCTGGGTGTGGCGGGCGTGTGTGTGTGCGGGGTGTGTGTGCGCGCGCGCGCGCGCGCGTGTGTGTGTGTGTGTGATAGTCTTTTAGTCTCACATTCACTCTTCACAAAGGTATTATGCCTAGCCGTGTATTTCGGGGTCAATGTGGAGTGAAACGCAAACTCAGTTTCCAGCCGTCCATCCTCTCTCTCTCTCTATCCTCTCCTCTCCCTTCTCTTCCTCTCTCCTCTCTCTCCTCTCTCTCTCGTCTTCTCGTCTCTCTCTCTCTACTCTCTTACGCCTGCCGGCCCCCGACGCATCCCCGCGTTTCTCTCTCGTGCGCGTTCATACGTGTCCTCTAGTGGTGTGTGTGTTTGTGTGTGAGTGTGGGTGTGGGTGTGGTGTGTGAGTGTGGTGTGTGTGTGTGTGTGGGGGTACTGGCGATTACTCGCTATCTCTCTCTCTCCATCTCTCTCTCTGTCTCTCTCTCCTCTCTCTCTGTCTGGCCTCTCTCTCAGTCTCGCTCTCTCTGCTCGTCGTGTCTGTCTGTCCTGTCATCTTCCTCTCTCTTCTCCGCATCTCTCACTCTCTCGCTCGTCCATCTCTCTCTCTCTCTCTCTCTCTGCTGCCCACGAGGAGGGGAAATGTTTATAGACAATGTCAAATATTTTGGAGTACAGGTTATCTGACGTCGATCGATCGATCAAGGCGATTCATCTGAAGTAGGTTGACACCATGTGTGTTTAAACCATTGTGACTACCCGATGTGTACAAATAAGGAAAGCGGTCCAGAACAGAAGTGGCCAGTCTTCTACTGCCGCTTATCTTGTCACTGAGCAGTCCTGATCTGCCCCTATATTTATACACATCGGAAGGTGTGTACTTGGGGTTAGTTTCCCCCTATCTCTCGGAAAATAAATGGAAAGAGAAAGAAAGCTATAATAGGTCTTGTGCTTTTACAAATAAAGTGTCAAAGTTTTGTTGTCACTCTCTCGGGCTTCGGTTATGTCCTCTCTCTGTCCTGTCTGTCGTCTGTCTGTCTGTCTCTCGCTCTCTCTCTCTCTCTCTCTCTCTCGCTCGTAAGGAATTGACACTCGTTCAAAAAATAGCGATGCTTTTGTCTCTGTCCTCGTCTTCATTTCTGTCTTTCTGTCTCTCTCTCTCTCTCTCTCTCTCTCTCTCTCAAGGAATTGGACACGCGTGTCATAAAATAGCGATACATTTACCATGTATTGGACATTCTGTACAGTAAAACGATGTCCCAACCTTTACCTGGCGAATGGATTTAGCAGCAAACACTTGAATTTAGTATGAACCAGATTTGGACTGGAAGGTCAGACATTGCACAACACCAGTACGTTACAGTAGATATACTGGAACTGGATTTAATTGTCCACTATGACAATAAAGGAAAAGAAACGAACTGCATTTTTTTTTTTCGAGGCGCGCAAGGCAAGAGCGCAACATATACCATCTTAAGGTGTCCGGTGAGTCCTGTCAATTTCGGTTAAAGTCTTGCTAAATGGTGTCTCAAGTAAGCATAGAAAGAAATTTGTCTCTATTTCCAGTTCTAGACATTTAAGTTCGCATCAGTTATGACTTCGGAAAGAGACTCTATCCAGGTCCTTTTTACCCGTAGTGGTTGTAAAAATCCATACATTGTTGTTACGTTCTCCTCCCCCCTTCAGAAAGGCCAGTGGCCGGTGTGTATATGATAAATACCTGAGTTCTGAAGAAAAAAAAA
The DNA here is from genome assembly GCA_018398815.1 of Conus ventricosus. NCBI lineage: Eukaryota > Metazoa > Mollusca > Gastropoda > Neogastropoda > Conidae > Conus > Conus ventricosus. Next base: position 53,177,313 of record CM031617.1, on the reverse strand, counting down.
ACAAGGAAAAAAAAACACGTGGCAAGAACGGAACTGCGCCTTGGAAAATGACATCGAAAAAGTTACCTTTCAGATGATCAACATACATTCGCACAGAGGTCAAAAAAACAAACATGGCGCGTGTTTTCTATGGTGACGATTCTGATCCCGTCAAAGAGCGCAGTAAGCTCATACCCTACAGCAGTGAAATCTGTAGTCATAATGAAGAACTAAAACCCACTAACCTAGGGAATGTGTTTTGGTACTCGTGTCTCTCTCTCTCCCTCTCTCTCTCTCTCCGTCTCTCTCGCTGCTGCCTTCCGCTCGCCTCTCTCTCTCTCTCTCTCGCTCTCCTCTCTCTGCCCTCTCTCTCCTCTCTCGCTCTCTCTCTGGGTGTCTCTGCCTGCTCGCGGAGGGATGTGGTGTGGTTATTTTGTTGTCGTGTGTGCGAGTGTAATTTGTGAGTCTCTCATCATCTCTCTCTCTCATCGCCTCTCGTCATCTCATCACGTCTCTCTCATCACAATCCTCTCCATATACTCTCCTCTCTCCTCTCTCTCACTCTCATCTCACTTCTCTCCACAGCTCTCCTCTCCCCCCCACACTCACACACACACACACATACAACACACAAAAACTTATAATACGCCGAAAGCTCTCTCTCTCTCTCTTCTCTCTCTCTCTCCTCCCTCGCTCTTCTCCTCCTCTCCCTCTCTCTCTCTCCTCCCTCCTCTCTCTCTCTCTCTCTCTCCTTCCTCCTCCTCCCCCTCCTCCTTCACTCCTCCTCCTCTCTCTCTGCTTTCAGTCAGACTATCTGTCTGTCGTCCTCTAGTCTCTCTGTATGTATATGTATGTATATGTATGTATTATTGAACAGCAGAGCTGACCACTCAGACTGGTCCATACTTTTGATCTCCCTTGCATCCTTGAATGGATCCTCAAGCATAGGCTCAAAGATTGTCCCCTACATTTTACACTGTTTGCATAATGCTTTTAGTTTTTCAGCAACTTTTTTCCTCTCCACACTTTCCTTTTGTTCCATTTACTACCCTTCGCTGGCTGCTTTGGGGGTGCTGTTGGATTCTTTTTCGAACCCTTGGTGATGAACACCACAGAATTATGGACTGTAGTGTGTCTCTATTTGACACCAAGAGCATAGACACAATCAGCTGTGTCTCCCTGATGAGTCCGATCCAGCGGACGAAAGGCCTAGGAGATACAAATAGATCTGCCTTCGAGGAGGAATACGATGGTTTCCTCAGGCAGCTAGCGAAGGGTTTTTCATATTTATAATATATTCCCCCCCCCCCCTCACACACACACACCCTTTTTTTCATCTTTAATTTTTTTTTATAAATTAAATCTTTGCCAAGTCGTTACTATAATGACTGAAGAATTGTTAACCTGCACTTGTTTTCTCCCACTATTTAATTGTTTAGCAGTATATATATATATATATATGTTGTTTGTATAAGGGTGGTTGCGTTGCGTACATGCGTTGTGTCTGTGTGTGCGAGTGTATTTGTGAGTCTCTCTCTCTCTCTCTCCCATCCAACTTACAGCATGATAATTTGAACGTATGAGATTTCTAGAGAAGAAAAAAATTGGTAGTAGCTAACAAAGAAAGGAACCAAAACAGCAGTTTTGCAAAATCTGGGTGTTGGGACACACTGAGACGTAACATTAGCTGTCATTTTATTGAATGCCAGGGATTTTTTTTAATTGAATCAGGAAATGCTTTTAGAATTAATGACTGGCATCGGCATGCTAGATAAATAACAACAACAAAAGAAACTAGGACACAATATCATGATATGTACCTTCTGAAACATAAGTTTCTGCTGAAAGTCGTGTTGACCACAAAGCCATGGTGTTATGTTTCAGTACCAGCACATCTGCACTTAGTGTTTGGTGGTCACACTACCTCACAGAACAAGAGGATTTGGCTCCAAAAGTGAGTACTGAGAATTTCAATGTGTTGTGTGTGTGTGTGTGTGTGCAAATTTGAGTAATCGACATTGTAGTCTGTGTGAAGAAGAATGCGTCTTTGTCTGTCCGTCCGTCCGTCCGTCTCTCTCTCTCTCTCTCTCTCTCTCTCTCTCGCTTTCTGTGTGTGTGTGTGTGTGTGTGTGTGTGTCTGCCTCTGTCTGTTTCTTTGTGTGTGTGTGTACGTACCCCCCCTCTCTGTTTGTTCTCTCAGCTTCTCCACTCTACCCCTCCCTCTTTAAGCCTCTGTCTCTCTCTGTTTGTTCTCTCTGCTTCTCCACTTACCCCTCCCTCTTTAAGCCTCTGTCTGTCTCTGTTTGTTCTCTCTGCTTCTCCACTCTACCCCCTCCCTCTTTAAGCCTCTGTCTCTCTCTGTTTGTTCTCTCAGCTTCTCCACTCTACCCCTCCCTCTTTAAGCCTCTGTCTCTCTCTGTTTGTTCTCTCAGCTTCTCCACTCTACCCCTCCCTCTTTAGGCCTCTGTCTCTCTCTGTTTGTTCTCTCAGCTTCTCCACTCTACCCCTCCCTCTTTAAGCCTCTGTCTCTCTCTGTTTGTTCTCTCTGCTTCTCCACTCTACCCCTCCCTCTTTAAGCCTCTGTCTCTCTCTGTTTGTTCTCTCAGCTTCTCCACTCTACCCCTCCCTCTTTAAGCCTCTGTCTCTCTCTGTTTGTTCTCTCTGCTTCTCCACTCTACCCTCCCTCTTTAAGCCTCTGTCTCTCTCTGTTTGTTCTCTCAGCTTCTCCACTCTACCCCTCCCTCTTTAAGCCTCTGTCTCTCTCTGTTTGTTCTCTCAGCTTCTCCACTCTACCCCTCCCTCTTTAAGCCTCTGTCTCTCTCTGTTTGTTCTCTCAGCTTCTCCACTCTACCCCTCCCTCTTTAAGCCTCTGTCTCTCTCTGTTTGTTCTCTCAGCTTCTCCACCTCTACCCTCCCTCTTTAAGCCTCTGTCTCTCTCTGTTTGTTCTCTCAGCTTCTCCACTCTACCCCTCCCACTTTAAGCCTCTGTCTCTCTCTGTTTGTTCTCTCTGCTTCTCCACTCTACCCCTCCCTCTTTAAGCCTCTGTCTCTCTCTGTTTGTTCCTCAGCTTCTCCACTCTACCCCTCCCTCTTTAAGCCTCTGTCTCTCTCTGTTTGTTCTCTCTGCTTCTCCACTCTACCCCTCCCTCTTTAAGCCTCTGTCTCTCTCTGTTTGTTCTCTCAGCTTCTCCACTCTACCCTCCCTCTTTAAGCCTCTGTCTCTCTCTGTTTGTTCTCTCAGCTTCTGCACTCTACCCCTCCCTCTTTAAGCCTCTGTCTGTCTCTGTTTGTTCTCTCAGCTTCTCCACTCTACCCTCCCTCTTTAAGCCTCTGTCTCTCTCTGTTTGTTCTCTCTGCTTCTCCACTCTACCCCTCCCTCTTTAAGCCTCTGTCTCTCTCTGTTTGTTCTCTCAGCTTCTCCACTCTACCCTCCCTCTTTAAGCCTCTGTCTCTCTCTGTTTGTTCTCTCAGCTTCTCCACTCTACCCCTCCCTCTTTAAGCCTCTGTCTCTCTCTGTTTGTTCTCTCAGCTTCTCCACTCTACCCCTCCCTCTTTAAGCCTCTGTCTCTCTCTGTTTGTTCTCTCAGCTTCTCTACTCTACCCCTCCCTCTTTAAGCCTCTGTCTCTCTCTGTTTGTTCTCTCTGCTTTTCCACTCTACCCCTCCCTCTTTAAGCCTCTGTCTCTCTCTGTTTGTTCTCTCTGCTTCTCCACTCTACCCCCCTCTTTAAGCCTCTGTCTCTCTCTGTTTGTTCTCTCAGCTTCTCCACTCTACCCCTCCCTCTTTAAGCCTCTGTCTCTCTCTGTTTGTTCTCTCAGCTTCTCCACTCTACCCCTCCCTCTTTAAGCCTCTGTCTCTCTCTGTTTGTTCTCTCAGCTTCTCCACTCTACCCCTCCCTCTTTAAGCCTCTGTCTCTCTCTGTTTGTTCTCTCAGCTTCTCCACTCTACCCCTCCCTCTTTAAGCCTCTGTCTCTCTCTGTTTGTTCTCTCAGCTTCTCCACTCTACCCCTCCCTCTTTAAGCCTCTGTCTCTCTCTGTTTGTTCTCTCAGCTTCTCCACTCTACCCCTCCTCTTTAAGCCTCTGTCTCTCTCTGTTTGTTCTCTCAGCTTCTCCACTCTACCCCTCCCTCTTTAAGCCTCTGTCTCTCTCTGTTTGTTCTCTCTGCTTCTCCACTCTACCCCTCCCTCTTTAAGCCTCTGTCTCTCTCTGTTTGTTCTCTCAGCTTCTCCACTCTACCCCTCCCTCTTTAAGCCTCTGTCTCTCTCTGTTTGTCTCTCAGCTTCTCCACTCTACCCCTCCCTCTTTAAGCCTCTGTCTCTCTCTGTTTGTTCTCTCAGCTTCTCCACTCTACCCCTCCCTCTTTAAGCCTCTGTCTCTCTCTGTTTGTTCTCTCAGCTTCTCCACTCTACCCCTCCCTCTTTAAGCCTCTGTCTCTCTCTGTTTGTTCTCTCTGCTTCTCCACTCTACCCCTCCCTCTTTAAGCCTCTGTCTCTCTCTGTTTGTTCTCTCAGCTTCTCCACTCTACCCCCTCCTCTTTAAGCCTCTGTCTCTCTCTGTTTGTTCTCTCAGCTTCTCCACTCTACCCCTCCCTCTTTAAGCCTCTGTCTCTCTCTGTTTGTTCTCTCAGCTTCTCCACTCTACCCCTCCCTCTTTAAGCCTCTGTCTCTCTCTGTTTGTTCTCTCAGCTTCTCCACTCTACCCCTCCCTCTTTAAGCCTCTGTCTCTCTCTGTTTGTTCTCTCAGCTTCTCCACTCTACCCCTCCCTCTTTAAGCCTCTGTCTGTCTCTGTTTGTTCTCTTGCTTCTCCACTCTACCCCTCCCTCTTTAAGCCTCTGTCTGTCTCTGTTTGTTCTCTCTGCTTCTCCACTCTACCCTCCTCTTGAAGCCTCTGTCTGTCTCTGTTTGTTCTCTCTGCTTTCTCCACTCTACCCCTCCCTCTTTAAGCCTCTGTCTCTCTCTGTTTGTTCTCTCAGCTTCTCCACTCTACCCCTCCCTCTTTAAGCCTCTGTCTCTCTCTGGTTTGTTCTCTCTGCTTCTCCACTCTACCCCTCCCTCTTTAAGCCTCTGTCTGTCTCTGTTTGTTCTCTCAGCTTCTCCACTCTACCCCTCCCTCTTTAAGCCTCTGTCTCTCTCTGTTTGTTCTCGCAGCTTCTCCACTCTACCCCTCCCTCTTTAAGCCTCTGTCTCTCTCTGTTTGTTCTCTCAGCTTCTCCATTCACCCCTCCCTCTTTAAGCCTCTGTCTCTCTCTGTTTGTTCTCTCTGCTTCTCCACTCTACCCCTCCCTCTTTAAGCCTCTGTCTCTCTCTGTTTGTTCTCTCAGCTTCTCCACTCTACCCCTCCCTCTTTAAGCCTCTGTCTCTCTCTGTTTGTTCTCTCTGCTTCTCCACTCTACCCCTCCCTCTTTAAGCCTCTGTCTCTCTCTGTTTGTTCTCTCAGCTTCTCCACTCTACCCCTCCCTCTTTAAGCCTCGTCTCTCTCTGTTTGTTCTCTCAGCTTCTCCACTTACCCTCCCTCTTTAAGCCTCTGTCTCTCTCTGTTTGTTCTCTCAGCTTCTCCACTCTACCCCTCCCTCTTTAAGCCTCTGTCTCTCTCTCTGTCTGTCTGTCTGTCTTTCTCTCTCTCTGTTTTTATCTGTTTGTCTGATTGTCTGTCTGTCTGTTTTGTAGTCTGTCTCTCTCTCTCTCTCTCTCTCTCTCTCTCTCTCTCTCTCTCTCTCTCTTCTCTCTCTCTCTCTCTCTCTCTCTCTCTCGTGTCATTCAAAGTCACAATTCTCACATCAAACGGAGAAGACAGCTCAGTGTTCGTTGCTGCTACAGACAAGGAAGTGAGAGATCTAAATGCTCTCTGTTGAGGAAAAAGAATAAGCCAGACAGATAGAAAAGACAGACAGCAGAAGGACAGACAGAGGCTGACAAACAGAAACTGACAGAAACAGAGACAGACGGAGGAGAGAGAGAGAGAGAGAGAGAGAGAGAGAGAGAGAGAGAGAGAGAGAGAGAGAGAGAGAAGGGGGGAGAGAGAGGGGGGAAGAGAGAGGGGGGGAGAGAGAGAGAGAGGAGAGAGAGAGAGAGAGAGAGAGAGAGAGAGAGAGAGAGAGAGAAACAGACAGGCAGAGAGATAGGCAGAAAGGCAGGCAGACAGAGATTGACAGGGATACGCAGAGGCTGACTGAGGCACACAGAGAGAGGGGGAGGGGAGAAAATGAAGCAAAATTTGGAAAGAGAGGGGGTTAGTCACCCGCGCAAAAACACAGAGTACAGGACTAGACAAAACAAACTAGACAAACTGACCCAGAAGTAGTCAAGTCTCGTCATGAATTTTTCAGCCGGCCAACCAACCACATGGAATATGTCAGGGCTGCAAGGGAGTTTTCCTGAAATGGCTCGAAGGTTTTTGAAAAGTACATAAAGTGAAAGCTGTGGAACATGTTGTGTGAAAGTTCTTCTCGAAGTCCGCAGGAAAATAGTTGTGCTTCCATACTGTCGTGTACATCCAGCCTGTATAAAAGAGAGGGAAGAAATGGATGTTTAATGCTGGAGTGATGTATACTAGAATGCACCACGAATCTCCTTACCCCTCAAAGGCAGGAGGAAAGAGTGAATGAGTGAACACAAGTGAAAGAGACGATCAGAATGGAAGAAGAGAACTGAAGTAAAAACAGGAGGGGGGGGGGGTGGGGGGGGGGGGGGGGGGGGGGGGGGGGGGGGGGGGGGGGGGGGCACAGTATAAGAAAATGAAAAGATAACAGCCAACAATCAAAACCCTGGAGGTCAAAAATAGACTGAGCAAAGGTGTTTGAAAGTACAAAAAAAAGAACTTTGTAACTTTACAGATAACTAAACTCCATCTTGGACTTACCGCGACTGCCTTGGGAAGAAAGCCTTCTATATTTTGAAATGTGCTGTTTCCCTTTACTTTGAGAAAGGATTTCAGACATTGTTTTGGTTTGGTTTTTCTTTTTTTTTTTTTCTTTTTTTTTTAACCTTTGGGATTGGTTGTGTTATTTTCCTGTTTTGTCTGCATCTTCTTTTATTCTTAGAAGGGAACAGTTACGCCAGCTGACCTGAAAGTGTCTAGAGAATGTATGGAGATTGTCTTAGTTACTGTCTCATTTGAAATGTCGCAATAAGGAAATGCTCTGTTGAATTTTGTTTCGATCACCGATTTCCCAACATACAAAGCAAAACGGGCAGCTATCTTAACATTTCTTGCATTGTTATTTATTCCGATGCACAGGGATGGAAAGGGGAAGATGAATATGGAGGAGGAAAAAAGCAGTCCGGGGAGGGGGGTTTAAAAAAGAGGAGGGAGGGGGAGGAGTTGACAACAGTTATTAGGCATCCTCAGAAATTGATCTTGGGAACCTTTCTCTTCCTCCCACACCATTTCCTCATCTTACTGTCGGGATTAGAAAAAAACGCTGTTGATTTCTTAGTTGAATTCTCTTGTAATGTGGATCCACTTTCTCCTTTCGCAACCGTTGTGCAATGGGTTCTCAAGAATTCTCAGGAGCTGTGTCAATGATTCTAATGGGGTAAAAAAAAAGTCTGATGAACTGCGTCTTTTGATTCAATGAGTTCGTTAATGTGTGCACACACAGACGTTGTCCCAATAACATCTGCTCCGTAAAAGAAAAAAAAAATCTGGGTGTTCGCTTAGAGTCTTTTTTCAATGCTTCTGCGCAAACGTAGAATTTCGTTTTAAATCTATAGGATACACTTGAATGATTTGTTTAGAATAATCGGTGATCGGTGAGAGCATTCAATCCGCAAGATTGCTTCTGCGTGTCTTTTTGAACGTAGGACTCCAACGAAGAATGCAATAAGTTGTTATTTCACAGATATTTCATGAATGGTCTCAGGTTTAAAAAATAAAACAGAAAATAAATTGCTAGTAATTGAATTTTTTCTCGGTTATATTTTTTTATGCAGTCCCAGGACTGTGTATTAATTTGAACAGGGAAATGGACAGACTTTACAGATTGTGACATGAACGTGAAATGAGATGAGTATAGAAAAGAAAAATGAAATACATCAGAAGGTGCCATTTGGCCCCAGAGAAGAACTGTCCTCAAATGACAAGTCAACTAGCTGGAGCAGTCCTGGCAAGACACCACCACCAAGCAAAATGCTGTACGCATCCCAAAGCCTCACTCGTTGCTGTCTGCTGACAGGTTAGACTAGTACAACTTCAAACACAGTCCAGCTTTCACCACAAGATCTTTAATTCAATTTCAGTATGGTGATCATAAAACCGTGTGTTACTTTTGGTACATTGAACGACACAAAGAGAGGGAACAGACTACACGGATTGTGACATAGATGCATTTTTCTTGGGAAATATTCAAAATACGACACCGTTCGAAAGACGCGTCTATCTATTGTCCACATGACAGCCGTTCCTCTTGTTCTGATATCTGATCATTATGAAGACAAAAAAAGGCTGAAAAATGTCGTTTTATTATTAAGCAACTAAACCTCGCATAGGATTAACGTCTTTTCAATCTTTGATCTCTGTACATTTGTGTTCGTGCTTGAAACGTGCCTTCCACCTTGTACCCTCCGTGTCCCAATACAGGGATGAAACTGACCAAACATTCCGTGTTCGGTATGAACAGTTGACTTACGTGAATAAATGTTTCATCATGAGTGTCAACACTTGACACCTATTAGATATTTCGTATTGGAATCTGTTATCTGCATTGCGTGGAATCTGTTGTCTGCATTGGCCACATTACTATATATCCTTGATTATATGTATGTATTCATTGTTAAAATAAGGAAAATTAATAATATTCAGGAATTATACATTAACGATGAAGAAAAAAAAAATGAAACGAGCACGTACATAAACGTACGACAAAAACTCAAGAACCACTTCAGCAAGTCACTTGAACAGGGAACATTAGCTACAATGACTCGAAACCTTTGCTTTTTGCACGTTAATCACCACTCTCCTGTCCGCTGATCGAATCGTCATTCACACTTGAGGACCAAATCAGGCAAACGGCGGAGTTTTTTTTTTTTAACCAAATTCCAAACCAGTTTCGCCACAGGCCATAACGACGACGACGACAACGACAGTGCCAATACGTGATGCACGTGCTCAGTATG
>CM031617.1:53145720-53158220 GCA_018398815.1 Conus ventricosus | reverse complement strand
ATTCGGGCTATGGTTTTATCTCGAAAAATTCAATTTACACTTTTCAACCAATAGTCAGAAAATGATAAACTCTGATCACATGATAAACAATGATTCTCATTGTTGAAAAGATTACTGTGATTCTAAACTATAGATACAAACTTCAATTTGATATTTTAAGTGTTTTTTTTTTTTTTTTTTTTGCACGAAGGTGTATAGGGCACTATGTGCTTTAAAACATTAACTGTGTGTCTAGACAACATTGATAGTTAATAATCTTATGAATTTCTGCATTGTTATATCTGTGCATCTCACCTAATTTTACAACCTTGCATCGAAAAGTGTTTACTCCCACAGGCTTTAAGGTAGCCACAGTACTACCAGTTTATAAATCCGCGACCAAAGATTTTTCATATTATGACAATATCATTCTATCCACTGTTGTCTAACCTTAGAAAAAACATCTTAACGCATCTCCAGTTACACTTTATTAAAACATGATTTATTTCATCCAAACCAAAGTGGTTTTAGAAAAAAACCATTCATGTTCATACAGCACTACCAACTTAGTTGAACAAAATGGCTTTCAACATTATTAATTGTATCTATTTACAGGGGTACTTTTTGTTGGACTTTGCAAAAGCCTTTGACTTATTGGACCTAATTTCTTGTAAAAAAACTTCTTTTTACGGTATATCCAGAAAATCTCTTGATTATTATCCTTTATTTGACCAACTGGAAGGAAAACAGTCAGTTATTAAAGCCTCTGTAAAATCCACTTTCCTACAGTGAATTATGGTGTCCCCAAGGATCAATTTAGGTCAATCCTTTTTTTCGGTTTATAATAAATGATCTTCTTAGTATTTCTCTTCATGTGAACTATTTGCTGACGCACGCACTCCACAGTAAAGGTAAAAACGTACATAGGTAGCAGTGCTCTTCAAAACGATATAAATAATTTATGAGTTGGTCCAAACTAAACACATGGCCCTCCATCCTATGAATCCAAATCTGTTTATGTGATAACAACTAGGCAAAACGACAAAATCATGAAAAACTAGATCACTCCATTGTATCTTACGATCAGATTATAGATGAAAGTGATTCCATAAGTTTAACTTGGTCTCACTATCGATATCTTCTATTCTTGGTCTAATCCGTTTCTGCTTTATCTCGGGAAGATCTCAAGTAAAGATTTTCAGTTAACAAGAATTAGCATTTCCTTGACCAAAATTTTCGGGAAGTAATTTTTCCATGGCCTATACTACATCTGATATTGATTATGCTTTCAACTTGCTGGGACATGGCAGTCACAATGCTTGAAACCACTGGTGCCGTTTGTATAGGACGTTCACTAAAAATCGTACTCCTTAAATCATTCTTCAAGTTGTAGACTATAAAGAACTTGAGATTTCTCAGTCAGTCATAAAAGTCGTTTCATATGGGTGTGTTCATGTACAAAATAATTGAACAATCTCGCACCTCTTATCTAAGTACCAAATTCCTTGTAAACACCTTAAGTAATAAACATTTGATATCCATTCCACGGACCAGAATGATTATTCATGTCTTCCTTAGTTTATTCAGGTGGTAAACTTTGGAATTGCAATTCATTGTGACATAAGAAATAAAGTAGCTTATCTACTTTAAAACACATATCATAAATATCTAATGCTGAGATATAGCTAACCTTCTGTGGTATTTTTGGGGTCGTAATCTTGTATCCATATTTCCTCAATTTTTTTTTTTTTTTTTTTTTTTTTTTTACTCATCCTCTCTATGTCTTTATTCTGCTGCTCCTTTTATTCTCTGTCTATCTGTCTGTCTGTATTGTCTGTGCAGTCTCTCTCTCTCTCTCTATATTCTCCTCTCTCTCTTTCTTCTCTCTCCTCCTCTCTCTCTCTCTCTCTCTCTCTCCTTCTTCTCTCCCCTCTCTCTCTCTTCCATCTCTCTCCCTGTCGCTCTCTTCTCGCCATCTCTCTCTCTTCTCTCTCTCTCTCTCTCTCTCTCTTCTCTCTCTCTCTCACCAATCTTAACAAATATGTGAGGGTGGAAGTTGACTCATTTTTACAGCAAATTGCAGTGATCATCCTTGTGCCATTTAATGTGGTTTTTTTTTTTTCAAAGCGTTTTCGTAGGTGTTCTATCCATGTCTGCGCTTATTGTATTTCTCTTCCTTTATCTCTGCCTTTCTTTCCGCAGTCGGTCAGTCGGTCGGTCAGTCGGTCGGTTCTCCTCTCTCTCTCTCTCTCTTCTCTTCTCTCTCTCTTATCTATCTCTCTCCTCTCTCTCTCTTCTCTCTTCTCTCTCTCTCTCTCCTCACTCGTGCTTGATCATTTTTTCTCGTGTTGTGGTTGTTGTTGTGGGGTGGTGTTCACTGGTTTCTTTTCTTCTTTTGTCAAAGGTTTCCATTGAAAGGTAATTGTCCATTTTTTCATGTATTTGTTTGATTGCTTTTTTACTATATATCGATTTTTTTTTATTTTTTATTTTTATTTTTTTCTTGCCCAGAGGGCTGGATGTAAAAAAGTATTCATGCTTAATCCACTACCCTCTTAAAATAAATTCGTTCGTTCGTTCGTTCGTCTCTCTCTCTCTCTCGCTCTCTCTCTCTCTCGCTCTCTCTGTGTTTTCTATCTTTTCATTTCTGGATGGGAGGCCTTTTCACGTTACCTTTTTTGTGTACCTCATTCTTACATATACAACAACAAAATTCAATGCGTTTGTACTTTCTGTCGCACAAAAGAACTTGAACACAGGTATTAAAAAAAAAAGGGGGGGGGGAGGAAGAAACGAGGATGAGCAAGTAGAAGGGAAACTATAAAGCGCTGATGGGAATTGTAGACCTCTGCCAAGGCCCAACAATCTTTTCTTCACAAACCCCCTCCGCCCACCCCTCCCCCCCCCCCCCCCACACACACACACACACACTTACTTCTACTGTCCCTGCTTACCTCCCTTTTCTTTCAAGCGTTCCACTATTCTAGATATCGGTCTTTTCTGCCAGTGTAGCCTCATGCAGAAATCGACTACCTCTCCAACTGGTCATAACGATGTGTGTGTGTGTGTGTGTGTGTGTGTGTGTGTGTGTGTGTGTGTGTGTGTGGTGTATGTGTGTGTGTGTGTGTGTGTGTGTGTGTGTGTGTGTGTGTCGTGTCTGTCTGTCTGTCTGTCTGTCTGTCTGTCTGTGTGTATCTGTGTGTGTGTGTGTGTGTGTGTGTGTGTGTGTGTGTGTTGTGTGTGCGTGTGTGTGCATGTGTGTATTGTGTGTGCTCTCTGTGTGTGTGCATGTGTGTATGTGTGTGTGTGTGCTCTGTGTGTGTGTGTGTGTGTGACAGAGGGGCCATTTTCTAAGCTTTGCTGTTAACGCTTTAACCATGAAAGAGTGTGCCGCTGCATTTGCTGTTTTGCGGGACAGGCACTTTATGGAGATCACCAGAAAGCATGTTGCAGAAAGAAACTCTCTCCCCTCTCTCTCTCTCTCTCTCTCTCTCTCTCCTCTCTCTCTCTCTCTCTCTCTCTCTCTCTCTCTCTCTCTCTGTCTCTCTCTTTAAGACTTGTGCTTCATACAGATAAAAGAGAGCCTATGTGTACATCTTTGCCAATGCTGTAGAACTGTTTTTTGTTGCTTTTTCTTTTTCCTTTGAAAAAAAATAACGCCAGACCTTTCCCGAACTTTGCCATCGTCGTTGTCTATTCCAAGCATGCGATGCCCCAGCCATTTAATTCCATCCCCCTTCTACTCTATTGACTTTACTTCTTTTCTTACCTTCTCTTCTTCACCACCACCCCCACACCCCACCCCACCCCCACTCCCTCCTCCTTCTTATTCTGTCGAAAGTGCTTCCCCCCTCTCCCCCTCACCCTCATTCCAGTCACCCCTCTCCCTTCCCGTCCATCTGTATGAAAGTAGTCCTGCTCTCGTGACACGGAGAGCGGCGAACTGAGAGGTGGGAGGGGTGGGGGGAGGAGGCCCGAAGGGGGGGGGGGGGGGGGGGGAGAGAGAATGAGGGTGGGAAGATTACAAACTATCTTTGAGAGGATGCTCAGAAGATTTGAAAACAGAAAAAAAGAACAAAAAATATTCAACGTTTTGGTCATAGACCGTCTTCCGGACTTGTGACATAAAACGGATGACAAATAAAGACGTTTAGGCAATGACGTATACAAAAAAAAGCGTATACGAAAACGGACGAATACGTGTTTAAGAGAGAGAGAGTGTGTGTGTGTGTGTGTGTGTGAGTGTGTGTGAGTGAGTGTGTGTGTGTGTAAAAATGTTTTGAAGCCTCATCCTCTCCAACCCTCCCCCCGTCATCTCCCTCCCTCCCCCCCCCCCCCCCCCCCCCCCACACCAACTCTTCTCTCCTTCTTCCCTTCTCTCCGTCCATCCTTCTCTTTGGCGGTTTATTCCGCAGTGCTCACTCTTCCTCTGTCCATCCTTCTCTTTGGCGGTTTATTCCGCAGTGCTCACTCTTCCTCTGTCCATCCTTCTCTTTGGCGGTTTATTCCGCATGCTCACTCTTCCTCTGTCCATCCTTCTCTTTGGCGGTTTATTCCGCAGTGCTCACTCTTCCTCTGTCCATCCTTCTCTTTGGCGGTTTATTCCGCAGTGCTCACTCTTCCTCTGTCCATCCTTCTCTTTGGCGGTTTATTCCGCAGTGCTCACTCTTCCTCTGTCCATCCTTCTCTTTGGCGGTTTATTCCGCAGTGCTCACTCTTCCTCTGTCCATCCTTCTCTTTGGCGGTTTATTCCGCAGTGCTCACTCTTCCTCTATCCATCCTTCTCTTTGGCGGTTTATTCCGCAGTGCTCACTCTTCCTCTGTCCATCCTTCTCTTTGGCGGTTTATTGGCAGTGCTCACTCTTCCTCTGTCCATCCTTCTCTTGGCGGTTTATTCCGCAGTGCTCACTCTTCCTCTGTCCATCCTTCTCTTTGGCGGTTTATTCCGCGTGCTCACTCTTCCTCTGTCCACCCTTCTCTTTGGCGGTTTATTCCGCAGTGCTCACTCTTCCTCTGTCCATCCTTCTCTTTGGCGGTTTTTCCGCAGTGCTCACTCTTCCTCTGTCCATCCTTCTCTTTGGCGGTTTATTCCGCAGTGCTCACTCTTCCTCTGTCCATCCTTCTCTTGGCGGTTTATTCCGCAGTGCTCACTCGTACTCTTCCTCTGTCCATCCTTCTCTTTGGCGGTTTATTCCGCAGTGCTCACTCTTCCTCTGTCCATCCTTCTCTTTGGCGGTTTATTGGGCAGTGCTCACTCTTCCTCTGTCCATCCTTCTCTTTGGCGGTTTTTTGGGGCAGTGCTCACTCTTCCTCTGTCCATCCTTCTCTTTGGCGGTTTATTCCGCAGTGCTCACTCTTCCTCTGTCCATCCTTCTCTTTGGCGGTTTATTCCGCAGTGCTCACTCTTCCTCTCCCATCCTTCTCTTTGGGGGTTTATTCCGCAGTGCTCACTCTTCCTCTGTCCATCCTTCTCTTTGGCGGTTTATTCCGCAGGGGCTCACTCTTCCCTGTCCATCCTTCTCTTTGGCGGTTTATTCGGCAGTGCTCACTCTTCCTCTGTCCATCCTTCTCTTTGGCGGTTTATTGGGCAGTGCTCACTCTTCCTCTGTCCATCCTTCTCTTTGGCGGTTATTCCGCAGTGCTCACTCTTCCTCTGTCCATCCTTCTCTTTGGCGGTTTATTCCGCAGTGTCACTCTTCTTCTGTCCATCCTTCTCTTTGGCGGTTTATTCCGCAGCGCTCACTCTTCCTCTGTCCATCCTTCTCTTTGGCGGTTTATTCCGCAGTGCTCACTCTTCCTCTGTCCATCCTTCTCTTTGGCGGTTTATTCCGCAGTGCTCACTCTTCCTCTGTCCATCCTTCTCTTTGGCGGTTTATTCCGCTGTGCTCACTCTTCCTCTGTCCATCCTTCTCTTTGGCGGTTTATTCCGCAGCGCTCCCCTTTCCTCTGTCCATCCTTCTCTTTGGCGGTTTATTCCGCAGCGCTCACTCTTCCTCTGTCCATCCTTCTCTTTGGCGGTTTATTCGGCAGTGCTCACTCTTCCTCTGTCCATCCTTCTCTTGGCGGTTTATTCCGCAGTGCTCACTCTTCCTCTGTCCATCCTTCTCTTTGGCGGTTTATTCCGCAGTGCTCACTCTTCCTCTGTCCATCCTTCTCTTTGGCGGTTTATTCCGCAGTGCTACTTTCCTCTGTCCATCCTTCTCTTTGGCGGTTTATTCCGCAGTGCTCACTCTTCCTCTGTCCATCCTTCTCTTTGGCGGTTTATTGGGCAGTGCTCACTCTTCCCTGTCCATCCTTTTCTCTTTGGCGGTTTATTCCGCAGTGCTCACTCTTCCTCTGTCCATCCTTCTCTTTGGCGGTTTATTCCGCAGTGCTCACTCTTCCTCTGTCCATCCTTCTCTTTGGCGGTTTATTCCGCAGTGCTCACTCTTCCTCTGTCCATCCTTCTCTTTGGCGGTTTTATTCCGCAAGTGCTCACTCTTCCTCTGTCCATCCTTCTCTTGGCGGTTTATTCCGCAGCGCTCACTCTTCCTCTGTCCATCCTTCTCGTTGGCGGTTTATTCCGCAGCGCTCACTCTTCCTCTGTCCATCCTTCTCTTTGGCGGTTTATTCCGCAGCGCTCACTCTTCCTCTGTCCATCCTTCTCTTTGGCGGTTTATTCCTCAGTGCTCACTCTTCCTCTGTCCATCCTTCTCTTTGGCGGTTTATTCCGCAGCGCTCACTCTTCCTCTGTCCATCCTTCTCTTTGGCGGTTTATTCCGCAGCGCTCACTCTTCCTCTGTCCATCCTTCTCTTTGGCGGTTTATTCCGCAGTGCTCACTCTTCCTCTGTCCACCCTTCTCTTGGCGGTTTATTCCGCAGTGGCTCACTCTTCCTCTGTCCATCCTTCTCTTTGGAGGTTTATTCCGCAGTGCTCACTCTTCCTCTGTCCATCCTTCTCTTTGGCGGTTTATTCCGCGGGTGCTCACTCTTCCTCTGTCCATCCTTCTCTTTGGGGGTTTATTCCGCAGTGCTCACTCTTCCTCTGTCCATCCTTCTCTTTGGCGGTTTATTCCGCAGCGCTCACTCTTCCTCTGTCCATCCTTCTCTTTGGCGGTTTATTCCGCAGTGCTCACTCTTCCTCTGTCCATCCTTCTCTTTGGCGGTTTATTCCGCAGTGCTCACTCTTCCTCTGTCCATCCTTCTCTTTGGCGGTTTATTCGGCAGTGCTCACTCTTCCTCTGTCCATCCTTCTCTTGGCGGTTTATTGGGCAGTGCTCACTCTTCCTCTGTCCATCCTTCTCTTTGGCGGTTTATTCCGCAGCGCTCACTCTTCCTCTGTCCATCCTTCTCTTTGGGGGTTTATTCGGCAGTGCTCACTCTTCCTCTGTCCATCCTTCTCTTTGGCGGTTTATTCCGCAGTGCTCACTCTTCCTCTGTCCATCCTTCTCTTTGGCGGTTTATTCCGCAGTGCTCACTCTTCCTCTGTCCATCCTTCTCTTTGGCGGTTTATTCCGCAGTGCTCACTCTTTCTCTGTCCATCCTTCTCTTTGGCGGTTTATTCCGCAGTGCTCACTCTTCCTCTGTCCATCCTTCTCTTTGGCGGTTTATTCCGCAATGCTCACTCTTCCTCTGTCCATCCTTCTCTTTGGCGGTTTATTCTGCAGTGCTCACTCTTCCTCTGTCCATCCTTCTCTTTGGCGGTTTATTCCGCAGTGCTCACTCTTCTCTGTCCATCCTTCTCTTTGGCGGTTTATTCCGCAGCGCTCACTCTTTCCTCTGTCCATCCTTCTCTTTGGCGGTTTATTCCGCAGTGCTCACTTTCCTCTGTCCATCCTTCTCTTTGGCGGTTTATTCCGCAGTGCTCACTCTTCCTCTGTCCATCCTTCTCTTTGGCGGTTTATTCCGCAGTGCTCACTCTTCCTCTGTCCATCCTTCTCTTTGGCGGTTTATTCCGCAGTGCTCACTCTTCCTCTGTCCATCCTTCTCTTTGGCGTTTATTCCGCAGTGCTCACTCTTCCTCTGTCCATCCTCTCTTTGGCGGTTTATTTCGCAGCGCTCACTCTTCCTCTGTCCATCCTTCTCTTGGCGGTTTATTCCGCAGTGCTCACTTTTCCCTCTGTCCATCCTTCTCTTTGGCGGTTTATTCGGCAGTGCTCACTCTTCCTCTGTCCATCCTTTTCTTTGGCGGTTTATTGGGCAGTGCTCACTTTTCCTCTGTCCATCCTTCCTTTGGCGGTTTATTCCGCAGCGCTCACTCTTCCTCTGTCCATCCTTCTCTTTGGCGGTTTATTCCGCAGCGCTCACTCTTCCTCTGTCCATCCTTCTCTTTGGCGGTTTATTCGGCAGTGCTCACTCTTCCTCTGTCCACCCTTCTCTTTGGCGGTTTATTCCGCAGTGCTCACTCTTCCTCTGTCCATCCTTCTCTTTGGCGGTTTATTCCGCAGTGCTCACTCTTCCTCTGTCCATCCTTCTCTTTGGCGGTTTATTCCGCAGTGCTCACTCTTCCTCTGTCCATCCTTCTTTTTGGGCGGTTTATTCCGCAGTGCTCACTCTTCCTCTGTCCATCCTTCTCTTTGGCGGTTTATTCCGCAGTGCTCACTCTTCCTCTGTCCATCCTTCTCTTTGGCGGTTTATTCCGCAGTGCTCACTCTTCCTCTGTCCATCCTTCTCTTTGGCGGTTTATTCCGCAGTGCTCACTCTTCCTCTGTCCATCCTTCTCTTTGGCGGTTTATTCCGCAGTGCTCACTCTTCCTCTGTCCATCTTCTCTTTGGCGGTTTATTCCGCAGGGGCTCACTCTTCTCTGTCCATCCTTCTCTTTGGCGGTTTATTCCGCAGTGCTCACTCTTCCTCTGTCCATCCTTCTCTTTGGCGGTTTATTCCGCAGTGCTCACTCTTCCTCTGTCCATCCTTCTCTTTGGCGGTTTATTCCGCAGTGCTCACTCTTCCTCTGTCCATCCTTCTCTTTGGCGGTTTATTCCGCAGTGCTCACTCTTCCTCTGTCCATCCTTCTCTTTGGCGGTTTATTCCGCAGTGCTCACTCTTCCTCTGTCCATCCTTCTCTTTGGCGGTTTATTCCGCAGTGCTCACTCTTCCTCTGTCCATCCTTCTCTTTGGCGGTTTATTCGGCAGTGCTCACTCTTCTCTGTCCATCCTTCTCTTTGGCGGTTTATTGGGGCAGTGCTCACTCTTCCTCTGTCCATCCTTCTCTTTGGCGGTTTATTCGGCAGTGCTCACTCTTCCTCTGTCCATCCTTCTCTTTGGCGGTTTATTCCGCAGTGCTCACTCTTCCTCTGTCCATCCTTCTCTTTGGCGGTTTATTCCGCAGTGCTCACTCTTCCTCTGTCCATCCTTCTCTTTGGCGGTTTATTCCGCAGTGCTCACTCTTCCTCTGCTTTTCCAACTGTGTTGCCTTCGCCTCCAACACAAAAATTCCAAATACACGCCTCGTTTTGATCCCTTGATTCTTAGACTTTGAAACCCTGATAAAGCCTTTTTCCTCCTTCCCCGTCTCTGTAGAGGTTGATTCCCATTGTTCTCTCTCTCTCTGTCTCTGTCTCTGTCTCTCTCTCTCTCCCCTTCTCTCTCTCTCTCTCATCTCTCTCCTCCTCCTCCCCTCTCTCTCTCTCTCTGAGTCAGCCTTGACCAATTTGTAGGAGTCTCTTAAATGCATCGGCATGTATGAAAAAGCGGTTCAGAACAGGTACGAACTTGAAAATAAAGGCCCCCCTTGGTTTGATAAAGATTGCAAAGATGCAAACACAAAGATCGTAAACTCTTAAATGTATACAGAAAGCCCAATGAAAACAAAGAAAAAGTATTCAAATGTAAATGAATCAAAAAAAGAAATGATGAAGTAGAGGTGAAAAACGGTAACAAGGAGCACGAAGGTACGGCAATCGTGAATGGTAAATCTCGTTGCCTTTGTAGAAGCAAGGAAAGAGTACCGACAGTTAAAACAGGCCAAAAAATCAGCCTAATAAATGGAAAAAGCGAATAGTTTTGAACAACGCTTTTCATGACGCTAGATTATTCTGGTCGGAATTAAGATCAAATACAGGGTAAACAAAAAGAAGACGGGTTTGAAAACATAACAGTAGAGCAATCGTATCA
This sequence comes from Conus ventricosus, assembly GCA_018398815.1. NCBI lineage: Eukaryota > Metazoa > Mollusca > Gastropoda > Neogastropoda > Conidae > Conus > Conus ventricosus. Next base: position 53,148,148 of record CM031617.1, on the reverse strand, counting down.
ACATTTTACAGCTGTTTTTTAGAACTGAGAGTCGAGGGGCAAAATGTTAGGGTCCACCAGGTCTTTTGAACGAAGACATAGCTGATGAACTAAATGTTCCAATTACCGAGGAGAAGTGGGGGAAGGCTATTTTTTGGGCTTAAAGAATGGCAAAGCGTGTGGCTGTGATGGAATAACTGCAGAAATCTAAAGGCTTCAGGATTGAAAACAGTTTCTTCTGATTTGTCTATTCAATAAAGTTTTAGAATGGTGAATTTTCCCCAGCACAGTGGTCACAATCAATTAGTACTCATTTTTAGAAGGCAATACAGACGTGCCCGATTAATTACAGGGTATTTCTTTGTTAAGTGTCGTGAGTAAATCTTACAAGTATACTCAAAAGTCGCTTAAAAAGTGGAAGGGGGTGTAAATAAAAAAAATCGAGAAGAGCAAGCATGTTTTCGAAAAATCATTTTTCAATTTGTCGATTCACATTTATACGCTAGCTTCGTTATTGAGAAAAACATTCCACAAAAAAGGCAAAAAAAACTTTCGTAGCCTTCATAGATTTAAAGAAGCTTTCGATTCAGTTCATCATGCTTCCCTCTTTGAAAATCCCGGGAGAGCAGGTCTGCCTGGTCCATTTTTAAAAGCTCTAAAGGCCAAGTATTTTCTCGGTTGTATCCTGTGGGTTTGTGCAAACGAAATGATGACCGATTTGTTTGAAATGTCCTGTTGGTGTCAGACAGGGTTTCATACTGATCCAGCCCTTTTCTCTCTGTTTATAAAAGAAATAGCAATAGCCATGGAAAGAGTCGGAAAACATGGAATCCAGTTACAGCCAGGTTTGACTGAATTGTTCATGTTATTGTTTGCAGATGATTTAGCTCTTTTATCAAGAACGCCAGCAGGGCTACAAAATCAATTAAGACATCTCAGTGCTCTTTGCAAGGATCGGTTCTTAGAAATTTAACATAGATTAAATCTAAAGTTATGGTATCAGAAAAGGGGGGGGTTTTGGGTAGAATGAAAAAAGGTTTCTGGATGGAGAAGAAAGTGGAGGTTGTAAACATTAACTTATTAGGTTTCACATTTACCACAAAGTTAAGTTTTGGTGCAAGGGGTCAGGAAAAATAGTAACAAAGGGAAAGAAAGCAGTCGTATTGTGCTCGAGGCTTCTCAAAATCAGCGAAAATCTCAAGCAACGTACTTTAAAATCTTCGATGCTCAGATACAACCATCTTGTTGTTTTTGGGTCAAAAAATCTGGGGTTTTGATGCCATAGAAGCGATCGAAAAGGTACACCACGCAGGCGTGTAAGCGGGTTTTTTAGTGTTCTCCTGCCAAACCCCAAACAATGTATGTATGGAGAGGTTTTTTGGGAGATACCTTTACACGTCAATTCATACTTGAGAGCAGTCAAGTATTGGTTGAAGCTTACTCCATATGGATACTAACAGACTGCCCAAACAGGCCTATTAATGCAACTTAGTAAAGGAAGAAAATGGAAAATCATGTTGGGCATCCAAGCTAAGAGATATCCTCCAAAAATGCGGGTTTGGTTACACTTGGCTAAAATAAAGGTGTTGGAAATGAGCGATCTTTTCTAATCATTATTTAAGAGGGCATCTTATAGCAAACTTCATTGAGGACTGGTCAACTACAGTTAACAGTAGTGACAGATTCTCTCTGTACTGTTTTTTTCAGACATATTTCTGAATGAACCACACATTGATAATTTCGAATTAAACATTTTAGAGATACCATTGCTAAATTGAAATAGGTATCCTCCCTTTAAATGCCAATATTTTCCGATATACTCAAAACAGTACCACAGATTTACTGTCAGTTTTTTTTTAAAACCGAGATAGAAAACGAAATTCATTTTGTTTGTAACCGTCCATGCTACAAAGAACTACGGCTTAAATCCTTGGTCAAACCAAAATAAATGACAACTTATTTGGCGATTTAATGAAATGTACTGATGTCCTATCAGCGCAAAATATTGCTCAGTTTGTGCAGTATGCCATCAAAAAGCGTGAAATTTGGTTGAAATTATGAGTTGACTTGGTATGGTCAAGCCTGTTATTTGAAAAATTGTTACGTTAATTGTGGGCCATTGGCCGAAAATCGAAATACAGTGTGTGGGGAAGGGGAAGGGGAGGTAGGAAGGGTTGGAGGGTGTGCGTAGTGCACATGGGTAGTTCTAAGGATAAAAGGGTCAGGAAGAGTGGGATGGGTGGTAAACAGTGTATGTGTGTTTGGGGGGGGGGGGGGGAGAGAGGAAGTAGGGAGGAAGAGCTGAGTGTATTTCTCGTGAGTTCAGTTATAATCATGTCATGTGCGTGCGTTAATTCTTAGACAAAAGAATCTGTTTACTTTCAGAGTCCATGCAAATGTATTTCGATTGTATAATATCTGTCTTTAAGGGAAATGTTGAGAGTCTAAT
>CM031617.1:53118220-53125720 GCA_018398815.1 Conus ventricosus | reverse complement strand
GCTCCACGATTAGTTACACATATGCGCGCACACACACGCGCGCGCGCGCGCGAACACACACACACACACACACACACACACACACACACACACACACACACACACACACATACACCACACACACACACACACACACACACACACACACACACACACACACATACACACACACACACACACACACACACACACACAACACACAACACACACAGATACACACGCGCGCACGCGCGCGCGCATGCACGCATGCCCGTACACACACACACACACACACACACACACACACACACACACACACACACACACACAACACACGGTAGAAGACATAGTTGGTGGTGTCCTGCATAATTATGCTGGATGGGAGCAGACGCCACTGAACACCTTGGAAGTGACTCGTCAGCAGTGCTGTGCCTGCTCTTGCGGGTTTCCTCTTGACAACCTGACACTAAATTCTCCATGTAGATCGCCAGTGCCGGGGCTGTAACGGGACAAAGACGGTGTGTGACTGTGGGACGGGGGCTGAAACAAGTGGCACGGGGGTACTTCCACTGGAATGGCATACAGAAGGAGACAGCTTTAAAAAAAAAAAAAAGTCTTAAAGAATAAAATGACAAAAAAATCAAATGAAGAAGCAGGGCACTTGAGAGAGAGTAAAGCTTTGCCAAAGTCGAAGGAAACCGAATCTGTCCTCTGGTTCGGATCATGAGAGAAAACAGACTTACTTTCTGCTAGGGGAAGTAATGCAAACTACTGACAGAATTATTTCCCGTACCGTTGTTAACATGACATGGAAAATACGACATGTCAAAGGTCACATCACCACAAAATATATCACAAGATCAATGTCAACCACAACTGAAACTTCGCTATATTCATGTTCAGTACGAAATGTTCCCTTTGTGAACGGATTCTGGATCTCAGGCTGGATCCGCATTCGGAGCATGGGACCGCACAAAAAATGTTTGCCTTTATGCAACACACTGTCTTCACCGAGCCTGTTTACATTTGATCACGTGGTTTTTGTGCTACGAGCTTCATGTCAACTCTCCTGTTTGGCAATAATGTGTTGAATATAGGTCTGCACTTTATGGAAGTGCAGAATGGGGTTCTTTTCGCGAAAACTTTTTGCTGTATACGTTTACAAACTTGAAATTAAAACCGCTTTCGCTTACCTCTTCAAATCCAGCGCCGTGGACAAAAAAAAATGTAGGCCTACGTCACTAGTAGAGCTCCCTTCGTTATTCAAACGTCAACAAAAATTAATGAAATTTTGAATAAGGTTAAGCACATGATCGCCGTTCAGTTTATTATCAAGGGTATTGTGGTCACACAAAGCTGTTACAGTCTAAAGTTACATCTGTAGCGTTTACCATTTGTCCGGGATTGTTTAGAACGCGAATTGTCGAAAGAAATAGAGATGATACAAGCATTGACGTAATATGTACATTATCTAGGACAGCATTCCCAGTTACACAGATTAGGGAGCGGACTGTTGCGACAGAAAACATCTTTGTCTTCGCGGTAATCTTATCACGGACGCAGTCCAAAGGTTTCTGCTGTCGACATGTGTGGTTAATAATCACTGCAAGATCAAGTAGAGACCTACTTCAGATCGATTGGTCTCACCGGTAGATCAAGTAGAGACCTACTTCAGATCGATTGGTCTCACCGGTAGATCAAGTAGAGAGCTACTTCAGATCGATTGGTCTCACCGGTAATGAGCAGCCGACTCTTTCAAAACACACAACTGACGTCATATTCAAGAGAAGTTAAGCAATCCCAAGATTTGATGATTGTTTCCCTTATCCTTGATTACAGGTGAAAATGTCCACTATGATCGATCTTTATGGCGTGATCGCAAAATCACAGATGCCGTGGCGAAAATCTATAAGTGCAATGGGGCGAAGTCAAGGTGCCATGGAGCGAACTGGGATATGCCATGAAGCAAAGTAAGAAAAAAAACGCCATGAAGTAAAGTCACAGACGCTGGGAAATGAAGTGAAAAATGTAGTGGAACAGAATGAGATATGCCATAGAACAAAGTCAGAGAGGCCACTGAGCAAAATTGAGCGATATCGGAGATCCCATGGAGCAAACTTTTAAAAATGTCATGGAGCAACGCCAGAGACGCAATGGCGCAAAGTCAGAGAGGTTAATGTGGCACAGTCAGTGATGCCCTAGAGCCATAAAAGAAAATGTGCCATGGAGCAAGGTCAAAGATGCCATGGAGCACAGTCGGTGCTGTCTTGCAGCAAAGTAATGAAAAAGAAATGTCACTGGGTATGGTCAGAATTATTGTTTTGGAAAAAAGAATGAGATGCATTGGAACAAAGTCAACAACGCCGGGGAGCCAAGCCACAGATGGCGCGGACCCGGTCAGATTTTCTGTGCAGCAAAGCAGACGCACAAGAGAAGCTGTGCCGGGTAGCAGAAGAAGCAGGAAAGACAGGCCTCCAAATCAACACAAAGAAAACAGAAGCTATGAGAGTCAACAACCAGCAACGAGACCCACTACGACTGCAACAGGAAAACATCGCTGAAGTTGACAAAGTTTGTCTACCTCGGCAGTGTGGTCAGCAAAGATGGAGGTACAGATGAGGATATCAAGAGCCGCATCAATAAAGCCAGGCACACCTTTACTACGCTACGACCTATCTGGAATTCCTCTGCCCTCTCACTCCACAACAAGATCAGAATCTTCAACTCAAATGTGAAATATGTCCTTCTGTGTGGTTCTGAAACGTGGCGAACAACAAAGACAAACACCCACAAACACCAAAGATTTTTCAACAGATGTCTGCGAAACATTGTGAACATCAGATGGCCAGATGTTATTGCCAACACAGAACTGTGGAACAAGACCAAGCAAGTTCCAATAGAATTAGAAATCAGAAAACGGAAATGGGGATGGATTGGCCACACCCTCAAAAAGTCTCCATCCAACAACACAAGACAAGCCCTTGAATGGAACCCTCCGGGCAAAAGAAGAGTGGGAAAGACCAAGACAGACATGGCGAAGGAGTACCGACGCGGAAGTGAAGGCCGCCGGAATGACGTGGGCCGAGCTGAAGAAGATCTCCCAAAACCGTGTCCGCTGGAAGAGTGTGGTTGCGGCCCTATGTTCCCAGGGGATTCAGAGGACTAAGTCAAGTAAATCAAAGCAAGATGCCTGGGCAGCGCATTTTAATCCTCTGTAACAAAGAAGGTTGATCTGGCGCTGAACTTTGACTGACACAGTTTACTGGTGGGTAAACTGACGATTGAATAAATAACCATATTACATATAGCTGCTTAAACATTCGTTTCGCTTTGCTGCATTTTTTAAAACATTTTTCTGATCTATTTTAGCTTTCAGTTTGAATTTTTTTTTGTTTCTTACTGTTGTAGTCAAGTTGTAATCATTACTTTAAAGAACGAAAATGCTTTAAACTACACTGTTTATATCGAGTTGACAGTTATCAGCAAATATAATCGTGACAGCCATGATGAACGTGCGATGAGTGGGATATAAAATCAAGGAAAATAAACCCAAGAGGTGAGTCTTGAGGGACGCCAAAGATGAGCTTGACAAGGGAATGAATGATTTTTTACTTTTTTTTTTTTTTTTTACAAATGCTGTTAGAGCCTGTCGGACTTATGACATTCGATCAGACAGCCAGAGTGCAGGTGATTGCCACAGTAGGGATCAACACGGCTTAGAAGAACAGAACGTCAAAGCGTGGGACAGGTCGATGAACATCAAAGTTCAATTCTGCCTCCATCCAAAGCAACCGTTGTAAAGAACCGCATCGTCAGAACAAACAGTATTTTGAGAGCCATGAAGGCTGTGAGCTGGCAGACATCATCATCCAGGAGATTTAAGATGAATTTTTGTCCTCTCTTTTTTTTTTAGAAAGAAAAGAAACACCGAAGGTGCTGGGGAGGACCCAGAGAAGCACTGTCTTCACCTGCCTTTAGAGCAGCCTGTACCACCCTTGGAGGCCTGCGCTGTGTTGACGATGGGTACAGGCACGTGCAGGACACTCCATTAAGATATCAAGGGACATAACTGCTCCGAACAGAGGTAAATCAGACTGCAGGATGCAACTCATAACAGCCTTAAAATAGCATCCCCCATGGGTGTACCAGCCCGTATTTCATGACTGCAGAGCCACACCGGCGAGAAAACACCACCCTCCAGCTGCCGAGCACACCCACAGACCCAACCACCCCTGCCCACGGACAGTGAAGAGAGTGCCACTCCAGACACAGCCAAGCTTTCACCATACGGTCTTATGTGCCCTCAAGAGAGAATCCAAAGTTGTAGTCTTTCCCACTGTCAACAGGACTTTCCCTTTTGGTCAGTGGGTCTTTCCTCACCGTCATGGACCTTTCTCCAGGGTCAGCCTAGTTAAGGCAAAGAAGAAAAAGAAACACCCGAAGGTGCTGGGGAGGACCAGAGAAGCACTGTCTTCACCTGCTTTAGAGCAGCCCTGTACCACCTTGGAGGCCTGCGCTGTGTTGACGATGGGTACAGGCACGTGCAGGACACTCCATTAAGATATCAAGGGACATAACTGCTCCTGAACAGAGGTAATCAGACTGCAGGATGCAACTCATAACAGCTTAAAATAGCATCCCCATGGGTTTTACCAGCCCGTATTTCATGACTGCAGAGCCCACCGGCGAGAAACACCACCTCCAGCTGCCGAGCACACCCCACAGACCAACCCCCCATGCCCACGGACAGATGAAGAGAGTGCCATCCAGAACCGCCCTCGTCAGAACAAACAGTATTTTGAGAGCCATGAAGGCTGTGAGCTGGCAGACCATCATCATCCAGGAGATTTAAGATGAATTTTTGTCCTCTCTTTTTTTTTTATAAATTAGATCAGATACTCCAAACCGGCCGAGAGTTGGTGTCAGTGGGGGAAAAACCGTTCCCGAAAAGATGGACAATGTCTGTTTTGAATTCCATAGGGAAACTGACTGCATAGAGATTCATTCACGATGTCAGAGATGACAGATAGCAAAGAAGAAGGAAGATTTTCGGGGAGGATAAAGAGGAACTGGAAAAGATGGAGCTGATGTGACTTAAGAAGATGGTTGACGCTTCATTTTCTAGTAAAAAACACATTCCTCACTGAAAGCAGGAGAAAAGTGTTTGGTTTTTATGAGACTCAGGAAGGCTTGAGTGACATCGCTGAGGTAGCTGTGCGATTCAGATTGTTACGGATAATTTAAATTTTGGGGAGAAGATCTTCACAACATGTGGAGAGAAAGGGGGGGGGGGGGGGGGGGTATTACCCACATCCGGATCTTCCACATGAATTCTTTCTAGCCCCTCTCTCTCTGTCTCTCTCTCCTCTCTCTCTCTCTCTCTCCTCTCTCTCTCTCTCTCTCTCTCTCTCTCTCTCTCTCTCTCTCTCTCTCTCTGACAGATTGGAAGAATGCTCTGCCTAAATCTCAATCCTTGATCGAATACAAGTTTTCCGAGTTCTCTTTCACTCACTCACTCACTCTCTCTCTCTCTTCTCTCTCTCTCTCTCTCTCTCTCTTCTCTCTCTCTTCTCTCTCTCTCTCTCTCTCTCAAGGACAGATTGGAAGAACAGGCTCTGCCTAAAATCTGATTTTTCAATCCTTGATCGAATAAAAGTTTTCTGAGTTCTGAGTTCTGAGTTCTCTCTCTCTCTCTCTCTCTCTCTCTCTCTCTCTCTCTCTCTCTCTCTCTCTCTCTCTCTCTCTCTCTCTCTCTCTCCCTCTCTCTCTCTCTTCCTCTCTCCTCCTCCTCCTCCTCCTCCCTTCGCTGGTCGAAATGTCTTAAACCTCTTTTAAAGATCAGATGCACATAAAAGAAAATGGTAGTACATTAATGATAAATGTGTCAAATATCACATGAAGAAAGACAGCGGGGTTTTTAAAAATATATATATTCATGCCAAAAGAACGATGGTAATTATCGTGAAAACATCATACTTTTTGCGGTCAGAGCTATCCATTTGATGTGAAAGCGCATGTGCGTTTGTTGTGGCAGTTGGCTGTTTTATACAAAGGACTGGGTCGATTAAGATGGCATGTGCATTTTCCTCTGCTCCCTCTGGACTTTGCAGGATGGGAGGGGAGGGTGGGGGGGGGGAAGGACAGGAGCGATTGGTCCGGAGAGGAAGGAGTGAAAGAAAGGAACAAAGTGGGAAAAGGTGAAGTATTATTTCTCACCCCGTTCAGCCCGTCAGTCGAACAGTTGCTGATGAAGGCTGCCGGATGGTAGCCGAAAGATCCGCTTTTGTCAGTCTTTCTTGAGAGTCCAGGTACGACTGTTTAATAATCGCATCATTTCTGTAGTTTCCAGAAGCCTCCAACCAACGCAGACTGAAGAGGGAAGTGAACATTTTGCCCAAGTTCAGTGACGAGCTGTCCAGAATGTCTTTTGGAGTATTATTTCTTTTTGTGTGTGTGTGTGTGTGTGTGTGTGTGTGTGTGTGTGTGTGTGTGTGTGTGTGTGTGTGTGTGTGTGTGTGTGTGTGTTGTGTTTCTGTGTACCTGTGTGTTGTGTGTGTGTGTGGTGTGTGTGTGTGTGTGTGTGTGTGTGTGTGTGTGTGTGAGTGAGTGTGTCAGTGTGCTTTAAGTCTATGTTACACACGTTAAAGACTGATGCTTTAGATAATCAAAAGCAAATGATCAATAAACAATATACAGAAACATTTGCAAAAAGTTCCAGCATAGTTTTTTTTATAAACTGAATCGTACTTCATACCTCAAATGCGTTATGCCATTTGTTGCAAAGTGCGTTCGTTGCTAGAATCTAAGGGGATAGTTGATTCCGATTTGTCCATGAATTTTATGAGCATATAGTTTTAGATAATCTTTCATTCAAGTTGTTAAGAGCAAGACCAGTGGCCTCTTTGTGATATGTCACGTACCTCGTTTGAATATAAAATGATGCACTATAACAAAATCACTAGATAATAGCACTAGTTTTCTAATTTATATGGGGAAAACTACGTAGAAATTGTTAATTGTATAACAAATGCGTTATCTTTTTAAAGTACCTGAGAATGTTTCCACACGCTGTAGCTTGTATATTTGTGAAATTTGGTATGCTGTATATTATAAACTTAGAGGTGGTAGTATTAACAATCCCTTGTGGGGACAGACTTTTGTTCAAACCATGATCACAGTCTTGTAGGTGCTAAGCTTCGTTCTGAGCACCCAGTTTTGGGAAAAAACAATACTGTTCAAAATGCAACTGCTCAAAACCACATGTACTATAATGTAATTGTTGGTTCACTGTTGAAAGTGAATGCCTTCCAAGTCTTTTTAAGAGTTTGCAGTCAGACTAACACCAGAGAAGGACCGATCCTTCAGTCGTCTTCTTCTTCTTCTTCTTCTTCTTCTTCTTCTTCTTCTTCTTCTTCTTCTTCTTCTTTTTTTTTTTTCTTCTTCTTCTTCTTCTTCTTCTTCTTCTTCTTCTTCTTCTTCTTCGTTTCTTCTTCTTCTTCTTCTCCTCCTTATTTTCCTCTC
>CM031617.1:53103220-53113220 GCA_018398815.1 Conus ventricosus | reverse complement strand
TGGTCCCTTCATATAGGCGTGTACGGTACAGGAATAAACTTTTATACATTAAGGCAATATGACGTCGTTTGGTTAAAAAAAAAAGTAGTGGACAGATAAACATCTGAGATTTGCAGGGTGAGTGCAACAGCTCAGTTCATTCAACTGAGCAACTCTGCGTCTCTGAAAGCTTTGTATAAATATATGCGTGTTTGAAAGAGAGAGAAAGGGAGAGGAAGAGAGAGAGAAGAAAGAGAGAGAGAGAGAGAGAGAGAGAGAGAGAGAGAGAGAGAGAGAGAGAGAGAGAGAGAGAAGAGCAGAGAAAAAAGAACATTGTATTTAGAGACGATGTGTCAGTTTATGTTCAATAACGTTGCCATACCAAAGGTAAAAAACATGCAATGGCAGACACGCCAAATCCAAATTTTGTCAGAGCGTATTTAATACATCTCTTACGTTTACCTCAATGTTGGTTGTAATATATGTAATGATTGAAAGAGTTTCTTCTTATCGAGCCAATTGTTGTTGTATTTTGGGGCATGATCATCGTGATTTTTGCCCGTGGAGAGTTTGAACTGGGAACAAATTAGAGGACCTTTGCTGTCCATGGTGTCTCAAAAAAAAAAAAGAAATAGTGGTCGTGATTACAGAAAAATTGCTTTCTGATCTCTTGTCCTGGAAACATTGCGTAAATTTCAAACGGAAACAGCGGAATTGAGAAACTAGGTTGTTAAAAAATGGTCGTGATTACGGAAAAAATTGCTTTCTGATCTCTTGTCCTGGAAACATTACTGAATTTCAAACGGAAACAGCGGAATTGAGAAACTAGGTTGTTTCCAATCCGTTGACCAGTCTTTTGATAAACAGACGCACACACTTATACAGCACACACATGCGCGCGTGCGCGCGCACAAACAGAGAGAGAGAGAGAGAGAGAGAGCAAACACGCAGTCATGCGTTCACTTACTTGTGTTAAAAAGAAAACACGTATAAAATTTGATCAATGATAAATTATCTTCCAGTTCAGAGAGAGAGAGAGAGGGGGGGGGGGAGGGGAGAGGGAGAGAGAGAGGCTGCGGTCAGACAGACAGACGGAGAGGAGGGCGGAGTGAGAGCAGGGTAGACAGAGAGAAAGGAGATCATGGGGAGAGGGTTGGATAGACAGATAGAAACAGGGAGACATAAGAAGACATTTATTCGTTTTCCATGTAGTGCCTGTCAAATGGCTGAACAATAGTACGTTGGTTAAAGACATTTCTTTTAATATTTTGTTTTTAAAAAAAGGTAAACAAAAACTGCAAAATGAGGGAAACAGTGTGAACCAACTCGGAAAAGAAAGAACGCCCACTTATGAATTATCCTACCATTATTCAATCAGAGTTGTCTCCATTTGGGCTCATCTACCCATATACTATAAATCATGCTTCTGATATCCTACCATTGTTAAATCAGAGCTGTCTCCGTTTTGGCTCCAGAGCTGTCTCCGTTTTGGCTCGTCTACCCATTTATAGATGCATCTCTTCGTTTGAAAGCGAGGTAAGAAAATATTGCAAACTGTCCTTCTACTTTGAACTCTGTGAAGACATTGACAATGCGTATCTTATTGCATTTGACTTTCTGTGGTATTCGAGTGGCACAAGATTATGCCGAAGATCGCTGAAGAGCGGACAACCCAAATTTATAAGGAATTCGTCTTCATTGTTACTTTTACAGAGGGAACAGAATAACTCTCTGTCAAGTTTGTATTGAATTGAATGTGATGTAACATCACTTAAGTGCGTGCTTCACATATCTTTTTGTATCAGTTGCAAAACAGTCCCTGAGTATGATTCGTTTTGAATGATCAATACACTGTAAATCTTTTTTTTCATAACAAACTCAACTGTCGTGCTCCTGCCAGTAACAATCCACCAATCTTTATCTAAATCAGTTTTTAAATTCGTTAACTGATTTAACACTTGATTTTTCTACACATATCCAAATCTAAATTGACACAAAGCTTATGGAATGCAGGCTACCCGTTTCTTTATACTTCTCTCATTCAAACTTAGTAACATCAGATAACCTTGAAGAGGGAGGGATTTTCATTTATCCGTGTTAATTGATCCAGCATTTAATTGAACTAATATACACATTTACCTACGACGGAACTCTAACGGTATATCCATAGATCATTACATTAGCTGTTCTTCCAACTACACCCTGAAAACTAAATGTAGACAAATGCACACGCACACACACAGAGCGAGCGAGCGAGCGAGCAGGAGACAGAGAGAGACAGACAGACAGACAGACAGACAGACAGATAAACAGACAGGCAGATGGGTACAGAGAGAGAGAAAGGCAAACAGAGACGCAGAGAGAGACAGAGACAGACAAACAAAGAGAGAGAGAGAGAGAGAGAGAGAGAACAGAGACAGACGAGACAGGCAGACACAGAGAGAGACTCATTCATTGACTCATTTGACTCATTGATATTTTAATGTCAATAGCAGTACAGCCATCATGACATGGGGCGTATTCACCATGAAAAAGATCTAAGACATGTATAGCGACTAACTTTAACACAACTATAACCATTGTATATATGTAGGTACAGCTTCACGTCAATTTCATAAATGATAATGATGATAATGAATACTTATATAGCGCCTATTCTCGGCTAGAGGCCAAGCTCTAAGCGCTTTACAATCAACACTCGTTTACACAACGGGCTGCCTACCTGGGTAGTGCCGACTGAAGAGCTGCAGCTGGCGCTTCATTCAGTCGTTTCCCGTGTCATCCAGTCAGTATCGTTCAATATCGATCACTCATTTTCCTTACTTCCATCATTCTTTCCATTTCTCACGCAGGGTGCATGCTATGTGTAACGTGTCATCCATACCAACGGCAAACTGGCCTACTCATACCGAAAGTGGTGATGGATTTTACGTGTAAGCAAGATGTTATGCGTGCGTTCACACACGGAACCGTTATATAGTCTCATTCAGAATGTCATACATACATACACACATGCATATACGTGCCTACGCACATACTCATATGCATACACACACACACACAACACACACACACACACACACACACACACACACACACACACACACACACACACACAACACACACACACCACACACACATGTCATTCAAGTTAGTTACATTCATAATCTCATAACCAATGACCGCTGGGCACTGAATAAGGAAAAGTTTACTAAACAGAAAATCAAGTCAGCGTGTTTTTTCTAACTCTGCATGCTTCGGCAATGTATTTTGCTAGAGATCTGATTAACAGCTCATTTTCCAGTGTCAGCTCACGGCTGATTTGTGGCTTTTCACAGCAGGCAACTGAAACAAGCTACATTTTTCGCGGATTTGTCTGTAAGCTTCGCAGTGGAATAAAAAGTGGCACTCGTCTTCATTGTCATTCAATTACATACTGGACAGTTAATAATTGCTGTTGTGCCAGGCATGAACCATATCTTGTTTGCATGTAGACCCAAGGTTCTGGTTCGAAAACGTGCGAGTACAGTTCTATGCCATCTGTCTGTTACTACTGATAGGTACTTTTCAGCTTGCAGGTTACTGTTAAATAAAGGAACATTTTCATATTTATCATTTCCTTCCATGTCAGAATGCCCATTTGTTGAACATACACACCAGTTATCTTTCAATTCGGAAATGAACAGCGTATCGTTCCCTACTTCTTGACTTACCCAAACAACACCAAACCCGTTTTCTGTCAAGAATTTCGTTTACTTTGGACACCCAGTTAAACTTCCCATTCTCATGTTGTTGTAATAACATTTTATATGCCTGCTTACACAGTCTTGTTTGTGGTAATTTCAAAAGTTTTAGCCAAGATTTAATACATTTAACGTAAGTGTGTATATATAAGGGATATCTCCCCGACTCTGCATAAACATTTTGTTAGAAGAATGTAATGGGACATTTATGAAACGCTTTATCGCAAATGTGTGTACCTTTTTAATTTGGTTGGTGTCAAGAGTACCCCACACTTCCGCTGCATACGTTAATATGAGAGTAATCTGAGTGTCAAAAAGTTTCCAAAATATTGATGGTTCAATGCAATTCAACTTCCTTAATGACTTAAGAATTTCAATCACACCTTTTTTTCCCTTTTCTACACACTTCTGTCAGTCCCGCATTAAGACTTAGCTTAGTTGTGAATGTTAATCCAAGATATTTGTAACTATTTGTCACTCTTACTTCTGCACCACCGTACCACCATTTTTCAAGTCTGGAAAGATGACCCCCCATTCTAAAGACCATAATGTTTGTTTTATCTAGGTTAACAGTTAATTGTAATCGGTCTGCTTCCTCTTTGAGAGTGGTCAACTGGTTCTGCAAACCAACAGTGGTATCAGAAAGTAAAATGACATCATCTGCAAATAGCATCAGGAAGATTTCAACTGTACCTGGTATCATTTGAATACCGTGCCTGCCGTTTTTGTTAATTTCTATCGCTAATTCGTTTATAAAGAATGAGAACAGCTGAGGCCTTAGTAGGCATCCCTGCTTGACACCACGACGACAATTGAAATTATCTGAACATTTACCTTTATCGCGCACAAAAGCCACTACGGAAACATACACTCCTCTAAGAGCCTTGTACATTTCCCTTTAATGTCAATTTTTCTCAAAATATTCCAGAGAATGTTCTTGTTTAAGAGTCAAAGCTTTCTTAAAATCTACAAAAGCGACATATAATTTAGCATTTTGGAGTAGGTACTTCTGAACAAGTGCATATAAAGTGAAAATGTGGTCTATCGTGCTGTAGCCTTTCCTAAAACCTGCTTGTTCTTCTATAATTATTGCTTCCCTTTCTGCCCATTTAGTTCATCTTTTATTTAAAATGCTTGTATAGATTTTTTTTTTTTTTGCTGTCCCAACCTCTGCGTCACCTCAGAGGCAGTGTACCCACGCCACTCATTCCGACACCCCGTCCACAGCCACAGCCCGGTCGGCCCCGCCGAAGCCCCGGCACCAGCAATCCACAGGGAGCAGTCAATGTCAAGTCGTTAAGAGGCAACCCACCGGAGGAGACACTGCACTGCTGCCGAGTCACTTCGGTGGTGTTCAGTGGCGCCTGTTCTGATCTAACATACCCAGGACACCACCTACTAAGCCCCCTACTGACGACAATAATTGCTTAGTCGCGAGCCGGCGTGAGTGAGCTCTCCCTCCGGAGGGCGCCACCACGTCCGTCCACCTACAGACCCCATGGACTCGCCGATACCGGTGACCCCGACGGAACCAAACCAAAGCCACAGACGTGAGAGACATCGAATGAGGTCACCATAAGCAGGCAGAAGCCCAGAATTGAACTTTTTTTATGCTGATTAATGAGAATGAGGATGATTAAGATGATGCTACGGATTTCCATTTCGGTCTGAGACTACATGACAGGGCTGTACTCTACGCTTCCTTTCATAATATATCCCGGCGTCAACCAGGCCCGAGAGATACAGGCACCTGCAGTGTTGGTCAGGAAATTTGAGCAACACTCTCAGAAACGCATCCATTAAGTGGATGAAACTCGACTGTTGGTCCCAGTCTTCCCAACTGAGTCCGCAGCAAACTCAACTCTGGGTAGGAGCCGGTCGGGCAGAAAAACCCACATGACTTCTGATGGGATTCGAACCCACGACCTCCCAGCCGGGAGTCCGCGACGCTAACCACTTCGCCACGGCGGCTGGTGCTTGTATAGATTTTACTTATAACGTTAGTTAAAGCTACTCCTCTATAATTATCCGGGTTATTTGCGTCACCCTTTTTATGATTGGTATTATTATAGACTTGCACCATTCTTGGGGGAACATTCCACTCTCAAAAATAGTGTTAAACAATTTGACTAAAAACTCCACCATTCTCATATTTGAATGTTTAAACATTTCCCCTATAATTTTGTCTGTACCCCCACTTTTGTCACTTTTCAGATTTTTTATTGCATCAGCTACTTCTTGATTAGTAATTGGATCGTGAAACAATGCCTCTTCGTTTTCTTCCTCCTCTAGTTCTTCATGTTCAACAGTTTCATGTACTGATGTACCTTCGAAACTATTGAAAACATTGAAGAAATGATCATACCACTGTTGATGGCTTATGTCATTAAAAATCATCATCTTCCTGTTAACAGCTCTTATTGTTGACCAGAAAAGTTTCGGATCCTCGATTGACGCTTTGAGCTTTCTAATTCTAGTTTCATCATACTCTCTCTTCTTCTTCTTCTTCTTCTTCTTCTTCTTCTTCTTCTTCTTCTTCTTTCTTCTGAGAGAGAGAGAGAGAGAGAGAGAGAGAGAGAGAGAGACAGAGACAGAGACAGAGAGACAGCAGACAGAGAAACAGAGACAGAAGCAGCAGACACAGAGAGAGAGAGAAACAGAGACAGAGAGACAGACAGACAGAGAGAGAGAGAAACAGAGACAGAGAGACAGACAGAGACAGAGAAGAGAGAGAGAGAGAGAGAGAGAGAGAGAGAAGAGAAGAGAGACAGGCAGAGAGAGAGAGAAAAGAGAGAGAGGAGAAGAGAGAGAGAGAAACAGAGACAGAGAGACAGGCAGGACAGAGAGAGAGAGAGAGAGAGAGAGAGAGAGAGAGAGAGAGAAACAGAGACAGAGAGACAGGCAGACAGAGAGAGAGAAGAGAGACAGAGAGAGAACAGAGAGAGAGAAACAGAGAGACAGAGAGACAGACAGACAGACAGACAGAAGAGAAACAGAGAGAGAGAAGAGAGACAGAGATAGAGAGAAACAGAGACAGAGAGACAGGCAGACAGAGAGAGAGTAACAGAGACAGAGAGAGAGACTGACAGAGAGAGAGAGAAACACAGCCATATACAGAGAAGAGAGAGAGAGAGAGAGAGAGAGAGAGAGAGAGAGAGGAGAGAGGAGGAATGAAATTCAAACTCACCAGGGCACCGTTTATAATTCTTTATGGCATTAAGAGCACTATATAAGCCGGACCAAAGAATTGAAATAGGATAGGAAGCGGTCGGGCTCTTGATTGCCCTTTCTATTTCTTTCTATCTTTCACCAAGTTACAATGGATCACAATTATTTTGACAAAAAGAACTATAAAATGGTGGATCATTTCGTCTGCCTCCCCCCCCCCCCCTCCCCCACCCCCTCACCCCCTTCCCATATGCTTTATTGCCTTCACTGTTCCGTTTCTAACCGCCTTGATTTTTTTTTTTTTGTCTGTGGAGAGTTTCAAGCGGGTTCGAATTGAGGAAAGTTAATATTGATGATGTCGTGACAGAAATAATGGCGATCATTATGAGAGCAAAATTTCCTTACTCTTGTATCTGGAAGATAACATCAAGCTTCTTTTGTAAAGGAGATGACGTAGATTTTTCCTTTTCAGAAAGAAGACGAATAATTAAAGTCAATGTTGTTTTCACTTTGTTATTATCTCATCTTTAATTCTGTATATGAACACCTGTGTTAGTTATTACATATGGGAGACATTAGAACATACATTGAACACAGCAAAATGCATATGGAAGACAGCAGAATGCACATGGAAGACAGCAGAATGCACATGGAAGACAGCAGAATGCACATGGAAGACAGCAGAATGCACATGGAAGACAGCAGAATGCACATGGAAGACAGCAGAATGCACATGGAAGACAGCAGAAATGCACATGGAAGACAGCAGAATGCACATGGAAGACAGCAGAATGCACATGGAAGACAGCAGAATGCACATGGAAGACAGCTAAATGCACATGGAAGACAGCAAAATGCACATGAAAGACAGCAGAACGCACATGGAAGGCAGCAAAATGCACCGCGATTACGGCAGAATCCTTCGCAGAGCTTTTTATCTGTTATACAATCTGACTGGTGGGGAATAGAACAATGGGCTATATCAAATAACTCCCTGTGTATGTTTGAATATGAGTTTGGTTTTGCCTGGCCCTTGATCACGAGAAAAAAACAAATGGTGTGTCTACGCCTTTCGCTTGCAGGAGTTCCATTGCTCGTACAGAAGGCATTCACCTCTTCCTTGTTGATCTGATTGGTTCTGGGTCGGCTTTCTTTTCGTGGATTGGCTGTTTGTTCGTTTAAGTACACTGTACGTGTTTGGAAGGCATTCACCTCTTCTGTTGATTGGATTTTCTGTGGGTCTAGTCATATAGGTTGGCTGTTTGCTCGGAAAAGTTCACTGCTGATGTTTTCGAACTGTCAGATTTGAATTAGTGGCAAAGGGAGGCGACTGCAGGCGGAAATCTGAACAAATTTGAAAAATTAGTGCTAACGTTCCGCCCAAAAAGACGCCGTTGACCAACGAATCACAAGACAAAATACGTTTATTTAACGCCCATCTTGCGCCGAATTGAATGAAGGTTAGTGACTGCTCGTTCATTTTCGTTGTCCTGAGCGTTGTGATTCTTGCCTGAAGAAGACCTAAGAGGTCGAAACGTGTCGTGTTTTGTCTTGTGATTTGTTTGTCAACGTTTTTTTGGGCGGAGATTTTGGAATTAGTTTTCAGATTTGTTTAAATCTTAAAACGTTTATATGTCATACATCCGCCAAACATGAACAAACGTTTTGTCTTGTGATTCGTTTGTTCATGTTTGGCAGATGTACTACTGAACATTTTAAAGATTTGTCCATTGGAAGCAAACACAGAGATTGTGATTCGCACTCAGATAAAGACGTGCTTGGAACAGGACAACAACAAACTGGCATGCGTGGTTGGTTACTCTAGAGGTTACAACCAATTGCACAATTGTCTCGCGGTGTGGTGTCCGAAAGTTTTGGTGATCTGTACGAGCACACATTGCTCCGGCAAAGGCGAATAGTGGGAAAGAGGGGTGAGATTCTGTTCCGTGCCGCTACTGAGTCATCATTCTAGACATTGAACTGTTGGTGGTAATGATTTCAGGCTAGATACAAAAACAAAAACAAAATAAAAAGAAAACAGGGTTTCTGTGTGTGTGTGTGTGTGTGTGTGTGTGTGCGTGCTGTGCGTGCTGCGTGCGTGCATGCGTGCGTGCGTGCGTGCGTGCGTGCGTGCGTGCGTGTGTGTGTGTGTGTGTGTTGATCATTTTAATACCTTATTTTAACAAATATATATATATATATATAAATATATATAAGCGATCTAAACATTGAAAAATAGCCACCTCATGAGAATACTGAAATGTTCAAATGTATGTCGCAATTTTTTTGACTCCCCTCCTCCCCCACCCTCTCTCTCTCTTTCTCTCTTCTCTTTTCTCTCTCTCTCTCTCTCTCTCTCTCCTCTCTCTCTCTCTCTCTCTCTCCTCTCTCTCTCTCTCTCTCTCTCTCTCTCTTTGTCTTTCTCTCTCTCTCTGTCTGTTTCTGTATGTACCTGTCTCTTTATCTTTCTCTCTCTCTCTCGGTCTGTCTCTCTCTCTTTGTCCCACTCTCTCTTCCTGTCTCTGTCTCTCTCTCTCTCTCTCTCCTTCTCCTCTCTCTCTCTCTCTCTCTCTCTCTTTCTTTCTTCTTAGGCATATGTATATGATGTGCACGTTTGTGTGTTTGAAGCAGACAAAGACAGACAGATGGAGATGCGGACATATAATCCAAAACAAATAGAGACAGGAACAGAGGCAGAAAGTGTCCCGCTGACACTGAACACAAAGGCAGACACAAACAGCAAAACCACAACGCCAAACATACTCCCGGGGAACTGTTACCATGTCCACTGCTACAGAAGAAACATTCCTGACAGAAAACGACAGAACAACTCGTGTTGTATTGTTCCTTTGCACGCAATCAGAGGAAAGTGTTGTCGTAAACAAACAGAGAGACACCTTCTATGGGTTCATAATTGCCTAATGACGTGCGTTTACGCTGAGAGGCAAGACACAGAACTTTTGAAAAGCTAGCAAGCCCGGATAAACTCTTGAAATTTAAACCTTGGAGCCAGTTGAAGAGTTACAAAAAAATTGTACTTTAACTTGTTTTTCTATGGAAGTTTGAGAAGAACGAACCGTGTTCAAATGAAAAGAAATGTGTGTGTGTGT
>CM031617.1:53080720-53088220 GCA_018398815.1 Conus ventricosus | reverse complement strand
CCCCAGAGACATCTTCCGCTCGAGTGAAGAGCTAACCTCCCTCAGCAATGGCGGCCAACATGCCATGCTGCGTCACAGAGTGAGCATACTTCAAACTAATAGAAACGAAGCACGTGCGACAGGTAAAAAGACAGGCGAGAGGCCGATAGACAGAAAGTTCGAGAGAAAGGTACCCGCCACCCGTGAACTTGCAGGATGAATAGCACGGGCGGTGGAATTAGAGAGAGAGAGAGAGAAAGCAAACCGAAGTTGAGCTGAACTATACCAAGGTGCAACCGCACCACAAGCCACACTAAGGGACGGGTAACACGACAACAGCAACGACAATAAACAAATAAGTAATTCCGCCACCCTAGGTGGGTCGAACGTCGTAGGCCTCGTGACAAACTCGTGACAAACCCCCCTTCTAAAAGCATCTGTTTCACTGAGATACAGTGCTCCTTTGAACCTCGTCGCATGTGCAACTTCACAACAATGGGACCGAACCCAACTCTCTGTGATCGACAGAGTACGATGAATCCAATACAAACATTCCACGATAGAATCACACAGGGAAATACATAATACTACATTTATCAAACAACTAAGCAAACCTTCCAACCATGAAAGTAACAATCCGAACCATTGGTGATTCACTACCGTTAACATCACTGAAGTGAAAACTGTCACTACACCTAATACAGAGACCAAAAGGGGATATAACCCTGGTTGAGGGGAAGTGTCCCTCTAACTGATTTTCCCATGTGCTGACTACGGAGCTCGGCCAAGATAGTCAGCATCCGTATTACAGGAACCCTTGATATGACGGAAAGTGAACGCATGACTCTGCAGTTACACTGCCTAACTCATGAGTCGATGACTGACTGGCCGGATCCGGTCCAGGCACGGGAGAGGATGATGATCGCTCTCCAGTACAAACTTCCGGCCGTACTTCTTCTTGGCACGCCCGTGCGCGTCCAAATCTGCCTGAGAGATTCAGCAACAGTAGGGGCGTCGATAGTCCCAAGCGGGACAGCCTCTGGGTATCGACTCGCAGATTCTACCACTACCGAAGTGTAGCGGTGACCGCGATCGGATGGAGGATTAATGGGTCTCACCAGGTCGACCCCAACCTTGCTGAATGCCTCCCCAACTAGAGGCACTGACCCTAGGGGAACACGCTTCAAGGACCCTTAGGCGTTGTCCGTTGGCAGACATCGCAACTGCGGCAGTACTGCCTAACCTGTGAGTTCATCCCTGGCCAAAAGAAGTCTTGTCTTACCCGCTCGAGAGTCCGCTTTGAGCCCATATGACCTGCCATAGGTGAATCATGGGCCTGCCGGAGAACAGATTCTCTTAAGCTTTGGGGAACCACAAGCTGCTTGGCCACACGATCTGCCTGGGTGAAAACCCTAAAAAGGATCCCCTTGTGGAGCTTGAAGCTCACCTTGGCGTGTCGGGCAGACTGAGCAGGACGACCTACCAGTCGTCGCAGGCGTTGGACATCCAAGTCCCTGGCCTGAAGACGGATAATGCTAGCAGGATCGGCCCTTGCCAGAACCTCGTTAGAGATCGGCTGAAGAACGGGACGCAACTCCTGTTCCTGCTTCTCAGCTTTGGCGCGTGTGGTAACTCCCACACACGCCTGTACAGGCAGATCCGTAGACACGGACTGACTGCGTCCGTCCGCAAAGGTAATGGTATTCCCTATGATAAGGGAATACAGAGGTCGCTCCACCGCGATGGCCCATACTTCGCCACAGAAGTAGGGGGTGGAGATAGGAATAAGTACAGAAGGACGGGTGGAGGTAAAACCAGCCTCCAACCCGCACACATCATAACTGGCGCCCCGCCGGGCCTCAGGGGAAACCAAATTCTTATCCACAAAGAGTGTTGATGCTCCCGAATCCCTGATGGTGTCGACCAAGGAGGAACCAACAACAGAGAGAAACACTGGGCACTCTGTACCACCAGAAGCTGGGACGGAACCCACGTTAGCCGAGGCGCGAGGATGCTGGAGAGGACTAGCCCCATGACTACCAGTGGCTCTAGGGCAATCTTTCCTGACGTGGCCAGGACGACCACAAAGAAAACAAAACCGGGGTGCTGAAATCCCCGATGAACTGCCTGCCTTGTTCACCCCACTAGCAGTTGTCGGCACCTTATTGCTATTAAATCCTGTGGAGGGCTTCCTCTCCGTATCTGGGCGATGCCCATAAGCCCTGCGAGCTTCAGCAAACACCTCAGCTGTGTGAATCGCAGCCGCGAAATCCTGAGGTGCTGTCTCGCTATCCGGATCCTCAACTCTGGGGACACAGTGTTGGTGAGCTGTTCAATGAGGATCAGATCCTCCAGCTCCAACTTAGCTAACTGACGCCAGTACCCTAGCGTTTTGCGCAGCCTATCACCAAACTGCACGAAGGTCTCGTCATTATTCTTCTTCATGGACCTGAACTTCCTCCTGTAGGTCTCTGGGGTAAGGTGGAAACGCTTACGCAGAGCCAACTGCATGTCTGCATAAGACGCACCTTCATTTAGAGTGAGCACACACTCCCTTGCAGCACCAGATAATCCAGAAAAAAGGTGCATAGCCTTTTGCTCCTCAGACAATTGGTATGAACAAGCAACCTTGTCAAAATGCTCTAAGAACATATCAATGTCCTCACTAGGTCTGAACTCTGGAAGCTTTAACTTTGGGCCTCTAACTCTATCACCTGCCTGGTGATTAACCCCCTGGTTTACAGAAGCGGGAGGCCGCGAAAGAAGTTGTTCCATCTCCTCCCTACGCAGAGCCTCCATCCTGTCTAGTTCTTCCCTACGGAGGGCTTCCTGCCTGTCAGCCTCTTCCCTACGCTGAGCAGCCTCCTCCTACGCTGAGCCTCCTGTTTAGCAGCCTCCTCTTACGCTGAGCAGCCTCCTCCCTACGCTGAGCCTCCTGTCTAGCAGCTTCTTCCTTACGAAGGGCCTCCTGTCTAGCAGCTTCTTCCTTACGAAGGGCCTCCTGTCGGGTAGCCTCTTCTCTGCGCAGCATAGCCTCTTCCCTATGCATAATCTCCTGTCTGTCAGTCTCCTCTCTGCGCAGAGCCTCCTGTCTAGCGGCCTTCTCTCTGCGCTCTTCCCTACGGAGGGCTTCCTGCCTAGCAACCTCTTCCCTACGGAGGGCTTCCTGCCCAGCAACCTCTTCCCTACGTTGGGCCTCATCCTCCCGTCGCTGTCGCTCTAGAAACATCAGGACGGAAGTGATGTCCTGGGCGGGGTTCCACCACTCCTGACACGGGAGGATGATCCGTCTGACCCGTCCCTTGGGTCTCGACTTTCCCATAAGGAAAGTCTTCTGGGGCATGCCCCTTACGAGGGGAAGCCTGGAGAGGAGAAGGTTTCGGTCTCTGCGACTCAACAGAAGCCCACAATTGCTTCGCTATACTCCGACGCTTCCGAGCGGAAGTGCAGTCGGGGTCTCGACAGGGAGACCCCCCAGCGAAAGAGGTAGTAAAAGTACTCACTGGACTACCTGCTACAGCACTGGAATAGGTAGAAGTTACCGTAGTCGAAGTACTGGTACTAATAGTAGGGACTACAGTAACATTTTGAATACCCTTCTTCTTCGACGCACGCGTCGCCATACCACCAGCGCCGGACGTCGCCATAACAATATCCTACGGTTTTCAAATACAAGGGAAAGACAATTCCACTAGAAAAAAAAACAAATATTTTAGGGGCGTGTGTATATGTGTGTATGTGTGTGTGTGCGTGTGTGCGGACAAGTTCCGGCTGCTCCCACTCTGGCAACACCGCGCTCTACAGCACGAGCAACAGTGCGGTGGGGCTCACCGAAAAAAAAAAAAAAAAAAAACTATGTCCGGCTGCCCCCACTCTGGCAACACCGCGCTCTACAGCACGAGCAACAGTGCGGTGGGGCTGGCCGGAAAAAAAAACAAAACAAAAAACCTAGCAGACGAAATCCGGAGAGGAAAAAAAAACACTAGCGTCCGATACACCCCCCTGTACTCAACAACCCGGTAGAGAAAAAAAAACAAGAATTGGCTAAATACAAAACAGGAATGGAAGACTGAGCGGCAACAGAAGGGCAAGACTTACGGCCGTACCTGCGTGAGGTACCCGGCGGAAGGAGGTCCGGAAGCGGTCGACTCCCCTCGGTCTCCCCTCGACTCCCGAGTCACACCGGATGGTCCCTCAGGCCACCAAAAAGACTCCCTTCACTCTAGAGTCACCCAGCCAACCACCCACGAACAAACACGACAAACTGACTAAAACATATACAAAACAGACAAAACTAAACCAGGTACTCTGCGAAACGAGAGAGAGACAGCCAGAGCCCTTCACATCCCGGACGAGCCCCCACAATTGTCACGACCGACCCCTGGAGGTCTGCCCTGACAGGATCGGTCTAGGTGGGAGTGAAGGGAGTGACTGACCTCACACGCTCCGCAAGAGACCACACAATAAAGATTACAATACAACACCCCATTTATTCACACCAGCAAAATAAACATTCCAACACACGCACCATGCACGATCACAATAAAGCACTCCAACGCACACAACATGCACAATCACGATCAAGCACTCCAACGCACACAACATGCACAATCACGATCAAGCACTCCAACGCACACAACATGCACAATCACAATCAAGCACTCCCGCACCCACAACATGCACGATTATAAATAAGTATTTCGCCATACGACGCACATGATCACACTTACAGCATTCCAGCACATATGACAAATACACAATTATAAGGAAATATTTCCAGCATTGACCCTTCTTAACACCATGGAGTGCGTGCACACCCCTGCCCCTGTCGAGTCTGCTGGGAGCACCCTGTCGCACTAGGTGCTCCGAGCCGGGTTGGTTCTCGCAGGGAGTCGCTCAAAGCCGACACCCTCGACTTCCAAGCGGGCAGTGAAGAGCGTGTCCCGGGGGGGGGGGGGGGGGACGTAGCTGTTACTGGAGGTCCTGGACGGGGGTCCAGGCCGGCCAGTCAAGACGGTGGGCGTCTCTACCAGCCCTCGGTCCCGACCAAGGCGTGGCCTCGATCAGCGTGTGGCACCATCCCGTCCGTGGTCTCAGCCAGAACGTGGCCTCGACCAGTACGTGGCACCATCCAGATCGTGCTCCAGGTGAAGCCCCCGGGAGGGGGGGGGAGGACGTAGCTGGGAGGAGAGTCGAAGAGGAGGGAAAGAAGAAGGAAGGAGGAAGGAAGAAGGGTACTGGAACCCTGCCGTCAGTACGTCTGACCATTGCTGTCAAGTCTTAGCCACTCGCATGATGGGCGAGGGGGAGTGTATTCAACGCACACAGTAAACACATTGAATCAAGTCTTCTCACACGATGCAGGTAAAAGACTGCATTAAATCAACAGGTTATAAAACAAATATGAATCATCTTCACCCTTCTCTCACTCACGCTTAACGTTTTCCTTCCTTAGGAAATAAATCAACACAGCGACTATCGCTTAATAACTGCCACCACATTTGCAAATAATAATTCAATGGCATAACTGTCACATTTTATAAACACATCTCAAATAACACAAATTTCCAACCACGCATCCGAACGACAAATCATGCGTACGCACGCTCGTGAACATAAAACTCGTTCTCCTTGCACACACAAACAGACGGTGGCCGAAGGATAAAAGTCCGGCGAATGTGACAGGGGCGGACGAGCGAGACCAAGCGAGTTCCAACCCTGAATCACCAGGTTCTCTCCCTTCCCCACCGACTACCGCATCACCAGATACATAAACAGGAGAAAGAATTTTGGAAACAATTTAGAATGGCCAGGTTAAAGATGGAATTAACCAGAGAAAAGGTCTCACACAATATTTCTCTTACAATTTCGAAAACACAAGAAAATTGCGCAAAAGCGAAGACTAAGCCGGCTCAACAACAACAACCCAACACAAACAGACCACGAAACTGATGCTTACCAGCTACCCGTGGGTGACCCCGAAGAGGCGGGTCAAAGGACTCTCTCTACCCTCTGTCCAGTCGAGAGGACAGAGGCGAAGATGCGGAAACAGAAGAAGCGATGTCCCTCTCCTACAGGCCGACTGCAGGAATTGAAAGTACTGACTGTACTCTCGATGACATGGTAAAGAACCGGGACTGGAGCAGGCGCCCCCAGAGACATCTTCCGCTCGAGTGAAGAGCTAACCTCCCTCAGCAATGGCGGCCAACATGCCATGCTGCGTCACAGAGTGAGCATACTTCAAACTAATAGAAACGAAGCACGTGCGACAGGTAAAAAGACAGGCGAGAGGCCGATAGACAGAAAGTTCGAGAGAAAGGTACCCGCCACCCGTGAACTTGCAGGATGAATAGCACGGGCGGTGGAATTAGAGAGAGAGAGAGAGAAAGCAAACCGAAGTTGAGCTGAACTATACCAAGGTGCAACCGCACCACAAGCCACACTAAGGGACGGGTACACGACAACAGCAACGACAATAAACAAATAAGTAATTCCGCCACCCTAGGTGGGTCGAACGTCGTAGGCCTCGTGACAAACTCGTGACATCTGCAATGTCTCTGTGCCAAGACAGCTTTCTGTACTATATTTTGAAACGCGTCGTCTGCTTGGCTGGCATTTCTTTAAGTTAACATTATTGAGTACTTGGAACCTTTGTTTGTATTGTAGGGATGTAGAGTCAAGAAGAATGCTGCCACTCTCAGCTTGATTTCTGCTTGACTGATATTTCTTTATGTTATCATGATCAAGTTCTTGAAACCCTTGTTTGTGTTTTAAGGGATGAAGAGTCAAGAAAAATGCTGCCACTCTCTGCTTGATTTGCTTTGGTTTACCTTAAGGATGTTACTTCTGTTGCCTTCTTCTTCTTCTTCTTCTTCTTCTGCGTATGCAGGCTGATACTCCTGCGGACACTCCCTATATGGACAGACAAGTATTAATCCCATCTACCCAACAAAGGGAGTGGAGTTTTGTGTGTATGACCTTTTTATCCGCCATTGAGGCAGCCATACTCCATCTTCGGGGAAGGTGCATGCTCTGTGTAACGTGTCCTCCATTCCAACGGCCAAACTGGCCTTCTCTTCCGAAAGTTGGTAATGGGATTTTATGTGTGTGCAAGATGTTATGCGTGCGTTCACACACGGAACCTCGGTTTTATAGTCTCATTCGAAGGACTGTATGGGAAATGGAGTCAGAACTAATGTTAACTCCGAGGGGAAAATCCCCTGTACCGAAACGGCCCGGCGGATATTCGAACCCGCAACCCTTGGATTACGAGACCGGCGCTCTACCAACTGAGCTATTCCGGACCCCTCTGTTGCCATCGAGCTTTGAATTGGTGTAAATAATGATGTGTTTGTTTTCATCGGTTTGGGTCAGGTTCAAAGTGAGCTGACTGCAGGCGGAGACTGAAACAAACTGAAAAGGAAAATCACTATTCCGCCGAATGAAACAAACAAACAAACAACTGAAATTGCCTTGTGATTTGTTTGTTTCTTTTGTTCGGCGGGATGGTCATTTTTTTTT
>CM031617.1:53053220-53075720 GCA_018398815.1 Conus ventricosus | reverse complement strand
ACAGCTAATTTGCAAGACCAGCGCCCACAGTTAAGCCAGACGTCGCCAGTTGAAGTAGGAAGGGGGAAGGTATTGTGTGGTGGGGGTGAAATCAAGCTAATTAATTAAATGACCCACTGACCACCACAGAGAGCAAGGCCGGTAGATGTGACTGTCATGATTTGCATGTCCAATGGAATTAGAGGGGAGGTAACCTCGGCACAAGGCGGGAAAAATACTGACCAATGGGACTCACCCTTTTGACAGGTAGGAACAGGATAAGAAAGCTATGGGAGTGGGAGCAGAGAAAAAGAAAAGAAAGGAAGAGACAGAGGGAGAGGTTCTGGGAGTAGGCTCTGCACGAGAGAAAAGCAGAGAGATGAGAGGAGGAGTGAACAGAACTGAGTTGAAGCATTAGCACCATATAGAGTCTGCAGAGGAAGGACTAAGGAGAGATGTTGAGAAAGAGAGAGAGAGAGAGAGAGAGTTGCTAATCGATGAAGAGAAAAAGAAAAAAAAAAAGAAAGCAACCATGTCCATTTGATAGAGCAGACTAGAAGAGAGAGAGAGAGTGCAATGCGTTTAGTGAAGGAAGGAAGAAAGGAGAACAGATCGATGCCTGGTAGTCACTGTTCAATTTGAACCGGGGTTCGACCTCTTACCTGGCAGCGCCACTTTCATCAGGCAGAACCAC
Organism: Conus ventricosus; assembly: GCA_018398815.1. Taxonomy (NCBI): domain Eukaryota; kingdom Metazoa; phylum Mollusca; class Gastropoda; order Neogastropoda; family Conidae; genus Conus; species Conus ventricosus. Next base: position 53,075,047 of record CM031617.1, on the reverse strand, counting down.
AGGCCAACGCCAGTAACCTGACCAGCGCCAGCGGTCTAACTGGACAGTGCCAGCGGTCCAACTGACCAGTGCCGGCGGTCCAAACCTGACCAGTGCCAGCAGTTGTGTCGTGACTGGTGTTTGTGAAAGTGACAGTGAAAAGAAAAAAAGAAGAAAAGGAAAGACAGTGATTTGTAAATAGTTTAAGATCACCTGGCCAGGTAAAGTAGAAAATCTATTTATACCGGGTTAGTTATGATGATTTAGATAAATGGTTTTGTGAAGTTCAAGGAAAGAGAGAATGTTTTATTTTTGTTTGACTCCATGCGCATTGATATTTCTTCCATGATTATGTGTAGTAAAGTTATAGACTTTTACTAGTGGTTTGATTTGACGAATGCATGATATATGAATGAGATTGTAAGCAAGCTGTGAGTGTGTTTGGGCTGTGCGCTAGTCCTTCCTCCACTGACATACCCCGAGGTTGACAATTTATTGGCGAGCCTGCCGGGATATTCTGGCCCATTTATTATACTTGTTCAACTTCTCAGAGAGGAAGCTGGGTGGGATTCAAGTATTGTAATCCTAAGACAAGATAGTGTCTTACTGTATGTTTCCAGATGGTTAAATACTAGGCTTGGCATTGCTTCCAAGATAGTTAACACTAGGCTTGGCATTTCAGCCCCAGAGTACTTATTTCGCACAGATTGCCTATAATTCGCTCTCATAGTTGGGTCAGGCGCTAGGCGTCTTATAAAAACTAATTACGTTGTCCCAAGCTAATATTATCATTCATAGGATTGTGCTATTACGTCACTCGTGTCGGTAACCACCAGTTTGGCTGTCATAGTAGTAAAATCTTGTTAAAAAAAGAGATATAATGGCGGACGAAAAGAACACCCTATTGAACAAACTTGTGAGCGTCGCTCGTGAGTTAGGCTACTCGGGAGAAGAGTTGCGAGCATTCGTTGAAAACCCAACAAAAGATAGAAAGGGATGAGCGAGCGGAAAAGACGCCGTTGTCGCAGTAGAAACAGCATTAGCAGAGCAGGAAACAGAAAGAATAAGGATTCAGGCTAACAATAATCAGGAAACGCAGGAAACAGAAAGAATAAGGATTCAGGCTAGCGAAACGCAGGAAACAGAAAGAATAAGGATTCAGGCTAACGCAACGCAGGAAACAGAAAGATTAAGGATTCAATTAGAGTTAGAGAGAGTGAGAATACAGAGGGAGACCACCGAGGATGGTAGTTCAGTTTCCAGTGACCTGTGCGCAGTTATGCCCCCGACCAAAGTTACCAAAATTCTCTGAAGGAACAGATTCGATTGATGCGTACATCAGTCGTTTTGAAACGTTTGCTACTAGTCAGGGTTGGCCTTCAGAAGAGTGGGCAGTCATTTTGTCAGCGCTATTGAGGGTAAGGCATTACAGATTTTCACTGCATTACCAGCAGACCAACAATCTGATTTTAGTGCTGTGAAGGAGTCTTTGATGAAGGGATTTGACCTCACAGAGGAGGGGTTTAGAAAGAAATTTCGATCAGCTAGATTACAAGCAGGTGAAACGTACACTCAGTTTGGTGCACGTTTAGATCACTATTTTGAGAAGTGGTTAGAGTTGAGTGGTACGAGAAAGGAGTTCGCTGAATTGAAAGAGCTGGTTATGAAAGAACAGATTTTGTCAGGTTGCAGTCCAGAGTTAACTATACATTTGAAAGAGAGACAGCCAGAGACAGCAGGAAAGTTGCTGAAGTTAGCAGAGGTGTATAGGGAGGCACGTTTGGGCACTAAGGTGCAGGAGAAACAGGTGCCAGGCACAGGTGAGAAGAGTGCAAGGAGACTAGGGGAGTTTTCTGCAAGTCTGCAAACCCAGTGGTGGGGCAGAAAGGAGGACAAAGGGACAATAGGTGTTTCATTTGTCACAGAAGGGACATGTGGCAAGGGATTGTCGCATGAGGTTCCAGAAGGCAGCAGCCTTGCAAGAGGTTGATAAGGGTCGCCAGGGGAAATGACCTGCAGTGGAACCAAAAGGGATCCAATCTGAAGAGGGTGGAGTGCGGCCTATGGCTAGTGCTGGACAGCAGTCAGTGTCAGGGATGGAGGGCACTAGGCTGAGTGGTTCATTACCGTGGAGAGAAGGGTGGATTGGCCAGCAGAGGGTGAAAGTGTTACGGGACACTGGTTGTTCATGTGGTGTAATAAGAACAACGCTGGTCGAGGAAGGGGATTTGACAGGGCAAATCCAGACCTGTACTCTAAATCGATGGCACTGTGAGGGAGTTCCCAGTTGCTAAGATAGAAGTACGTACCCCTTACTTCTCAGGCGAGTTGTCTGCGCTGGTGATGGAGAAAACCCCTTTATGATTTGATCATTGGAAATATTCCAGGTGCAAGGGATCCAGGGGATCCTGAGTTGTTGACTGCTACAGGGGCAGCAGTTCAAACACGGAGCAAGAAGGAGGAAAGGCTGATAAACCGTTAGTCGTTCCAGCAAGGAAGTCAGGCATAGAGGTATCACCTGATGAGTTTAGGGCAGCGCAGGAACAAGGACCCTTCGCTCGTGAAGTCTTGGGAGTTGGCAAGAGGTGGAGAGAAAACAGGTGGTTAGAGGAGGTGAGACAGAATTTCTGGTGAAAGGCGGGATGTTGTACCGAGTGTTCACAAGGGGAAAGGTAAGGTGACAACTCAGTTAGAGGTACCAGCATGTTATCGTGACACTGTCATGTCAGTGGGTCACGAGTCGCTCATGGCGGGTCATCTCGGCACCGGCAAAACAGCTGACCGAATCTTTGATGATTTTCACTGGCCAGGGGCAATGGCAGACATAAAGCGGTTCTGCATGTCATGTGACGTGTGTCAAAGGTCGCCACAAGAGGGGTGAAGAGGAAGGCGCCTCTTAAACAGTCCCCTTTAATTGACACACCATTCAGGAGAGTGGCTGTTGATCTGATTGGCCCAATCTCGCCCTGTTCCAAAAGTGGACACAGGTATGTGTTGACGCTCATGGATTACGCGACCAGTATATCCAGAAGCAGTCGCATTGAAAGGCGTAGACACGCAACAGGTCGCTGAAGGGCTAGTAGACATCTTCTCTGGCGTGGGCGTGCCATCACAAATTCTCAGTGACAGGGGGTCACAGTTCACTCATGCGTGATGAGGGAGGTCAACAGGCTGCTAGGGATCACACAGCTTCTCACTACCCATACCACCCACAATGTAATGGCTTGGTGGAAAGATTCAATGGTGTGCTCAAGGGCATCTTAAAGAAGCTCTGTGAGGAAAGACCAGCAGATTGGGATCGTTACATTCCAGCGGCATTGTTCGCCTACAGGGAAGCCCCTCAGGAGAACACAGGCTTTTCCCCATTTGAGCTGCTGTATGGGCGGACGTCAGGGGACCAGTGTGTATTCTCAAGGAGCTATGGTCCGGAGAACAGGAGTCAGAAGAGGTAAAAAACACTTATCAGTATGGGTGGACCTACGCAATAGGTTAGAGGAGACATGTAAGGTTGCAAGGGAAAGTTTGCAGGAGGCTAGGGTCATGCAGAAGAAGCAATATGACAGGAAGGTGAGGAAGCAATCCTCAAGGTGGGAGATCAAGTCCTGTTACTGCTTCCCACGGATCACAACAAGCTGCTGATGCATTGGAAAGGACCATTCACCATCATTGAAAAGTAGATCAGGATTACCGAATTGATGTGAATGGGAAACCAAAACTTTTCCATGCGAATTTGCTCCGCAAATATATTCAGCGTGAGACTCAGCACATAGGCGCAGCAGCAATCATTGATGGAGGTGAAGGAGACCCAGCAGAAGAAGGGGAGATTTTGTTGCCTGAGTTTCCAGGAGAAGAATCATACAGGGATGTGTCACTGTATGAAGGGCTAGACAGTAGGAGCTGACTATTTAAGCCGTGTAGTCTAGCAAGCTGCAACTCAGAGGAAGTCAGTCATATCCGGGGGTGCATGCTACTTCGTTAATAATATGTGTTGATTACAGTTATGTTGAGTGGATATGGGTTCATTCCCATTTGGCTATGGTTCATATTTTCTGTGTGAGATTGTTCATGTAAATGTAGTTATGTTGGAGCATACAGTCGCTTGTGTAGTAACGCACTGTTTGCGATAAGTGAGGCTGGAGATTCCTCAGTGAGGTGTCATGGATCGTGGTCATATTAGATTGTGCTCTTCACAGTAGTTGTGAAGAGAAGAGGTGGCAAATCCGCAGGTAGGGGAATTGCATAGGTGCGCACAGAGGTTATCAGAAAATGAGTTGAAATAAGGCAAAAGCGCACGTCAATGATAACCCATTGGGGTGATATTTACTAGGGATACATGTTTATAATTTGTAAACGTTTGTTGTAAATTATTTTGCAAAACCTTGCACGTGTAGCTGTGTTGTCAGCAAATTCGGTTGTTGTTGTTTTTTTTTGTACCGTTGTTTTGAGACAATGCTGAGCATAGTCTTTTGCAAGGGGAAATTGTCACGGGACAAAGAAAAGAAAAACCGAATTCGTGGTCAGTCGCCAGCCAGTTCAATTGGACATAAGTCCAAACTCAAACATCCTGGTTTCCAGGCAGACGACTTCATGTGTCACGTCAGCCAATTAGGCACAGCGAAGAGGCTATTTTTAGTTCGTCCGGAGACAGCACCATCCCGCAGACAGACTGAGTGGCTTGACCGACGTCTCAATAGGTCTGGCCAGACGGGTCTCGGCGCCTGGGTCAGACTGATACAGCTAATTTGCAAGACCAGCGCCCACAGTTAAGCCAGACATCGCCGGTTGAAGTAGGAAGGGGGAAGGTATTGTGTGGTGGGGGTGAAATCAAGCTAATTAATTAAATGACCCACTGACCACCACAGAGAGCAAGGCCGGTAGATGTGACTGTCATGATTTGCATGTCCAATGGAATTAGAGGGAGGTAACCTCGGCACAAGGCGGGAAAAATACTGACCAATGGGACTCACCCATTTGACAGGTAGGAACAGGATAAGAAAGCTATGGGAGTGGGAGCAGAGAAAAAGAAAAGAAAGGAAGAGACAGAGGGAGAGGTTCTGGGAGTAGGCTCTGCACGAGAGAAAAGCAGAGAGATGAGAGGAGGAGTGAACAGAACTGAGTTGAAGCATTAGCACCATATAGAGTCTGCAGACGAAGGACTAAGGAGAGATGTTGAGAGGAGAGAGAGAGAGTTGCTAATCGATGAAGAGAAAAAGAAAAAAAAAAGAAAAAAAAGAAAGCAACCATGTCCATTTGATAGAGCAGACTAGAAGAGAGAGAGAGAGTGCAATGCGTTAGTGAAGGAAGGGAGAAAGGAGAACAGATCGATGCCTGGTAGTCACTGTTCAATTTGAACCGGGGTTCGACCTCTTACCTGGCAGCGCCACTTTCATCAGGCAGAACCACAGGCCAACGCCAGTAACCTGACCAGCGCCAGCGGTCTAACTGACCAGTGCCAGCGGTCCAACCTGACCAGTGCGGCGGTCCAACCTGACCAGTGCCAGCAGTTGTGTCGTGACTGGTGTTTGTGAAAGTGACAGTGAAAAGAAAAAAAAAGAAGAAAAGGAAAGACAGTGATTCGTAAATAGTTTAAGATCACCTGGCCAGGTAAAGTAGAAAATCTATTTATACCTGGGTTAGTTATGATGATTTAGATAAATGGTTTTGTGAAGTTCAAGGAAAGAGAGAATGTTTTATTTTGTTTGACTCCATGCGCATTGATATTTTCTTCCATGATTATGTGTAGTAAAGTTATAGATTTTACTAGTGGTTTGATTTGACGAATGCATGATATATGAACGAGATTGTAAGCAAGCTGTGAGTGTGTTTGGGCTGTGCGCTAGTCCTTCCTCCACTGACATACCCCGAGGTTGACACCCACTCATCCAAAAGTTGCTGGTTCGAATTCTGGCAGCGCCAGGAAAGAATGAGAACAGTTGACAGTTCAAGGGCACTTCACAACCATGACCTAGATGCAACCAGCTCTCTTAGAGTGTAAGAAGTTCATTGCGGAAACATGTGTCAGAGGAGGGGTGGGGGGAGGGGTGGGGGATCTTCTCTGAAGACCTTCTGCAGTCAAACTCTCCCTAGAGTTTCTTCACACAGATGTTACTCACATATTACGAGAGGTTGTATACCGCTTTGTATCGACGTTAGAGAAAGCAATCGGTTTCATGATCAAACTCTGCATCATGCTGAAGGAACATGGGAGAAATGTTCAGTGCCGCACAAAATATTACAAAGTATTAAAATCTTAAATCCATAACTGCTGGTGCCTTGAACAAAGTCATTTCTGTCCCAAAAGTCTAAAGTCCAAAACCAAGGAGGACATATAGTCTTTTTTTATCTTATGAACAGGGTGGCAGATGAAATCCCAATTTGCAGCCATGGAATCAAGCTGACAGCACGCCTTGTGAACATTTTTAACCTCTTATGTTTGTAGATCATACATCCTAGCTTGTAATATTCTTCATGATTTACAAAACCAGACAGATGCTTCCCTTAAGTGAGCTTTGAGATTAGGTCTGAACATTATCATTGTTACAAATTGTGAACATTTTAGTGTACGTGAGCAGCGTATTTATAATGACAGTTGAATAGAGCTTATCAACGTTTGTTTGATACCTTTGTAGTTGTGTCTCTTCTCGTTTGTCCTCACATTCTCTGAGCACCATCGTTTATCGTTCCAAAAAGGGATTTGTGTGTAATGTTGTGTTGCTCTGATCATAACGGACAGATTTTTCTCCTCTTTCTTCTTCTTCTTCTTCTTCTTCTTCTTCTTCTTCTTCTTCTTCTTCTTCTTTCCTTTCTTCGTCTTCTTTTTCTTCATATCATCCCCTCATCCTCTTCCTCCTCCTCCCCCTCCTCCTCCTCTACCTTGTGCTTCTCTTTCTCTCCTTCTCTTCCTCCTCCTTCTCCTCCTCCTCCTCCTTCTTCTTCTTCTTCTTTTTCTTTCCTTTCTTATTCTTTTTCTTCTTCTCCTTCTTTCTTCTTCTTCTTCTTCTTCTTCTTCTTCTTCTTTTTCTCTTTCTTCTTCTTTCCTTTCTTTTTCTTTTTCTGATTTTTTTTTTCTTCTTCTTCTTCTTCTTCTTCTTCTTTCTTCTTCTTCTTTTCTAACTTTTTGATGCCTTATCGCAGCTTATGCTCATCTTAGATGCAGCACTATTAAATCTACCATGTCTTCAACACCCTATCCTATTCAGCCAACACTTGAGAGTTTGTCATTAATCTTTTTACGTTTCGTATTTAGATGCTCGCCTTTGATAGCCCCAAATTTACCTTCAAGAGAACATCTTCGTAGATTCCGCACAGAAAGAGATATGCACTGTACTCTCTTTTTCCACGATGTTAAGCAATAAGAGAACGCTGCATCGCCAAACGTCCATAGAGAGCATTCAGTAGCATCTGGCCGTGACACGACCTGTCTGAGGAGAGACACCACAGTGCCAGGCTGGTCCAGCCTACGCGCAACAAGCACCATCTGCAGAGCCTCCTGCTGACGGCTCTGTGACTACTTCGTGGCGGAGCCAGCATGAGTAACCTCCCCCTTTCCGGAGGGCACCTCCACGCGCATTGCACTGTATTTTTCATGAACGGTGCCAACTGCAACGTTTTTAGCAAAGTGGTGTATCGAGGTGGAAAGGAAAGGAAACCCAAGTCAGCATGGGAAGCAGAGCAGAAAGCGTCACAGGGTTGGCTGGTTAGTTGCTTGCTTGCTTCGTTCGTTCCATCATTTTTAGGCCTTGTGTGCTGAAAAAAGAGGAATAGTTTGACGAAGATGGTGTGTTCGTTCATTCGTTCGTTTGTTCATTTGTTTCCGTTTGAGACCTTTTATGACAAACAATGAGGATAACGATGACGAAGATGATGCAGTGGAACTTAATCTGGTTTCACGGTCGGTGACAGAACTGTTCCTGGCGCTTTAACCTCGATGTGGCTGTACTCCTGGTTCCAGAGTACCTGACAGAACTGTTCCTAACCTCGATGAGGCGGTACTCCTGGTTCCAGAGTACCTGATAGAAACTGTTCTAACCTCGATGTGGCTGTACTCCTGGTTCCAGAGTACGTGACAGAACTGTTTCTAACGCTTTAACCTCGATGTGACTGATCTGAAAGGAACTGGACGATTAAAAAACCCCAAACATTTTAGAAAATAGAAGAAAAAACTCTCTGCATTGGTTTCAGATGGAATCTACAGGAAGAGCGAGTAGCCATGAGCAGAAATCCAAGACCGACAAACAGCGGGCAGGCAAAGCATTCGCGGGCGGGCGGCCTCCCCACTGGACGAAGTTCACGGCGTGGCACCTGTACACGGCCCTGTGTCTGGCAGCAAGCGGAGGAGTTGCTCGCTGCGATGGCGCTGAGAGTAAGGTAGGTACCGTTGTGTTGGTGGTGTTGTCGATGGTTGTCAAGTCTGTGGGACTGTTTGGTTCAAGAGTTTCAAAATTATTGTTTCCTTCATCAAAACAGCCATTTTCTTCACGCAAAGGGCGTTAAATACGCTTTACTTTTCCACGTACTGAGATGACTCTTTTATATAGGAACTAGGGGGGAGGGGGAGGGGGGGAGGGCAAGGGGCGGGGGTGAGAATGGTACGGGGGACGGGAGAATGATACCGGATCTAAACATGATCATCACCAACACACATTATCATTTGAACCAACAGCTGTGACTTATGTTCACATGCGGTGATACCGACGTATCATTGCACGGACCGCAGTTCGTTACAGACAGGTTCCCAAAGGGACAGAATCTGGCTATTGTGAATAACAGTTACTGTCCCAACTAAATGTTTTCACAGCTTGCGGCTTGTTTGGGTCATAACATGATCGTTTGCCCGAAGTTGAAGTATGGCTGCCTTAATAGCGGGTTAAAAAAACAGTCATGCACACAAAACTCCACTCCCTTGATTGGGTAGATGGGATGATCCTTGCCTGTCTATACAGGGAGTGTCCGCAGAAGTATCAACCTGCGTACGCAGGGGAAAAAAACACATAATTTTCTTTCTCTTGACTTGTTATATTTATAATGTCCAAACAACGTCAAAAACAGCGTTATTTGTCGTTTTACTTTGCCTCTTGTTTTAACGTCAAGATGATGTCCTTAGGACGCCAAAAACAGTAAACGACAATGGTGGAAGCGACTGTGTTTTATCATCACTTGTCGTTTCTTAACAGACAGAATTCCTCATACCGATACTGACTGGTGTGTTAATGAATACGAGCCAACAGTCACGCCTGAATGCATCTCTTGTTGTGAGATGTTCATCAACAAATTATCGCTCTAGAACAAGCTAAAGGAAAATAAACTGTTCCGCCGAACGAAACAGATAAATTGTAATGAGTCGGCCGAATGTTCCCGAACATTTAGGCAAATTAAGGGTAGTTGCTGTTGTTGAGAGCACGTTCCTTGGGTCTTCAAGTGTGCGAATTCAGGCATCACCAGGGGGGGTGGGGGGGGGGGGTACCCGAGTCGTATACTGAAGGAGGGAGAGTGCTGGGAAGTGTTTCGCATGTCCAAGGGATATTGACAAGGTGTTGCCGACCTGCCGGTCCTGGGTAGAGGAGTGTCCAGTCCGACCACTGGCTGGCTATTCACTGGGTTCTCCAGTGGGCCTGAAGGAAAGGCGATCGTGTCAGGTGACCGTCACGGGAAGGTGACCGTCAGCCTGCAGGCAGAGTACAGCGACCATTCAGTCGTCCTTGTTCTGAGGAATGAATGGAAGGCTGCGGCCTATGAGTGGTTTGCGCCTTGTTGTCTATAGAGGTAGTAAATACTCGAAGCATCAGTCATGGCTGGAAGAGAGGTACAGGCTGTAGTTCAATGGGTAGCTTGGGGGAATCGAACATGAGTTTGAATAGGAGGTTATGCATTAACCACTGGGTGCCAAGTCTTTGTTGGCGCTAGCAGCTGTGGTGTGTGTGGGTGTAGGTGACTAGTGATTCCATTGGTGGAATAAAAATAACTTGGGGATTTATTGGTACAAATCGTTTTGATGTGTGTGTGCCAGTGATTCCATTGGTTGAGCCAGTTAAACTCGGGTTCTCTCTTTCTTTGAGAACGAATATAAGGTGCTTGGAAAACCAGGAAGTGTGTGACTCACTTAAGGGAAAGTGAACTCGCCCGTCTTGCTGGGGGCTCAAGAAAATACAGCGTGAAGCAGAGGTTAGCTGTCGCCTTGTTGTCTCCTGGGTGGGGACGTAAGGACAGTGGAGGTTGCTGTAGCCTCGGAGCCGACGACGAGAAGAATTGTCTCCCGTGTGGGGACGGTCGACAGCAAGACGTGTCTGCCTGTTGGGGCTAGACAGGGGGCTGCCAGACAACGGTGGGGTGTTTGCAGCCAGAGAGACCTGTGGGAGAGGCCGACAGGAGCCCTTTCCGTGGAGAGGGCGAATGTACGGTGGAGTCCGGGAGACTCGGTGTGAGGGTGCGACTCTAGCTACGTTGCCAGTGTCCCCAAACTGGGATTTGGCCAATCGGGAGGACTCAACGGTGTGGCAGCTTCAGCTCGTGGTCGTACAGTGGGATGAGAGAAACTGACGATCAACCAAGGAATGCTGGCAAGTTATGGACGTTTGGTTATAAGTGTGCAAACAGAATAGTGGAATTTTGTCTTTCCTGGCTAAGTAAGAATAACTGAAGAACAGGGGATGCGATTTATGAAATTGTCTGTATGCTTTTTACATTGTTGTATGATTACAGATAGTTGTGTTGTGTATGCGGGTGGGGGCTCGGAGTCAAGTTGAAAAAAAGTTGATTTTTTCAATGAATGTTATTGGTTTCCCGTCACCTTTGTGCGGGCCCGATGTGAGTGACAGAGTGCGTGTGCCTATGCGAGAGCGCATTTTGGTTGTGAAGCGTAAATACTTCTGTCGAAAACCCCCCTGCATCCCTGAATATGAAATTCATATTTTAATAAAGGAGGGGGAGCGTCGGAGACCCGTCACATAAAAAAAATTACAAGACAAAACACAACGCGTTTCGACCTCTTGGTTGTCTTCAGGAAAGACAAAAAAACATTCAAGACATAATAAAAACGAAGAATGAACAACCACTTAATTGAACAACCACTTATATCCTCAAATCGGGCGCAAAATCTGTAAGAGGGTTGAAAAACCACGGACATTCAAAAACGTCCTACAACCATATGAAATCCGATAATACACACAAAAAACATCCCAAAATACAAGTTAAATACAAGAATCAAGGTGCACAGCATAGTTTTATTCAATGCGCAATACAAAGCAGACAAGGCAGTTTCATACCATTACGTTTCTTTTTTTTAAGACGAAACAAATAAAATACACGAAAAATGCACAGAACAATTACTCCAACTATCGGTGTCAGCAGAAGGGTGGTCTTACTCTACGTCTGTTATTTTTTATTTTTGGCTTGTTAAGTTCACTGGTTTTTTGTTTGTTGTTTTTTCTTCCTGGGTGTAAATTACCGGGTTGTATTGTGGAACCAACAAAAATGATCTTTTGATACCAGTAAGGTTCCTAGTCATGAAGATGCTGATGGTGATGGTCGTATTTTTTTCAATGCTGTTTGTTGTAGATGGTGGGGGTAATAGTGTGGTTGTTGTTGTTGTGGGGGTGCTTGTTGTTGTTGAAACTGTTGTTGTTTGTTGTTGTTGCTGCTGCCCGCTGCTGTTGTAGTTGTTGTTGTTCGAAAGGGTTTTTTTTTTTTGCGTTATTGCGGTCACTGTTTCGGCGGATGTTATTGTTTGGCATTGTCATTGTTGGTTTGTTGGTTTGGTTTTTTTGTCGACATGATTGGCATTTTTTGTTGTTGCCGGTGAAGGTGCAGTTTATTTCTGTTATTCCCCTATCGTTTCGGCTCTTTGACTGGTTTTAATCTTTCTGTCATGCTGTCTTGGTATGTGTTCTTTTTTTCTTCTGTCCTCTTCCCTCGCTTATTCTTTCCGCCTGCGATGTCTCAGTGTATTGTTCAATTTTGCAGACCTCTCTCTCTCTCTCTTTTTCTCTCTCGCTCTCTCTTTCTCTCTCTCTCTCTCTTTTCTTCTCTCTCTTCATTTCTCTTTCTCCGTCTCTCTCTCTCTCTCTCTCTGTCTCTCTCTCTCTCTTTCTCTCTCTCTCCTCTCTCCTTTTCTCTCTCTTTCTCTCTCTCTCTCTCTCTCTCTCTCTCTCTCTCTCTCTCTCTCTCGCTCTCCCCTCCGTCTCTTCTCTTCGTCTTCTCTCTGTCTCTCTGTCTCTGTCTCTGTCTGTCTGTCTCTCTTTTCTCTCTTTTCTCTTCTCTCTGTCTCTCTCTGTCTGTCTCTCTCTCTCTCTCTCTCTCTCTCTCTCTCTCTTGAAACTGCATTTTGCCCTATTCCGTTGATGAATAGGATGATGGAGAGAAAGACAAATCGAAGAAGAGTCCCCAGTCCCTCGGGAATGCGGAACAGACAAGGAAAATAATGTGTGACAGTTGACGACGACGTGTGTGACCGTGATGGAAGACTCTCTCTCTCTCTCTCACACACACACACACACACACACACACACGCATACACACACACGCGCACGCACGCACCCACGCACGCACGAACGAAGGAACGTACGCGTGCGCGCGCATACACACACACACACACACACACACACATCTGCATATACAGATATGTACGTCTTTAGTAAACATGCCGGGAAAGGTACGTTGTCGACAGCTGAATGGATGATGGTATCACATGAATATCAGTCAGTGAGTTGAGAAACCAACAACAAGAAGCAAAATCAGAAACGAAAAATGCATCATGACAGAGGGAGAGGGAGGCGAGAAAGAGAGATTCAGTTCAGATGATTTCTTAACGCGAAGGCCATCGGCCATATGAATAAAGGGAGATAAGAATATGTACTGGACCTTTACCAGTTACTTTCCACATAAGCCTTTTTCTGAATCAACAGTAACAAAATTAAGATAAAATTGTCTCCCTTAGGTGAACAGTTTCATACAAAAACAGAGCAGTTAGGAATGAGAGAGAGAGAGAGAGAGAGAGGAGAGAGAGAGAGAGAGAGAGAGATAACGATAACGATAATTTATTCAGAAAAGGCCACGGCCCCATTTGAAGGGGGTGAGTAATAAAGAACATATTAAACAAAGTATTTTATTGCAAAAATTTAAACATTCTCAACATAATTATGCAATTTACTTAGGTCAATTCACTCCTTCTTTTAAATGATTTGTACAGATATAAAGCAAGATTCCTCGGAACGTTGTGATTTTTCGACGACAACAGACAGACTAACTTGAACAGTGCTGAACGTCGATAGTATTTGAACGGAATAAGTTTCTGTCGTAGATCTGCCCAAACAGGACATAAGATACAAAATGAGAGAGAAACAGACAGACGGAGACAGAGAATGAGAGACAAAGACAGGGTGGTGGAAAGAGAGATTCAAATGGTGTGTTCATTTAAGGTCAGGAGACAGATTCATATTTAAATTGCTTATTCATTTTAAGAGAGGAGAGAGAGATAGAGAGAGAGAGAGAGAGAGAGAGAGAGAGAGGGAGAGAAAGACAGAGAGAGAGAGAGAGAGAGAGAGAGAGAGAGAGAGAGAGAGAGAGAAAGATTTCAAGCGTATTCGTTAAAGTCCAGGAGAGAGAAAGGTTGATTTTTTTTTGTTTCATTTGGGGCCGGGAGAGAGAGAGAGGATTAGCTGTATAATGTTTGGTTTGGGAGTGGAGGAGGGGGGGGGGGGGGGGAGTAGGTCGCTAAGTTTCTGACATTTTGTCATTCAAAAAGAGCACCAACCTAAGTGGCTGGCTGTTTCGAATAGAAACAGAAATCATTTGCCGAGAGATTGGTTTCCCGCGTTCTCATAGTTGCCGTCGTTTATTTCTTCTGGAATCCGTGGGCGTGATCTTTACACGGTTATTTCTTTTCCGCACCTGCGTTATACAAAAAATAGAAAGGTAGCACAAAAAGAAACAGAAACTGAGACACGTTTCGTTTAAGATGCAGAGTGAGTTTCGACAGAAAGTCGAAGAGTGACGGCCAAAATTTTTGTTCCATGAATTAGCAAAAGCATTCTCTCTTCACCAGGGGAGACGTGAAGCGATCTTTTCACTTACTTCTTGCTTCTATTTTAAGCGTGATAATGCGTAAACTAGTGAATCCGTACGAACCTAACATTGCAGAAATGTCTATTGGTGAGATTTACGTCCTATTGGCCAGAGGACCTTAAGGACAAAAAGTTCCAGACCACAGTCTGTGTACTTGCTGGCGGGAGGTCTGATCGCTGGCAGAGTGTAGAGGTTGGATCCTGACGGGGCTGCGTATGTAGTTGTTGTTGTTGTTGTTGTCATCACAGACTGGAGTCCAGGTTCTCTTCGTTCTTGTTGCTGAACTGGTGTCCAGCACTGGGTTCTAGTTCCATGCAAACTGACATCTCAAAGAGTGAGTAGGCCGGACGTCGATGGAGCACTGCACGATATACTGTCTGTGGCCTCACTGACCAGGGCCCAGGGGCAATGTCTGAGCCCAACCCCAGACAAGGAGCCGACTATGCCGATCGAGGACATGCCTTGTCAGGGCTTGGTTCTCGCAGTCAGGCAGCGCTCCGTCGCCGACCCGCCGCACATCTCTAGCCACAGTGGCTAGAAGGAATCTGCGGCCGCCCGACGTCGATCTGTCACATCGACGCGCTTCAAGAGAAATCCGTCTCTCTCTCTCTCTCTCTCTCTCTCTCTCTCTCTCTCTCTCTCTCTCTCTCTCTCTCTCTCTTCTCTCTCTCTCTCTCTCTCTCTCTCTCTCTCTCTCTCTCCCTCCCAGCGCCTGCTGCTATGCTGTCTCAGCAGCAGCGACTGATGAGAAAGAAAGACGATTATGGCCCAAGAACTTACCCTTATTTTCCCCCTCAATTCATGGTGTGCATAAGGACCAAACAGAGCGAACAGGGCCTGTTGTACCAGTTCATCACATTTTTTTTGCATTGAACACTCTGACTCCTTATCTAGCTGTGATTTTTTTTCCCTACAGAATATCGATAATTTGTAAAGATGTAAATATTTGTTGTTCCACGTCCTATTTAAATGAAAGTACACAGGAAGTAATTATTTTTCTCATCAACTTTACTATTACTTCCTCCTAGTAAAATAAGTTTTGTTTTCGATTTATGAACTGCCTTAAAGGGAGGGTCCAGAACCTGTTTCACATTAGCGGAGGTGCACCCTGTCCTGTGTGTTCTAGGTTAGTATGCGTTGAGGGACCCCATGCTTATGCCTGTACCTGTATTCGTTGGCTAGAATCATGAATCCCCTCGCTGAACCTTACCCTTTTTAAACACCCTGAACCTAAACACGCACCACACACAACACACGCGCGCGCGCGCGCGCGCGCGCACTAGCACGCACGCACTCACTCACACACACACACACACACACAACACACACACACACACACACCACACAATATATATAAGATAGATAGATAGATAGATAGATAGATAGATAGATAGATAGATAAACAAACGTGCGCGCGCGCGCTTGCACACACGCACGCACACATGCAGTCATTTAGCCACTTGCAGACGAACACACACACATACATACGTACACACTCATCACCCACTAACCAACACACTCGCGAGCGCGCACGCTCTCTCCCTCTCTCTCTCTCTCTCTCTCTCTCTCTCTCTCTCTCTCTCTCTCTCACACACACACACACACACACCACACCACACACACACACACACACACACGCACATACACCACACACACACACACACACACACACACACACACCACACCACACCACACACACACACACACACACACACACACACACACACGCACACGCACGCACGCACGCACGCACGCACGCACGCACGTGCACACACACACACACACACACACACACACACACACACACACACACACACACACACACACACACACACACACACCACACAGCACTACACATACGCACCGCACGCACTGCACACGTACACACTGCGCGAGCGGAACCCTGATACCTCGAACATTTTGTGAGCAGATGTTCTGATGATGCCTATAGTTAAATTTTTGTGCGAGATCGATACTTTTATTTGACAGCGTCCCAAGTGCATTGACCTGAATACAACATGATTGATAGACTGACGCATCTCCTTTGTTGCTCAACAGGAGAGAGAAAGTGTGGAGGTGATGGGAACAAAGGCACAGAGAGAGAGAGAAAGAGAGAGAGAGAGAAAGAGAGAGAGAGAGGAGAGAGAGAGAGGAGAGAGAGAGATGAGAGGGAGAGAGAAGAGGAGAGAGACAGAGAGAGACAGAGAGAGACAGAGAGAGAGAGACAGAGACAGAGAGAGAAAGGTTTCTGTTGAAATTGTTCTGAGTCTAAATTGAGCACCTTTGCGCGCCCGCTTGTGTGTGTGTGTGTGTGTGTGTGGTGTGTTGTGTGTGTGTGTGTGTTGTGTGTGAGTGTGTGTGTTGTGTGTGTGAGCGCCGCGCGCGCGCGCATTTCTGTATCTGTGTGTCTGTGTTTGTTCGTTCTTTAGTTTTACGTCTGTTCACCCTTAAGTGATATTAGACGGGAAAGGGGAAGGGGAGAGGGGAGGGGAGGGAAATAGGAAGAAATAAAGGTATGAAAGTAGATATTGTTTATGCATGCGTTGATATTGTTTTGAGAGTGTGTGGTAGTGAAGATTATGTGTTTTTCTACATGCCTACACTTCCCAATTCTATATAATGATCAAGTTTTCAATGGGATATAAATTTGTTGAAAATGACAGAATTTAGTAGAAAGGAAGTGAGGTTTATTATCTTATCAAACGTGGACTAAACAATTAACAAAAGATTAGTATAACAACAATTGAATCCAACAATGAATTAATATTCAAAGGAAAGGACAATAGGACTAAGGTGTAAACTTCTGAAAAACTTTTAAAGGGAAGACGGAAGTCATTTAAAACTTCCTGAACAGTTAATGGTATTTGAGAGTCAGTAAATCCCCTGTAGTTTTCGTCATTAATTCTTTGATCCAGGGCAGTGTTAAAATCAGGTGGATTATGAAAATTTGGTTTCCAATACACATTTAATGTCTTTAGAAAATTTTTGTTTTAAAAGCATTTTTAAACGAATTTTGAACTCAGAGAACTAATATGTCTTGAAATTGTATCAGTATATGATTTTAAATTAATTTTGAATTTATTGTGCTGGGTGCTTTTATACAATTGTGTGAATATTGGCAATCTGTGTCTTCAGCATGTTATCAAACTTATCTTTCGCTAGTTTTTCAATTTGATTATAATACTCGTGCAGATCTAGTTTATGTTAATTACAATTGCCCTTCAGTATTACGTCCTGCATTTTTTAGCTGCTCTATCAACCAGTTCATTAGCATATATTCCGCAATAAAAAGTTACACTTTAAAGTCTTTATATGCAAATTTTTGAAATTTCATGTTTTGATTTCTAGTATCATTTCCAGACGGTTTTTTTTTTTGGGCATTTTGATCTTGATAGCTTGTAATGCCGATTTAGAGTCTACACAGAGTAATATTTTACAACTATTAATAGGTAACTCCTCAATATGGTGTAAAGCCATTAAAATAGCTAACAACTATGCAGTAAAAACTGAAGAGTGATTACCTATATGATATCGTTTGACTTTTTTTATAGTAGGAATTACAAATGCTGAACCTACATTGCCATTATCAAGTACAGATCCATCTGTGAATATTTTAATGTAATCACTATAGTAATTTTCCATGTGAACATTAACTAAATTTTTTAAACGTTTGGAGATTGACTTTTGCTCAATTCTGTATGATCAATATCAAAAGTAGGTTTAATTTGTTCCTAAGATGGTACAGGTATAATAGATGGCTTGATTGCTATTCTTTTACTTTGTAATTCTGTAGAATTAATCATGTCGGAGACAAACGAATTAATTGGTTGCAAACAATGTATTGTCTTAGCCCTGCTTCTTTATATGACCCAAGATTGTAAGCATGAGTCGGCACTCCTAGTGCCAGTTTAAAGGCTTTACAATCTATACTTTGTAGTTTGTTAAATAAATGTTTTGGTGCACTAAAGAAAGATTCCTGGCCATTGGTTAAACGCGAACGGACTAAGGAATTAACAAGACATAAAAGTGCTTTTGTGTCTTGACCCATCGCTGTTTACTAATGATTTTGAGAAAATTTAAAGCTTTTCTGGCTTTATTTAATATATAGTCTATGTCACGGACAAAAATAGGAAAACCGAATTCGTGGTCAGTCGCCGGCCAGTTCAACTGGACATAAGTCCAAACGCAAACATCTTGGCGCCAAGCAGACGGCCTCATGTGTCAGGTCAGCCAATTAAGCACAGCGAGGAGGCTATTTGTAGTTCTCCACGGAGACAGCATCATTCCCAGACGGACTAAGTCGCTCGGCAGAGTCTCAATAGGTCTGCCCAGACGGGTCTCGGCGCTTGGGTCAGACTCATCCAGCCAATTTGCGACCAGCGCATAGTTAGTTCGGACGTCGCCGGTTGACGTAGGAAGGGGAAAGGTATCGTGTGGTGGGGGTGAAATCACGCTAATTAATTAAATGACCAATTGACCACCACAGAGAGCAAGGCGGGTAGATGTGACTTTGACAATTTGAAGGTCCAATGAAATTGCAGGGGAGGCAACCTCAGTATAAGGCGGGAAAATACTGACCAATGGTACTCACCCTTGGACAGATGGGATGAGGATAAAGAAAGCTAGCAGAGAGCAGACGGGGGGGGGGGGGGGGACGAAAAAGAGAGAGAGAGGTTCGGAGAGTAGTCTCTGCACGAGAGGAAGCAGAGAGATGAGTGGAGGAGAGAAGAGAACCAAGTTGAGGCATTAGCACGAGATAGAGTCTGCAGAGGAAGGACTAAAGAGAGATGTGGAAGAGAGAGAGTTGCTAACTGATGAAGAGAAAAAAAAAGAAAAGAGAAAAGGAAAAAGAAAAGAAAAGCAACCATGTCCATTTGATAGAGCAGACTAGAAGAGAGAGAGAGTGCAATGCGTTAATGCAGGAAGAAAGAAAGGAGAACAGATCGATGTTTGATAGTCACTGTTCAACCTGAACCGGGGTTCGACCTCATGCCTGGCAGCGTCACTTCGTTCAAGCAGAACCACAGGCCAACGCCAGTGCCAGCAGTCTAACCTGACCAGTGCCAGCAGTCTAACCTGACCAGTGCCAGCAGTCTAACCTGACCAGTGCAGCAGTCCAACCTGACCAGGTCAGCAGTTGTGTTGTGCTTGTGAAAGTGACGGTGAAAATAGAAACAAAGAAAAAAAAAAGAAAAGAAAAGACAGTGATTCGTGAATAGTTTAAAATCACCTGGCCAGGTAAAGTAGAAAATCTTTTTATACCCAGGTTAGTTATGATGATTTAGATAAATAATTTTGTGAAGTCCAAGGAAAGAGAGAATGTTTTATTCTGTTTGACTCTATGCGCATTGATGTTTGTTTCCATGATTATGTGTAGTAAAGTTATAGACTTTACTAGTGGTTTGATGTGACGAATGCATGATATATGAATGAGATTGTGAGCAAGCTGTGAGTGTGTTTGGGCTGGTGCGCTAGTCCTTCCTCCACTGACATACCCCGAGGTTGACAATTTATATGTTGATTCCAAGTAAGTTTGGATGATAAATATACACCTACAAACCTTACGCTTTGCGAGTAATTAATGACACTGCACCAATAGTGAAATCAGGCAGTTTTTCTGGGTTTTACCCTGAATTAAAAGTAATATATGTGTTTTTTCTAATGATAAAGAGAGACCATTTTCCTTCATAAATCTATCAATTTTATTTAGTTCGCTTTGGTACACGTTTTTGGTATAGTTAAGTGCTCTAATTAAAGTTTTACGCTTCATTGTCACCTTCGTCCACATGCATATATCATCTGCATACTGGGCTAAAACTGTATCTTTTGAAAGATTATTTGGAAGATCTGCTACAAGTATATTGAATAAAAAGGTGAAATAACCGAGCATCGTAGAAGACCCATCTGAAGTTCTCTGAACTTAGAATATGTGCTTCCAACTCTTACCTGTATGAAACGTTGTGATGAAAAATTTTGTATATAGTTATAAATATTACTGTTTATATTGTAGTTTTTGAAGTTTTTGGAGTAATCGGTAATGCCATACTTGATCATAAGCTTTTTTTCACATCAAAAAAGGTTGCTAGAATATTTTTCAGTTTGCCAAACTGCTGTTTAATTTGTGTCGTAAGTTTTACTAAATGTTCAGTAGTGGAGCGACCTTTTCGAAACGCGGCTTGATTTTTTGGAATAATGTTTTGTTTTTCACAAAAAATGAACTAGTCTACTTGAGACTGTTTTTTTCCAAATATTTCTGTGTTTGTGTATGTGTGCTGGTGTATGTATGTGGGCATGTATGTGTGTGTGTCTGTTTGTCTGTCTGTCTATCTGTATCTGTATTCTGTCCGTCTGTGTTTGTGTGTATGTGTGACCGTCTGTCTGTCTGTCTGTCTGTGCCTGTGTCTGTAGGTTGGTGGGTGTGTGGTTTCCCGCATCTTGCGTTCTTGTACTTGACGGATTGGCTTGTTTCTTTCCCCCTGTATTTTCCATTTGACCCCACCCCCACCCCACTCCCATTCCTTTTCCTTCCACTTGACCCCCCCCCCCCCCCCCCCCCCCTCCTTTCTCTGTGCGACGTCAGTCTCGGCTACTATATCTTTTTCTGCAGTCACCTCTCTTTCTCTCTCTCTCTCTCTCTCTCTCTCTCTGTCATTATTAATTGTATGTTTGCATCCAGTGTACGTCATCACGCGCGCGCGCGTGTGTGTGTATGAGTGTGGGTGTATGTATGTGCGTGCGTGTGTGTGTATGTGCGTGTGTGCGTGTGTGTGTATGTGCGTGTGTGTGTGTGTGTGTGTGTGTGTGTGTGTGTGTGTGTGTGTGTGTGTGTGTGCGCGCGCGCACGCGCAGATGTGTATGTGCGCGCGTGCGCGTGTGCGTTTATTGAGCTTTCTGAATCCATCGGAATGATGTTCGTTTTTTTGTTGCTTTTTTAAAAAACGTTTTGTGTCATCACAGAGATTAACAAAAAATACAAGTAGTGCGAATCAGGTAGACGACTCAGGCAGGCCATTTGTATGAAATGAAAAATAACAATAACAAAGCGGTGCGAACAACTCAGATAGGCCGACATACCGGGTTTGCTTTTGTTGCAAATGGTTCTGGGTTGTGTTTTTTTGTTGTTGTTTTTTTTTTTTTCAAAGGAGATATAATACAGTTTCTCAAAACTCCGATCCGGTGAAATGGTTAGCAGTACTACTGCTTGTTGTTTGTTTGTGCAGCCGTGAAACCATTTCAACAGACCCCCGCACTTTTTACAAGAAGGATGAATGAACGATCAAAAGAATAGCAAGACCAAGTAGAAATATGGATGATTCAGTGACACTCATTTACAGCAAGTTCCCTTCAGGATTCAGAAAGAGATGGTGGGGGGGGGGGGGGGTTGTTGTTGTTTTTGTCTACACCCTGTCAAAACAAACGTGATTAAAGGCCGTCTTTGATGTCTTTCAAAGCGTCAGACTGAAGGATTTTTTTTTTAAGGACGGGAAGTACGACCACACCATCTTTTTTTCTTTGATTGATGACGAGCAGCCTGGCTTTAAAGCTTCAAAAGGTTTAATTTGATCATAAATTCTGTTTGATGGTGATCAAAGCATTTAGGAGGGGGGGGGGTAGAAAAAAAAAACGAACAAAAAAATAAAAGAAAGGAAAAAAAAAGAGGGGGACGGGGTGTTAGAAAAGGTAAGGAAGATGGGTGCGGGGAAGAAGAGGGAAGACAAGAGAGTGAGTGGGGTAGGTGGGGGATATAGGAAGGGGAAGAAGCAAAAGGAGTTGGGAAAAAACAAAAAAGA
>CM031617.1:53035720-53045720 GCA_018398815.1 Conus ventricosus | reverse complement strand
ACACACACACACACACACACCACACACAACACACACACACACACACACACACACAACACACACACACACACACACACACACACACACACCCTCACTTGATGAAAGTGTCTTGTTTGCTGGCCCGGTGTTTCGCCATGCTAGCTGTGTTCATCGGCGGCCAGCGGAGAAATAGCTGCCATTTGCGGGCTAGGTCACACACCGCAATTGGTGCCGCCTATTTGGTCACCAAACGAGAGGTCCATTTAGGTGTGTTTGCTGATGCTGGTCGCATTCTGTGAGGAGCCCTCTGTTCTAAAGTCCCCACCGGCAGTTTTGTAACTTCTTCTGCTGTCCTGTTTGTTTCAGCATGTCTGCTGGTCTCAGTAACTGTGTCTCTCTCTGTGTCTGTCTCTGTATTTCTCTCGTGTCTCCCTCTGTCTCTCTGTCTCTCTGTTCTCTCTCTCTCCTCTCTCTCTCTCTCTC
This sequence comes from Conus ventricosus, assembly GCA_018398815.1. NCBI lineage: Eukaryota > Metazoa > Mollusca > Gastropoda > Neogastropoda > Conidae > Conus > Conus ventricosus. The sequence goes on along the minus strand of CM031617.1, from coordinate 53,045,258 downwards.
TCTCTCTCTCTTCCCTCCCCCCCCCCCCTCTCTCTCTCTCCTCTCTCTCTCTCTCTCTCTCTCTCTCTCTCTCTCTCTCTCCTCTCTCTCTCTCGTGTTATCATCAGATGATGAACTTGTAATTAAATCAGTTGCGAAATTCATCGCGGAAGCATTGAAAATTAGACAGATGAAGGATAGTAAAATTTAAGATAATACATTATAAGAGATATCTGAATGAATCTTATCATTCATCGCATGTGGAAGAGATAACTAAGATACAATGTCATCATTTGATTGAGTGGGTGGTCGAGTCAGTCTTAAGTTGTTGGGTTTTTGTATTTTTTTTAACCTTACTGCATCACTCCTGTGCGTGAGGACATAAGGAAATGTTACGAATTTATTTGTTTTTGTTAACCTTGGATTTGATACACACTAGGAATGAAAGTGTACTATTTGTTTGCAGGAAAGGAAGAGGGAAATGTAATTGTTCTGTTACCTCTCCCCCCTTGTCAAAAGACCTCTTTGGTAATGACAATAAAATATCAAAGTGTCAAAAATGTCAAAGTGCTCTCTCTCTCTCTCTCTCTCTCTCTCTCTCTCTCTCTCTCTCTCTCTCTCTCTCTCCTCTCTCTCTCTCTCTCTCTCTCTCTCTCTCTCTCTCTCTCTCTCTCTCTCTCTCTCTCTCTCTCTCTCTTCTCTCTCTCTCTCTCTCTCTAATTCTTGTTAACAGAGTGTAAGATCCCACTGACAGCGGAATACCGGTATCAAACTGAGCCTTAGGGGCACACATGGGCAGAATGGTCTTCGAAAAGTTTTGCGGGTTTTGACACTTCAAGTGTATGTTTCCTCCTATCGGTCTCTCTCTCTCTTCTCTCTCTCTCCTCTCTCTCTCTCTCTCTCTCTCTTCTCTCTCTCTCTCTCTCTCTCTCTCTCTAGCTATCTGTCAGTCTATCTACCTTTCTATCTAAGTTTGTTTATATATGTATATACTATAGGGCCTATATATAACGTTTCACTTAATAATTTGTGCTGCCTAGGTCAATGTCACCATTGAATTGTGTACATTATTTGAATTATTGGAACGCTTTATGGGCTTCCTTGCTTAAAAGCAATAAACTCGTTGACTCGTTGACTCTCTCTCTCTCTCTCTCTCTCTCTCCTCTCTCTCTCTCTCTCTCTTCTCTCTCTCTCTCCCTCTCTCTCTCTCTCTCTCTCTCTCTCTCTCTTCTCTCTCTGGCCCCATTTTACAAGAAAGGAGATGTCAATAAACCAAAAGTTTACTGTTGTATAGCTAAGAACTTGTTTGCAAAGTATGCAAAGTTACTCTGACTTACTTACTCAGACTTAGATGCTCCCGCGTCTTGCGACGCATGAGGCAGTCAAGGCGCTCCACTGTGCACGGTCCTCAGCCAGTTTGCTAGTGTCACTCCATCCTCTGTCAACGAGTCTGAGGTCTCTCTCCACTGTCTGTCGCCAGCTCATCCTGGGTCGTCCTCTTTTTCTCTGGCCTGCTGGGGTCCAATTAATGGCCTGGTTTGCAGGTCTTGGAAGGGGGTGATCTGAAAGACATGACCCAGCCAGTGGAGGCGCCGTCTGCAGATGATGGTTGACACGGGGAGCTGTTTGGACCTCTCCTTGACGTCTTCATTTGGTATAAAGTCTGACCATTTGATGCCCAAGATCTTACGTAGGCACTTAGTGTCGAAAGAGTGGGAAGAAAAAAAACTAAATAGAACGAAAAGGAAGAGAGAATCATGGAACGAACAGGAACTTTTACAGCTGATTATATGTTACTGATTAAACTAAAACCACCTGCATTAGTGCAGAAATTTCAGCTCGCTCAAGGACACCAAACTATTCTGCCTTTATTAACTCAGAAAAAAAGCCCCCAAGTTGGCTTCTGGAAATGCACTATGGGCCATCCTGTTAAAAAACTGTTGTAAACAGCGAACTGTGTTATTCTCTTCGCGCTGTTCATGACTCGGCATTGGCATGTGTACGTGAAATGTGCCCATGTTTTTGTTATTCTTGTTTTGAATGTCTTTAAGATGTAAACCAAAGCTGCTGCCTGAGCCACACCTACTATAACGAGCTAGCTACCGATTGGTACAGAACGGTTAAAGGTTGTTTTCAGTTCCTTCCAGGTCCTTTACAAGTATTTTGTTATTACCTGCTAATGATGGTGATTTACCGTCTTATTCACTCACTGGTCTTTAGAAACAAGCCTGTGGTTAAAAAGAGAAACATATCAAGTTTACTTGACAGTCAGTCGTCTGAAGATCAACTCTTTAGTCTTTTTAAAAGAGCAACCTTTTTTTCTGGCCAGAAAATATGATTCTATGGAAATGATGAAGTGAAAAAAGTAGATATGAATATTTACGACAAAATCAGGTATTAATACTATTCTGTGCTAGGTTCGAAGATAGGGGAATAAAGAGGAAACAGAAAGATAACAGCCTCTGAACAAAATATAGGGACTAACTGAAGCTTCTCAGATTGCTCTTGTCGAGATTATTCTCTTCAAGCGTAAAAAATTCTTCTTCCTCTGCAAGAGCTTGACCATAACGTTTGGACCTCCAGTAAGTGCTCTTCCTAGCTGAGTGACCTGTCTAAATCCGGTAGTCGTTAGACCTCCAGTAATGGACAATTTATGTCAAACGAAAATTGGATATGGTACTGCTTTTCTAAAACATTTGACCAATAAACGTATTCTTCTTTTTTTTGCTGAATGCAAAGACAAACTTCCTTCACTGGTTTGAAAACCTGGCGGTGGGCGCCAGAAAACGTCGATAATTTAAACGTCGGTTTGGTTTTTAAGTCAGCAGGGAAGCAAAGGCTGGAGATTTGTTTGTTTTGTTAGTTTGACTCAAAGGTGTAAAAGATTTGGACTCAAAGTGAATGGACTCTAAAATAGCGAAAGATTTGATGGAAGAACTGAAATGTATTTTCGAATTTTACCGCAAATGTTACACAGAAGTTTGAAACAAATGCTCTGTGTTTCAGTTGTGTTCTCATATATCTTGGTGGGAACGTTTCGCCAATGTTTGGACATGCAGTGAGTCTTTTGAACGAGATCATAACCGAGATGCCGCGAGCCTCTTGTATGTCAACAGGGGAAGAAAAAAGAAAATCCACTGTGAAATTAAGCAAAAACATACGCCAACAAAGACACGTTGATGCTTCTGAACTACTCATGTTCACGGGTTGTCTGTTTCTCAAAAGACTTCACTGCTGAAGATAGTATCAAATTATCAAGTTGCAAGCACACGCATGGTGTTTCAAAACCAGACAAAAAGCTGCCTGCAGGTAGGCAGTAGGCTGACCTCACTGAATAATGGACAAGATTTTTTTTTTTTAATATGGCATGTGTTGACACAAGCGTGGGCTGTCCCGCTAATTGAACGATTTTCTCATGGCGAGCAGTGAGTGAATGAAATTCCCAGAAATGGTTAGTCAGTGACCTTCCTGAGCGAAAAGGACTCCAACATAGGCGAATAGCCAGAGAGTGATGAGAGATACTATTCCTCTTCCTCTTGATCCATGGCCAAAAGTTTGCCACCGTCAAAAAAAAAAAAAAAAAAAAAAAAAAAAAGTCCTCAACCAGGGGCAACAACCTTGGCTGTTTTTTCTTTCAAACCGATGTCAGTTCTGTCCCTTGTCCAGCCACAGTGAGTCGAAGGGCCCTTCCATTATCGCCCCTTGTTTGTTCTCCCGGCTTTGATGTTGGCTGTGGTCATTAGTGGCCAGAGCAGGCCTGTCGCTGTGGGGACTGCTGGACACACACAGTGGGAGCGGCACTGACCATCGCGCAGGCCAACTGCCAGTTCTGTTTACTCAGGGTTAATGGGAGGGAAAGGAGAGGGAGGGGGGTTAGCGGGGAGAAGGTGGAGGGGAGAAAGGGGTAGATGTCCTTCAATCAGCAATGATACATGCTTTTAGATACTCTCTCTCTCTCTCTCCTCTCTCTCTCTCTCTCTCTCTCTCTCCTGTCTCTCACACATACCCCCCCCCCCCCCCACACACACACACTGAAAGACACACACACTGACACACACAACACACACACACACCACACACACACACACACACACACACTGAAAGAGAGAGAGACACACACAAAACACACACACACCACACAACACACACACACACACACACACACACACACACACACACACACACGCACGCACACACATTATATTCAGATGCAAATAAGGACCGCCTATTGACACAGGGTATGTTTTTAGTATCACGGGAACAACTATTGGCTAAATAAAACAGGCTGTCTGATAAAGAAACGTATGCTGAAATCTCCTGCATTGAACGTCAGTTGGTACCTGGCCAACGCAGTGAGAGAGAAACCTTGTTCCCACTGGAGGATCACAAAGACAACAAAACACACTATTGTGTGCTATGTTTCGGAATAAAGAAAGTGCTGGTTGTATGGTGAAGAGCAAACGGAACGAAACGGTGTGTCAAACTGGACCCTCTCAGAGACATAGTGAAAGGGTGCGTTTATACTCAATCTGACCAAATCTTAAACAAATGTTAGCGAACCGCCAAGAGAAAACGTGGACAAACGAGTCACAAGACAAAACACGACGCGCTTCGACCTCTTAGGTCTTCTTCAGGCAAGACACAAACAAACAAGACCACGAAAATGAACGAATTTGGTACTCAGCTTCGATCTCTTCACTCTTCAGCGCGAGCAAGGTAGGCAGGCGTTGAATGGTGTTTTGTCTTGTGACTCGTTTGTCCACGTTCTCTGGGCGGTTCGCTAACATTTATTTAAGATTTGTTTAGATTTCCGCCTGCAGTCGTCTCGCTTTGCAACTACATCTGGCCAGCTGCTGCCAGCTGCTGTATGTCCCCCACTGTCAACAGACCTGCCCCTAAATAACTGTCAGGGAAAGATAACAAGCTGTCTTCCCATTGCAAATAGAGTTGCCTTTTCTCAGATCATAGTTCAAACATATAGATTGAGAGAGTCTTTTGTTGTTGTTGTTGTTGTTGTTGTTGTTGTTGTTTGAAGCGCACACCAGGCTGACGATTGGAACATCGACTATCTGTATTACAGTTGTCCCGGGACACTGTTTCACACCTACTCTCTCTCTCTCTCTCTCTCTCTCTCTCGCTCTCTCTCATTGAACTGGTGAGCTGGCTTATGGGACAAAACTGTTGTCGGATGTTCCCACCAATGACTTAAGTCTCATGAAAACGGCGGGGTCACTCTCTTTGAATGCGTTACTCCAACACAGATTGTCTCCCTTGCAGATTTCCAAACATCGTTGTTTGTCCTTTTCCCCACTCCCATCACAGGCAATGACATTGTCCACTCGCTCCGAACAAAGCCGGAGTTAGCCAGCCCACAGGACAAATGGCAAAGCTTTTTGAGAACGCAAATGTAGTGATCAGAGATTTCACTCTTACGACTATCATAAAAAGAACAAGATGCAAAGTATATAAAACGTACTCCCAGTTTATCTTCCAGAAAAAAAAGTCACAATCAAACATGCGTCATAATGTATTTGACGTCACAATCAAACCTGCGTCATTATGCATTTCGTCACTGAGATATTTTCATAAAGAAGAAAAAAACTGTTTGGGGCCGTTGTAACCGTTAGTAACGGCTATTCTTGTAAAATAAAAATCGGGCATCATCCATGACCCATAATGAACATACCTACAAATTTTCAGAAAGATTGGCCCAGACGTTTTGTCTGAAGCGAGTGGAACACATTTTGACCACCGACACACAGACAGACACACACAGAGACAGCATTTCTTTGTTCCCATTGTAAAGTACTCCCTGTTCTTTAAGAACTGGGAGTACAAATACTGGAAGATTATTGTTTTCAGGTTTTCTGAGAAGTTAAGGGCTCTGGATAGGGTCAGATTAGATTACGCTTAGGATTAGGGTCTTGGGGTTGTGACTAGGGTTATCTTTCAAAAGGTGCACAGAAGATTTTTTTTTTCATACAACGTTTTTGATTGATCCAACAATCTTTAATATTATTACAAATCAGCGCCAAACAGCAAACTAACTCTCTCTCTCTCTCTCTCTCTCTCTCTCTCTCTCTCTCTCTCTCTCTCTCTCTCACACACAACACACACACCACACACACACACACACACACACACACACACACTCACTCACTCACTCACTACACACACCACAGAACACACTCGCATACACACACACACACACACACACACACACACCATAGCACTTTGTTGAACCAAGAGACGTAAATTCTGTCAGCTACTGCCCGTAAGTATTCATGATGCACGATTGATAGAGAAAAACTAATAGCAACTGGTTTAAAAGAGATTCATAAGTTTTGACAAGGGGGATAAACAAAAACCGACCATAACAGAGCCATTATCAGTGCAACATTGGAAGAATGAATATGGCTAAAGAAGGTGGGTCTCATGGTATGCTTAACTGGCGTCGTACCTACTTTCCTCCTTACCCTCGCTATAGAAAAGAAGAAAAAACACCGCCCCTGCCCTAGATCTTTGTCGAGTTTGAAATCTATGAATCTCCTTTGATGGAGAGCCTATGTTATATCACTCAGACGGGAAATGGCAGCATCTGAAGAACATGTGGGCTGTCGAATCAGGCTGGATTTCGTATCGAAACAGCCTAATGTAGAATCTGCTATAACTATTGTATCAGACGGGCTATTTTGTACGGCATTCTCTGGAGGGATCAGAGTCCAGTGGACATAGATGAGGAATGATGCGGCTTTGATTTGGTGGGGAGAGGAGAAGGAGGGAGAGTGCAGGGGGGAGAAAAAGGGGGACGGTGGGGAAGAAGGAGGGGGAGGGGAGCGGAAGAAGGAGGGTGAGGGGAGGGAAAGAAGGAGGGGGAGGGGAGCGGAAGAAGGAGGGTGAGGGGAGGGAAAGAAGGAGGGGGAGGGAGGGGGAAGAAGGAGGGGGAGGGGAGCGGAAGAAGGAGGGTGAGGGGAGGGAAAGAAGGAGGGGGAGGGAGGGAAGAAGGGGTGGGAGGTGGGGAAGAAGGAGGGGAGGGAAAGAAGAAGAAGGGGGAGGTGGGGAAGAAGGACGGGCAGGGGAGGGGAAGAAGGATGGGGAGACAACTCATTGCTTTCAAAGAGCTGCTCCAGATCCCCTTTGCTGTCAGCGGATAAGTGCCGACGGCTCTTTCCACCAATGGCAGGGATTCTTATACAGAACGCAGCCAATCATATTGCCCGACGCATCCACCTTTAATGAAAAGAGACAGACAGAGAGGGATAACAAAGGTGAAGTGTAAGCGGTTGAGCTTCCTTGCGTGTAAAATCCACTTCATGTTCCATACAAACAAAGTGAATACTGTCTCTAAGAATTAGAGAGTCAAAAGGGTTATTGTTTCACATTATGATCACTCACGATTTATTTGTTTCAAATTATGATCCTCCATTATTTTTCGTTCCAAACTGCTGATCACCCTTTTTTTTCCTTTGAAATTACTGATCACTCATTATTTTTCGTTTCAAATTATTGACCACCCTTTATTTTTTGTTTTAGATTAGATTAGATTATCGATTATTTTTACTCACGTTAACCAAAAGGAAAAAAATAGTTACGTTTTCTGGAAATATTGTCAGAATGTTGTTGTTGTTTTTTTTCCTTCTGATTGCTGCCTGCCCTCTCGTTGGCCGGATTGACTTTCATGGTGGCTGGGGATATCTGTAGCTGGGGCAGGGCAGAGCAGCCGTGGTTTGGGGCCTGAGTCCAATACCGTGATTGGTTCGGGCCATTCTGTTGGCCAATGAGAGTGCCGTTTATGTCTGTTGATGGGACAGGGAGGGGGTGGGGGAAGGCGGGGGGGGGGGGGGGGGGGGGGGGGGGGTATTGTGAAGTGAATAGGTCTCTCAATCACATGCTTGGTTTCCCACAGGGATTGTTTCTCTCTCTCTCTCTCTCTCTCTCTTCTCTCTCTCTTCTCTCTCTCTCTCTCTCTCTCTCTCTCTGAATGAGTGAATGAGTGTGTGGTGTGTGTGTGTGTGTGTGTGTGTGTGTGTGTGTGTGTGTGTGTGGTGTGTGTGTGTGTCACGTTTTCCACTGCCCTCTGTGACTGTCTCTGTCTCTCTGTCCGTCTGTCTGTCTGTCTGTCTGTCTCTGTTTTTCTCACCCCAACATCATCTTTCACCAAAAAAAAAAAAACAGAGTTTTCTGAATTCTGAATCCCGAAAATGACGCATCCTGTGCTTCAACAATTAAATCTGATTTCTTTGCAAGCACGCCAGTTGAAGGAGGTGCTATAGCAGGACAATTAAGTCTTTTCCCGATAAGCATTGACTACACAGCTCATTCCGTAGTCTTAGTTTTCACCACACCTCATTTGCCACAGAACGAGGTGAATGACAGTTTGTTCATGCTTTGTTTTCAGGTGGTTTTTTGACAGTTTGTTCATGCTTGTTTTCAGGTGTTTTTTTGACAGTTTGTTCATGCTTTGTTTTCAGGGGTTTTTGACGGTTTGTTCATGCTTTGTTTTCAGGTGGTTTTTTGACGGTTTGTTCATGCTTTGTTTTCAGGTGGTTTTTTGACAGTTTGTTCATGCTTTGTTTTCAGGTGGTTTTTTGACAGTTTGTTCATGCTTTGTTTTCAGGTGGTTTTTGACGGTTTGTTCATGCTTTGTTTTAGGTGTTTTTTTTTCAATGCTGCTTATCCTGCCTGAAGAAGACTCAATAGGTCGAAACGCACCGTGTCTGTTTTGACTGCTCAGTAGTTCTATTCTCGCTTTTAGGTTTCGACTTCAACGTGGTAGAATCTCGACTTTGAAATCCACAGGACTATATATATATACATGTTGTCTTGAAAACGGCTGAATGAACCCACGATGGTAAAACAATCTTCAGGTATTCCACTAACAGGTTTTATAAGTATGCAATTATTCCAAACATCCTAGCAAAAAATTGATACTTTTACCTGTGTTCATGGAAAACCCAGCCACCATGAACATGATTTTTTCCCAGTTATATGTGGCTTTCATCTTTTCGAGGTAACATCCGTTGAAGGTACTTTGCTCCCAACCTTTGATAAATCGAAAATCATATGTTGAATCATAGCATGGGCCTCTGAGCATTCAAAGGGCCGTAACTCTCTGTAAGCATGTGAGGACAAACCGAAGAATATCGTGGCTGCTTATTTCGTTTGTTCGTTCGTTCTTTGTTTTTACGTCTTTTCACCATAAGTTGTTGTTGTTGTTGTCGTACCCTGGCTAAAAGACTCCAGGGATCATCCAAACAGCCGAAGTACTTGAACACTATGGTACAAATGCATCAGCTGGGGATGAGAACATTACGTGTGTTACCGTTTTTGATTACCCCGCCACATGGGCAGCCACACTCCGACTTCGGGGGATTCACCGTAAGTGATATTAGACCAAAATATCCAAAGACATTTGTGTATGCCTGCACATGTGCAAATCAGAAATCACAAATATGAAAGGGCCATCGCTGCCATCTCATTTTCACAGTCCCTTATCACAAGCATTTTTCATTACCGATTCAAAACTCGATATGGAACAAACTGGAACAACTTTAAAAAG
>CM031617.1:53020720-53028220 GCA_018398815.1 Conus ventricosus | reverse complement strand
GTTTTTTTTCTTTTTGGGAGGCCGCGTATACTTAAGTTCATTTGTTTTAGGTATTTTTATATATTTTATCATTATTTGAAAGATTTTTTTTGTTTATGAGGTTTTGGGCATATCTGGTTTTAAAATGGCTTGCCGTGATCCCTATGGCAAACCATTTTAAAACCAGATATGCAAACCATAAACAGTCTTTCAAAAATGAAAAATATAAACAGTCTTTCAAAAATGAAAAATATAAAAACCAAACAGAATTAAGTAAATATACTTGGAAGCTTAAAAATAAGAAAATAGATTACAACATATCATGGAAAATTATAAAAATAGCAACACCATACAACAACATTTCTAAAAAATGCAACTTATGTACTACAGAAAAGTGGCTGATATTATGTAAACCCCACCTAGCATCCCTGAACTCTAAAGTAGAAATGATAAACAATTGCAGGCATAAATGGAAATCTTTGTCAATGCACCATTCCGTGGCACGTCCCTCCTGAACGCGCCCCCAAAAAGAAAAAACCGGCAGGCCACGTGCCACACGCACAGAACTCACACGCCCACACACCACAATATATAACACCGGTGGCGTGCCCAAATTGTATCCCCTGAGGAGAGCGTTTTAGCTTGAAACAAGTTTGTAGGTTTTAATTTTTCCATTTTAAAACCTATTTTAAACTGGTTTATGTCGCTCCCTACATGGTCGAGCACTTTTAACGTTCTGAGTGGCTTTTTAACTCTGATTATATATATATTTTTATATATATATATATATTTAGTGTGTGGTGTGGTTGTGTGTGGTGTTTGTGTGTGTGTGTGGGGTGTGTGTTTGTGTTTAACTATATTCCAGAATGTTTGTATACATTCATAACAGGCACTCAAAGTCCTTTTTAGTCCATCTTTCTCTCATTCCTAAACATTCGCCCATTCTTTAATACCATACTATTTTACTTTTTGACATGCTTGCTTCTAGCTGAAATGAACTGGCAGGTCGAAATGAGCTCGCTAAGTGAGTTTCTACGGCAGTCTCTGTGTCGGATATTAAAGCAACATGACCTGATAAAAGAAGGATAAACAGCTCTCAAATAGTCTCGGTAGATTGTGCGCCTTAGTATTTTTCCATAATCCAGTTGTAATGCCGCCATAAACGTCAATTCACTGATGAAAAGAGAAAACAGAAAAGGGCTACACGCATTCCTCCCTTCACACAAGAGAGAGGGAGGAGGGGAGGGGAAGGGAGATGGGAAAGAGAATAGAGAGGAGAAGGGAGAGAACGATGGGGAGCAGAGAGAGAGAGAGAGAGACAGAGAGAGAGGAGAGAGAGAGAGAGGACGCTTTGATGATTTATTGCCTTCGGCTACAAAGGCAAATAAGGCAAGGGCGGTGCACGTACGACTTGACACATACGGAAAATGCTTAAATGTACAAAACTATCTGGACGTAATGGGTTAAAGTATTGCTCGTATTGTTAGGATGGCACAGATATTTGTAACATAAACTAATTCACGCGTGAACGATCAAATCTGATTCGAAGACTTCCGTATAGAACATCCTTTCCTGCGTTACCATTCTCGCCCCTTTAGTCCCAAAACATAGTTCACATTCCCTTCGAAAGAGATGAGAGAGAGAGAGAGAGAGAGAGAGAGAGAGAGAGAGAGAGAGAGAGAGAGAAGACAGACAGACAGACAGACAGACTGGAAGACAGATATATATTATATATATATAATAAGAGAGTAGAGAGAGAGAGAGAGAGAGGAGAGAGGAGAGAGAGAGAAAATGAAGGAAAAACAGAGAGAGAGTAAGAGATAGAGAGAAGTAGGAACAGACAAATAAGTAACAAAAGCAAAAAAAAAAATTGTGCTCCATGGACTGCAGATGACTGACGTCATCCAAACAGCTCAACGAATTTTAAAACAGAAAGCCAGCCAGTCAGCCAGGCCAACCAACCGACCGACCAACCGACCGACAGACAGACAGACAGACCGACACAGACAAGAATCCTTCCCACGAAAAGGATGCGATCCAATAGCCCCGGAGTCAGCGGACTCCATGTTTCGTCGCTATCCACACACCCCGCACCAACCAGAACTGCAGACAAGGGAGGTTGCTGACACCATCCATCTTACAACTCGGAGTCCGCCTCCTCCTCCTCCTCCTCCTCCTCTCTTCCCCCTCCTCCTTCTCCTCCTCCTCCTTCCCCTCCACATCCTCCTGCTCCTCCTGCTCCTCCTCCTCCTCCTCCACCTCCCTCCTTTTCCTCCTTCACCCCTCTTGTTATTTTGTGACGACTGTTTCCGCGTTTCTCCATCACTTAGACAATCTTCACTGATACCAAAGCGTCCCTCCTCCCCCTCCCTCCTCCTCCCACCACCTCCTTCTCCTCCTCTTCCTCCTCCTCCTCCTCCTCCACCCTCCTCCTCCCCTCCACCACCTACTCCTTCTCCTCCTCCTCCTTCTCCTCTTCCTCCTCCTCCTCCTCCACCTCTCCTCCTCCTCCTCTCCTCCTCCTCCTCCTTCACCCCTCTTGTTATTTCGTGTCGACAGTTCCCGTGTTTCGCCATCACTTAGACAATCTTCACTGATACCTAAGCGTTCGATGTCTTCCATCAAGTCTGCTTCTTTGCTACTTACTAGAGAGCTTCGTGTTGTTGTTGTTGTTGTTGTTCTTGTTGTCCTTGCTTAATTCTCGCTTAGTGCCGTCCATCAAGTTTTTTTTTTTTGCTACCAACAAGAGAGCTTCGTGTTGTTGTTTGTTGTTTGTTCTTGTTCTTGTTGTTCTTGCTTACTTCTCGCTTAGTGCCGTCCATCAGGTTTGTTTCTTTGCTACTTACTAGAGAGCTTCGTGTTGTTGTTGTTGTTGTTGTTCTTGTTGTTGTTGCTGTTCTTGTTGTCCTTGCTTTAATTCTCGCCCAGTGCCATCCTTCAGGTCAGGCTCTCAGCTATCACTGGTTGGGTTCTGGTGGCTGCTGTTTGTTGTCCTTGCTTCATGTTCCTGTGTTTGTTAGGGAGAGGCAGCCAGCCACTCGTTCGTCTCTCCTTGGTCGCTCTCTTCGTGGTCTTCTGTGTTCTGTGTGTCTTTCTGTTCTGTCCATCAAGCCTCTCTCTCTCTCTCTCTCTCTCTCTCTCTCTCTCTCTCTCTCTCTCTCTCCTCTCTCTCTCTCTCTCTCTGTCTCTTCTGTTTCTGTCTTTCTTTTCTGTCTTTTCTGTCTCTGTTGTCTGTCTGTCTCTCTAAGTGTATGTGTGCGTGCGCGTGTGTGTGTATGTATGTGTGTGGTGGTGTGTGCGTGCGTGCGTGCGTGCGTGCTGCGGCGCGGCGCGCGCGCGCGCGCGCGTGTGTGTGTGGTGTGTTGTGTTGTGTGTGTGTGGTGTGTGTGTGTGTGTGTGTGTGTGTGTGTGTGTGTGTCTTTCTCTGTCTCTGTCTCTCTGGGCCTTGACCTTATGGAATAACGATTTCATTTAATTTCATTTATGTCTGTCTGTCTGACTGTCTCTCTCACTCTCTCTTTCTCTCTCTCTCTCTCACACTCTCTCTCTCTCTCTCTCTCTCTCTCTCTCTCTCTCTCTCTGTCTTCTGTCTTCTCTCTCTCTCTCTCTCTCTCTCTCCTCTCGTCTCTCTCTCTCTCTCTCTCTCTCTCTCTCTCTCTCTCTCTCTCTCTCTCTGTGGGTTTTTTCTACTCTACAAGACACTGTAACAGGGTGTAGCAGAGAATGTGATTGACCGTCTCTTACCAAACAGTCTCCGGCAGATTCAGGCAGACGTGGAGCCAGCATCCACTGCTAGTGCTGCTCTCGTCACGCCTGCAAGACATTACTGACAGTATTCGTTTTTCCCGTGTTGTTGTCGCGTGGAGAGGACTCCCTGAATAGACAGTATCTGCAGCCTCTGTGGACTCGTTCCAACATCAACTGTGAAGACAATCTCCCCTCCCTTTGACATCTACTGTGAAGACAATCTCCCCTCCCTTTAATATCAATTGAAGAAGAAAATCCCCCCCCCTCCCTTTAATATCAATTGAAGAAGAAGATCTTCCCTCCCTTTAATATCAATTGAAGAAGACAATCCCCCTCCCTTTAATATCAATTGAAGAAGACAATCCCCCCTCCCTTTAATATCAACTGAAGAAGACAATCTCCCTCAATTTAATATCAGTTGAAGAAGACAATCTTCCTCCCTTTAATATCAACTGAAGAAGACAATCTTCCTCCTTTAATATCAATTGAAGAAGACAATCTTCCCTCCCTTTAATATCATTGAAGAAGACAATCCCCCCTCCATTTAATATCAACTGAAGAAGACAATCTTCCCTCCCTTTAATATCAACTGAAGAAGACAATCTTCCCTCACTTTAATATCAATTGAAGAAGACAATCCCCTCTCCCTTTAATATCAATTGAAGAAGACAATCCCCCTCCCTTTAATATCAACTGAAGAAGACAATCTTCCCTCCCTTTAATATCAATTGAAGAAGACAATCCCCCCTCCCTTTAATATAATTGAAGAAGACAATCCCCTCCCTTTAATATCAACTGAAGAAGACAATCCCCCTCCCTTTAATATCAATTAAAGAAGACAGTCCCCCTCCCTTTAATATCAGCTGAAGAAGACAATCCCCCCTCCCTTTAATATCAATTGAAGAAGACAATCTCCCTCCCTTTAATATCAACTGAAGAAGACAATCCCCCCTCCCTTTAATATCAATTGAAGAAGACAATCTCCCTCCCTTTAATATCAACTGAAGAAGACAATCCCCCCTCCCTTTAAGATCAATTGAAGAAGACAATCCCCCCACCTTTAATATCAACTGAAGAAGACAATCCCCCCTCCTTTAATATCAGTTGAAGAAGACAATCTCCCATCCCTTTTAACCATATGTGAAGACAATCTCCTCCCCTTTAACGTCAACTGAAGAAGACAATCTCCCCTCCCTTTAACATCAACTGTGAAGACAATCTCTCCTCCCTTTTTTTTTTTTTTTTTTTTCTCCCATTTTGTTTTGCCCCGACAGGTAGAGTGCAGTGCTTTGATCCTTGGACATGGTACCATTCCCGTCCGTGTCAGGAGCTGTGCTGGGATTCCATTTATACATAGGGTCTAAAAAAAACTGTATAACCTGCCAGTGCCTCCATATACAACGGCACTTCTTTCTGTGTGCAGTTTTCTGTGGTAGGCTCTATTTCTGTTTTCTTGCCCAATTTGTATTTTTTCTTTCCTTTTTTTTTTCTTGCCTCCTTTGTTCGTGAAGTAATCTTTGTCATGTCTGAGATCTTCAGCAGATGAAAGCAGTATTGCTTGCTAAAACAGCAGTGCATCTGTCTTCACGACAGAAAACAAAAAGTTTGACTTGGTCTGTCTGCTGCAAGAAGCTCATATAACTCATAGTGATGTATATGTGTGGGGAAAAAAATGGGGAGGTTTTTTTTTTGATAACGGAAGTACTAATAGGAGCAAGGGGAAGTCATCTTAATTGTAAAAGCACTTCCAGGTAAAGTTACATTAGTAATGGAACAGTATAGAATCTTGACAGTCTCAGTCACATGTGATAAATAAGACTTCTGCTAGCAAACACATATGCTCCAAATAATAGTGCGGAAAAAAGGATTTTTTTAACCTGCTTAAAGAAAAACGTAAAAAGTACAGTGACAAAAAACTTGTTTTGTTTGGAGATCTTAACTGCGTTCATAGCAGTGCTCTTGATATTGTATCGGGCGGTGCAACTGAATTTCACGCACTTTTGAATTTCACGCTATGAATTTCTCGGATTTATTAACACATGAATTTCACGCAGGTTTCCAGTTAAAATCTCTCCTTACTTGTCATTTGAATTTCACGCACATGCATGCACACGCACCCCCGCATCGGTGTGTTTGTGAGGGAGTCCCGTGTATAGACGCGTGAATACAAATCACAATTCAGCAAGACACGAATACCAACAACCAACATGGGAAATCCGGCCGTGGGAGTTTATACGTCACGACGCTTCGCTCACAACTCACAAATCACAATTCAGTTCAACTACACGGCTCATTTCGCCATGGCACAGCAAGAGACGAATATCACGATTACAACAACCAACAGGGGAAATCCGGCAATTCTCAGCCGTGGGAGTTTATACGTCAAGGACCGTGAAACCGAGAAATCAAAGACATGGCGTTGTTCGATACGTGGATGTCCAGCGCGCTTGAAAACAAGTCTCGATTCAAGGACCCGATTTACTCAAATGAGCACAATCATGAACTAAGACAGAGACAAGACATTTCCGTCTCCGAATTTCGAAAACAATGCAAAAAACGTGCAGCCGAGGATCTATTTCAAAGCCGGCAAAATTGATGAGGAGAGAGCTACGGAAGTTGCCAGAAGATAATGACTTTGACATGCGTGACGTTGTGTACGTGAGATACGCGATGTGGAATGAGAGAAAGAAGCACATGCCAAAACAACCCAAGAATAGACTCGAAACACATGAATATGTTGCCCAATATGGACTTTTATCTGAACATAAAGAAGACATGGTGCAGCTCAATGACAGTGAAAACGGAATCATTATTTTTGCAGCACCATCAAATCTACATCTTCTCTGTGATCCTGCTGTCACAATCCTGGGGGACGGCACCTTCAAAACATGTCCTCGGTTTTTTACTCAACTATACATCCTGCATGCTTTCAAAAACGGTGTCTATGTGCCATGTGTGTTCTGCCTACTTCCTTCGAAGTCAGAGGACATTTACCACAAAATGCTCCAAGCAGTCCACTTCATGTGTGTCCAGCAAGGACTTCATCTGGATGTTACATCAATCAATCTTGACTTCGAACTGGCAACCCACAAGGCTGTGCTCAAGATCTGGCCGAATGCTTCGATCCGGGGATGTTTCTTCCATCTTTCACAGGCCTGGTATCGAAAGATCAACAGTCTTGGACTGTCAGTCGACTACCAACAACCTGGTTCAGACGTTGGTTTGTGGTTGAAGGTTTCTTCGGTCTCAGCTTCCTGAACCCAACGGAAGTTGAGGACTGCCTGGCTTTTGATATCATGGACGATGCTCCCGATGATGAGAGGTGTGTGCAGTTTTCTGACTACATCCTGTCCACGTATGCTGCACCGGACGCTACTTTCCCTCCAATTCTATGGGCCAACCATGACCTGGATGAGGTGAAGACAACGAATGGATGTGAGTCGTTCCACCGGCATTTCTCGGACCTGTTCAGATCCCCACACCCCAATGTGTTCGAGCTGATGGCCAACCTAAAGGACATACAAGCTTACAGCGCTACAAAGCTGAATACAATCAGGACTGGTCGTGGGGCTCCGGTTTTGCGTCGACAAGCCCGTTTGAAGCGTGATGCGATGGCAACAATCAAGAGACGATACGCTGCCAATGACATTTCGAGAAAACAGTTCCTGACAAAAATGTCTTGGAAGAATCTCCCAGCAAAACTCTGAATGTCATTCGCATGTATTTTATTCTTGTTGGTGAATGAATTGAAGACATGTATTTTATTCTTGCATG
>CM031617.1:53010720-53013220 GCA_018398815.1 Conus ventricosus | reverse complement strand
ATGGTGATTCAATATTCATTTTGTTCCGAATATGAGAAGAAATGCAGTTGCTCGTCCTTCGTTTTCATTGTCGTAGATGATTTTTGTTTTGCCTGAAGAAGACCTAAGGGGTCAAAATGCATCGTGTTTTGTCCTGAAATCGGGTTGGATTGTCTGGCGGAACTATTAATTTTCCTTTTTAAAATTTGCTTCCATTTCCGCCTTCGGTCACCTCGCTTTGAAACAAACTCAGGAACGATCGTCATCGGCAAAGAAGCAAGTTGGAGTCTGTATCTATTGAATCAGGACCAGGCTCCGCTGAACATGAACCGAAGTGTGTCGGAGGCAGTGCAGGGGCTCTTCCGGCGGGCTGCCTCAAGGCGACTTGAAATGGTTCACAGTCTATGTACGGCCGGGGTTTAGACATAAGACTATGGTCGTGGGCTGTGTAATGGGAGAAAAAAAAAAACCGCGGCATGACGGCATTGGTGTCATGTTTCCCTGCAGATACAGAAGAGAAGACCAAAAGAAGAAGACCGGAAAAGGTAGGAAGGAGGAAAAAAGAGAAGAAAAAAAACAAAAAGACAATGGGAGGAGGAGAAGAGGAAAAAGGAGAGGAGAGGAAGCAGAAGGAGAAAAGAAAAAAAGCTACAAGAAGTACCAAAAACAGAACAAAAGAAGAAGAAGAGTCGGAGAGCGGCGGGAGAGGGGGGGGGGGGGGGGAGGGGGGGGGGGGGGGGGGGGGGGGGGGGGGGGGGGGGGGGGGGGGGGGGGGGGGGGGGGGGGGGGGGGGGGGGGGGGGGGGGGGGGGGGGGGGGGGGGGGGGGGGGGGGGGGGGGGGGGAGAGAGAAGAGAAGCAGAAGGAGAAAAGAAAATAAAGAAGAAAAACCACCACAGCAACAACAACAACCGAAGAAGAGAAGAAGAGGGAAAAGAGAGAATAAAGAGAAGGAGGGGGAAAGAAAGAAGAAGAAAAAAAAGGAGGAAACGAAGTAAGAAGAGAAAGAAAAAGACGATGAAGAAGAAAAATATAATAAATAAATAAAAAAGGAAAGCCGAACGGATCCCTAAACACCTGAGTCAGTTCATAGTGAAAACAAAACATTTTTTCCTTCCAGTAAAAATAGGAGTTATGAACAGAAGCGTTATTTCCCAGGTCTCAGAACCAATCATATGGAGCATGTCAGTTAAGGTGCAATCTTGACTCACTAGAAAATGTTACATATCACATGAAAATTACTGTCCTCACTGATAAATATCGATTCGTGAAGAACAACTCCATCCACGTGTCATAAAGAGTGGAAGATTTGTGATAATCGTTGCCGTCGTATCTGGGACCCGCCGTTTATTCGAATTTGCACAAACAGATTGCGCCAACGAAACGGGATCCATTTTGGACCACAGGCTTCGTTTCACCGAGTGTGGTCCACACTTTTGTTTATCTTGTTCACAGGCAAACAAACCGACAAACGACGACAGTGGAAATGCTGAAATTTTGAAGCTTAACATGTCTCGGAAGAACTGGTTGTCAGACCGCTTTCAAGTCACATGTGGGTTGGTGTTTTGTTGTGTTTGCACCACCACTCGGATGTGTACGAGATTAAAATATGCATTAATCATTGCATAATATTCTAACATCACTCACCAGTAAAGACAGGCCGTAGCTCTGCTGTTCGAAGAAGAATGTGCCTTCTTTTTATTGTGTGTGTTACACACACGCGCACAAACACCCACACACACATACGCACATGCCACACACACAACACACACAACAGACACACACACACACACACACACAACACACACACCACTCATACACACACACACCACACAGCACATACCACACAACACACACCAACACACTGACACACAAACACACACACACACACACACATCACACACACACACACATACTCACACACACACACACACACACACACACACACACAACGATACACAACACACACACACTCACACCCACACACCACAACATACACACACACACACACACACATAACCAAACTCATACACACACACACACATACGACACATCACACACACACACACAGACACACACACTTACACACACACACTACACACACACACACACACACACGCACATGCACACACAACACACACACACATAAACTCCCACAACACACACTACACATAAACACACACACACACACACACACACACACACACAACCCCACATACAACACCCATCAATTTCCATGGCATGCTTGGCTGAAGAACCAGAGAACTGTTGAAACCACAAACACGCAACCAAAAAAATCACGCATGCACGCGCAAACAAAATGTGTTTATGAGCCCGCAGAAACATGAATCAACTAAATCAGCTAATATTACCTAACAAACGGATTCGCCCTGCAGCTTGTTTCTACCAAAGCGCCGTGCAGCGAAAAAAAAAATACTGTCCTAGCTCTCGAAGCAGTCAAGCCCGTAAAAGCTCTTTTCACCCCCAGAAGAAAGTGGGTGAGCACGCCAAAGGGTGCCTTGT
>CM031617.1:52990720-53005720 GCA_018398815.1 Conus ventricosus | reverse complement strand
CCCTCCGCAAACTTCTTTACGGGCTGGTTTTTCGAAGAGTTTTGAAAGAATGTCATAAAATGCCAAAGGCTCGCTCCGCCGCTTTTCTCGTCGTTTCATCCCGCCCTCTCTCTCTCAATCTCTGCTCTCTCCCTTCGCTCCCTCTCACAGCTCTCCTACTCTCGTCCCTCTCCGCTCTCTCTCTCTCTCTCGTCTCTCTATTTCTCTGGCTCTGTTGTCTCTGTCGCGCTCAAGTCTTCTCTCTCTCCTTTGTCTCTGGCCTCGCTCTGTCTCGCTCTCTCTTTCGTTTCTGTCTGTCTGGCTCTCATCCCCCCCTCTCTCTCTCTTTTAACTCTCCTCTCTCTGTCTCGGCTCGTCGTCCTGTCTGTCTGTCCGTCTGTCTCTCTCTTGTGTGTGTGGTGTGTGTGGGTGGTGTGGGTGTGGGGGGGGGGGGGTGTGGGTGTGTGTGGGTGTGTGTAAGTGGCGTGGTGTTGGGTGTGTGTGGTGTGTGTGGGGGTGGGTTGTGTGTGTGTACATTCAAATTCATTTGTTATATTCAGCAACGGAAACCATTTGCGCGATGTAGTTTGAAAGGTGGAGTGGGAAATGAGGCAGATAATGGGATGATTGGTTGTGACTATTGATTTAAAAAGAAATTATTGATTGAACAGCTTTCAAGCAGATTCGCTGGTGCCATATCCAAAGCCGTGAAAAAATTGAAGTGAACATGCGTTTCATTGT
Source organism: Conus ventricosus (assembly GCA_018398815.1). Lineage (NCBI taxonomy): Eukaryota > Metazoa > Mollusca > Gastropoda > Neogastropoda > Conidae > Conus > Conus ventricosus. The sequence continues at coordinate 53,005,000 of CM031617.1, read as the reverse complement.
CAGAAGCGGATTGTACAGGATTGTGTGCCGGATCTAAAGGTCCATGGCTGTCTCTTTTCGGAAGATACGAATAGGGCCAACAAAAAGTGCGGTGAGTAAGACTTGCCTCACGCCAACACTCCTTTATGTCCTGCCAAACAAAAACAATCGCGAAACTTCGTCGGCATCGTCCAGTTTTATTACTCCGATTTAAGGACAAGTATATTCTACACGTGTACAATTATGCCCCATTGTGATACATTACTGAATCTTGAATGGGCTTGCAAGGCTAAAAGCGTGTCAACATCCATTCACTGGAGTTGGTGGAAAGCACTTGTAATTGAAGAATTGGATTAGTAAAAATTGTTGTCTGTGTGGAGTCGTTCGATTTCTTTGTATGAAAGATGATGCTAAGGGCTGGGGCATACGCATTAACGACTCCCTCTCTGTCTCTGTCTCTCTGTCCTCTATCGCTCTCCTCTCCTCTCCTCTCTCTCTCTCTCAGACCTCTCCATCTCTCTATCGTCTCTCTCTCCTCTCCCTCGCTCGCTCGCTCTCTCTCGTCCCTCTCTCTCTCCTCTGCCTGTCCTCGCTCTCTCGCTCTTCCTCTCTCTCGTCTCTCCGCCTCTCCTCGCTCTCCTCTCTCTCTCGCTGTCGTTGCTTCGCCTCAGCTGTGGCGCTCTCTCTTCGTGGCTTCACTCTCTCCCCCATTCTGCCTTTCTCTCTTTCTCTCTCTCTCTCTCGCACTCTTATCTCTCCCTCTCTCTCTCTCTCCTCTCTCTTCGGTTTTCCTCCTCTCTCTCGCTCTCTCGCTCCATCTCTCTCTCCTCCTCTCCTACATCTATCTATCTCTGTCCCCCCCGCGCTCTCTCGTCTCGCTCTCAACTCTTTTGTCTGCCGCTCTCGCTCGCTCTCTCAGCGCTCTCTCATCTTCATATCTCATCTTTCATCTCTCTCTCTCTCTCTCTCTCCTCTCTCTCTCTCTCTCTCTCTCTATGTGCTTGCTTCAAAAGATCGTACAAAAGTGGGTCTATCTGGTTCCAAAAGGACAGGGTAATTCGCACGCAAATCTATTCTACCGGGGGTGGTGGCCAATGTTCGGGTTTTTTAATACAGTTGACTCGCTCATCTGCTGTATTTGCAGCAGTGTCCTGCTCTTCTTGTCGATGATTTGGAGTGTTTTCATTAAGCTTTTTTGTAATGTTATCCTGCGGGTTTTTCGTGTTTTTACATAGGGTTCATTGGTTCGAAAAAGTTCCCACGTCGTGCGTTAGCTAACCTCGTTGCCTGTCGATTTTGGCACCCATCTGGGGGGCACAGGAGTCATTTGGTTGTCTACTTCATTTCCTTTTCAAGACTGCAAGAAGTAGTTAATTTTGTTATCATCTCGTTCAGCCGACTTCCCTTATTGGAGCAAAACACCATCCAATTTCTTGCTTTCCCTCTGATATTTGAACTCGGCGTTGTTTTCTGTTGTAATCTCTTTCCTTTTCAGGTTACTATTTTTCGATACTTTTTGATAGGTTCTGTGTTTTCTTCCATAAGTTTGCTTCCAGTTCGGTCAGCGCCTTTTTTTTTAAACTACGCTGGTACTTACTTTGGCAGAATTCGCATCAACAAATAGTCCAGAAAACAACGATTGTCAAGATCTTTAATGTGTTTCTAAATGGGCCTTATCGGTAGTATGCTTGTGGGGGGGGCATTAGTCCGGAAAAGTCTGTCAATATATTTAATTGATTGAAGAGTTTGCTATTTGGGGTATAATCTTTGGTCAATAGTCCAGGAAGTTTGTCAGAGATCCATTAATTGAGCAAGATCTGCCATTTCGGGTAGCAATGCTGTTTTCAGTTTAGACCAGAGAGTAGTTCAGCGCTGTCCCCCCCCCCCCCCCCCCTTGTTACGTTATTCAAGAATTTGCTATTTTGGGTATCAAGACTGTGGTGTCAATGGAGCAAAATTTTTCAGAGATCGGTAACTTATGGAAGAGTTCTATTGATGCAGCTGTAGCCTACTTAGCCAGACAAAGAGTAGTCAATATGCGGTGGGGCTGAATTAGCCTCTTCTAACAACGTGTTAATAATGCGGCTTGAAATGTGTCGCTTGGGTCGTGTGGAAGGGGAGTGCGAAGAGATTGATGGACCGGAAAACTAAGACCAAAACAAGGCACAAAGATCAAACTAAAAGTTAAAAAAAGGTTCAGCTTAAACGTTCACTGCTTTCAAGCATCAAAAAGGAAAGAAACAATCAAACAAAAGTACAAAACGACAGGAACCAGAAATGCCATTAAAACATACAGTTCACAATACCGTTCTTGAATCCATGGGAAAGAAAAGGCTCATGAGGCTAGTGGGGGGAATTTTTCTTGGAGTGTGCGAAGGAGACCCCACCTCCCCCCACCCCTAAGGCAAGCGTTCCCCGGTCGTCCTCCCTACCTCTCCCATATTCCACCCACCCAAACAACCAATCCCTCCCCCTAGTCCTCTTCCAGCTAATCCTGCCCACCCAGTATGTTTGACGTAATAATTCACCTGTAGTGCCTCACAGTGTAAATCCGGGGTTCAGCGCAATTGTCCATGTGGTCCCGCTGGATTGGCTATTTAGGTTTGCTTAACTAGTGTGTTGGTTTTTGTTGTGGGGGGGGGGTAGTCACGTCCGTTGGTATCGTAAGATTGTTAATAATTTTGGACTCTAAACACATGTGAATATCATGAATTGTACTATCGGCAGATGAAGAGGTTATCTGTACCGCAAACATACGGAACGCGTTCCCTGTAATCACCGTCTTCTCTTGTGCTGTATGGGTTGCCACTAGTCGTCCGCTCTGGCCCCCTAGCCTCTGGGTTGATTCCCATTACCACAGCAAAGTTCCTTTGCAGGCACATAAGAAAGGATATTTAACCCACCCAAGAAAACTTGTTCTTCTCGGTGTCGTTTCGGGGGTGGGGGGGTGTGTGGTTTTTTACAGTTTTGTAGCGGTTTTTTTTCCTAAAAACTTCCACTTTTTAAAACTACATCCTCTCCTCCTCTCTCCTCTCTCTCCTCTCGCTCTTCTCTTCTCTGTCCTCGGTCTCTTCTCTCCTCTCTTCTCTCTCTGGTCTTCTCCTCCCTCTCTCTCTCTCTCTCTCACTCTCTCTGTCGTCGGTCTCTCCTCTCGTCTCTCTTCTTTCCTCTCTCGCCTCCGCGCTCGCTCTCTCCTCTCGCTCTCTCTCTCATCGTCAATCTCTCTCTCTCTCCTCTCTCTCTCTCCTCAGTTTTGTTGTGTTTTGTTGAGAGTGCAGGATGGGACTTCACCATGCTGCAGGTAACCAGTGCAGCAGAACCAAACTGAGCAGACGACAAATGGTGAGGCAGCTTTGTCAAACCATCCCTCGGGAAGGTGCTACATTGCAGTAACAATCGAATCGTCGATGATTATTTCACGCGCTGAAGTTTAAAATAAGAATCCTAATATACAAACTTAACTGCTCGGAAGGAGTTGCGGTGCAGAAAGTGTACTTTTTTTTTGTTAATGCTGCTGCAACTTGAGTGATTAAATTACAGCCTATAAGAACTATGTTCTATCTGGTACCAAAGAAATGAAAAATAATATATTTTGTCCAAAAATAACTTATTTTTCCCAGAAAATACTATATTTTGTCCAGAAAATAACTATATTTTGTCCAAAAAATAACTATATTTTGTCCAAAGGAAACAAATATGAAGCAGTCAACAACAACAACTGGAAAACGAAACTGGTTCCCAAAACACAAAAGGACTGCTCCCGATATACGCCCTTCGTTGTCCGACTGCCGCTCGCCTACGATTCCTAAAAATGAATGTATCAAACGTTTGTTTCCGAAAATGCTGCATTACCAACTGTAAACATTCATCTGCTGAAAATGATTTTCATCGAAAAAACGATCCATCTAGCAACGAATGTTCAGTTTTAATTATCAAAACAAAAACAAAAAAAGCCGTTCCATCTCTGACAAATAAATATCTTATCTAAATGAATTTGTATTATCTGAGGACCAAGTGGTCGTCGAACAAAGCTGTTCGCCCAAATATCTGACATTTTGGCCTCATGGAAAAAAAAAAACGTTTGGTATGCCTTTACAAAAAATCTTCCATCTGAGTCATGAATTTGCTCAAGCTCACTAGAAACCAGGGAATACTGTCCATACATGAACATATTCATGTAGCCTGTTAGCACACGGTGCGATTGAACTAGAATAACAGGACGCATCTAGCGATGCAAACTGACCAATTGACACCTAAAACAAGTACTATTTATAAATTGGTTTGCTAGTCAAACCGTAGGCGTTGGGATTGGCTGAATAACTTGTTACGAGGTATGATAATTATATCAATTCGTGGGGGAAGTGGCGGGGGGGGTGGGGAGAGATGGGATCTGGACAAAAACGGTACAAATCAAGAAGCAAGTAAACAAATAATAGCCATTAACGGTATCATCTTACACTTTTAAGTCTTTTAGATAACTGAAAAGGAAACAAAGCAAAAAATACCAATTGGAAAGAAAGAAAATGCCTTTTGGAGACATGACATTTCACACGTGTTGCTGTCGTTTACCCCACAGCTTACGATGCTTTTTTGTTCCCACAAGCCCATTTTAAGGAGCGATCGCGGGGAACAAGTGGGCGGCTGGAAAGGTGGAAGGGTCGTTCTAGCTTTACCAATATTACAGAGTATTCTGAGACTTTCTTGTTGCTTTACTTTCCCTTCCGCCCCTCCCTGCCCACCCCCGCCCTTTTCCTCCCCTCCCTTGCCACACCCCCTCCCTCCTCCCCTCCCGACCACCCCCCACCCCTTCCCCCCCTCCCTGCCCACCCCCTCCCTTCCTCCCCTCCCTTCCCTCCCCCCCTTCCCCACCCCCTCCCTACCCACCCCCTCCCTTCCCAACGACCCTCCCTGCCCCACCCCTCCCTGCCCACCCCCCCTCGTTCCCTCCTCCTTCCCTCCCCTCCCTGGCCCACCCCCTCCCTTCCCTCCCCTCCCTTCCCTACCCCTCCCTGCCCATCCCTCCACCCACCCTCCCTGCCCGCCTGCCCCCACCCCTCCCTGCCCACCCCCTCCTTCTCCCTCTCCTCCCGCGTTCCCTCCCCTCCCTCCCACCCCTCCCTCCCACCTCTCTTCCTGCCCACCCCGCCCTGCCCACCCCCTCCCTTCCCTCCCTCCCTTCCCTCCCCTCCCTGCCACCCCTCCCTCCCACACCCCCTCCCTGCCCACCCCTCCCTTCCCTCCCCCTCCCTGCCCACCCCTCCTGCCCACCCCCCCCTTTCCCTCCCCTCCCTGCCCACCCCCGCCTGCCCACCCAGCCCTGCCCACCCCCCTCCCTTCCCTCCCCTCCCTGCCCCACCCCCATGCCCTCCCCTCCCCTCCCTCCCACCCCCGCCCTCCTCACCTCCTCCGTCGTCTACCCCAAGATTTGTGTGGTGTTTTTGACGGACAAAGTGCGCCTTAAGCGCTTGGCATAGTTGATCGCCGGACGGCAAAATCCGATTGTCTGCGATTGGTGTTGGTGGTTGATTGGTTATTGTTGGGTGGTTGGTTGGTTGGCTCGCGAGATGATTGCTGGCGGCTACGGGCTAATTAATAGGTTGGTTAACTGTGGGCTTGTGGATTGATTGCCTTTTAGGTTAGATTCGTTGCTAGGTAATTGGTTGTGAGTGCAGCGTGGGTGCTATTGTAAAATTGACAGGTTGGAGATTTGTCAATCCGTGGCTGCTGCGGTGTTCATTGGCTGTAGAAGGTGTTGGGTTTTGGTTGTTGATGATGGGCTGGAGTGTTAACAATTGACAGTGGCGGCTTGGTGGGGCGCTTGTTGGCTGTTTGGTGGTTCCTTGCGGTTAGTTGCTGGTTGTTGGTTATTAGCCGTATACCTTGTGTCCTTAACCATTTGTAGCTGTAGGTGACTGTTGGCCAGGTAGTTATTCGGTTGTTTGGTTGTAAATGGGTCGGTGCATTGATTAGATGGTTCAGCTCTCGCTGTGTGGCTGTCGATTGGTTGTTGGTTGTTGTTGTTGTTGATACAGGTAGTTTATTTTGTTGGCGGGTTGCCTGGTTGTGTTGGTTGGCTGGTGGTAAGCCTATCACAAGCGTCATAGTATATTCTTTATGCCGATGATTCTTCTCTCTAATAACCGATAGTAATGTTATTGTGCAGTTTATCTAATGAAAGAACATGAACCAGAATGCCGCACGCAAGCACATACACATCACATGCACGTACAAAGCAAGCAAGAGCGCAACAAACACACGGCACCACGCACGCACGCCACCACCACAATGCCCGCAAACACACACCACACGCGCGCGTGCCGCCCGCGCAACACACACACAACACATAACACCGCCACGCCGCGCACGCATGTACGCGCGCACATCACACGAACACACACACACATCATCACACACACATCACAATACACACACGCACGCACGCCCACGCAAACCACGCACGCACGCACGCACACTCACGCACGCATCCACGCACGCACGCCACGCACGCACGACACATCACACACACACACAAACACACACACACCACCACGCACGCATGCACGCACCAGCACATGTACACAAAACATACAACGCATAGGCACGCGCGCACGCAGGCGCACCACGGCGCGCTCGCACGCACGCACCGCATAATGTTCGCAAGTGTATACAAACACGCACGCTGCGCGCACACACACAAACACGGCTAACGCGTGCGCTCACACACCCAAACACGCACGCGTGCCGCTCACACGCACACACACACACACACACACACACACACACACACTACACACACACACACACACACACACAACACGCGCCCGCGGGGGCGTGTGTACATAAACACGCACGCGCGTGCACAACACACAAACACCACCATGCCGCACACACACACAACACACCACAATACACACAACACACACACACACACTCACACAACTCACACACACACACACACACACACCCACACACACACAACATCATCACCCACTCCATCGCACGCGCGCCGCGCGACCACCACACGCACGCAACGCACACACACAGCACGCACACACATCGCAACGCTACGCACGCACCACGCACCTCGCACGCACTACACAACACACCGACATGCATCACAACAAGCAAAAACACATACCAAGAGAACGACACTCTCTCTATCTCTTGTCTCTCCTTTTCTCTCGCTCTCTCTCTCTCTCTCCTCTCTCTCGCTCTCTCTCTCTCCTCTCTCTCTCTCCTCCTCTCGTATTTGTTGTTTCTAAAAGATGAACACTCGAAACTGGCAGCCCAGTTCCAATGGGATGTCGACAAGTAAAATCGTCTCATGTGGGCAATACCGTAGGAAAGCAGGCACAACTCAACTGTCAATTTTCAACTAACCTGAAATTTTTATTTTATTCAGTTTGGTTAGTCTTTGAGAATGGCAAACTTGCCTCGCTGACGTGGCGGAAAAACATTCACTAAGATCCCCATAGAATAGCACAAAAATCAAATAGTGGAGTAGGGTTGTGGGAATTTTTTTGCTGTGTTTTTGTTGTGGTGTTGTCCCAAATCGTTTTGATAACCCACAAATGACAAAAAACATCTGCCTTGTAGAGTTATCATCAGTGACGTCCTTTTTAACGCATGCGAAAATGTCACGTAGTAACAAATGCTGAAGGAAAGTACTCATGGCGTGTGTGCAGGGTAACATTTTTTTAAGAAAGTGAAGTTCCCATAGCCTGTTGGCCGTAGGGAAAGTGAAAGGGGGGGGGGGGGAAGTTCCATAGCTGTTGGCCGTTGGGAAAAGTGAAAGTCCCCATAGCCGTTGGCCTAGGAAAGTGAAAGTTTCCATAGCCTGTTGGGCAAGGAAAGTGAAAGTTCCCATAGCCTGTTGCCGTAGGGAAAGTGAAAGTCCCATTCCCTGTTGCCGTAGGAAAGTGAAAGTTCCCATACCTGTTGGCCATTGGGAAAGTGAAAGTTCCCATTGCCTGTTGCCGTATGGAAAGGAAAGTCCCCATTCCCTGTGGGCCGTAGGTTAAGGGAAAGTTTTCCCATAGCCTGTTGGCCGTAGTGAAAGTGAAAGGTCCCCAGTCCCTGTTGGCCGTAGTAAGTGAAAGTTCCCATAGCCCTGTTGGCCGTAGGGAAAGTGAAAGCCCCCATTCCCTGTTTGGCCGTAGTAAGTGACAATTCCCATAGCCTTGTTGCCGTCGGAAAGTGAAAGGTCTCATAGCCCTTTGCCGTAGGAAGTGAAGTTCCCCATAGCCTGTTGCCGTAGGGAAAGTGAAAGTTCCATAGCCTGTTTGCCGGAGAAAAGTGAAAGTTTACCTAGCCTGTAGGCCGAGTAGAAAGTGAACGTCCCCATTCCCTGTTGGGCGCGTAGGTAAGTGAAAGTTCCCATAGCCTGTTGGCCGTAGGAAAGTGAAATCTCATAGCGTTGGCCGTAGGAAAGTGAAAGTTTCCCATAGCCTTTGGCCCTAGGGAAAGTGAAAGTTCCCATAGCCTGTTGGCCCGTAGGGAAAGTGAACGTTCCCATAGCCGTTTGCCGTAGGGAAAGTGAAAGTTTCCCAAAGCCTGTGGCCGTAGGGAAAGTGAAAGTCCCCATTTTCCCTGTTGGCCTGAGGAAAGGAAATGTTCCCCATAGCCCAAGCCTGTGGCCGGAGGGTAAATGAAAATAAGTTCCCAGAGCCTGTGGCCGAGGGAAATGAAAGTTCCCATAGCCTGTTGCCGTAAGGAAAGTGAAAGGCTCCATTCCCTGTTGCCCGTAGGCAAATGAAAGTTCCCATACCTGTTGGCCTAGGGAAAGTGAAATTCCCATAGCCGTTTGGCCCATAGAAAGTGAAGTTCCCAAGCCTGTTGCCGTAGAAACGTGAAAGTCCCCATTCCCCCCTGTTTGGCCGTAGGGTAAATGTAAGTTCCATAGCCCTTGCGTAGGAAAGTGAAAGTTCCATAGGCCTGTTTGCCGTAGGAAAGTGAAAGTCCCCCATTTTCCCTGGTGGCCGGAGGGTAAGTGAAACTTTGCCCCATAGCCTGTTGGCCCGTAGGGGAAAGTGAAAGTTCCCATAGCCTGATGGCCGTAGGGAAAGTAAAGTCCCCATTCCCTGTGGCCGTAGGGAAAGTGGAAAGTTCCCTATTAGCCGGTTTGGCCGTAGGGTAAGTGGAAAGTTCCATAGCCTGTTGGCCGTAGGGAAAGTGAAAGTCCCCATTACCCTTTGCCGTAGAAAGTGAAAGGTTCCCATAGCGGTGCCGGAGGAAGTGAGAGTTCCATAGCCTGTTGCCGTAGGAAAGGTGAAAGTTCCCATACCTGTTGGCCGTAGGACAGTGAAAGTCTCATAGCCTGGTGCCGTAGAAAGGGAAAGCCCGCCATTCCCCTGTTTGGCCGAAAGGGAAAGTGAAAAAGTTCTCATAGCCGTTGCCGTAGGGTAAGAAAGTGCTCAAGCCTGTTTGCCCGTAGGTAAGTGAAAGTTCTCATAGCCCTGTTGGCCGTAGGTAAGTGAAATTCCATAGCCTTGCCGGAGGTAATGAAAGATCTCATAGCCTGTTGCAGTAGGGTAATGAAAGTTCTCAGAGCCTGTTGCCCTGTAGGTAAGTGAAAGTTTCTCAAGCCTGTTGGCCGAAGGAAGTGAAGGTCTCTAGAGCCCTGTTGCCGTAGGGAAAGTGAAAGTTCTCTTAGCCCGGTTGGCCGGAGGGTAAGTGAAAGTTTCTCTATACTCTTTGGCCGTAGGAAAGTGAAAGTTGCCCATAGCCCTGTTGCCGTTAGGAAAGTAAAGTTCTCATGAGCCGGTTCCGAGGGGAATGAAAGTGTCCCATACTTTGCCGTAGGTAAGTGAAAGTGTCATAGCATGTTGCCGTAGGGTAAAGTGAAAGTTCTCATAGCCTGTTGGCCGTAGGGTAGTGAAAGTTCCCATGAAGCCTGTTTGCCTTAGAAAGGTGAAAGTTCTCATACCTTGTGGGCCGTAGGAAAGTGAAAGTTCCCATGATGGCTGTGTGTTTCTTGTGCTCGTGCGGTGCAGATCGGCTGTGTGTTCTGTGTCTCCTGTGCGGTCATATCGCTTAGTGTGTTCGTGTGCTCTGTGCTCATAACGCTGTGTGTTTTGTGTGCTCTGTCTGTCATATCGTCCTGTGGTGTGCTGTTGATCTGTGCGGTCATATCGGCTGTGTGTTTCGGTCTGCTCGGTGGCTGTCCTATCGGCTTGTGTCTGTGTGCTTCTTGCTGTCAATCGGCTGGTGTTGCTGTGGCTCTGTGCTGTTCATTCGGCGGGGGGTGCTGGGCTCTGTCGTCATATCGGGCTGTGTGTTTTGTGTGCTCTGCGCTGTCACATCGGCTGTGTGTTCTGTTGCTCTGGCTGTCATATCGTCTGTGTGTTCTGTGTGCTCTGTGCGGGTCATTAATCGGCTGTGTGGTTTGTGTTGCTCTTTGCTCGGTCAGATATCGCTGTGTGTTCTGTTGCTCTTGCTGTCATATCGGCTGGTGTTCTGGGTCTCTGTGCGGTCAATCGGCTGTGTGTTCTGTGTGCCTGTGCTTCATATCGACTGTTGTTCTGTTGCTCTGTGGCTGTCAATCGGCGGTGTGAGCGATTGCCTTGGCGGTCCATATCTCGAGCGATTCGGGGTCGAAATCAGCATTCCTTTGAGTTATGACCTGTATTCTTGTGATGCGAGCAATATTACCCTACCTGGTGGTTAGTTACTAGAAAGAATGCTAGTTCAGATTCGAGCCTTTCTTAGGTTTCCACTTTGGCTGATGACATACAGATCAAGTGTTATCAGTATGTGCTAGAATCAAATCAGAATCCGCCCTGACAACCTGGTCAGCCATCGTTTCAATTGACACGCACCACATCATATCATCCTCTGATGAGTAGAAAAAAAGCCATCGGTATTTTCACACTCGAAAAGCCGTAGGAACGGCGAATCTTTTCTGTGAGCGGCCGACGTCCTTCAAGACTCCAGAGAGGGGATAGTGGATTGCCGTAGGATCTCACTGGGGATGCGGAGACAGGATAAGTGACCTACTTGTCCTCCGCGTACACGAAGTGAATGTAAGGTCGCAGGCACTGTATGAATGACGAGAAGAGCATGTACTGTGGTGACGAACTTCTGTGTTTGCCCGCGTCTTCTTGCATAAACAATCCAGTGTAACTCTTCACCACCGCCCGTGCGAATTGGTTAGGCATCGCGGGCTCCCGGCTGGCAGTTCCTGGATTCGAATCCCCACAAGGTCATGTGGTTTTGCTGCCCCACCGGGTCCTACCCAGATTGAGTTACTGGCGACTCAGTTGCAGACCGGGACCACACAGTCAGTTTCATTTCCACTTAATGGATGCGTTCTGAAGTGTTGCTCAACTGCCCTGGACCCACACTGCAGGTGCCTGGTATCTCTCGGGCCTGGTTGAAACGCACCGGATATTTATGAAAGGAAGGTAGAGACAACCCCTGTCATGTATCTCAGAACCGACATGGAAGCCTATCCCCATCATCTTAATCATCCCATTCGCATCGATCACAACAAAACAATTTCCAAAATGAAATAAAAAATATAGATGACTAACTCTCAGATCAGCTTGTTTGAAATAAAACAGTTTAAAAGAACAGCATTTTAGGAGCAGTAACCCGAATGTAACAGAGCGCAAAGCGTCCCTACAATGTCTCATTCAACCCACCCAAACTCCACCCAACTCTGCGTTCACAGAGCAATACCCCACGCTCTCAACCTTCATTGGGGAACGTTTTTTTCCATCCCCAGGGTTTGATAACCGTCAAGCCTCCAGCCAGCACGGCAGCCACAGGCCGGTCAATATCAAAGTGCCTAAGGCAACCCATCAAGGAGACACTGCAATGCGGCTGAGTCGCTTTGGTGGTGTTAGGCAGTGCCCTTCGCTTTCAACATCGCAACATCACCTTACTGACACACACAATCACACCAATTGTGTGGTCCGCAGAGCCAGAGTGAACGGCATTCGCCTCCAGAGGCAGATCACCACGTTCAAGCCAACGACAGTCCCCCATGATCTTACGACACAACGACTCGGACAACTTACCACGGGCACGAACGGCAGAAAATTATGAAAACTGAACGTCACACCTCAAGGAAAATGAACGCCACACACACACACACACAGACATACACACAACACACCACACACATTCTTACATACATAGTTTGATTCATTTTGCAACGCTATCTTAGGGGTTGCAATTAACGGGGGGTGAAAGAGTCTTTTTATTCACCCTTCTTATGAATGAAACGATGGATAAGGGGTCTTCCTCCAGTTGCGACAGATGTGGTGTTGGTGGATTGGTTTGTTGGTGATTGGTTTATTGGTTGGTTGGTTGGTTGGATGGCTCGCGAGATGATTGCTGGCTGGCTAGCTGGCTATTTAATTGGTTGGTTAACTGGTGGGCTTGGTGGTTGATTGCTTAGTAGATTCGTTGCTTAGGTAATTGGTTGGTGAGTGCCTGCGTGGGTGGCTATTGTAAAATTGACAGGTTGGGCGATTTGGTTAATCCGTTGGCTGGCTGGCTGGTGGTTCATTGGCTGGTAAGGTTAATTGGTTCGTTGGTTGGTTGGTTGGTTGGTTGGATGGTTGGTGATTGTTAAATTGACAGGTTGGGCGGCTTGGTTGGGCGCTTGGTTGGCTGGTTTGGTGGTTCCTTGGCTGGTTAGTTGGCTGGTTGGTTGGTTGATTAGCTGGATACCTTGTTTCCTATCCAGTTTGGTAGCTGGTAGGTGAGCTGGTTGGCAGGTTAGTTAGTCGGTTGTTTGGTTTAATGGTCGGTGGATTGATTAGATGGTTCGCTCGCTGGTTGGCTGGTCGATTGGTTGGTTGGTTGGTTGGTTGGTTGGTTGGTTGGTTTGATGACTGGGTAGTTATTTTGTTGGCTGGTTGCCTGGTTGGTTGGTTGGTTGGTTGGCTGGTGGGTAAGCTGACACAAGCGTTCATGTATATTCTTGTATGCCGATGATTCTTCTCTCTACATAGAGCCTATTTTAATGTTATTGTGCAGTTATCTAATGAAAGGACATTAACAGGAATGCTCGCACGCAAGCACATACACATTCACATGCACGTACAAAAGCAAGCAAGGAAGCGCACAAACACACATGCACGCACGCACGCACGCACGCCACGCACGCACATGCACGCAAACACACACACACGCGCGTGTGCGCGCGCGCACACACACGCACACACATACACATGCGCACGCGCGCACGCATCTACGCGCGCACATGCACACGAACACACACACACACACACACACACACACACACACACACACACACACACACACACACACGCACGCACGCACGCACGCACGCACACACACACACACGCACGCACGCACGCACGCACGCACACGCACACGCACGCACGCACGCACGCACGCAGGTAAACACACACAAACACACACACACACACGCACGCGTGCACGCACGCACGCACGCACATGCACACGAAAACATGCACGTGCATAGGCACGCGCGCACGCAGGCGCACGCGCGCGCTCGCACGCACGCACGCATTATGTACGCACGTGTACACAAACACGCACGCGGGCGCACACACACAAACACGCACGCGTGCGCTCACACACACAAACACGCACGCGTGCGCTCTCACACACGCGCGCACACACACACACACCACACACACACACACACACACACACACACACACACACACACACACACTCACACACACACACACACACACACACACAACACCGCGCGCGCGCGCGCGCGCGGCGTACACACGTGTACACAAACACGCACGCGCGCGCACACACACAAACACGCACGCGTGCGCTCACACACACACACACACACACACACACACACACACACACACACACACACACACACACTCACACACACACACACACACACACCACACACACACACACACACACACACACGCACACACACACACGCACGCACGCACGCACGCACGCTCGCACGCACGCACACACATGCATGCACATACATGCACAAAACACATACCAAGAGACTGACTCTCTCTCTCTGTCTCTTGTCTCTCTCTGTTTCTCTGTCTCTCTCTCTCTCTCTCTCTCTCTCTCTCTCTCTCTCTCTCTCTCTCTCTCTCTCTCGTTATTTTTTTTTCTAAAAGATTGAACACTCGAAACTGGCAGCCCATTTTCAATGATTTCGACAAGTAAACATCGTCTCATTTTGCAAACAGTGACGTGAAATCAGTTCAACTGTCAATTTTCACTAACCTGAATTTATTCAGTTTGTTAGTTCTTTGGAGAATGGAAAACTTGCCTCGGCTGACGTGCTGAAAAACATTCACTAAGATC
>CM031617.1:52960079-52970079 GCA_018398815.1 Conus ventricosus | reverse complement strand
ACCGTCCCCTTTTCCTCACCTCCTTCTCTATCTCACACGCATAAGACGTTTCAAGATCCCCATTTCCACTCCACCATCCCTCCCTCTTCCCCTCCCTCCATATCTCTGCCTCACCTTCAGGCAGTCACGTTGGATTCCAAATTGTTTCAGGATGTCATTAAGTTTTGGAATAAAGCTTCGATACCTGAGTGGCAGGCTATATAAGACAGAGGAAGAGAGGACAGACAGACAAGAGACAGACAGACAGACAGAGAGACAGACAGACTGACAGACAGAAGAGAGAGAGAGAGAGTCAAACGATAGAGTGTACATGTGTTTGTGTAGTGTGGTGTGGTGTGTGTGGTGGTGTGGTGGTGTGTGGGTGTGTGTGTTGTGTGTGTGTGTGTGTGTGTGTGTGTGGTGTGTGCGCGCGCGTGCGTGCGTGCGTGTGTGTGTATATTGTGTTTGAGTGTGGTGTGTGTGTGTGTGTGTGTGTGTGTGTGTGTGTGTGTGTGTGTGTGTGTGTGTGTGTATGAGAGACAGACAGAGAGTCAGAGAGAGAGAGAGAGAGAGAGAGAGAGAGAGAGAGAGAGAAGAGAGAGAGAGAGAGGAGAGAGAGAGAGAGAGAGACAGAGACAGAGACAGAGACAAAGAGAATCTTCGAGGATTTCTCAAAATGTTTATACGAAAGACGTTCAGTTCCTCGCTTTAAGTCAGTTTCCCACTCACTTTCATTTTCATCTGGAAGAACTAACATGACGTTTTCACAATGTGCATCTGAAGAAAAGACGTCTATCCGTATGTGAGCTAGACCTTTACGGTATAATCATTCCGTGATAACGATTTATGTTGTTGTGATATACGTAAAAAAACCAGTTCTAAATGTAAACCTAAACGATTTTTATTGACCAGCTACTGCCCAAAATATCAAGAAACAATAACAAACAGGAAGAGATAGGTTTCTTTATGTCGCACACATATACACGCACGCGCGAGAGCGCGCACGCACGCACGCACACACACACACACACACACACACACACACACACACACACACACACACACACACACACTTTCTCTCTCTCTCTCTCATTCTCTTTCACACACACACACACACACACACACACACACACACACACACACACACCACACACACACACACACACTTTCTCTCTCTCTCTCTCATTCTCTTTCACACACACACACACACACACACACACACACACATACACACACACACACACACACACACACACACACACACACATACACACACACACACACACACACACACACACACACACACACACAACACACCTTCACCTACAGAGAGAGAGAGAGAGAGAGAGAGAGAGAGAGAGAGAGAGAGAGAGAGAGAGAGAGAGAGACAGAGACAGAGACAGAGAGACAGACAGAGACAGCCAGCTAAATATCGTGAAATGCACCAAACAGCAGAGAACAGAGCCAATCAGAATGACAACAACAGCACAGAAAAAAAATGATGCTTATTTTTTTTCAATTGTTAGAAAAACTTTCACCGACATACCTTCAAGAAAGCTGATATCGGAAGTCGAGACAACGCACGAGACAAAACGGAACTGGACGTCACAGGAAGTAATCAATCTCATCTCCCCTTTCAGCGGTGTTTGAATCGCCATGGACGATCATCACGAAGACTGCGTGGGCAGACTAGCTCTTGCTTTAGTTGTTTTTTCTTTCTTTTTTTCCTTTTCTTTTTGGGCTCCTTAAATAATTTGAAAATGTGCCCTGAAACGATGGAACAATCTTAGCAACAGAGAAATAAGTCAAGTGGTTCCAACAGAGGAATATTGGATTGATTACTGAAATGTTTTTTTGTTTTGTTTTGGATGCAAGAAGAAGCAAAGCGGGGAGAAGTTTTGGTTCTATTGGCCTTGGATAATGATAGTCAAAAAAAAAAAAAAAAAAAAAAAAAACCAAGATGCAAAGCATATAAACGTACTCCCAGTTTATCCTGAATACGCGTGATATATTCCATAAAGAGGAAAAAACCATACTGGGCTGGTGTAACCGTTAGTAATGGCTATTCTGGTAAACATCAGCCATCATCTGTGACCTATAAAAGCATACTTACAAATTTTCAGAAAGATCGGCAAAGAACTTTCTGAGATTTTCCATAAAGAGGAAACCATTATGGGCAGTTAGTAACGGCTATAACGGTAAACCGAAACATCGGGCATCATCCGTGACCCACAATGAACATACCTACAAAGTTTCAAAAAGATCGGCCATGTACTTTCTGAGATATTCCATAAAAAAGAAAACCATTATGGGTCGTTACAGCCGTTATTAACGGCTACAACGGTAAACTAAAACGTCGGGCATCATCCATCCCCACAATGAACACATTTGCAAATTTTCAGAAAGATCAGCCAAGTACCACCACCTCCACCACCCCACCCCCACCACCACCACTTACGAGCTAGATCGAGAAGTGAAGAAACACACTGACCCACCCTCAGAAGAGAATCGAACGAGTTGCGTGGGATTTTGTGGCCTTCTGTCACTGGCCCCACAGTCCCCTGTGGCCGTGCGTGGCAGCACTGCAGCGATGATCTCTGCACCAGTGGTCTCCCCTCTGACGGTTTAGGGCGAGGGTCTGGGTGCTGGTGAACCTCTTCCGGTCCGTCCACTCCGCCATCTCTTTCTCTTTCTGCCCTGCCACCTCCTCCCTTCTGCGCTGTTTCTTCTTGGAGGAAGGAACTAAAACGGCGGCATGATCACATGTCCATACCGCTTAGCTTTCTTTTCCTGAGGTCTTCACAGTGAGTTCCATGCTGCATTGATGATTCTGCAGTCTTCGGCGAGTCTGATAGACTTAATATCATCATCTCATCTTATTCCCCTGACCGCTGGGGTCGTTGGGGAGGACGTGATGAGGAAGCCGCCGTTTCTCTCCCGGCTCTTCTGTTGGCAGCTGTCGTGAGGTGATCCGGCATGGTCAGTTTGGTCCAGTCCTTTATGTTTTCGGACCAGCTCTTTCTCTACCTTCTTCGAACGGAGAGCTGGTCCGAGAGCTGGTCTGAGAGATGGTCACTATAGGAAAGAACAATTCCGAAGCATTGGATCTTCACCTCTTGGATCCTACTTTGCGTTCGTGCTATCAGGGTTCACGATTCCCACGCACACCAGAAGATGGTTTGCACATCGGTATACGACACATTCAGCTTGGATCTGAGAGCGATGCTCTTGTTTCTTCAGAATGGTCATGATTTTGCCAGTGCTGCAGCTAGATGTGTGTGTTATGACATCAGTCTTTGATCCACCGTGCGCCAGAGAGATGGCGCCTTGGAATTTGTACTGTTTGACAGATCCATATTGTTTGTTTGAAGATCAGCGACCAATGGATGATAGCTAATGGAGTGTACATTCCCAAGAGCAAACCTCGAGTGACCTCAACCATTTTTAGACCGATATCACTTCTGAACGTCGTGGGGGAAATCATCTTCTCTGTCATGGCAGCCAGACTGACCAAATACCTGACAGAAAAAGTTTGTTTGTCAAGGCTGGCTTCGTGCTGTTTGGCCATCGGCTTTGTTTTCGTGTGCACTGACTTTTAATGCTTATCCAGTAGATGTTTTCATTTTGGTGATGCATCAAGCTGTCAAGTTCTTCGTCACTTTCATTCGACGTGTGATGCGTCTTCATAGCTGAGTGCATAATAACATGACAGGCCACCACTAAAA
This sequence comes from Conus ventricosus, assembly GCA_018398815.1. Lineage (NCBI taxonomy): Eukaryota > Metazoa > Mollusca > Gastropoda > Neogastropoda > Conidae > Conus > Conus ventricosus. The sequence goes on along the minus strand of CM031617.1, from coordinate 52,966,375 downwards.
GTGTGTGTGTGTGTGTGTGTGTGTGTGTGTTTTGTGTGTGTGTGTGCGTGCGTGCGTGCGTGCGTGCGTGCGTGCGGTGCGTGCGTGCGTGCGTGCGTGTGGTTGTGTGTGTGTGCACGCGCGCGCACGCGCGTACGTGCGTGCGTGCGTGCGTGTGTGGTGTGTGGTGTGTGTGTGTGTGTGTGTGTGTGTGGTGTGTGTGTGTGTGTGTGTGTGTGTGTGTGCGTGCGTGCGTGTGTGTGTATGTGTGTGTGCGTGCGCGCGCGCATGTGTGTGATGATGGAAGAGGGGGACAAATCAGACGGAGAAGAAGCACAACAAACTTACGCAGACACACACCGAGCGAGGCGCGGACAGAATTGAAGAACGATGTTTAAATCCTTAAGACCCAGAACACCCTGAAAACAAAACAAAAACGAACAAAAAGAAAGGGAAGCAAACAAGAAAGATGTCTACCCAGGACGATGTTACCAATATAATATGAACGCGTGGAACGCGCCAAATGAAATCCAAATATTGTGCTGGGACGGTATATATAAACCACCAACGAAACCAGTCAAAATGTTTATACGAACACTCACTTCATCTCCAATGCAAAATAAACAGTGCAGCCCATCCCTCCAGTCGTCTCCCCCGCGGCAGTCACCGTAGAAACCAACCACAATGTAACAACAAAAAGGAAACAAAGAAAGATGGGGGGGGGGGGGGGGGGGGGGGGGGGGGGGGGGGGGGGGGGGGGGGGGGGGGGGGGGGGGAGAAAGAATAGCGTAGCAAAGCCAAACTAAACAAAACAACCAACAAAAGAATGTGTCCATTGACGTCAGATCAAACCGGGACAGCCAGAATGGGAGGTTGGTAATCCACTTTTCTGTCTGTTTTAACATTACAGTTTGATAACGTTAGCCTATAATGTTAGTCAGAGTGGGAGGTTGGTAATTCACTTTCTGTCTGTTTAACATTACAGTTTGGTAACGTTAACCTATAATATTATTCAGAGTCGGAGGTTGGCAGTATTCCACTTTTCTGTGTGTTTAACATTACAGTTTGATAACGTTAGCCTATAACGCTAGTCAGAGTGGGAGGTTGGTAGCGTTCCACTTTTCTGTCTGTTTAACATTACAGTTTGATAACGTTAGCCTATAACGCTAGTCAGAGTGGGAGGTTGGTAGCGTTCCACTTTTCTGTCTGTTTAACAGTACAGTTTGATAACGTTAACCTATAATGTTAGTCAGAGTCGGAGGTTGGCAGTATTCCACTTTTCTCTCTTTTTTAACATTACAGTTTTATAACGTTAGCCTATAATGTTAGTCAGAGTTGGAAGTTGGTAATTCACTTTTCTGTCTGTTAATTCAATTCAATTCAATTCAAACGACTTTATTATCACAAATGTGAAATTCAATGTGGCAACGTCTTTTGATTTTAAAACACATAACACAATTATATTATATAAAAAAATTACATATCCAATAAAACAGCATTCTATTTATGTCATTTCATGTTATGCACTTCAACACAACACACACACACACACACACACACACACACACACACACACACACACACACACACACACACACACACGCGCGCGCACGCGCCTGTCAGTTCAATTCTCAATGTTTTCATTCGTCACATGTAAATAGAATCATTTGTTTAAAAGTTGGATGGACATGGGGATAAAACTCTTTTTTGTTCTACACAGTCTAAATTTTGAGGTTTAACATTACAGCTTTATAACGTTAGCCTATGATGTTAGTCAGAGTCGGGGTTGGTAATTCACTTTTCTGTCTGTTTAACATTACATTGTTTTAACGTTATAACATTATAGGCTATATGATTTTTTTCCAAATCGGAGATTGGTAGTACTCCACTTTTCTGTCTGTTTAACATTACAATATTACAACAATAGCCTGTAATGTTAGTCAGCTCAAAGCTGTCCCCAATCTTGATGATAAGCATAATCATAATTAGCATCATCATCATCAGCAGCAGCAGCAGCAGCAGCAGCAGCAGCAGCAGCAGCAGCAGCACATCCGGGATGGGACCCTATCACATTCACACGACATTTCATTTTCATCGTTTTTTTTGTTTTATTATATCATTCTGATGTTGATTATGATGATGATGATGATGATGATGATGATGATGATGATGAATGATCATGATCATGATCATGATCATGATGATTTATCATTGTTGATGTTTGAAGTATTCGCATAGCCCCTAACCTCTAATTAGAGACTATGCTCTAAGCTCTTCACGATCCACGTTCTCGTTTGCACAGCGAGCAGCCCAACTGGTTAGAGCCAACCAAACAGCTTCCCGCTGGCGCTACATTCTGTCACTTAACATGCTATTCAGCCCCACTGGTTGATTTTCCACGCTGAGTGAATGCAATGTGTAACATATATCCATCATACTGACGGCCAAACTGGCCTTCTCTTCCGAAAATGAGAACGGGAATTTTGTGAGTATGCAAGATGGCATGTGTGTGTGTGTGTCCACACATTGAACCACCTCGATCTTATAGCCTCACCTGAAAGATTGTAGAGGAAAGTCGAATTGAACCAATGTACAAGACCCAGCGAAAAAAAATCTCCCTTTGCCTAAACTGTCCAGCGGTGGTTCAAACCACGGTCCGGCGGTGGTTCAACTCCACAATCTCAGGGTCACCAGGATACCAAGAGTTCAGCGCTCTAACAACTGAGCTGTTCCGGCCCCACATGATGATGGAGTTTCCGTGGAAACGACCTAGCCACTCTCTGGTGGGAAGGGGAAAAAAACAAAAAGGAAGCCCTCCTGATAGCACCCTTGCCCAAAACAGCACCTCAGGCGGTGGTGCCTCTCCGATTCCTCTGTCCAGCAACACGGCTATCTGTTCTCTGCTCGGGTTGTCTCCCTTCACCGGTGGGCCGAAAGGAAATGAATGTAAAACCCGCCTCTTCCGTGGTAATGACTAAGGCCGGAACAATCGGAGCTTTTCTTGGAAAGGGGGCTGGGGGTGGGGGGACTAGCAGAGATGGGTGGAGGCGAGGGGTCAGTGACGGGAGAGGGAGGAGAGAGGGGAGGGAGGGAGGTGAGCGAGGGAGTGGAAGGCTCCAGAATCAGGGTGAGGGGGGGGGGGGGGGGGGGGGGCAGTAGAGGGAACAACAACTGGATGTGTAGTTTTATGGCATGTATCATTTAGGGAGGGTGGGGGAGTGCGGAAAACAGAGAGAATTATTATTATGAGCAGACTGTTTTCACGTGAGTGATGGAGTAAGCGACATCAGCAAATGCATATACACTAATATCCAGCAGTAGCTGTAACAGACGAAGAAAATCTACTAAAAGTAGTAGTAGTAGTAGTAGTAGTAGTAGCAGCAGTAGTAGTAGTAGTAATAGTAGCAGCAACAGTAGTAGTAGCAGCAGCAGCAACAGCAGCAGCAGTAGTAGTAGAGTAGTAGTAGTAATAGTAGAAGCAGAAGCAACAGCAGAACAGCAACAGTAGTAGTTGTAGTAGTAGTACCGGTAGTAATAGTAGCAGTAATAGCAGCAGCAACAGCCGCATTAGCAGCATGTGTATTAACCACATTCATCAGAGCCTTCTTTGCGCGCGTTTTGTTATGCCACATCTGTCTTTCTTTACACATACAAATAAGGTTGAATAACACCCACGTTAGAGCAAGAAAAACAAATTACATTACTGTGTCAAACAAGTTTACACAGTCTTCTTTGTTCCAAGACCATATAATATAACAAAGCAAGAGCCACTTTCACTGACTGCATTTCTAGCAACATGCACGTAAGCACTCCTCTCCCATGCCCATCTTCCCAAGCCCCCCCCCCCCCCCCCCCCCCCCCCCCCCACACCCTCTCTAGCTGCAAGCAGACTTACGGGTAAAAACCAACAAAAGGAAACGAACTGACAAACATTTCATTCAGTCAGGTAAGGTTAATCGCGCTTTTTCAGTCAATATGGAAATTCAGTTGTGTGTTCACAGGCTTTTATAATACGTCGTCATGAGTCTTTGAGACACATCAGAGATTTAAAATGAAAACAAACGAACAACAACAACAAAAGAATATAAGGCCATCACAATATCACAGAACCAATACACACTGCACCCTATATTGGGAGTTATGCGATCACGCACGCACAGGTGCACAGATGCACACACAGATATCTATCTATCTATGTATCTATTGTGTGTGTGTGTGTGTGTGTGTGTGTGTACATAGAGAGAGAAGCGCGAGAGAGACAGATATATATATATATATATATATATATATATAATAATATACACACACACATACGCGCATCATAATAAATAATATATATATATAAACAAAGCTTGCTCTTATATCTTAGATTGAAGAAATATGGGGAGATAAGCATTCATATCTGCAGTGGTAGATAATTCTGCCTAACTAACAGTATGTGCTTGAGTGGGTGAATGGGGAATAAAAAATGCTTCTCATAATGAGCCTTCAGCAAGCTTATAGTCTCCAAGAGGGAGACATCCTCCAATAGGGAGGGAAACTCACTAACATATAACTCCTGGTCAGATACCGATATTTCGAAACCTGATTGTTTCTCCTCGGTGACTGCGGTAAGTGGTATTTGACTCCTCTGCCTTTTCAGTTTTAAGAAGAATGCAATCCCAGAAAAGGCTGGTGTGCAATACCGTAGTATGTTTGTTGAGTTTTCAAAAAACCAACCAAAGGTGCCACCTAAGAAGCAAAAGAAAAATCATGAAAGAGCAAAGCAAGCTACATTTTCTTGTGAAAAGTAGAAAATATAAAAAGATAACCTCTTAAGACACAAGTGCTGAGGGCCAGTTCTTGGAATGAATCCGCAAGGGACTAAAATACAACAAACTTATAAATTCCAAGGACACGTACCGAGCACCATTCCAGCAACTTACAGAGCAGCTTGGTGTTGCAATGACTGCAAGAAATATTGAATTATAAACAAAGCTTGCTCTTATGTCTTAGATTGAAGAAATATGGGGAGATAAGCATATATGAATGTAGATATGAATGCTTATCTCCCCATATTTCTTCAATCTAAGACATAAGAGCAAGCTTTGTTTAGAATTCAATATTTCTTGCAGTCATTGCAACACCAAGCTGCTCTTAAGTTGCTGGAATGGTGCTCGGTACGTATCCTTGGAATTTATAAGTTTGTTGTATTTTAGTCCCTTGCGGATTCATTCCAAAAACTGGCCCTCAGCACTTGTGTCTTAAGAGGGTGTCTTTTTATATTTTCTACTTTTCACAAGAAAATGTAGCTTGTTTTGCTCTTTCATGATTTTCTTTTGCTTCTTAGGTGGCACCTTTGGTTGTTTTTTGAAAACTCAACAAACATACTACAGTATTGCACACCAGCCTTTTCTGGGATTGCATTCTTCTTAAAACTGAAAAGGCAGAGGAGTCAAATACCACTTTCCGCGGTCACTGAGGAGAAACAATGAGGTTTCGAAATATCGGTGTCTGACCAGGAGTTATATGTTAGTGAGTTTCCCTCCCTATTGGAGGATGTCTCCCTCTTGGAGACTATAAGCTTGCTGAAGGCTCATTTTGAGAAGCATTTTTTTCCCCATTCACCCACTCAAGCACATACTGTTAGTTAGGCAGAATTATCTACCACTGCAGATATGAATGCTTATCTCCCCATATTTCTTCAATCAAAGACATAAGAGCAAGCTTTGTTTATAATTCAATATATATATATCGCTCCTGTATCACCACAGGTGTTCAGTCAATGGATATCGCCTAACATGAAATGCATAAAAGCATGTCTCAGACCTTTGCACTTATCAGCTACCAATCACTCCTGCATTAGTACAGAAGTTCAGTTGATAGATCTTGCTTTAGAAGATAAAATGAAAACGAAACAAACATAAACAGCTCAGACCGTCAAAATTCAACTAGAAAGCCAATTCAAAATACATTCCTGCAGTCTGTCTTGCCTTGAACATTTCCAGTACAGCGCACAGTTCTTTAATATGTGTCCCTCTCGGTGGGTAACAGAATCACTCATATCAGAAGCAGGTGTTCAACTGTTCAATTGAGAACCAAAGTCTTAAGTTTTCTGAAACAGTTGGTATTGAGTATCTAGAAATCACACACACATACACACGCACCCACCACACACACACACAACTTGCTCGCGCGTACACAACACACACACACACACACACACACACACACACACACAATGTGGAAAAGAGGAACCGGAAGAAGATGTTATCGGAAGTCATCAAACCCATCTTCCCTCTTCCGGTACAGTGTAGATCCTTAATGTCCGCCAGAAG
>CM031617.1:52945079-52947579 GCA_018398815.1 Conus ventricosus | reverse complement strand
TATTAATGAACATCCCACACCCCCCCCCCCCCCCCCCCCCCCCCATTGAGTTAGTTTGCATACTGATTGATGAAAAAAATTACAACTGAATTTGTTTTTCTTTTTTTGTTTTTTTGTTTTGGGGGGTGGGTGGGTGGGTGTTGATTTATCCGTCTATATACTTTTTGTTGGCCATAGTAACAACAACATGCTGCGTCTGTGGAAGACTTTGTGCCTCAAGAATAGGTCTTCATTCGCACATGAGGACCCACATCAGCAGATGACCTGCCTGCCTACTCATCCGTCGGACACAACGGGAGAATGCACCATCATCATCATGCATATTGTTGACCATAGTAAGAACACCGCAATGAACTTTCTCCCCGAATAGAACAGTGCAACAGCCCTTTTGTTGAGTGGGACACAGGGACTGTTTGTGGTTGTTTTGTAAGTCTACAAGAGGTTGCAGAGACTGGAGACTGGGAAAGAATTATTACAGATCTGTGAGGACCAGGAAACGTTGTTTACGGTCACGATTAATTTTTTGTATGACGTTGTGGGTATAAAGTCTGAAAGAAAGTAAAAACTTTGTATTAGCTTTGCTAAATAAGCAGAAAAGACCTGTGTGTAAATTGTGTTAACGGTTTAGTTGTCAATGAAAAGGGGGAACTCCATTTTGTTTCGCCTGACTGGTCGTTTGTTGACGTTGCGTTAGTCTGACGTATTAAAGACCCATTCATCTATAGTCTCATTCATTCCATCAAAGACGGCCTTTCACACACTGTTTTCTCACAGACACGATGCCTTCAGCAGGTTCAAATCTTTTTTATATTTTAGCACGAGGACAGCTGCGCGTGTCGGGGAGGAATGTAATAAATTTAAAATCTTAAAATTTAACATTGAGTGAATGTGAAATATAATGCTGGAAGATTGATTTTTTTTACTGCCATTAAAAGACGAGGTCATTTAAAATAAATCCATGTTAGGTTTAGAAACAATGGGTCTGTTGAACTGATGTTGGAGATGGAAACAAAGCACCGATTAATGATATCATTATTATTATCACTATTGTTAATATTGTTATCATTATTATGAATACTTATATAGCGCCTATTCTCGGCTAGAGGCCAAGCTCTAAGCGCTTTACAATCAACACTCGTTTACACAACGTGCTGCCTACCTAGGTAGTGCCGACTGAAGAGCTGCCAGCTGGCGCTTCATTCAGTCGTTTCCCTTGTCATCCAGTCAATATCGTTCACTCAATTTTCTTACTTCCTTCATTCTTTCCATTTCTCACGCAGGGTGCATGCTATGTGTAACGTGTCATCCATACCAACGGCCAAATTGGCCTTCCCTTCCGAAAGTTGTTGATGGGATTTTTTACGTGTGTGCAAGATGTTATGCGTGCGTTCAAACACAGAATCTCTGTTACAGTCTCATTCGAAGGACTGCATGGGAAATGGAGTCAGAACCAATGTTAACTACGATGAAAAAATCCCCCTGTACCGAAACGCCCGGCGGAGATTCGAACCCGCAACCCCAGGACCACCAAGATTACGTGCCCGGCGCTGTACCACTGAGCTATTCCGGCCCCAATATTGTAGGCAAGCATTATGCAAATGTTTTTGCACAAAAACAACTAATGAAATCTAACATATAGCCGAAGATAGAAAATTTAATGCTTTTTACATGTTGCTAGGATCTGATGTCGTTTATTATTGTAATGGTACGTTCCTGTAAGGAAATTAGAAAGCTTTAGCCGAGACGAGCCTAAATTAAGACGTAGTGAAACATTCGTCTTAAATGGGCATCACAAAACTGTTCAATCTGTGAAAACTAGAGAAGACTTGTTTGGTAATATTATGAACATGTACCTGCCACGAGAGTATTTCTTATTTTTGAAGAAGAAGAAGAAGAAGAAGGAGAAGGAGGAGGAGGAGGAGGAGGAGGAGGAGGAGGAGGTGGAGGAGGAGGAGGAGGAGGAGGAGGAGGAGGAGGAAAAGAGGAAGGAGATGGAGGAGGAGAAGAAGAAGAAGAAGAAGAAGAAGAAGAAGAAGAAGAAGAAGAAGAAGAGAAGAAGAAGAAGAAGAAAAAGAAGAAGAAGAAGAAGAAGAAGAAGAAGAAGAAGAAGAACAACAACAACAACAACAACAACAAGAACAAGAAGAACAAAAACAAGAAGAACAAGAACAAGAACAAGACACGAACAATAACAAGAACAAGAACAGAGGAAAGGACACTAGAAACTTCATTGCTCTTCCAGCAATTCAAAACCTTTGTACAAACACATGGAGGACAAAGACACTGAGGAGAAGAAGAAGAAGAAGAAGAAGAAGAAGAAGAAGAAGAAGAAGAAGAAGAAGAAGAAGAAGAGAAGATGAAGAGAAGAAGAAAAAGAAGAAGAACAAACAGAAGAAGAAGAACAAACAGAAGAAACAGCAGAGGAAAAAGAACAGGAAGACGAATAGGAAACTAGACGCTTTATTACTGTTCCAACAATGCCCAGTGTTGGTACAAACAC
>CM031617.1:52910079-52915079 GCA_018398815.1 Conus ventricosus | reverse complement strand
CATACTGCCTTGTTGAGGACACATGTATTTTGGAGGTTCAACGTCTAAAGCTGATGATAAGCGTCAGCGCTGATGCAATTCAATTTGACCAGTACTAAACCTTTCGCTATTAAGCGACACTGTTTCCGTCTGGCATATGTGTCCTTAAACCGCTCCAAAGTGAAATGTACTTGCAGCATTTTTATCACTAAGACTACAGAACAGTGCAAATTATGGAGAATGCGTAAAGCTACTGCGAGCACTTTCAAAGAAACATTCGTCACACGCTTCGTCCCGGAGCAAAATGGGGGCAGTTTTTGAAAGGTTTCTGTTCCGGTATTGTTCACTCTTTCATATCCAGGGCCATGGTCATGACAGGCACAATCGGTAAGCATGCAGAAACGTTATCATGTGAATTTTAAAGTCCGAACTTCGCGGTAGTTTGGAGAGAGAAAGAGAGAGAGAGAGAGAGAGAGAGAGAGAGAGAGAGAGAGACAGACAGACAGACAGACAGACAGACAGACACACACCACACACACACACACACACACACAGACAGACACACAGACACACAGACACACAAGCAGACAGACAGACAATCAGACAGTCAGACAGAAAGAAAGAAAGAAAGAAAGACAGACAGACAGACAGACAAACAGACTGACAGAGAGAGAGAGAGAGAGAGAGAAGAGAGAGAGAGAGAGAGAGAGAGAGAGAGAGAGAGAGAGAGAGAGAGGAGAGAGAGAGAGAGAGAGAGAGAGAGAATTATATCCCTCTCGATGACAGCTTCAAAACAAACTTTACATTAATCTTTACCCATTAAGTTTCATTTTCCTCTGCCAAATGAAGCACACTATAATTATTCTGCTGCTGTATTATTGGCCTGCATCACGATTCACACCGTGTCGAGGTCGAAATGGTCGAAATGACATGAGACAAGATCGCCCGAAGTCGCTGCCTAGGTCGCCATCTCGTTTCGTCGTTAATGTTCCGCAACCAATGGAAAGCGCTGGAAGCTGTCGCTGGAAAGCAATGAGGGTTTTCGTGGAAAGCGCTGGGAGCTGTTGCGGCCGCCGGAAAGCGCTAAGAACTGTCGTAGAAAGTGCCAATAGCTGTCGCTGGAAAGCGATCAGAGCTATCGTGGAAAGCGCTAAGTGCTATCACCGGAAATCGCAAGAGCTGGCGTGGAAAGCGCTCAGAGTTGTCGCTGGAAAGCGCTAAGAACTGTCGCTGGAAAGCTCTAACAGCTATCGGTGGAAAGCGCTAACAGCTATCGCTGGAAAGCTCTAGGAGCTATCGCTGGAAAGCGCTAAGAACTGTCCCTGGAAAGCGCCCAGAGCTGTCGCTGGAAGCGCTAAGAGCTATCGCTGGAAAGTGCTGAGAGCTATCGCTTAAGGTGCTAAGAGCTGTCGCTGGAAATCGCTGAGAGCTGTCGGTGTAAGGTGCTAAAAGCTATCGCTAAACAGCGCTAAGAGCTATCACAGGAAAGCACTGAGAGCTATCGCTGGAAAGCGCTGAGAGCAAGCGCTGTGACTGTCGCTGGAAAAGCGCTGAGAGCTGTCGCTGGAAAGCGCTGAGAGCAAGCGCTGTGACTGTCGCTGGAAAGCGCTGAGAGCTGTCGCTGGAAAGCGCTGAAAGCAAGGAGGAGGAGGAGAAGGAAGAGGAGAAGATAAGAAAATAAACGACGATGACGAAGACAATGACGAAGAAGAAGAAGAAGAAAGAAAGAAAGAAAGAAAGAAAGAAAGAAAGAAACAATGCCAGGAAGAGAAGTGGAAACAGAACGACCGACAAAATGCAATGAACAAACAAACCAAGGAATAAATGAAAGAACAGAACGACGACGAGCTCGTAAACGAATGACCCAATTCTTGCGGGTGGACATTCACCCTAACCCTGGACCAGATGACATCGACCTGGATGGATTTTCCATTATCCACCTGAATGCGCGCAGTTTGAGTAGGAAAATTCCCTTAGTTCAATGCGAAGCAAGCTGCTTTGATGTCATAAGTGTATCAGAAAACATGGTTCTCAGAAACCACAGCTGATGATGACGTCATGATCCCTGGTTTTCACCCTCCCTTAGGTGTGACAGGCCTGGAGACGCACATGGTGGTGTCGCTGTATATGTAAAAACTGAATTAATCTGTAAACCCAGGCCTGATCTGAGTGTAACTGATTTAGAAGCGGTATGGGTGGAGACCAAACTGGGTCAGGACACATTATTGGTTGGAACATTCTACAGGCCTCCTGATGTTAATGTAGCTTACTGGGCTTAATCGACCAATCAATCCAACTTGCAGGCAAGACTCCTCATAAATATATTGTTCTTGGAGATTTCAATGCTGATTGTGCAAATCAACTCCCACATCATCTCCAGAATATAATGATTACAAATAGTTTATTTCAACTGGTTAAGAAACCAACCCGTATTACTGAACAATCTTCAACATTATTAGACCTTATACTTACACCATGTCCCGATATGATCCAAACACGGATGTAATGCCACCGATCTGTAGTGACCATTCATCACCATATGCTGTCTTGAAAAATCATCATAGGCCCAACACATGCTACAGACGCACAATTTATAATTACTCGAAGTTGGATGTTGTAAAATTGATTACCGAATTATCAAATACTAATTGGAATGCAATTCTGTCTTTAGAATCAATTGATGCTGCGGCTGAAAAAATGTCAGAAGTACTTATGAACACGGCAAAACTTTGTATGCCAGTTTAAAGAAATTACAGTCAATGAACGTGATGCTCCATGGATAACTATTGAAATAAAAAAGATTATAAAAAAGAAAAATGCCATTCACAGATTAGCCAAATCCTTAAATTTCGGTTGGACATGGGCATTATTTCGTCGAATTCGTAACGACCTTACAGAAAAAATCAGATTAAGAAAGGGTGAGTACGCACTTGAACTTGAAGTCGTATTTCTCTCCTTGCAGGTTTGGATCAAAGGACTGGTGGAAACTAGTAAAAACATTCATTTCAACCAAAGGTATGCCTCAAGACGATATTCCCCCAATAGAAGAAAATGGTGGTAATTTACTACTCCATGAAAGATAAAGCAACTGTATTCAATACATACTTTGCTGCGCAGTGTTCGGTGGATGGTGGAGCTGAGATTCCTGGATTAAATGAACTCAACGGGTTCATAGATCAATTGACTCTTTCTACAAATATAGTATTGGAAATATTGAAGAGTCTTGACTGTAAAAAAGCAGTAGGGCCTGATTTAGTCCATAACAAAGTGTTAGTAGCTGCTGCAGATGTTATCTGTGAACCATTGACTTTTTTGTTTAACCGTTCATTAACAGAATGTAGGTTTCCCATCCATATGGAAACTAGCCCATGTAACTCCAATATTCAAAAAAGGAGACAGAAACAAGTGTGGAAATTACCGCCCCATTTCGCTCTTGAGCTGTGTAGGCAAAGTGCTGGAGAAATGTGTTCAAAAACATGTTTTCAAATACCTCACAGATAGCAATCTTTTAGCAACTGCTCAGTCTGGGTTTATTCCACATGACTCGACTGTCTTTCAACTTTTGAGTATATATGATGACTTTTGCAAATTTTTAGAAGCTAAAACAACTGCACAAGCAATTTTTTTTGACATATCTAAAGCTTTCGATAAAGTGTGGCACCAAGCATTATTACATAAACTATCTGCTTTGGGTATCCGTGGACAACTTCTTGAATGGTTTACTGACTATCTAAGAGATCGGTCCCAGGCTGTTGTTCTAAAAGGGAGTAAATCGTCCTACCTTCCAATATCAGCAGGTGTTCCGCAAGGTTCTGTTCTTGGACCACTTCTATTCCTTGTCTACATAAATGACATTGCACATGATATTGAATCGATGATCAAATTATTTGCAGATGATACTAGCATATATCTGCGTTAGATAACACCCAACTAAGGACAGAAATTTTAAACTCAGATCTTGACAAGATAAGAAAGTGGGCTTCTGCTTGGAAAGTAGAATTCAACCAATCCAAAACTAAATTATTAACCATTTCCAATCACACAGTACCCCAAACACAGCCCTTGAAATTTAGTGATGTGATATTACAGGAATCAGACTCCCATAAGCATCTAGGTGTAATGATACAAAGCAACTGTAAATGGGACCTCCATATTAAATCTATTTTATCCAAGTGCCGTGTCCTTATTGCATGTCTCCGGTCATACAAGTACAGACTGAGTCGTAAATCTCTTCTTACTATGTATAAATCATTTATTCTACCTCATTTTGACTTCTCAGATGTATTTGGGACAACTGTACGAATAAACAAAGCGAAGATCTTGAAAACTCATTTGGATGCTATTAGGACAATCACTGGTTCAGTTCGTGGTACTAATCATCATAAACTAATATAATGAATCAGGACTAACGTCCCTTAAAGAAAGACGTCGTCGTCATAAACTCATATTGTATTTCAAAATTGTTAATGGCACAGTGCCATTGTATTTAGTTGAACGTCTTCCTCCTCTAGTTGCTTCAATCAATCCTTATCACAGACGAAATCCCCAGGAAAGACAAGTACCAAGGTGCAGATTGGAACTGTATAAATTATCATTCTTTCCTTCCACTACTGTTCTTTGGAACAGTCTTCCTGAAAACATTAAGCAGTCTGATTCTCTTAGTTTTGTTAAGCGTTACCTTAGTAATACAGATACAGTTGTTCCTTCTTATTATTATTTGCAAGACAGACAATCAGAAATAATAATTTGCAAACTGAGACTGGAAATGAGTGACTTGAACAGTGACTTATTTAAACGACACCTGTCAAACAGTGCAGCATGTAACTGTGGTTATCCTGTTGAAGACGCTAATCACTTTTTGTTGCACTGCCCACTCTTCCAGTTAGCTCGAACTCAGACAATAGCGTTACTACCTACTGACATAAAAGCAGATGCCAGAATTTTTGTTATGTGGTGACCAAGACAAAACCTGCACTGAAAACTCTGCAATATTAATTACAATTGGTGATTTTATTCGCATG
>CM031617.1:52887579-52890079 GCA_018398815.1 Conus ventricosus | reverse complement strand
AAACTGCCAGAACGGGATGGAATCTATACAGACAGACTCCTATCAAAGTTATCGATCAGTAAGCAATGCGTGTACCATTCTTTCGGTTCCTTTGTCGAAAACGTTATTGTCTTTATTTTATTTTATTTTCATTTTATTTATTTATTTTTTTATTTTATTTTATTTATTTTTTTTGGAAGGGGGTATTATGCATGAAACTTTGGTGAATGGATGGTAGCCAATGCATGGACAATCCTGTCATTTGCACGGGCATCACAAAGACCAAACCAGGCTTGTTTGCAAAGCATCTAAACGTCAACATGTCACTCCTCTCGTGCAGTCCCTCCACTGGCTTCCAATCCAGAGTCGAAATGACTACAAGCTGGCATCTACCTGTTTCTCTTCTGTTTCTGGTACTGGACCAAAAATATCTTTCCGACATCCTCCACATCTACACCCCATCCCGCCAACTTCGTTCCTCTGCCGACAGCCGCCTCTTGCGCATTCCTTCTGTCAGAACAAAATCTCTTGGTCAACGTTCTCTCTCCTTCCAAGGACCAATTGTCTGGAATACACTTCCCATCAGTGTGAGACACCTACCTTCACCCTCTTCTTTCAAATCTTCCAGTTAAAACAAAATTTATTTCATCAGTCGTAACCTCCCCCCCCCCCCCCCCCCTCCCTCCCCCCAACTTCCAAATCCACCTTCCGAGTGTCTGAGTGGGTTTTTGCGTGCACGCAACCAATCTTCCCATCCTTCCCCTCCTTCCCCTCTCCCCCTTCCCGTTTTATTCACACCCACCTCCACCCCCATGTATGTATATACAGACATTGAGTGCACGAGAGAGAGTGAGAGATGGGGGAGGGAGACAAACAGAGACAAAGACAGACAGACAGACAGACACACACACACACACACACACACACACACACACACACACACACACACACACACACACACACACACACACACTGAGGCAGACCAGCACACAGAAAAACAAACACACCGACAGAGAGGGAGACAGACAGACAGACAGACAGACAGACAGACAGACAGGCAGGCAGAGACAGTCCGACCGACACACAGACACAGACAGACAGACAGAGACAGAGACAGAGTGAGAGATGACCTTTTTTTCTTATCTGATGAAAACAGATAACGAAAATTAAAAACAAAGGTTGCATGTCTCGTTAGACGTAAACATCTGTCGAAGGGCATCCTATGTGGAACAATCCCATGATAAAACAAAAACACATCCGCTATAAAAGGCTGTGTCTCATTTATTCCATCATGCCCGCCCAAGCAGGGATTACAATTCATTATTCACAAATATTTGGCATCTACTGATGTCCTCATTCTTCAAACAACAACAACAACAGTAAGAACAACAACAACGACGACAACAACAACAAAATCAGCATAACGTGTAGACAGAAATTGCATTTTTCAAGCACGTTTTATGTTTCCTGATTACAGTTACAACCAGTTAACTTGATTTACGTATTCTTATTCCTAAACGCGGAGCAAATCATTTTGTTCTTTCTCTTCACATTAGCTGGAGGTGTCTTTTTTCTTTAGCGTATGATCGGTTGTTCTATTTCAAACACGTTTTATGTTTCTTGAGTATTATTCGTTCAAACTTCGCAAATGTCATTTCACACACACACACACACACGCACGCACGCACGCACACACACACACACACACACGCACGCACGCACGCACGCACGCACGCACGCACGCGCACGCACGCACGCACGCACGCACAGAGAGAGAGAGAGAGAGAGAGAGAGAGAGAGAGAGAGAGAAAGAGAGAGAGAGAGAGAGAGAGAGAGAGAGAGAGAGAGAGAGAACGCACGCACAGAGAGAGAGAGAGAGAGAGAGAGAGAGAGAGAGAGAGAGAGAGAGAGAGAGAGAGAGAGAGAGAGAGAGAGAGAGAGAGAGAGAGAGAGAGATAATGAATGCGAATACAAATACGAAGATTTATCCAGATAAAGGCCATAGGCCATACTGAAGTGGTGGTACCCGCGAAATAATATCAATTCTCATCATGAAAGAACACAGACAGAGAGAAATCAAGTACATATACATCACAGAATGACGTTAACAATTCACCGTGTGAAGCCTTTTTGTACTTCATCAATGTGCATAGCGAGATTGTAGAGGTCTTGATTTCTTGTCGCTAGGAGTATATTCACTCTGAAAATACCAGGGTCAGAATAATACTTTGGCTCTACAAATTTTATTCTTAAGGTCAAGAAAAGCAGACGAGCCGAAATGGAAATGGATTTCACCTTCCTTGGCAAGACTACACAAGTGGCATGTCAGTTCATTATTACTAACGGTACTGTAAGTCTTAAATAAATGTTAGCGAACCTCCAAGAAAACGTGGACAAAGGAATCACAAGAAAAAAACACGGCGTGTTTCGACCTCTTAGGTCTTCTTCAGGCAAGATACAAAACAAGTATTACAACGAAAATGAGATTCCACTCCTATCTTGCGCTGAAGAGATTGAAGAT
>CM031617.1:52875079-52882579 GCA_018398815.1 Conus ventricosus | reverse complement strand
GATCTCTAATAGATCCAGTCCATTCCTGAATAAAGAAATCCACAAAGTCTTTGTTTAAACAGACATAAAAAAGCCTTAACATCTCCAACACCCTGCTGCAGCCACACAATGTTAAATCCAGTTTCACATAGAATTTGCCTTATCTGAGAAGCCCAACATGTCTTTCCAGATCTATCCACATCAAGCAACATTAAATAAGCATTATATGGTAATCTGTCAGGATTCATTCGTAACAGTTTAAACCAGTATCTAAGGGAATTAGTGAAGGAGTTAATATGAAGTGGGTATCGTCCCAGTCACCATACACCATTTTATTTGGTGTCTTAGTGGTACTCCCAGAAATCTTTTGCAGGCCATCAAATGTACTTTCTCTATTTCCTCTAATCTTTGTAGGCCCATATTTCAGAAGAATATAACAGAATGGGTTGGATTCTAACGTCAAAAATCTTAAAGAACGTGCTTGCATTCATTTCTTTATATTTCGGGAAAACTCGGTTTAACTCCACAACAGCTTTCTTACCTTGGACACAAAATGCTCTGTACCTAATTTAGCACTGATTTTTGTTGTGAAACAGAAACCCAGATAGCAATAATTATTTAACTACTTCCAATCTGAGACCATTGAAATACCATCGCTCGCGTTTTCCAAGAAACCCACCTTTCCTAAACACCATTACCTTAGTTTTTTTCAATGTTAACAGTTAACTGCATGTCATCACAACAAGACTTCAATACATTTAATTGGTTTTGTAAGCCCCATGGAGTTGTAGAAATTAGAGCTACATCATCAGCAAAGAGCAAAATAAATATTTCCATAAGGTCTGGCAATAAATGAACGCCATGCCTTCCTCTTTCGCTCATATGATCTGCTAACTGGTTGTTTAATATTGAGAACAATGTAGGGCTCAAAAACGCATCCTTGTCTTACACCAATCGGGCATTCAAAGAACTCGGATATATCAGAATTTGCACGGACACATGAAAGTAGGGATTCGTACATTGCTGTTAGGGACGCTAAGAACTTCCCCTCTACTCCTTTACTTCTGATGCATTCAATTAACTTATTGTGTCTAACCGAATCGAAAGCTTTTTTTAAAATCCACAAAAGCAACATACAATTTTTACCTTTTTTGCTTAAACACTTCTGAACAATCGCATACAGATTGAAAATCTGATCAACGGTGGAGTAATCTTTTCTGAACCCAGCTTGGCTTTCTGATATTAATTGATTGTTTTCCAACCATGTGTACAATCTCGTGTTCAATATAGAAGTGTAACATTTGGATAAATACTTAGCAAAGATATACCTCTGTAATTATCTACATTTTTCGGATCTCCCTTTTTATGAATTGGAATTATATCGCTTTTGACCAATCTTTTGGATAGATGCCTTTATCAAAAATTGAGTTGAACAGCTTTTATAATAAAAGAGTGAACCTGTCTGCCGCCATTCTTCAGCATTTCAGCTGTTAATTCCATCTAATCCACACGCCTTTCCCGACTTCAGTTTATCTATTGCTCTATTTACCTCCTCTTCTGAAATACTTCTGTTTAAAACATGGTCCAGATGATCCGTTGAATCTATTTCTGGGCCTGAGTAGCCAGATGTGCAGCTGCGTCAGTTTGGAATACTGCCTTGAAATGATTAACCCAATCCACCGTTTTTATGTTATTCGTGGATTTATCTCTGTTGCCATGTCCCATATTTTTAAGCTGTTTCCAAAAACATGATGGATTCAATAAATTTTTGGCAAGAGATTCTGCTTTCAACTTCCTGAACTCTCGTCGTTTAGTTTTCAGTAAGTGCTTGTACTTTTTCCGTTCTTGGACGTAGATCAATTTGTCTGTTATGTCCTTAGTTTTCCTAAAACGGTTCAACGTTCTTCTGGCTTTTTTTTAGCTTGATTACATTCTGTGTCAAACCATTCTGATCGCTTGTTCTGATTAGAACGAGATTTAAAGGACATGCACTCACTAGCTTCAGTTAGGCTTTGAACAAACAGTGTCAATGCATTATCAACATCGGAATCCAACGAATTAAAAGCCAATGTGATTTTGTTCTGTATGTTTCACTATTCAGCTTGTTGACAAAAATATCCTTTTTGTCATCGTTCCATCTGATTGTTTCTATTGAACTACTTTCATCTTTCATCATTTGTTCATTGCATGCTTCAGTTCCACCAACCTTCAGATCAACTCGCATTACAACTGGCAAATGATCTGAGTCTACAATACTTTCGACATCAACTGCAGCAATATCAATGAATAAAAATAGTTCACTTGATGCTACAAAGTAGTCTACTGTACTACAGCCTAGAGATGAGATATAAGTGCAGCTATCATCAAAATTCTTTTCACGTAGACCATTTAAAATAACACAATATCAATATATATTACAAATATTTCAAGCAACTATGGTTACCAAAACATTTATAACACTGTCCTGAGAATTTCTACAAAATTCATTTACAACAGAGGCATTTGAGCCGATGAAATCTATATTATCTTCTACAGAAGAATAATTACAACACCCTGTTCTGGAATTGAGATCTCCAGTTAACAGAATGTGGAAATCATTGTAGGAGTGTTGAAGGTCTAATATGATTTGTTCCAAAACTTCCATACCAAAACCCTCGTATTGGTCTTTCCAAAACACAGAATCATGTGGATGAATATATGAACAAATTGCATTATATGGCGATCAGTGAAAAAGATCTTATGGACTTTGTAATGACAGCATGAGGGCTTTGTATTTGAATTTGTTCAACGTACTTTTCAAATTTCTTCTTAATCATCACAATTATTCCACCAGAGTATCGACCTTGATGGGAAAGCTTCTTTGCTTTAATCGAAAAAATTTTGAAGTTACTGAACATGGGGAATTTAAATCATTGCCATAAATGTCTCAGTTAGGCATATAAAATCGTGTAAAAAAGAAAGTTGGTAAACTCGTTATTATCCAGTTTTGGCAGAAGGCCATTGACGTTGTAATTGAGAAATTTTACTTCTGATTTATTTATATTATCTATATATTCACAATGCTACTTTTCTGCTCTTTTCCGGCAGATCTATCAGCCCTCACAGATTGGGAGGTTTCATCGTCAGTACTTTTGCTCCATGATACTGTGGCCGGCCGATTTCCTATTTTTTGTTTCCTGGACGACTGTTTGATTTACTGCGTTTACAGCCTCATTTACCTTTGAGCGATCATTAGATGATGCTCTCAACAGAGAAACGAGGATGCTGCTTGACTGCCTGACCTCTGTGACATGGCTGATTTATTTGGACAGTCTGTTTGTCTGAGTGAGGCAGTTCGTCGAGGTGGCCTTTCCTGTATAGTTTTCCTTGATGAGACTGCATTGTCTTGTTTTTTATCTTCATGGATGTTTGTACCTTGAGTGGTTTGCATTTTCTGACAAACCAATGTCGGTGCATGTATCTGTCACAGTATCGTCTGGACTGTCAGCTAGAACCGAATCAGTCTGTGTCGATATTTTGTCTGTGTCATCATGACCGTCACAATGTGCATCGATTCTCTGTGTTCATCGTCTGTCCTGTCTGTCGGTGTCTTGGTATTCTCGTCTGTAATCTTACTCTGTTGTCTATCAATTCTTGTCCATTGTGGATTGTGTCCTGGCTTTGTGCGTGGGCATCATGAAACATCGTTTAACACCACACCATCACTCATGCCAGTTTTGTCTTGAATTTCATCAGCATGAAAATCTTCGTTCTCTTCGCACAGAGCAATGTCATCATTGTTATCGACATTCCTTTGCAACACAGCTTGGCACCCTTCTGTTGGTTTAGAGACAAGACAATCTCTGTTATGACTATCCTGGTCACTATTGTTGGTCTTCACTGGAGTGTCAGGAACTTGAGTGATGGTCTGCACTCTCAGACTGCTCGGGACTGTGCTGGGTGGTCCGTAACCTCTCAGATATTCTGCTGTTCTGGTCTTTCACAAAACACTGTCCTCTTGTATTCAGCCATACCTGGACCTCCTTGTCTCACCACCTCGCTGAACAGGCGGTTGCCTGCACCACAGGAACTGCATGTCTCTGGCTGCGACTCTGGGATGATGGACAATTCCGATGTTCCTTGTTTCTGATAGATCTGGTGCCACGTGGTTACCTCTTGTTTCCGGATTTGTGTATGAATGAGGCTGAGATCCGGTGTTGATGACATGTTCCTGGCTGTTGTCGGTGGATGACTTGGTAAGGAAAGTCGTTTCTATCATATTCCAGAACCAAACGCCTGGTGTGTCTGGCTGATCGGTCACGGCTGTCACTCCTGTGACCTTGTACATCGGTGTACTGGTGAGTCATGGAATTGCCGTCTTCTGGGTAGGGAGTACCGTCGATCCCCACCATCATGGCACTGATGAAGATCATGATGCTGGTGAGGATCATGGTGCTGGTGAAGATCTTCCTTGTACCCAGCTCGTGTTGAACTCTCTCTCCTAACTTGCAGTTTCCATTGTAAATGTATGCAGTCTTTCCCAAACTGCGATAGTAGTCAAACCCTGTCTTTCTGGCGAGTAGTAAGATCTGATGATACTCTGATGCCATCCTGTCTCCCTGTTATCTCTGAGTTGTCTGTCACCCAATACCGCCATTTGTCGGCCCATCGGTAAAACTGTACAAGGATTGGACGAGGGTCACTTCCCTGAGGACGAGGTTTTCCTAGCGGTAGGCTTCACGATGTCTTCTTGTCGCCAGGTGCTTGCAGAGTCGTAATAGTTTAGGGTTTCTGTAATAACTTGTATCGCAGTGCCGTTGTCCTCTCTTCTGTACTCTTCAACATTGATGAAAATAAGATTGCATGCTCTTGAGTTTTGTTCAACGTTTTCAAGTTGGTTTTCCACTTTGTCTAGTCTCTCCATCAGAATCCGTCTATCTTCTTGTAGATCTTCTATGTTCTCTTTGTTTTCTTCCCACACTCTTTTACCTGCACATGTCGCTCAGAATGCGTTTAAAGTTGTTATCTATGCTTTGCATTCTTTCGTCCATTTGTTCTTTAGTAAGCAGAATGCATTTGTAGTTCATGTTGCATTCTTTTAAAATTCCAGTCAATAAACTGAATAATATTTGGCTGTAGATCCGATGCGACATTCTGTCCGGCGCCTGTGTTGCCTTCCGTTAAACTTGACCACGTCACAACAGTACTTGCACAGCAAAGTTACACACGGATCACGGGAACGCACAAAATAACAATTTCACATACCGTGTAGCGAGCCCGATAGCTCCGATATGTTTACTACACATTTTCCAGAACCAGAGCTGAAGGAGGTGACGACTTCACTGCCAGACACAGAAACGCCAGTACAGTCATCGACAGCCAGCGCTCGGAAAACCATCCGTGTTTTAGTGTACAGAACGACACATGGGGGGCGGTCCGACATCGTGGAGCACAACAGGCAGTGAAGAGGGGAATGTACAATAATCCAGCACAGGAGTCTGAAGCACAGCACACCGTAGGATGACCAGTGTGAAGAAGATCACAGTGCATGGAGTGGGCCGGTAAAACACACATGGCGGGATGTGATCAACGAAGACTGCAGCACAGTCAGTCACATCAGTCCAACCGGAAAATTAATCACATCACCGGCAAATTTTGGTACAAATTTTATATCTTCGTCTGCAGAATGATGTCATTTTACAAATTTGCAGAAAGAGAAGTCGATTGCACTTACTGTCGCGCGTAATTAAGCAAACAATTAATTATTTACGCAGAGCCGCAAAAATACGCCCACCGCCAACTCTTGAGAACAGCTCAGGAGGAGAGAGAGAGAGAGAGAGAGAGAGAGAGAGAGAGAGAGAGAGAGAGAGACAGACAGACAGACAGACAGACAGGCAGGCAGACAGACAGACAGACAGAGAGTTTTTTTTTCCTTGAGGGACGGAGGGAGGAGGGTGGTGGGGGATACAGTAGACAGACAAATGAAAAGACGGACTGCAAATAAGCGTACACAAACATATTCCTCGTAAATTTTTGTTTCGTTCCCTTTACGTCTGAAACTGATGCAGGAGACACAGACAGAGACACAGACAGAGACACAGACAGAGACACAGACAGAGACACAGACAGAGACACAGACAGAGACACAGACAGGCAAAGACATACAAACAGACAAACAAAGCGAGAAAGACAGAGAACGGAATAAGTTTACGCGAACGCTGAGCCACTGGGACACCTGGTATTAAAAACAAATTGTATAAAAGTGAAGCCTCATGAAGTTCACTTTTGTTCCTCCTTGACCAGATCCAGCTTGAACGCCTCTCTGCCGCTTCTGCCATTGCTTTCAGGGCTCTGGCTTTTTCCCTCCCTGCAACTGAGAGCTGTTTCATGAGGCTGTATGCAGACGTTCCTACAAACCCCTAACTCCAATTTCTGCAGTGAGGACTTTGACCAGATAGCCTTCTCTCCTCAGGCTGTTTGCCAGATCAGCATACTTTTCAGTCTTGTAGATTTGAGCTGCCTCCATTCTGTTCTCATATGGCACCGTGAGCTCGATCAAGATCAGCTGCTTGGTTGACTGAGAGTGGACTACAATGTCTGGTCTCATGCCACTCTTGCTGATGATCTCTGGGTGACTCTTCCATTCTGGGAGGTCTGTAGTGCACTCCCAGTCATCTGCCCCGTCCAGCAGACTCTGCCTGCATGTTCCGAGTGGCACTGTTGTTCTTGGCCATGATTTGCTGTCTCCTGCCGTGACGAATGTTGCAGGTGCTTTTGGAGTCCTGATTTTACCCTTTTGTGGTGTTGGTACTAGCCCAGACTACTTGTACCATCTCTTTGAGCACTTGGTTGTGCCTTCATGTGTACCTTCCTTGAGCCAGGGCTACTTAACATGAGCTTAGGACATGCTCCACTCTTTGTTTTTCATGGCAGAAGGGACATGCAGGGTCGTCTGTTTTTCCACATTTCACCAGGTTTGCATTTGAGGGCAGAAGGTCATATGCAGATCTGAGAATGAAGCTGATCCTGAGAGGGGCCAAGTGCCAAAATGTCATTCCAAGTGAGACTTCTTTGAAGTGCATTCTCCCACGTTGTCCATTGCCCTTGCTGGCTCTGCTGGACTGCTTTGTGCAGTATGTTTTGGTCTTCTTCTTCTGTTCGCAGGCCATGCAAAAGACCGTAGAGAGAATGTTGGTATTATGATGACAATGACAATGATTGATGATGATGATGATGATGATGATGATGATGATGATGATGATGATGATGACGATGATGATGATGATGATGATTATGAATGCTTATATAGCGCCTATCCTCGGCTAGAGACCAAGCTCTAAGCGCTTCACAATCCACACTAGTTTACACAACGGGCTGCCTACCTGGGTAGTGCCGACTGAAGAACTGCCAGCTGGCGCTTCATTCAGTCGTTTCCCGTGTCATCCAGTCAATATTGTTCAATACCGTTCACTCAGTTTTCTTCCTTCCTTCATTCTTTCCATTTCTCATACAGGATGCATGCTATGTGTAACGTGTCATCCC
>CM031617.1:52865079-52872579 GCA_018398815.1 Conus ventricosus | reverse complement strand
GATTGAGACAGACACAATAAGGGAAAAGAGGGACACAAAGAGAAGGACTGAGACAGACACAAAAGGGGGAAAAGAGGAACACAAGGAGAAAGATTGAGACAGACACAAAAAGGGGGAAAGAGGAAAACACAAAGAGAAAGATTGAGACAGACACAGAAAGGGGAAGGAGGGACACAAAGAGAAAGATTGAGACAGACACAGAAAGGGGGAAGGAGGGACACAAGAGAAAGATTGAGACAGACACAAAAGGGGGAAAAGAGGAACACAAGGTGAAAGATTGAGACAGATACAAAAAGGGGGAAAGAGGGATACAAAGAGAAAGATTGAGACAGACACAGAAAGGGGTGAAAGACGAACACAGAGAGAAAGATTGAGACAGAACACAAAAAGGGAGGAAAGAGGAACACAAAGAGAAAGATTGAGACAGACACAGAAAGATGTGAAAGAGGGACACAGAGAGAAAGGTTCAGACAGACACAGAAAGGGGTGAAAGACGGACACAGAGAGAAAGATTGAGACAGACACAGAAAGGGGGGAAAGAGGGACACAAAGAGAAAGATTGGAAGAGACACAGAAAGGGGGAAAGGGACACAGAGAGAAAGGTTGAGACAGACACAGAAAGGGTGTGAAAGAGGGACACAGAGAGAAAGGTTGAGACAGACACAGAAAGGGGTGAAAGAGGGACACAGAGAAAAAGGTTGAGACAGACACAGAAAGGGGTGAAAGAGGGACACAGAGAGAAACGTTGAGACAGACACAGAAAGGGGGGGGGGGGGGGGGGGAGAGGGACACAGAGAGAAAGATTGAGACAGGCACAGAAAGGGGCGAAAGTAGGACACACACAGAAAGATTGAGACAGACACAGAAGGGGGGGGGGGGGGGGCGAAGGACACAAAGATTGAGACATACAAGGAAAGGGGCGAACGAGGCACACAAAGAGAAAGATTGAGACAGACACAAAAAATGGGGAAAGAGGGACACTAAGAGGACTGAGAAAGACACACAAAGGGCAAAACAAGGCGAAAGAGGGACACAAATAGAAAGATAGAGACAGACACAGAAAAGGGGGAAAGAGGGACACAAAGACAAAGACTGAGAGAGACACAGAAAGGGGGGAAAGAGGCACACAAAGAGAAAGATTGAGACAGACACAAAAAAGGGCGGAAGAGGGACACAAAGAGAAAAATTGAGACAGACACAAAAAAGGGCGAAAGAGGCACACGAAGAGAAAGATTGTGACAGACACAAAAAGAGGCGAAAGAGGCACACAAAGAGAAAGATTGAGACAGACACAAAAAGCGGGGAAGAAGGACACAAAGAGAAAGATTGAGACAGACACCAAAACGAGGAAGAGGGACACAAAGAGAAAGATTGAGACAGACACAAAAAGGGGGAAGAGAGGGACACAAAGAGAAAGATTGAGACAGACACAAAAAGGGGCGAAAGAGGGACACAAAGAGAAAGATTGAGACAGACACAAAAAGCGGGGAAGAGGGGAAACAAAGAGAAAGATTGTGACAGACACAAAAAGAGGCGAAAGAGGCACACAAAGAGAAAGATTGAGACAGACACAAAAAGCGGGGAAGAGGGACACAAAGAGAAAGATTGAGACAGACACCAAAAGCGAGGAAGAGGGACACAAAGAGAAAGATTGAGACAGACACAAAAAGGGGGAAAGAGGGACACAAAGAGAAAGATTGAGACAGACACAAAAAGGGGCGAAAGAGAGACACAAAGAGAAAAATAGAGACAGAGAGAAAAAGTGGGGAAGAGGGACACGATTAGAAAGACTGAGACAAACACAAAAGGCGGGGGGGGGGGGGGGGGGGGGGACACAAATAGAAAGATTGAGACAAACACAAAGAGGGGCGAAAGAGGGACACAAAGAGAAAGCTTGAGACAGACACAAAAGGCGGGGGGGGGGGGGGGGGGAGGGAGTGGGGAGGACACAAATAGAAAAGACAGACAAGCGTCTGTCAACTGTTGTCCCCTGTTGGTCCCTCTGTCCCAATCTGCAAACGTCCTTAAAAAGCAGCAGACAGATTCCGACAACGGACAGACTGACGAATCAAGACACAGAGTAGATATAATTGTCTAATTATCCAGTACAATCTTCTGATTGTACCTGATAATTGATGTATTTACAAGATTCTCTTGCGGAGGAAACGCATGGAAATAGACCGCCAGAGAGAGAGAGAGAGAGAGAGAGAGAGAGAGAGAGAGAGAGAGAGAGAGAGAGAGAGAGAGAGAGAGAGAGAGAGAGAGGAGGAGAGAGGAGAGGAGAGAGAGAGGAGAGAGAGAGAGAGAGAGAGAGAGAGAGAGAGATGAACGAGTTCACCAGCACTTGTATGTACATTTCTTCTCGTCAGAGAGAGAGAGAGAGAGAGAGAGAGAGAGAGAGAGAGAGAGAAAGAGACAGAGACAGGAGACAGACAGACAGACAGACAGACAGACAGACAGACAGACAGAGAAAAGAGAGAGAGAGAGAGAGAGAGAGAGAGAGGAGAGAGAGAGAAGAGAAGAGAGAGAGAAGAGGAGAGAGAGAGAGAGAGGAGAGAGAGAGCGGGCCGACTGACGACCTACCGACTGATAGGCAGAGATAAAGGAAGAGAAAGACAATGAGGTAGAAAATGGATAAACACACCGCGAAATACGGCGAAAACACATTAATTACGCAGTGTGATCATAGATAGAGTTGAGTCACATTTCCAACATTCATCAGCTATTTATAAGAACTAAATCTGCATTGAGATTTATCAGTACAATTAAGGGTATGGTGGAGTCAATTCTGCTCAAGACATTCATCAGATACTCATGAAAACTTGATCTGAATTGTTCTTTAAGTTTGATTCATTTTCAAGTTCTTGAGGAATATGGTTCCATAACTTTCACCCGAAATACGCCAAACTAGATTTCTATAAGGTAATCATTACAAAGGGGAGATTCATTTCGAGTGAATGTCGATTGTCCGTTAAAAGTGAACATGTTTGTTAGAGAAAGTGGAGCATTTCCATGGAATATCTTATGCATCAGGAGTCCCTTATTGTATAGAAGTGTGGCTTTAAATGGGAGGATGCCTGCTTGCTTGTAGTCCGAATCTACCAGTGAGGATGGTTGACCCATTGCTGCCTTGACAGCTCTTTTGTGAATGCTAATCAGCGAATTAAGCAAATTATTGCTGGCTGAGTCTCAAAGCGTTGAAGCAGAGTCAATAGGCCGAATATAAGAGTGAAAAAATAATTTTCTCGCATGAAAACTGAAGAAGTTCTTAATCCTTTTTAGTAGATCTATAGTTTTTCTTGCCACATTTCTAGATGGAAGGTCTAAATGCTCTGACCAGGACAGATTATTGTCTATTGGTATTCCAAAGATTTTGTGACTGGACACTTCTTCCAATTTTTTTTTCATAAGAAATGTGAAGTACTGGCAGATTTTGGCTTAGATTTTGACGTTTCTGTCTCGTTGAAATCATCATGCATTAAGAGAGAGATAGAGAGAGAGAGAGGAGAGAGAGAGAGAGAGAGAGAGAGAGAGAGAGAGACAGACAGACAGACAGACAGACAGACAGACAGACAGACAGACGGGACAGACAGACATACTGACAAACAGACAGACAGACAGAGAGACATGCACAAAGACACAGACACAGGCACACAGACACTTAGACAAAGACGAGAAACGCAGACCAGAGCTTCCACAAACCCTTAACACACTAAGCTTCCTTAGGCCGCTCCGTTTCTCCTGTCCCTCTCTGTTGATTAATATATAATACCCTCCTTAGAGAACAAGCCACAGAGGCTGTCACGACCGACCCCTGGAGGTCTGTCCTGACAGGATCGGTTTAGATGGGAGTGAAGGGAGTGACTGACCTCACACGCCTCGCAAGAGACCACACAAGAACGATTACGATACGACACCCCATTTATTCAAATCAACACACGCAATCACAAATAAATATTTCAACGCACGCACTATGCACAATCACAATCAAGCATTCCAACACACACACACATGCACAATCTCCACCAAGCATTTCAATACACGACATACACAATCACAATCATAAATAAATAATTCCAGCATCCATCCCTTTCCCTGTCATGTAGTGCCCTCACACCCTTGCCTCTCCAAAGTCTACTGGGAACACCCCGTCGCACTGGGTGTCCCAAACCGGTTCGGTTCTTGAAGAGAGTTGTTCAAGGCCGACACCCTAGACACGCACAAACAGACGGTGGAGAGCGCGTCTCGGGGAACGGGGCGTTATTGCTGGAGGTCCTAGACGGGGATCCGGACCGTCCAGCCAAGTCCACGGGCTTTTCCACCAGTACGTGGCCTCAACCAGTGCGTGGTCCCCACCAGTGCGTGGCCCCAACCAGTGCGCGTTACCAACCAGTGCACGGTCCCAACCAGTGCGCGTTACCAACCAGTGCGCAGTCCCAACCAGTGCGCGTTACCAACCAGTGCGTGCTCCGGGTGAAGTCTCCAGGAGGAGGGAAAAGGTAACTGGGAGGAAAGTAGAAAGACGGGTACAGCTACCCGTGGGTGACCCGAGTGGTGGGTCAAACGACTTTCTCTGCCCTCTGTCCAGTCGAGAGGACAGCAGCGCAGATGCGGAAAAAGATGAAGTGATGTCTCCTCCTACAGGCCGACTGTAGGAAATGAAAGTCCCGACTGTACCTTCGACGATAAGGTGAAGAACCAGGATCGGAGCAGGCGCTCCCAGAGACATCTTCCGCTCGAGTGAAGAGAAAACCTGCCTCAGCGATGGCGGCCAACATGCCACGCTACGTCACGGTGAGAATACTCAAGCCTAAGAGGAACCTTGCACGTGCGGCAGGTGGAAAGACAGGTGAGAGGCCGATAGAGACAGCCAGTACAAGAAAAAGATACCAGCCACCCGTGAACCTGCAGGATGAATTGCACGGGCAGTGGAATTAGAGAGAGAGAGAGAGAGAGAGAGAGAGAGAGAGAGAGAGAGAGAGAGAAAGTAAACCTAACCTGAGCTGAACTACACCAAAGGTGCAACCACCCCACAAGCCACATTAAGGGACGGATATACGACAACAACGACGACAACAACCAAATGAACATTTCCACCACCCTAGATGGGTCAATCGTCGTAGGCCTCGTGACAAACTCGTGACAAACCCCCTTCTAAAAGCATCTGTTTCTCTGAGATACAGTGCTCCTTTGAACCTTGACGCATGTGCAAAATCACAACAATGGGACCGAACCCAACACTCTGTGATCGACAGAGTACGATAAATCCAATACAACCGTTCCACGATAGAATACACAAGATACATACAACATTTATCAAACAACTAAGCAAACCTTCCAAAAATGAAAATAACAATCTGAACCATTGGTGATTCACTACCGTTAACATCATTGAAGTGAAAACTGTCACTACACCTGATACGGAGACCAAAAGGGGATATAACCCTGGTTGAGGGGAAGTGTTCCTCTGACTGACTTCTCCAAAGTGTGGACTACGGAGCTCGGCTGAGATAGTCGGCACCCGTATTGCTGGAACCCTTGATATGGCGAAAAGTGAAAGCATGACTCTGCAGTTCCATCCCTAACTCATGAGTCGACGACTGACTGGCCGGATCCGGTCCAGGCACTGGAGAGGATGATGACGCTCTCCAGTACAAACTTCCGGCCATACTTCTTCTTGGGCACGCCAGTGCGCGTCCAAATCTGCCTGAGAGATTCAGCAACAGTAGGGGCATCGATAGTCCTAAGCGGGACGGCCTCTGGGTACGAGTCGCGTAGTCCACCCCTACCAAGATGTAGCGGTGACCGCGATTGGATGGTGGATTAATGGGTCCCACCAGGTCGACCCCAACCTTGCTGAATGGCCCCCCAACCAGTGGCACTGACCCTAGGGGAACACGCTTCAAGCGACCTTAGGCGTTGTCCGTTGGCAGACATCGCAACTGCGGCAGTACTGCCTAACCTGTGAGTTCATCCCTGGCCAGAAGAAATCTGTCTAACTCGCTCGAGAGTCCGCTTTGAGCCCATATGACCTGCCATGGGTGAATCATGGGCCTGCCGGAGAACAGATTCTCTCAAGCTTTGGGGAACGACAAGCTGCTTGGCCACACGATCTGCCTCAGTGAAAACCCTAAAGAGGATCCCCTTGTGGAGCTTGAAGCTCACCTTGGCGTGTCGGGCAGACTGAGCGGGACGACCCACCAGTTGTCGCAGGCGTTGGACATCCAAGTCCCTAGCCTGAAGACGGATCATGGTAGCAGGATCAGCCCTGGCCAGAACCTCGTCAGAGATCGGCTGAAGAACGGGACGCAATTCCTGTTTCTGCTTCTTAGCTTTGGCGCGTGTGGTAACTCCCACACACGCCTGTACGGGCAGATCCGTAGACACGGACTGACTGCGTCCGTCCGCAAGGTGATAGTAT
Organism: Conus ventricosus; assembly: GCA_018398815.1. NCBI lineage: Eukaryota > Metazoa > Mollusca > Gastropoda > Neogastropoda > Conidae > Conus > Conus ventricosus. The sequence continues at coordinate 52,866,158 of CM031617.1, read as the reverse complement.
TCCCTATAAGAAGGGAATACAGAGGTCGCTCCACCGCGATGGCCCATACTTCGCCACAGAAGTAGGGGGTGGAGATAGAAATGAGTACAGAAGGACGGGTGGAGGTTAAAACCAGCCTCCAACCCGCACACATCATAACTAGCGCCCGCCGGGCCTCAGGAGAAACCAAATCCTTATCCACAAAGATCGTTGATGCTCCGAATCCCTGATGGTGTCAACCAAGGAAGAACCAACAACAGAAAGGAACACCGGGCACTCTGTACCCAGAAGCTGGGATGGAACCACGTTAGCCGAGGCACGAGGACGCTGGAAAGAACTAGCCCCATGACTACCGGCGGCTTTAGGACAATCTTTCCTAATGTGGCCAGGACGACCAAAAAAAAACACAGTCGGGGTGCTGAGGTCCCGATGAACTGCCTGCCTTGTTCACCCCGCTAGCAGTCGTTGGCGCCTTATTGCCGCTAAATCCTGTGGAGGGCTTCCTGTCCGTATCTGGGCGATGCCATAAGCTCTGCGAGCTTCAGCAAACATCTCAGCGGTATGAATCGCAGCCGCGAAATCCTGAGGTGCTGTCTCGCCTATACGAATCCTAACTCTGGGGACACAGTGTTGGTAAGCTGTTCGATGAGAATCAGATCCTCCAGCTCCAGCTTAGCCAACTGACGCCAGTACCCTAGCGTTTTGCGCAGCCTATCTCCAAACTGCATGAAGGTCTCATCGTTGTTCTTTTTCATGGAACTAAACTTCCTCCTGTACGTTTCTGGAGTAAGGTGGAAACGCTTACGCAGAGCCAACTGCATGTCTGCATAAGACGCGCCTTCATTTAGAGTAAGCACACACTCCCTTGCAGTACCAGATAATCCAGAAAAAGGTGCATGGCTTTTGTTCCTCAGACAATTGGTATGAAGTAGCTACCTTGTCAAAATGCTCTAAGAACATATCTATGTCCTCACTAGGTCTGAACTCTGGAAGCTTTAATTTTGGGCCTCTAACTCTATCACCTGCCTGTTGATTAACCCCCTGAGCTACAGATGCGGGAGTCCGCGAAAGAAGTTGTTCCATCTCTTCCCTACACAGAG
>CM031617.1:52850079-52855079 GCA_018398815.1 Conus ventricosus | reverse complement strand
CACACACACACATACACACACGAACAAGGCAGGAGACTGCGACTCTATTCACACTGCAGCAGACTGGCATTCTATGTTGGAACTGCACTGTCTCCGCACTTTCATTATCAGTTTGGTTTTTGATAGTGACTTGCATTAAACTCGAAGTGCTTATTCCTTCACCTAGTTTCGGTTTTCCACTGCATGTATTATTAATTCACACGGGGTATCGCTTGAATTCTTCGTGCAACGACGCACATGCGGTCTAACATCTCGCGTCTCACGTGCAAGAAGTTTGGGAGAAGGTTGTCTTGTCTCAACCGTCTGCTGCTGTCCAATTAGCCAATCTCTCCACACGGCCACAGCACACATCCAGACCTTCAACAGGGAGTTGGTGATTCCGTCATACACTTGGCTCTGCTGGCATCAGCTACCAGCTGTTGGTTTGAGTGACATCTCAACACTCTGCAACAGTAAGGGAAATCTGACAATCAAGAGGATCACTGTCCAACAAAAGAAGCAGAGTAAAGGAAAATGTCAACGGAGAAAGAAACCAAAAGATGTACACAGGTCTGCTAACTCTTTGAAGTTAAACACAAACAAACAAACAAACAATGTGATAAAGTGCACCAGAAAATGTTGATCTTCCTTTGATTTCTTGACGTGACAAACAACCCTCAAAACAAAAATCAGTAGCTGAACATTATGCGATCAACAATTAAAAAGCAAAAAAAAAAAACGCCCTTTAAAGTATGTGCGCCGTAAACACCTATGTCAACAGTAGAAGCAAAAACGTTCATTTGATTTCTGCAAAGCGATAGGCACTATTCACACACACACACACACACACACACACACACACACACACACACACACACACACACACACGACATGCACGCGCACACACGCAACACGACATGCACGCGCACACACGCACATACAAAAAAATGCGCGCGCACACATGCACATGCAAAAAAAAAAAATGCGCGCGCACACACGCACATGTGCGCGCACGCACGCACGCACACACACATGCACACACATACACACACATACACACACAACATAACACACACACACACACACACACACACACACAACACACACACACACACACACACACACAGAGAGAGAGAGAGAGAGAGAGAGAGAGAGGAGAGAGAGAGTGAGAGAGAGAGAGAGAGAGAGAGAGAGAGAGAGAGAGAGAGAGAGAGAGAGAGAGGAGAGAGAGAGAGAGGAGGAGAGAGAGAGAGAGAGGACAACCTGTCTGGTTTACACGACATGACGCAATAAAAATGATAGGCGGACAATCCTTCACTTCTTTTCGAGAAAGGCAACAATTGATGCAAAATAGCTCTTACCAATCCACTTGTTTGTGTTCCACAATCTCTACACCTTTAAATACCGTGACACAAAACTAATTGACTCGGCGGTTATTGAATACATTACTGATACTGATAATGATTCAAACTTCTTTTTTTTTTTACCTCTAGTGAACTGATCTATTCAGATATTAGTTTCATTCGTCGACGGCTCAATCGGTCCTCGGTTAATTACTGATATACTATCGATGTTTGTTCTGCCTTGTGCTATTTTCTTCCTATTCAGGTTAAAAGACTAAAATAGGTCGACTGATTAACACAATCATATGATCCTTGTCATGGGACATTTCACACGTTGCTGCGTTCTTTCTTTTTCTCTTTCTTTTTTTTTTCCTTTTTCTTTCTTTCTTTCTCTCTTTTTATTGCTTTCTTTTGGCTGTTGAAAAACCTGTCACGTGATAGCACCACCTATCCTTTATTGTCAAATCCGCCTTGTCAGTGGTGGTAATCTGATACCGTGCCGCTTTAAACAGGAGCGGATTGAGGGGGGGGTGGCGTGGAGGGGGTGGGGGTGGGGGTGGGGGGTGCACCCTTCCAAAACCTACAGAAAGCGGTGTCTGCTACATTGCACAGTTTGTTTCCTCTGTTTAACAGACTTATGCCGCCACCCCGCGACGATCACGATACAAAACTAACACGTCTTGTTCACACCTGCCGGCCCCGTCGCTTGCCGAGTTAACTGGCGTACAAACGTGTCACTGCTGACGTTTTAAATCCTCGGGAATTGCAAAGCGTTGGTGGTAGTATGCAGGATCGGCGGTGGGAAAAGGATGGAGGGGTGGGGGGGGGGGGGGGAAGGATGGAAGGAAGGGGATCTGGGGAAGAAAGAGGACGGGAGGGGACAGTGGGGGAAGTGGAGGATGAGAGGAAGTGAGGGAGGGGAAGAAGAGTAGAACACCCAACAACAACAGCTATGAAAAAAAAATGTTAAAATAAAGCACACATATACACACAGAGGCACACACATTTCAAGTCAGACATGTGGCAGCGGAGACAACTTACACAGACCAGGGCGCCCCCCCGAAAGTCTTTGACAAGAGTCTGGAACTCCGGACATAGGCTTACAGCTAAAAGCGTCCACCCCAACTTCGGGACGGGCTGTGTGTGTGGGGGTGGGGGAGGAGAGTGGGAATGGGGATTTGGGGAAGGTAGTCGGGGCGGGGCGGGGGGGGGGGGGGGGGGAGGTGGCATTGAGGAGCAGTGGGGGAGGGTGGTGGTGGGGGGGTAAAGCCAGCCAGCGCGCAAACTGGTAATTACCAGCCCCAATCCAGAGTGAGATAGTAGCACCGCCACCGCCCGCCCGCACGCGGAGGTCTTTTAACTCTTTGCAAGTGTCCGCGTACGTAACGCGCACACGCGCGCGAGCGCGCGCGCGCGCGCTAGCACGCTGGCTAAGCTTTGAAGAAGAGACCACACTACTCTTCGGTTTTGCGGAAGACACAGCGTCGAAGAGACCAGCCCGGCTAACGGTCGGCCGTGACACGTCAGGGACGAAGCTGGACTGTAGGCTGCCCGGAACCCGTCTATTGCATAACACTAGTGTCAAAAACCTCGAGCAAGAAACTTCGTGAAAACTGTTAAGGCCTTCAATACATAAGGGACCATTCACGTTTACAGATGAAAAAGTAGCAAAGATGATTGAAGTTATTGCTTCAGAATCACTCGGTTTCTTTGTGTTATACCGTGATAACAGGGCAAGCCGCTACGGTCGTTATTTTTCACGAGAAAGGCATGCGCTCTGATATCATTGGTATCATTATGGGGATTGCCGCTTTAAAATATATGTAATCTCTTAGAAAATACGACTTTTTCCTCCTTTTCGTCTTGATTTGAGGATAACCGCTGTTTTCCCAACGAAAACAGGGAAACCAGTTGCTTCCCTTAGGGAACACAGTTCATGTCTTGAGGAAAACATGGAAAACGGTTGTAATCCTCAGGAAAAAGATAGTTGGTATTGCCAGGATAATACTTATCCTCAGGAATAACAGCATAAGGATGTTGTCCTGAGCCATATTACTATTCTTTTCTCAGGATCATCTATTGACGCCACTACGCTCCCTTACTAGTGCTCGGTCGTGAACCTTGAGAAGAAAAGTAATCATAACTAATGGAGAGATAGATTAGTTTCATGAAAATGAATAAGTTTGCCTCGAGCGCTTGCGCGCTGGTTTCATTGATATCTTAACGAGGGTTGTAGGCAATTTCAACACTGCTTTACGAGGGTGCAGTTTGTCGGAGATACCTGCCATGGTGACCTGATTTCAGCGTTCTCAGTTTATTAGAGTTATGAAAAGGTGTGTGTGTGTGTGTGTGTGTCTGTGTCTGTGCGTGCGCGTGCGTGCGTGCGTGCGTGTGTGTGTGTGTGTGTGTGTGTGTGTGTGTGTGGGGGGGGGGGTGTTGGAGGGGGGTGGGGGGGGGGGGGGGTCTGACTCAGAGAAATGTGATAACTCGGTAGCTACAAGATTAAAAACAGAAAAGAGAAATTTCACGTTGAAATCGCCATGTTCACAACTGCCATTTTCTTACAGTGAATGTTCACTCTTACCATTTCAGAGACTGGGGTGCACATTTTTATAATGCAACTGGGTTACAATAATTTTGTGACCATGAGACAAAAGTTATGCATGAAAATGTATCACAACATATTACAATCTTTAGATTTCAAGTCTCTGTGGGCATTTGTAACATCTGACCACAGAAAACGCTTGTGACTGCTAAAACAGCGACCATGGAACAATGTGAGAGAGTGGTATTGAATAGGTCTGCGGTAAGGTTTTTCATTTATTCGTCGATTACTGAGGGAGCCAACTGGTAAACAGTCAGTAAATTATATTGACATAACGAAAAACTGTGCAAACTATGTGCCTTTGAGCTTAGAAGAGTCCCATATTGAATTATAAACAACTTCACTCCTCTGCCTTTTTTTTCGGTTTTAAGCAGAATGCTGTCCCAGAAAAAGGCTGATGTGCAATACCACAGTTGTTTGTTGAGTTTTCAAAACACCACCAAAGGTCTCATCTAAGAAGCAAAGAAAATTATGAAAGAACAAAATAACCTACAGTTTCTTGTGAAAAGTAGAAAAATATAAAAGGATAACATCTTAAGACAAGTGCTGAGAGCCAGTTCTTGGAATGAAACCGTAAGGGACTGATACTTAATAAACTAATACATTCCAAGGTAAATAACTGAGCACCGTTCTAGCAATTTTTCAGAGCAGCTTCGTGTTGCAATGACTGCAAGAAATATTGAATTATAAACAAAGCTTGCTGTTATGTCTTAGATTGAAAACATAGAGGGAGATAAACTTTCATATCTGCAAGTGGTAGATAATTCTGCCTAACTACCAGTATGAGCTTGAGTGGGTGAATGGGAGGCATAATAAATGTTTCTGAAAATGAGCCTTCAGCAAGTTATGGTCTCCACGGGGGAGACAATCTCAATGGGGAGGTATACCGGTATCTGACCAGGAGTTATGATATGTTAGTGAGTTTCCTGCCTTTGTTTATTGTGTGGAGCTGAAGAAGAGGGGGGGGGGGAGGGGGGATAATTATGAGTAATAAACCCTTAAACGGGATAGCGGATTTAAAACAAAAAGAGTTAGTTTCAAAGTGCGGTAACTGTAGGCGGAAGCTGAAACAA
>CM031617.1:52822579-52830079 GCA_018398815.1 Conus ventricosus | reverse complement strand
GCCTTACTCTCTTGGGGTAAATTGGGTCATTTAATTGATTACTAAATTCACCCCCACCACCACCCCTTTCCTTTTTCTCCCCCCCCCCTTTCCTGTTTTAACCTGCGACGTCCGACAACAATGACTTGGTTCCAAAAATTTGGGCCGGATAAGGCTCCCAGGCACTGAGGTCCGTCTGGGCAACACGAGGCGTCGGCAAGCCGCTTAGTCTCTGGGGGCCCGAACCCTCTAGGGGACCTTTTCCCCTTTGTAATTGGGCCGCCCCCGACCGGGGCCCGTCTTTCGACGCCTAGAATGTTTGAGTTTGGACTTATTCCATTTGGGAGTGGCCGACGACTGACCCCCACTTGGGGTTTGTGTTGAATTTTTTGACCGTGAAAATTTTCCCCCTTGCAAAAGACATGAAACCCCCCCCAAAAATTTGTCTCAAAACAACGGTAAAAAAAAGACAACAACCAATTTTGCTGACAAAAGCTACAAACACCGAAAAGTTGGAAAAATACTTTAAAAAACCAACTTTTTTAATAAATTTTAAAATATACCATCATAATACCACTCCAATGATTATCTTTGACGTGCGCTCTTGCGTTTTTTTCAATTTTTTTATAACGACCTCTGTCGCACTTATGCCTTTTTTCCCCTACCTCCGGATTTGCCATATCTTTTTTTTTACAATTCTTATGAAAAGCACAATTAAAATATGACCGATCCATACCTTAAATAAAAATCTCCATCCTCACTTATTGCAAAAATGCATCACAAACAAAAGGACTGAATGCTCCAAGCTAACTAATTCACATAACAGCCCACACAAAAATAAACAGTCTCACAAAAGAAAATATGAACCCAAGCCAAACTGGGACTGAAACCCATACCAATCAACAAACTGTAAAAACCATATTATCAAAAAAAAGCACCGGGGATATGACGACTTCCCGGTTGCAGCTTGCAAAAGAAAAACCGACTTAGATATCAGCTCCGCCCTTCTGTCGACCGGGGAATTACTGCACTGGGTACCTGTGGGGCGCAATGCCATTGCCCCGCAAAAACCCTGCTTTTTTTTTTTCAGCTGTGCCCCTGCGGAATTTGAGTGGTTGGTGTCCTCTCTATCACGAACTCTTTCCCCCCATAAATATTTTTGGAACTTCTGAAAACGGCCCACAACAAAACACTAAACCCCCTTTCCCCCCCACCGTTGCGTACCCTTTCTCACACTTTGTCAACTTCCTGCTAGCATATCTCACAGGAAACTCGACCCCCTAAAGCTCCTGCAACAATCCCTGCACCTACCCACCACCTGATGCATCGTCCGCAACAAAAATGGTTTGGACATACGGGTAGCTTAAAAGATGGGACGGGAACCTGTTTTTCCCAAACACCGTCTGCAGTGCTTCCCTTGCCGTCGACCACTCGACCACTGCCGTTTCCCTCCCTTGACCAAGTCACTGAGAGGACTCGTGATTGCTGCAAAATTTGGGAACAAACCCCTATAAACCCCAAAAAAAAACTAGCAACCCTGATTTTCTGTTTTGGTCTTTGGCTCTCTGAATTCCACTCTTCCCACCTTTCCCCTTTTTGGCTGCTTTTGTGTCGCCCGACAACAAAACCAGGAACTCCTACTTTTTAACCCCTTCATACATACACATCCCGGGTGCCCTTTTCGGGGAACCTTAGGCAACAAAACTCCCCCTCTTTTTGCGGGGTCTCTTTCACCTCATCAATGTTGCTGCTGCGCCATGTGCTGAGTCTCACCTGAATATTTTTGCGGAGGAAATTTGCATGGAAAAGTTTTTTTTTCCCTTTTCACTAAATTCGGAAACCCCCGACCGCCCCTTTTCATGAGGTGAAGGGCCCCTTCCAAATGCCTCAGCAGTTGGGGACCCGTGGAAGCAGAAACCAGGACTTGATCTCCCGCCTTAGGATTTTTTCCTCACCTTCCTGCATATTGCTTTTTTCTACCGACCCTAGCCTCCCTGAAAACCCTTTCCCTTGAAAACTACTGTCTCGACCTGTGCCCCCCTTTTGGGAACAGGGCGAATTGGGCCGACGATCAAAAAGCCACCTCCTAAACGGTGTGAAATTTAAAAGGGGGGATGTTTAAGAGGCGCCTTCCCTTCCCCCCTTGGGGCTGACCTTAAACACAAAATAAATGACATGCAGAACCGCTTTATTCCGGCCTTGCTCCGGCCAATAAAATCATCAAAGCTCGGTTCGCTGTTTTGCTGGTGCCGAGATGACCCGCCATGAGCGACCCGTGACCCACGACTGACATGTCACGAAAACGCTGTACCTCTAACTGAGGGGTCACCTTACCGTCTTCCCCCTTGGTGAACACTCGGTACAACACCCCCGCCTTTCACAAGAAATTCTGTCCCCCTCCTCTAACCTCCTTTTCTCTCCACCTCTTCCAACTCCCAAGACTTCACAGCAAAGGGGGCTTGTTCCTCGCTGCCCTAAACTCATCAGGGACACGTCTATGCCCGACCCTTCCGGAACAACTAACGTTTTTTAAAAACCTTTTCCTCCTTCTTTTTCCGTTCGAACTGCTGCCCCCGTAGCAGTCAAAAACTCAGGGTCCCCTGATCCCTTTTCACCTGGGAAAATTTCCAAAGATCAAATCATGAAGGGTTTCTCATCACCAACGCAGACAACTCGCCCGGAAGTAAGGGGACGTACTTCAACTTAGCAACTGGGAAAAATTTCCCTCACGGCCACGATTTGAGTACGGTCTGGATTTGCCCTTCAAATCCCCCTTTATCGACCAGCGTTTTTCGTACTACCCCGAGAAAAACCAGTGTCTCTAACACCTTTCACCCTCTGCTGGCCAACCCCCCTTCTTTTCCCCGGTAACGAACCCCTCCCCTAGGCCCTCCATCCCTGACACTGACTGCTGTCTGCTAGCCACAGGGCACTCCACCCTCTTCAGACTGAATCCCCTTTTGGTTCCCCCTGCAGGCGTTTCCCTTTACGACCCTTTTATCCACCTCTTCAAGGCTGCTGCCTTCGGGAAACCCTGCGACAATCCTAGCCACATGTCCCTTCCTGGACAAAAAAAACACCTAAGTCCTTTTTCCCTTCCTTCTGCCCCACCACTGGGTTTTGCAGACTTTGCAAAAACTCCCCTAACTCCCTTGCAAAATCTTCCACCTGTCCTAGCACCTGTTTTCCCTGCACCCTTTTGGGCCCCGACGTGCCTCCTTTTAAACCCCCTCGCGAAAAATTTAACAAATCCCTGCTGTCTCGGCGTCTCTCTTTCAAATGTATGGTTAACTCAGGGCCGCAACCTGACAAAAACTGTTCTTTTATAACTACCTTTCAAATTTAGCGAACTCCTTCTTCGTAACCCCTCAACTCTAATTGTTGTTTAATAGGGGTGTTCTTTTCTCCGCCTTTTTATCTCTTTTTTTTTTTTTAACAAATTTTTTTTCTACACAGCCCAAAGGTGGTTTCCGACACGATGACTAATAGCCAATCCTATGAAAGATAATATTAGCTTGGGGGAACGTAATTATTTTTTTTAAACGCCCAGGCCTGACCCAAAAAGAGCAATTTTAGGAAATCTGTGCGAAATGAGTACTCTGGGCTGAAAAGCCAAGCCTAGATTAACATCTTGGAAGCAAGCCAAGCCTATATTTAACATCTGGGAACATACAGTAAACAACCCCCCTCTTTAATTTTCAATACTTAACCCCCCCACTTCCTCCGAAAATTTAACAATTATAATAAATGGGCCAAAGGTCCTGGCAAACTCGCCAAAATTGGGCAACCCTGGTTAAAGTCATGGAGAAGGAAACGCCAAGCCCAAACACACTCACAGCTTGCTTACAATCTCATTCATATACGTCATTCGTCACATCAAAAAAAAATAAAGTCTATAACTTTACTACACATGTTCAAGAACGAAACATCAATGCATAGGAATCAAAAAAAATAAAACATTCTCTCTTTCCAACTTCACAAAATCATTTTTTTCTAAAACTCATTAACTAACCCGGGGATAAACAATTTCTACTTTTCCTGGCCAGGGGATTTAAAAAATTCCGAATACGTCTTTTTTTTTCTTTTTTTTTTTCTTTTTACTGTCACTTTTCACAACACGACACAACGCCGGCACTGGGTTGGCTATGGCGCCCGGCGTGAGACTGTTTGGGGTTGGTCTGGGTTTTGCTTTGGGGAAGTGACGCCCGCCCGGTATGAGGTCAAACCCCCCGTTTGGGTAAACAGTGACAAACAACATCGTCTGTTCTCCTTTTCTTTTCCCTTTCCGCATTAACGCATTTTCACTTCCCCCTCTCCTCCTTCTAGTCTCCTTATCAAATGGACATGGTTGCTTTTTTTTTCCCCTTTTTTTTTTTTTCTTTCTTTTCTTTTTCATAAATTACAACTCTCTCTCTCCTCCACATCTCCCCCGTCCTTCCCTGCAGACTATCTCATGCTAATCTCTCAACTTGGTTTCTTTTCTCCTCCCCTCATCTCTCTCTCTCTCGCCCCTTTTCCCCCCTGCAAGCTCCACCAGAACCCCTCTCCCCTCTCTCTCCCCGTTCGTTCTTCCCCCCGTTCTCTCCTCTCTTTTATCTCTCTGCCTTTTCCCCGTGCAGGACTAAAACCAAAACCTCCTTCTCTCGTCTCTGTTTTTCTCCCCCCCCCTGCCCTTTCCCGTAGGGAAGCCCACTCCCCAACTCCTCCCTCTCCTTTTCCTTGTCTGTTGCTTTTCTCCTCCTTTTTCCCCCCTTTTTCTCCCTCAAAACATTCCTTTATGCTCTAACCCCGTTCCAAGGGCCAGTACCATTTGGGCCCTTTTTTTTTTCCGCCCTGACACCCGAAATTATCCCCCTCTAATTCCATTGGATGTTTTAAATCTGACAGTCCCCTCTACACGCCTTCTCTTGTGGTGGTCAAATTTTGGGCATTTAATTTATTACTAGATTTCACCCCCCACCCACACTACCTTCTCCTCCCCTTTCCCCTTTAAAAACCCGCGCGTCCGACTAACAATACGTTGGTTTCCCCAAATGGCCGGGTAAGGCTGGGCCCCGGGACTGAGGTCCTCTGGGGGAACATCAGGCGTCGGCAAAAGCCGTTATCCTGGCGGGACAGAACCTCTGTGGAGCCCCCTCCCAAAGCTTAATTGGCCGGACCCGACCTATGGGGCCCCTCTTTCTGACCCTAAATGTTTAGTTTGGGACTTAGGGGCCAGGAGGGGACGACTGACCCCCTTCGTTTTTTTGAATTTTGACCCGTACAGAGTGCAAGCCGCTGTGGTTTTTGGGGGGGGGAGGGGGGGGGGGCGGGTGTGGAAAAATGGGGCAGGGGAGGGGTGTGAGCCAAACCCCCCAGATGTGGGGAATGGCGTTGTATTTAAAACCCAAAAGCCATGATGGCACAAAACGCAGCAAAATTTTTTTTGGTCATTTTCGTACGAAAAGTCGCTGGTTGGGTTTTTCACGACGTGGTCTGTCCCTGATCTAAAAGGGGAATAGAAAAAAAAGCCTGGCGGCAAACGAAAGACCTTTAAGGCTAAAAATTTGTGGTTAATGTTCGCTGATCCCTAAAAAATTGTTGATGATTTTTGTGCGGCCTTTGGAAGGCGTTCTTATTTAAAAAACGGGAGGGGGCGGGGGGGGGGGGGGGGGGGGGGGGGGGTGGGGGGGGGGAAAGGGGGGGGGAGGGGGGGAAGGGGTGGAGTTAAAAAAAAAAATTTTTAAAAGAAAAAGGGGGGAGTTTCAACTATCATTTTTGATTTTACATCATGAAAATTTTAAAAAATAACCATTCTTTTGCCTATTCCCGGTTTTTGGTGTCTTTAAATTAACATAAAAAGAACTTTTTCCCCCCCACCCCATGGGGGTTGTCCCCAAATCAAATAAAGTGCCACCGAAAGAAATCAAATCCCCAAGGGCTGGGGGTTTTTGGGGGCGGGGGGGGGGGGGGGGGGGGGGGGGGGGGGGGGGGGGCGTGTGAAACTGAAATCTGAAACCAAGACAGAACATAAAACATTCTGAATTTCAGGGCTGGAGTTAACCAGGATAGACTCCCCCCCCCCCCCCCCCCCCCCCCCCCCCCCCGACACACACAATTCTTTCTCCAGCCTATCCCCATACCCCTCTTCTAAATATTGACGTTGGACGAGAATTGAACTCACGACAACACAGCATGGCGGCCAGTGGATGTGTGAGTCATACCGTCAACACCAACATGAAATCAGGACCATGGCTGTCTCGTCGTCTGTCCTCACTGGGCCTTATCCGCAGTAAACAACCAGCTCTGGCGCGTCTGACCAATTTTCTCTCTGGACTAACATGGCTTACTGTCTATCTGGTGTCCCAACGAACACAGTCTGAGCTTCATCCCTTCAATGGATGCGTCTCCAGACCCTGACAGCTGAGGAAAGACACCCTTTAGAGTTATGTCAGCTCCCTCACTCTACCCCACTCTCCGTCTCCATCCCCGCCCCACACTTGTGTTATCATTCTCCATGTCTGTCTTCTCCCCCCTTCCCAAAGTAAAGAACAGTCAAAAAATCCTATCTATCACATTTCTGAAACATCCCAGACATCCACTTGCTCCCATAATCTTATCTGCAAGCTTCCGCACGCGCCAAGATTATTGTAACCTATTTCTTTCAAAGGAGAGAGAGAGAGAGAGAGAGAGAGAGAGAGAGAGAGAGAGAGAGAGAGAGTTTTTATACCCGTGGATGAAGATTTCAGGCCAAGATTCTTTCATTGTGTCCTCGTCATAACTACTTCCTTTCAGCATGTATCATTCATACTGACACATCATCATAACCACACAGGAATGTTTTTCTAAATCTGAAAGCAGACTATTTATGAATATAGGAATAAATTGTTCGGTAGTCAAAGAGAAACAACAACAACAACAACAAAAACAGTCAGACAGACACACACACAGACAGACAGAACCAGGCAGACAGACAGACAGAGAGACAGAGTGACAGACTGATTGACAGACAGAAAGACAGATAGAGGTGGGAAGGGGGGGGGGGAGGGATAGGAAATAGCGGGAGTTGGCTCGTGAGCAGGTTACTGTGGTAAGTTGCTAATGTAAATATTCGTACGTGCGCGAGTTCTCTTTTCTCTCTCTCTCTCCTCTCTCTCTTCTCTCTCTCTCTCTCTCTCTCTCTCTCTCTTTCTCTCTCTCTCTCTCTCTCTCTCTCTCTCTCTCTCTCTCTCTTTCGCACACACACACACACACACACACACACACACACACACACACACACACACACACACATTGTGCATCTCTTTTTATAAGTACTGCAGTCATTGCTCTTTGGTTTAACTGTTCCTTTTGGTGTGAGTGGTAAATGCAACAGAGCGAAAGTGTCAGCACACTGAACTTTAGAAGATAAATAAACCCAGATACCTGGTATCAAACACACAAACAAAACAAGCAACAACAAAAAAACACCTAAAACAGCAAGTGAATGTCCATCAGTAATGAAACACACAGACTATTTATTGCGCGTGTGAGGCTTTGAGG
>CM031617.1:52807579-52817579 GCA_018398815.1 Conus ventricosus | reverse complement strand
TTATCATTATCTGGTTTAAAAACATCAGTGGAAAGGAAACGGCGTATCAGTTTAATATGCAGCAAACAAGGGTGTGCCCTGGTATATGTATTTGTTCTAATAGCAATGGTCTGCTGTGAAATGTGTGATTAGTTTTTCCCTGAATGATTCTGTAATATGAGTACATGGGAAATGTAGTGGAATTTGAATTCCAAACTACGCTACCTGAGTAAGATAAGCTTGATTTAAATAGATCTATTCTAGGTGTGGGAACCGGGAATTTGGTGAATCCCTAGGGTTTATGCTAAAATTTGGACTGAAGAGTTTGTGGTGCTAAACCCGATGCAATTTTTTGCATTAGCTGACATTTGTTGACAGCAAACATTTCTTGTACGGAGAGTCCCGCTTCAGTATATCCCTTCACTAAGACTAGATGATTTTAATAGAACTGCTTTAAGTGCTCTTTTGTAGACACTCTTAAGAGGTTTCATGGCATTAGCACTAGCAGAATCAATAGGTGTTGAACAATAATTGATTGAAGAGAAAACAGTTGCGTGTAGGAACAATTTCCTGGCATGAAGGTTTAAGAAATGCTTAATCTTGCACAGCTGATATGTTTGTCTGGATATTGATTTACATAAAACTGCGAGGTGATGAGACCAAAAAGATTATTATCAAAATACACCTAGAAATCGATGGCAATCCACCACTTCATTTCCTGATTATTGATAAAAACAGATGGGGGCTGTGTGGTTAGTTTTGTCTTCCCCTGCCTTGTTGTTATCAGATTTGTTTTGCTTTGTTGGATTCAGTGACATGTGAAATTTACTTGCACCAATTACTTAGATATTAGCATTCTTCTGTAATGAAGTGAAAACAGCTTCCCAAACTTGGGTACTTTTATGGACAGTGGTATCATCACAAAAGAGTTCACATGAATCCTCAATATAAGAGGGAGATCATTTATATAAACTGATAACAGCAAAGGGCCTAACACAGAACCCTGGGGTACGCCATGTTGGATAGTAACTTCTCTGATAAATTGTTGTTGACACAAACGATTTGCTGACGGTCTTCGAGGAAATGATGTTATCGTTGGAAGGTATTTCCGTTTACCATATGATAAAAGCTTCCTGCATAAAAATTTTGGTCAATGACATCAAATGCCTTTGCAAAATCAACAAACAGTGCGCCACAATATTTATTCTCATTACACTGGCTAGCCATTGATCTACTAGGTTTGTAATCGCTGTATGACAAGAATGATTTTTCCCGAATCCCGATTGATTTTTATTTAGTAGGTTGGAGGAGTCAAAATGGTGGCAAAGATGCTTATTTTAAGTGTTTTTCCAAGGGCTTGGACCGAACTGACAAAATGGATATAGGTCTGTAGTTCGAAGGTTCAGATTTTTTCTCCAGATTTGAAAATGGGATAACTTTTGCAACTTTGAACTGAGCGGGAAAGTGGCATTTATCAAGCATAAATTGTAAATGTAGGTAAAAGTTTCACATATAACAGGTGCGATAGTTTCAGTATTTTTCCCTCAATCCCCTCAAGTCCGCGGGTTCCTGTCTGCTTTTAAATTGGGATAAAGCTTGGCAAACTTCACTAACTGTCTAGGCGGAACGGGTTGCTGGACAATGTTCTTTGCATTGCAAAAAGTTTTTAATTTTGTAATTCATTTGAGTCAGTATTCTTTTCTTTGACAACGTGTTCTGCAACTGTGTTTAAAATGTTGGTTGAGTTCATTTGGTGTTATGCTGGTAATGGGCTGTCTTTTACTGTGAAGTTTTATTTGTAAGTTCATTTATTTCTTGCCATATTGGGCTTCGATTTTTTTTTGTTGGCTACAAGTTCACGAAAAAAAATTTTATTTTTGCTGTCCGTTTGAGTGAAATTTACTTTATTACGTTGCCTTTTAAATCCATCCGACTTCCCTTTTGCTTCAAGCAGATCGTTGCGTAAGAAACAAGCAGCTTGTTATTTCATCAGTCATCCACTTTGGTTGTGCACTATGTTAACTCGACGCGTTTTGAATGGCCATGCTTGTCAAAACAGAATTAAACGTGTGTAGCCAGTACTCAAGCGCTTTCTCTGGATCAGTGTAATTATAAACATTTATAAAGGGGGGAAATTCATGGGTCAGTGAGAAAGGTATCTTCGTGGAAGTGTCCAAAAGATCTGTAAGTGATGTGTTTGTGGCCAGTTTTAGGAATTTTGATTCCACTTCTTTTCCACGTAATGCATACTGGAAAGTGGTCGCTGCATCAAATTTAAAGGCACACATTTCTCAATGACGTTTTGTGGTTCAGAAAGATAATGTGGGCAATTAATGTTTGCTAGTGAAAGTTACTCTGGTTGGCATGTCTATAATTTTGGGATAAGTTGTATGAGGTATCCTATCTGACCATGATGTTTGGCACTTCAATAGATCAATGTTGAAATCACCTAAAAGTATCAATTCTGTGGCATCAAGCGATGCTGCATCCATCATAGCCGTAAACTTGTCCCTCCAACCAGCATTTTCCGCTGGGTTTCGATATACAAATCCTATGTTGATCGGTTTTGTTCTCTTCAACTTGATTACTAACCAAACTGCTTCAATTCCAAACCCTTTAAGATCATACAAACGTTTGGGCATTTAATGTTTCATGAACGTAAAGTAATATGCCTGTAGATTTTGGGTTCGGTGGGGTGTCTGCGTACAATATTGTAGCCAGAGATTAAACAGTGGCAACAGGGACAATATCTGAAAGTCTTGATTCAGTGAAGCCAAATATATGAAACTTGTTTTTTTATATGGTTTATATTAAATGTCCAATACGTAGTCCGTCTTCCTGTGGCCATTTTTTAAGATGATTGCACCATTTGTGCAACTAAAAAACAAATATAGCAAATAAAACAAATATAGCAAGGATACACTTGAATACAAACTCATGTGTCCGTATGGTATACCAACAACAACTATCTTCAATTCAAAAGGATAAGGAATATAGAAACACGCAAGTGAAAACTACAAATAAGTGTGATGCAACACACTTACACACCAAATCCAACAATGCTCAATAAAAAGGATAATGTTTTTGAAAAAACAAATTTAAAATTTCAAATTTCATTTAGCCGCTTGTGGAAAGTGTCCCGGGAAGTTTTTATCCACACCACAGGTTTTTTGGAGCGTGCTCACACACCTTTCAGGTACAAATAAAACATGATAAAAAAAGTCCCCCTTTTTCCCTTTCAAAAATGTAAAAATTTGAAAAATTTCAAAATGGAGGGGACTGACGGCGGCAAAACGAAGCAAGATTGGGGAATAGAGTTTTTTTTAAAAACCAACCGTAATGAATTGACAAACAAAGCAGGGGGAAAAAGACACGAGCTTTTTCAACCATTTGGGGTCTTTTCAGGCAAAAAAAATTTAAATCACTTTTAAACCCATGGGGGGACAGTACAAACAACAAAAAAACAAAAAAAGAATAAAAAAAGGGACTTATCCGTTTTTTGCCCAGGGTGTTTGGGGGCGGAAATGACATGCGGCCGGGGGGATTAGGGGAGGGGGGAAACGGGGGGGGGGGGGGGGGGGGGGTTTGCGTCGGGGGGGTTTGGTGTTGTGTGTGGTATGATAGGGTTTTTGTGTCCGTTTTTTTGGGAGGGTGTGAATCTTTTTTGATGGTTGGGGGTTTAGGGTTGGATTGATAATAATGGAAAGGGGGGAAAAAAAAAAAAGGGGGGGGGGGGGGGGGGGGGGGGGGGTTTTAAGGGGAAGGATAATACAAAACTAAGTTTAAAAATAGATGGGGGGTTTTGTTTGAAAAATATGTATGAAGTGAGTGAAGGGGATGTGGTGGTGGTGTATGTAAGTGTGTGTGTATTTTGTGGGGTGTTTGTGTTTTGTGTTGGTAGGGGATTTTGCCCAACTGGTGTGGAAGAGGTGAGTATGTGTGTTTGGTTATTGTTGGTTATTAAATTCCCTTGGGGGGGTTTTGTGTGTGTGTATGTGTGGGTGTATGTGGGGTGTGTTGATAGGGGGATTTTCCCAATTTGGTGGGGAAAAGAGGTGAGTATGTGTTTTTGGGTTTATTTTTGGGATTTTGATGCCGGGGGGGTTGTAGTTAAAAAACCATTTTTTCTTCTCATTTTATCAGATACCCCGGCAGATTGGGAAATTACACATTTTCCCCCAAAAGATATAGTTAAAAAATCTGCACTTTCCACGGGGTGTATTTATACATTTTGCACGCACGCACGCACGCCGCACGCACGCACACCCACACACACCACACCCACCAACCACACACCCCACATGATTCAAGTCAAAAAACGGGCCCCATAGTTTGGGGGCAGTGGCATGAAGTGGGGGCCCACTCCCAAAAAAGGGGGGGAAGCTACGGGGAAAAAAAGAAGGGGGAAAAACTTAGGAGGATTCACAGGCGGTGGCTCATGGGTGGGGTTTTGGGGGGGGAAAGGTGTAGTTCTCTCTATCCCATAAAAAAATTAGTTCCCGCGGGGTTTAGTGGGCCTCTGTCCGGTCGTGGGGGTGGGGGGGTGGGTTTTTTAGAGTGGTGGTAGGGGGGGAAGGAAAAAATTCCGAGTTGTGGGGTCGGCCGGAGGAATGGGGAAGGTGGGGAGGGTTCTCGGGTTGTGAGGACTGTGATGTGTGATTGTTTTTTGGTTTAACATGCGTGGAGGGGGTTTTGAATGGGGGAGGGGGAAACGGAGGGGTGTGCAACATGGGGGAAGTGGGAAAAAGGGCCCTGGGGCGAGGCCTGTGGCACTCCCCCTCTTTGGGGCCGATGCTGTTCCCTTTTTTCCCTTTAGCAAAAGTTTTTTCAGAAAAGGGGCGTGCTGCCCCTTTCCCTCTTTTGGCAGAATGGCATTTTGGTAAAATGCCATTTGGGTGCACCAATGTGGTGGTGAAGACAGCAGTGTGGTCCTGTAGTGCACAACCCAAAGCCATCACCACCCCCTGCTTTCGGGTTTTGTTGCTGTTTGGATGAATGAATTGAAGGGGTGTCGGGCCTCTGGCAAAGGGATGATAGCAAAGCTTTGCGTTTACGCTTTGGGGGGAAGGGCCCCCGGGGAATGGGAAAGAAGGGGTTTTTCCCCTTGTCCCCTGCTGGTGGCACCCGTCTGCGGGGGCCTGGACTTGTGCACAGTCGTGGATCCCAACCTGGGAAATGCAGCCAGTCTCCCCGGTGGTAGTTGAGGGGTCTGGCCACTGACCACTCAGTCAGCTGGGTCACTGTCAGGTCACGACACACAATTTTTGGGGGTTGCTGTTGGGAGGTGGGGCGGGAGGGGGGGATCCCCAAACCCTTTTCCAATACATCATTCCCCCGCAGAAAGGTAGTGGTGTCCTTTGTGACCGGACCTTTGGGGGAGGGGGGTTGGGGGTGGTGTCCTTAGTGACCCCTGACAGGTTTGGGGAGGGTTTTGGGGGGGGTGGGCCTTTGTGCACCGGGAAAAGGGGGAGAGGGGGGGGGGTTTGGGTCCTTAGTGACCTGACATGGTGGAGAGGGTTGGGGGGGGGGTCTGCTGACTGAGGGACTCAGCATGCTGTGGAGTTGCTTTTCCTGCGCTTTTGTTTCCCCCATCAGCATTCTCTGTGGCAGCCCGGGATTCAGCAGGGTGGGGGAAAATTTGGGGGGGTGATAATTTGGGGGTGGATGATTTGGGGGAGGGTGGTTTGGAGGCGCAGTCTTGGGGGAAGGGTTTTTTTTTTGAGGAGCGGGGAAAAAAGGTTTTTGTGTGTTTTGGGGGTTTTTAAGGGCAGTAACTGAGTGGTGATTTGGGATCTATATCAATCTTATAGTGTGTCTTGCTTCTTGTAGTGCTGCACGAAGGGCCGAAACTTCAGCTTGTAGGGATTGTGTTGTTTGTAAAAACTCTGCTTTGGACACACAGTCATCATGGCAGCAGCACACATCTAGCATGTTCCCTGACTTTGAAGCTTGGTCACCGTCTTTGTCACTGGAAACGCTTTCAGTGTCTGTGGTGGTGTCGCTGCTAACGCTTTCAATAACTGCCGTGAAAGTTGTGTCTTGTTTGGGAGAGGGGAGGGGCATGACTGAGTCAGGTGGGGCAGTGGTTACAGTGGAGGATGGTGAGGAGGGGGGTGAATTTTCAGTAGAAGTGGGGGACTGTGAAGCCTGTGCACTAACGCCGACTGCACCGGTGACGGAAGATGGGATCAAGAGAGAGAGAGAGAGATGGGCTCAAGAGAGAGCGAGAGAGAGAGAGAGAGAGAGAGAAACAGACAGACAGATAGACAGACAGACAGACAGACAATGGGAATGTTTTTCTAAGGGTAAGATGGATAAGCTTACAGCCCATTTACAAGATGTCCAAGAAAAATGAAAAATCCTATTAAAAGAAAACGATCTTATTATCTTGTACATTTACGAAGTGGCGTAGTATCTACTTTGGGAGCTCTATGGTAGCCTTTTCTCTTGGCTTGAGAGAGAGAGAGAGAGAGAGAGAGAGAGAGGGGGGGGGGGGGAGGGAGAGAGAGAGAGGGAGAGAGAGAGGGGGAGGAGACCAGTTGAAGTGGAGTGGAGGATGGTTGAGTGGGAGTGAAGGGATGGGTGAAGACGGGGTAGCGGAGTGAAGAGAGGGTAGCATGGGACTTTTCCAAAGAACAGTCGCAAAACTAAGTCGAAGAAAGTGGGAGTGGAATGAAGAGAGAGAAGGAAAGAAATGTGGCGTTGGGAATAGAGACAGGGGAGAAGGCCGTAGGGCCTAATCTCTTTTACTGAATGAAGTACAGTCGCCATCAAACTGCGCAACATGAAAGAGGATGGGAGCAAGAGAGGGGGGGTGGGGGGTGGGGGGGGGGGGGGGGGGGCGAGGGCGTCCCAGTTTCAATGTAGAGATAAAATGAAGGTGGAAACGTCGTTGTGCGGGAAGGACAGGGCCGACAGGAGAAGCGAGGGCAGAATAGGAGCTAGGATAGAGGTGGGGGGGGGGGGGGGGGGGGGGGGGGAGGGGGGGGGGGGGGGGGGGGGGGCGGGGGCGGCGAGGCAGGTCAGGGTTTTGAAAGCGTCAAAACTTTATTCCCTCTCTTTTTCCCAGTAACGCGCAGTTGTTTGAATGCTGGTGAATGGAATCCGGGATGGAGTGCAAGACGCGGTGGTGGTTGGAGGGAGGGTGGTGGGGGTGGTGAAAGGTTGGATACAGAGGATGGCTGGATGTGACGACCAAGCTTGCATCCGGATGTGGAGAAGACACTGTCATTGTCTGTCATTCCTCAAACACACTACAATGCCATGATGAGCACAAAGTCAGCAGCAACATTGTTGTTCAGTTGTCTGTCACTGAAATGCTCTGCTGGACACTTTGACAGCAGAAATAAACATCGTTATCTGTGTGTCTGTACCCTGCCATCTAATGGTTGTGGGATTTTTTTTTAAAAAGTCCTCTGTGGCAGATCAATGTAAAGCCGCCTTTAATGCTAAAACGTACTGTAAAGAATGTTAAAAGCTTCGCTGCATACTGTTGAAGTAATTGTGCTCAGACGTGTTTTATTGATTGTGAGGCCTTCTCGGCTGCAGAAGGATGCTGAAATTCTTTTCGATTGTAAAAACAGATAGCGAGAGAGAGAGAGAGAGAGAGAGAGAGAGAGAGAGAGAGAGAGAGAGAGAGAGAGAGAGAGAGAGAGAGAGAGAGAGACAGACAGACAGACAGACAGACAGACAGACAGGAGAAACAGAGAGAGAGAGAGAGGAGAGAGAGAGAGAGAAACAGAGAGGAGAGAGAGAGAGAGAGAGAGAGAGAGAGAGAGAGAGAGAGAATGAAACAGAGAGAGAGAGAGAGAGAGAGAGAGAGAGAGAGAGAGAGAGAGGAGAGAGAGAGAGAGAGAGAGAGAGACAGACAGACAGACAGACAGACAGACAGACAGAGAAACAGAGAGAGAGAGAGAGAGAGAGAGAGAAACAGAGAGAGAGAGAGAGAGAGAGAGAGAGAATGAAACAGAGAGGGCTGGGGAAGGGGAGGGGAAGGAGGAAAAAGGAGGGTAGTGAAGGGAAGGGAAGTTACACCCATCCACCCACCCCACTTCCACCCCCCTCATCCAACAATAAAGTGAAGAAAGTGGAGAGTTTCAAGCATATAAATACAGGGACTTCATGATGTCATTGGCTTGGTTAGTGAGATCACGAAAATGTTGAAATACGCGGTGACACTGCATTGCTACAGCTTCATTTTCTCGTTGTTCAGTGGTGTCTTCTCCAATTCAACATACACAGAGCACCCCCTGCCACATACCTCCCCCTTTCCCTTACTGAGGCCGTCCTGGCCCACCAACGTGACAGTCCCCATGAAGATGCCGACACCAAAGACAATGACAAGAACTCACCAAGGGCATAGAGGTGAGGGGGGAACTGAAACCTGAAATCACCAGGGAAATCAAGTACCATAGAAGTTGATGCCTCTCACCAGGTAATAGTGTCCTATAGGGTAATGAGCATTGTCCACTGGGGTTCTCTTCTGCTCTGAGACTACACGACAAGGCTGTAACCCTAGCCTCCTTTTATAACATGTCTTGATATTGACTAGATAAAAAACAAACTCATTGTCATATTGGTCAGTAAATTTGAGCACTGGATCTTAGACACTCATCAAAACTCGATCAGACCGTTATTGTCTTCCCACTGAACGTAAGACACATTCTGAATCTCCGGGCTGGAGTTCTCCAGGGTAGACACCCCTCCCCCCACCCACCCACACACACACAATTCTTTTCCCGCCCTGTCCCCATATCCCTCTTCTAAATATTGACGTTGGACGAGAATTGAACTCACGACATCACAGCATGGCGGCCAGTGGATGTGTCAGCCATAACGTCAACACCAACATGAAATCAGGACCATGGCTGTCTCGTCGTCTGTCCTCACTGGGCCTTATCCGCAGTAAACAACCAGCTCTGGCGCGTCTGACCAATTTTCTGTCTGGACTAACATGGCTTGCTGTCTATCTGCTGTCCCAACGAACACAGTCAGAGCTTTATCCCTTCAATGGATGCGTCTCTAGACCCCGACAATTGAGGGACAGACACCCTTTAGAGTTATGTCAGCTCCCTCACTCTACCCCACTCTGCATCTCCATCCCTGCGCCTACAACACTCGTGTTACCATTCTCCATGTCTGCCTTCTCCCTCCTTCCCAAAATAAAGAACAGTCAAAAAATCCTATCTATCACATTTCTGAAACATCCCAGACATCCCCTTGCTCCCATAATCTTATCTCCAAGCTTCCGCACGCGCCAAGATTATTGTAACCTATTTCTTTCAAAGGAGAGAGAGAGAGAGACAGACAGACAGACAGACAGACAGAGACACAGAGAGAGAGAGAGAGAGAGAGAGAGAGAGAGAGAGAGAGAGAGAGAGAGAGAGAGAGAGAGAGAGAGAGGAGAGAGAGTTTAATACCCATGGATGAAGGTTTTAGGCCGAGGCCTAGTCTTTCATTGTGTCCTCGTCATAGCTACTTCCTTTCAGCGCCTATCATTCACACTGACACATCATCATAACCACACTGGAATGCATTTCTAGTATCTGAAAGCAGACTGTTCATGAATATATAGGATTTGCATGTTCGGTAGTCAGAGAAAGAAGAAGAAGAAGAAGAAGAACAACAACAACAACAAAAACAGTCAGACAGACAGACAGGACAGACAGAACCAGACAGACAGAGAGTCAGACAGACAGACTGACACACAGACTGACTGACAGAGACAGATACAGGTGGGAAGGGGGGGGGGGAGAAGGGGTAGAAAATAGCGGGAGTTGGCTCGTGAGCAGGTTAATGAAGTAGGTTATGTGTTCAGATAGGGTGTTGAAATTATGGCTCACAGAAGAAACTGCAAACGGGCGTTTATGACTTTTAATCACGTAATCAAATAAATGAGATATGAAATGTTTATGTAAATACTTCTTTATATGTTTTAGTGTAGTCGTGTTTTGTAGACGCGATGGATGTCAGTTCAGTATTATCTAGAATACGCTAGGCTCGTTTTGTATTGATCAATGCA
>CM031617.1:52800079-52805079 GCA_018398815.1 Conus ventricosus | reverse complement strand
CCTGGTAGATGCCATTGTGTAATGGCCACGGGATGTGACACGACAGAATCTCCACTGGAGCCTTCCCATTGGCGTGCCATCCCATCTTTCATGACTGCAGAGCCCACAGGCAAAAAAAACCCCACCCTCAACCAACTGATTCCCGTGCATTCCGTGGCCTACCTCGCTGCTGTTCCGCGGACAGGTGATGACAGTGCAACTCAGTCACAGGCAAGCTTTCGCCATGAGGTCTTACGTGCTCTCTGAAGAGAATCCGTTGTCAACAGGACTTTCCCTGCGGTTAGTACGTTGTGTGTACCTGCTTTCACACGATCAAAGCGAAAGGGGGGAGGAGGGGGGGGGGAGACGGCAGTGTGTAAGGGGAATGGAGGAAAAGGAGGAAAGAAAGAGGATAGGGAAACGAAGGTTAACCCTCTTACCGGCAAAAACGGAGTTTCAATAAAAAAATCTATTCATTATATCACTGGCTTAAACAGTAACCAAACAAAAGTCCTAGAGTAGTAGGAGGCACCGCATTGCTACAGCCTCCTTTCATCGAAGTTTAGTGAAGTCTATTCTGATTCAACATGCACAGAGCAGTGCCTGCTAGCCGACCTCCCCCTCCCCCTGCTTCACCCAAACGACAGTCACCATGAAGATGCTGACCAAAAAAACCGAGACGAGAACTCACCAAAGGCGTGGAGGTGAAGGGGGAATTGAAACTGAAGACGTGAGAGCAGGGATATGAAATGCCACAGAATTTGAGACCTCACGTTGATGGTGGTCACTCGGAGTAAATCAACGTTGATCAGGGGGCATCTGCTCTGATCTGAGACTACATAACAGGGCTGTAGTCTATGCATCCTTTTATGATGCATCCTGGCGTCGACTAGATGAAATCCCGCTGTCATTCTGGTCAGGAGATTTGAGCACCACTCTTACATATTATCAAAACTCGATCGTGTCTTTCACGGAACATACAATATATTCTAAATCTCTACCTTTGGAGTTACTAGGACATTCCCCCTTCCCATTTCTTCCCCCTTCCCTCTTCTCATCCCTCATCTAAAACACATGGGTTGGGTGGGATTCGAACCTAAGACTTCCCAGACCGCAACCTTCAACATTAACCATTACAACGCGGTGGCTAGTGGATGTGTCAGTTCTCCCAGCAATATGAACATGACATAGAAACCATGGCCGTCTCGTCGTTGTCTACCGTCAATGGGTCTCACCTGCAGCAAACAACCAGCTCTGGCATGTCTGACCAGTTTCCCACATGACTTACATCGTTTGTTGTCTGTCTGGTGTCCCAGTCAACACAGTCGAGTTTCACCCTCTTAATGGACCGTCTCCACACCCCGACAGTTAGGGATCAAACCCCTAAGAGGTGTCACCTCCTCCATCCCACCATCCCCATTTCTACCTTCACTCTCAACCCCTCTCTTCCGTCATAAGCCGCATGTCTGTCTCCGAAAAAAAAAAGTCAACAAATCCTGTCTGTCATATTTTACATATGAAGGAAGGAATTCTGTTTTACGTCTCGTCACGCATATAGGTGATTGCAGACGTCTAAATAACATAGTGTTTACAATTTTAGACTACTATCATAAAGAAGAGAAGAGGACGATGTGGTTACATAGAACAAAATAAAGGATAGATGAATTATAGGACAGTAACTATGAAAAATGAGAGAAAAATAACTAAAGTAATCTAACTTACGATTATGATTAAAAATGTTCCTTAACGGACTTTGCAAAAGGTTAGTCGTTAATTTAACAAGAGAAACAACTGGCAGCGAATCTAAAAAGTCAAACACATTAACATGCCCAGTGTCAGCACTTGGTTTAACACCATTCAAAAAGGGTTTCGTTAGTTCACAATAAAAAATCAAATGATGAACTGAAAGTTCTTCACGACATACACACTTACCGTTCTGGCAATACTTGGTTCGTAGGGAATTACATAAAATTTAAATATGACACATCCCGGACATGTTCTTTCGCCCATGAGCCTATCTCAAGGTTTACACACGCACCAACATTATTGCAACTTTTTTTTTTTCAATCAAGTTCGCAGAATACCATAAAAAGTTGTGTGAATATAAGAATTTTGTGGAAAGTAGCAGATAAAACAATGATGTGGAGAAATGTTGTTACGTTAGAGTATTTTTTTCACAGAATGCTGTACATATACAAATTTGCTTGGATTGCTGTAACAGCTGATGCGTTGTTGGAATGCATAACACATTTAGTTAATGGATTGATTGCTTTGCTTTATTAGTTGTAATAACCATGGAATGTATGTTTCATTGCGCCCCCTTAAAAGTAATGACATGATAGATGAACAAAACTAATGAATGATGAAATCTAAAAAGTCAACTCTGGGAAGGAGACGGTCAGGCCAGAATAATCACACAAATGAATGGCTCTAATTGGGATTGAACCCACGACCTCGTGGCCGGGAGTTCGCGACGCTAACCACTTTGCCACGGCGACAGGTATTTCAACAAAACTCGGTGGAAAGGTGGAGTGCGGCCAAAGAACAAAGCCACTCAAATCTAGTACAGATCCGTGATGTGGATTCAGATCCAAGTACGGATCCGGGATTCCTTCATCCTTGGCAGAGGACTGTGATCTCCACAGCGTCTTTCTGGTTTAACCAGTGTTGACAATGCATGATCTCTGAGGTTTCCCCTACGATCCAGCGTCTTTCTGGTTTGTCCAGTGTTGACAATGCATGATCTCTGAGGTTTTCCCTACAATCCAGTCCCTCTTGGCAGAGGTCGACCAGTAGGATATTGGTGAGGAAGAGGCACGATCCCCTACTTCAAACTGTCTGGGCTGAAAGTAGGGCGAGCGGTCTAACTTCGGGTCGGAGGTTTTTGTCAAGAGAGAGGTTGTTTGACATTCGGCCTCTCTGCCCCGTCTGCATAGACGAAGTAGATTATTTTCACAGAATCTGGCACCTGCATTTCCTGTTGCTGTGGTGCCTCTGACCGAGGTAAAAGCCATGCGCACGTGTAACCTCAGTTTATTGTTTCATCAAAGACAAATTACCGAGAGTGTCATATGGTGGTGGTGGTGGTGGTGGTGTGTGTGTGGGGGGGGGGGGGGAGTCACTTTATCCACAGCAACCGTGGTTCTGTGTTTAGCGTCGCCGTGTTCTCGGCCTGGGAGATCGTGGGATCAAATCCTTGGCTGGTTAATTTGTCGGAACAGCGCAAAGGGGTTTTAAACGCGAATACTCGCAAAAACAGCTGAGACGTTCGCCTGACTGTCGTGTTAAAGTGGTGAGCAGCTTTAAACCAAAAAAAAAAAAAAAAAACTTTTAAACTTCACCTACTATGTGTCTGTCGTTATTTGATTTGAGGTGTTAGTAGCAGTGGTAGTAGTATTTCCATTTACGTCTTTTCACAAAATTAAGTGTTTGTTCTTCTCCTTTGTTGTATTGTTACGTTAGCTGGAATTAAGACATTTCTTTACACAAAGGGTTCCGTGTCGATCATTCCTGTGACATCCTCCTCAAATGTCTGGCATTAACACACATCACAATGAGAGATATCATGCACAGAGGCTGTCGAGGACAACATGCAGGGAGTGAGATAATGGGGCCACTGTAGCACAGAAAAGACATCAACACACCAGGATAATCTACATATACACTTTCCCGAGGAGAAATTGCAGTCGGGAATTTTCGATGTCCATTTGGTGAGAAGCGTTTGTTTGCTAAGATGTTTTGTAGGAATGTATGCAAATGCTGATGAGTGGAAGAATGCAGCTAGAGGGGAACTCATTGTGGACGTGAACAAGGTGGTAGAGAAGCAACGTGGACAAAGGCATAGCCCAAGGGAGATTCATTGTTTAAATCCCCATATAAACTGAATAAGGAGAGTGAGTGGGACAGATCAGGGACGAAAGAGCGTGGTCTGGTCGACAGAAGTTGAGCGATAGAGGCAAGTACAGAAGAAAAGAAGACTTCTACGTGGAAGAAGAGTCCCCAGAGACGACTATGGAAACCCAGTCTTGGAACCTGGTGCCAGACAACCCAAAGCGTCACCATCACTCATAGCACTTCCTGGCGTTTCACCACACAGAGGTTCCTCTATTTCAGTAGTATTCAGCACAAATAAGCACCAGTGCTGTTGCTTGTGCTGCCACTTAGGCCACCTACTCTCTAAGCCATCGTCTTCGCCCCATTCCCCACCGCTTATATCTTTCCTCCCAAGCTCGATCTTCACTATACTCCTTCCTTCAGTTTCCGAACCCCAATTTTTCCCTCTCCCCTTCCGCCTCAGCTACCGTGTGGCCAGCGCTCTTCATTTAGTGAACGAGAATCCCCCATCCTTGTTGAGTACAAACGCATAACCTCGACAACCACTGAACCATTCAATTCAAGTGAAGCATGGGTCCTTTGGCTATTAGATATTCGCTTTTTTTTTTAAACTGCCTTTATTTAAAATGCTGGTATCATAACCGTATGACACTAGGAAAACCTCCAAGCCTCTTTTAGTGCAGTGAGATGTGTCACAACAGGAGGAGGAGAAAGAGAGAGGAGAGAGAGATGAGAGAGAGAGGAGAGAGAGAGAGAGAGAGAGAGAGAGAGAGAGGGGGGGGGGTTGAGATATGTAACAACAGGAGAGAGAGAGAGGAGAGAGAGAAGAGAGAGAGAGAGAGAGAGAGAGAGAGAGAGGGGGGGGGAAGAGAGACAGACAGACAGAGACAGACAGACAGACAGACAAAACAGACAGACAGAGAGAAAGAGAGAGACAGAGGAGAGGGAGAGACAGACAGACAGACAGACAGACACAGACAGACAGAAAGAGACAAAGACAAAAAGACAGGATCTAAAAACACAGGACAACTGGATTTTCGTGGACAGGTCAACCATAAGATAGAAACCGCGAGATAGCGAGAAATGATGTGAAAATATCTCGACACTCTAATCTGACACTATGAAATGTTATTAAGAACTGTCAAATGGAGCTTTTTCTCCCCGCCTGTGCATGATTATTTTCTTTC
>CM031617.1:52762579-52772579 GCA_018398815.1 Conus ventricosus | reverse complement strand
AACAAGTCAGTCTGGGCGGCAGCACCATAACAGTGCCCAGTTGAAACGCTTTGTTCAGTGTATAAGAATAACAAGAGGAAATCAATAGATGGAAAGGAAATTTTATCGTACTCTCTCTCTCTCCTCTCTCTCTCTCTCTCTCTCTCTCTCTCTCTCTCTCTCTCTCTCTCTCTTAAAGTTATTATGATTGAAAGCAATATCATAGTTTTTCGAAAGGGTAGATGATGTTTAGGTGTGAGGGGAAATGGTTATACAACGGTAAAAGAATGCCTGTGGTTAATGCATATAAATACTTAGGATTTTTGTTTTTTACTCTACGCGCTTGAGCTTAAACTGCTGCATGCAAAGACCTAGCAAGCAAAGCTAAGGATGTTTTGCTTCATCTTCTTAAAAGGTGATACATATTAGATAACAACTCCTTTGATTTATTTATGAAATTGTTAGATTCTCAAATACGGCCAATTATGCGGTGTGGCTCTGAATTATAGGACGTACACAATGCTGTTGTCCATTGTGAATCAGTCCATTTATTTGCTTGGAAGAAATTTTTAGGAGTAGACAGGCAAACACCAAATGACCTTGTTTATGGTGACACAAATCGCTATCCAATATATATGAATTCTGCTCTTAAGTGCATTCGCTGCTGGCTTAGTTAGAAATGTTCATGGCTTTAAAACGTCGTTTCAAGCAAAGGCTTATCGACTGTCGGTGGCAAACTTGCTCCGATCATATCCAAACTAGTAATAGATTCAGCTTGTATAGAGCTTTTTGCAGTGACCACAGTTTAAAACCTTATTTACAGACTGCAAACATCTCCTTATTTGACAGCAGGTGTAAATTGAAACAATAGGTTGACGTCGTTCCACATCTCACCCTTGCCTTCACACAGTTTCACGGTTTTCTATGGGGAGACAGACCAAGGCAAAGTTCTGGTCACAGATTCGAAGGCCTTCTCACAGTCAATGAAAGCAGCATACAGTTTATGAGTTGGAGAAACTGTTTCTGAACAAAGGCCACACATGTAAATATGATCCACTGTGCAACAAAGTTTAGCTTGAAATTCCCATGCACTATTTTTTTTCCTCAACCCATTCTTGTAGACTTCTGATGATCCTTGCATTATATAAATTACCACAGACATTGCATACACACACACACACACACACACACACACACACACACACACGCACGCACGCACGCACGCACGTACGCACGCACACACACACACGCACATACACACACACACACTTACACAGAGAGAGAGAGAGAGAAGAAGAGAGAGAGAGAGAGAGAGAGAGAGAGAGAGAGAGAGAGAGAGAAGGGGGGGGGGTGAAGGGAGGGAGAGAGAGAGAGCGGACTGATTTTGTATTGCTCTGCTTTCAGCCTAAAGATACAAAGTGTTCTCAGCAGTCGTCCTGGGTCATACGGAAGTTTCGCTTCGTGCTGACAGAAACACGCAATCAAGTGTTCCCTGCATTGTGCTGTCTGGCCTACGTGAGCGAGAGCATGCTTTCAGCTCTGTTCCCTCACGCTGTCAATTATTGTTACGATAGAACAGGACAAAATAGTGCTGCGTCGACTAATAGTAAACTAGCCACCTTGCCCCCCCCCCTCCTCCCCCCTCACACACACAGACAGACAGACAGACAGACAGACACACACACACACACACACACACACACACACACACACTGTTTACCGCAGAGTTTGATGACCTGACTTATTGTCAAGCTGTTCGCCCTCACGCTGTCTACCAAAGATCTGCATTAATAATGGCAATGGCAATGTTACGTACAGCCCAGCTGCCGGCAATGGGCCATATCAGAGCTGTCACCTCGTTGACGCAGCTCACAAGTCATTGAAGGAAAACAAAAACTCATTCACATAACCCTTTAAAAACACACCTCCTAAAAACACACTGGGAATTTTTTTAAAAAATCCATAGATCTGCAAAGTTATTAAAATGCAGCACATAGAAGTAGCTGTGTGAATCAGTTCAGTTCAGTTCAGTGGTTTATTTAATGTCTTTTTCATCGCCAGATGATATTAGACACTTATTTAAAAAAAAAAAAAATAAAAAAAATAAAAATAAAACTCCACACTTAATTTATCATCCACGTGAGTACTTTCAACCCACATCTGATATGTGCATGCTTACATAAGTGAAATACCCTAGTATTGATCTTTATAAAAATATTGCAACCGGTGACTGCGAAATAACCATGGCAATTTCAGCAACATGGGAACCATATAAGACAGTACTAACATTATCAAAGTTTGTCATCTCAATACCTTTCTCCTGATAGAGCGTGGTCAACACTGAGCATTCAAATAAAAGATGATGTACAGAAATGTTTTCTCTGCAGACACAAGTAATACCATGAGAATATTTAGTGTTCCAAGTATTCAGCCTTAACGTATGAATAATCTGACAATGTGCCTGGGACACGGTGGTAAACTAGACATTTTTTCACTTAAATTCTTCTTATGTATATATTTTTCCATGATTTGGATTAATTCACAAGCGGATAAATCTAAGGGACTGTTTAATAAATTTTCAGCATTTCTATTTGCTCCTTCTTTTGCAAGACCGTCTGCTATTTCATTCCACTTTATACCACAGTGAGATGGGACCCAACAAAAATCAATTCTTATGCCTAGAGTTATGACACAATGCAGTAGATGTTTTATTTCAAAACGCAAATCTTTTCTAGCTTTGCAGTCCCAACGCTCTAGTGATTGTATAACAGATTTGAATCAACACAAAGTAAAATTTTATAGAAAGCAATTGGTGTATCACATATGTAAGTCAAAGCCTTCAGTATTGCATATAATTCTGATGTATAGATTGAAAACCCCTTTCCTAAATAATATGATTTCCTGACATTTAAAATTGGTATAATAAAGCCAGAACCACAGTCAGAGGATTCCATTACAGACCCATCTGTAAACACTTTTAAATGATTTGGATAGCTGTTTTCTAAATGTTCACGAACTTCAGTTGTTAAAATATTTACATAATCACTTTTCTTTATCGAAGTATATTTGTAATCAAAAGAAGAATTTAGGTGCTCCCAAGGAGGCATTGTAGGTACCGCAGGAAATTCTGGTACAGCAGTAATATCAATATTACAATGTGACATAAAGTCAGATGTGTAGTTTCTAATTGGTTGAATATGTGACATGTTTTTAGACCTCTTAGGAAAATCTTTACTGGAATCTATCAGTATTTCTTCAGTAACTGAATTTTCAACAGAAAAACTTCTGACGATATATTTGGATACATCCAATATTCGCTTCTCATTTAGTGGTAATATATTTGTTTCTTTATAACATCTATGAGTGTTTGTATGAACTGGGACTCCCAGAGCTAATTTTATGGCCTTACTGTCTAAGCTTTGCAATCTATTCAAAAGAGAATTAGGCGCAGAGAAATACACTTCCTGCCCATATGTCAATTTTGATCGGACTAAAGAGATGTATAGATGTAAAAGGGTATGACAGTCCTGACCCCATGGTTGACAACATATAATTTTAAGAACGTTTAATCTTTTTCTTGTTTTATCAATCAAATGTTCAATGTGTGTTTTCCAGTTCAGCTTAGGAGTTAAAAATACGCCCAGGAACTTAACTTTTTGTTTATATTCCAGAATCTGACCATCTAGCAAAAGCGAGGGTAGTATCTTTGGGTTCTCACCATTGTTAAACAACACAAGACATGTTTTTTTCTCCAGATAGTTCTAATCCGTTCTTCATATATATAGATAATTCATCCAGTTCATTTTGGTACAACTTCTGTACAAAGTTTACTGTTCTTTTATTGGAATGCTTCCTTAATTTACAGTTAATCCAAATAGCGATATCATCTGCATATTGAACAACCTGCGTTGCTTTTGACATTGATTTAGGAAGATCATGGATTAGGATTGTGAACAACATGGAGCAATAACTGATCCCTGAGGAATACCCATATCTACATTCCTATAGGATGAGTAAGTTCTTCCAATCCGTGTACATATGCTTCTTTCTGTTAGGAAGCTTTTAATGTAATCAAACATTCTCCCAGAAATACCAACATTTTTTAATTTGTACAGTAGCCTTGCGTGCCATACGCAGTCATAGGCTTTTTTAAACATCAAAAAATGTAGCCAAAGTACTTTTTTCTGCGGGAGAATTGCTTTTTAATGTGACTGATCAGTTTCACTAAATGGTCTGTGGTACAACGACCTTTTCGAAAGTCCGCTTGCTGAACAGGAATCACACTGTCTTTTTCACAGTAATATAACAATCGTTTTTGAATCATTTTTTCTAAAAGTTTACCAACATGAGATGTTAGAGCTATGGGTCTGTAGCTATGTACAGCTGTCCTCGGTTTACCTTCTTTGAGTACTGGGACTACTACTGAACTTTTCCAGATTCTTGGAATAGTGCCATTAATCCAATATTTTTGGAATAATGAATGCAGTAATATTTTCCACGAAGAAGGTAAATGTCTGATGAGTTGATAGGACACTCCATCAAGGCCGACAGCTGAATCATGTGATGGGATGGAATCTAATGCTTCTGATAGTTCTGATAACAGTAAAGGAGAGTTTAAAAAATGTTCATTTTCTTGTGGAGGAGCCATGTATTCATCTTTTTGCTCCTCATTGTTTCTGTGACGACGGGTTTCTGGCTCAAGATTCTTTGACTGGCTACAAGCTGAAAATATATCAGAAAAAGCTTCAGCTTTATCCAAAGCAGATGGAAAATCAGTTTGTAACTTTATAGGGTATGACTGACTTTTATAGCAATTTTTCATTTCTTTGACTTTTTTCCAAACTTTGAATAAATCTTTTGATTCTGATACTTCGGCTTCACAAAACTCAGCCCAGTACTTCTTTTTTGCTTGAGCAATAATTTTAGAACATTTATTCTTTTCTTGCTTCATGATTATAAAGTTTTCATCTGACTTGTTTCTTATCCATGTTTTGTAGCTTTTTCGCTTTGACTGAACAGCGAGTCTACATTCTTCTGTCCACCATACGTTGCCTACATATTTTCCAATCTTTTTGTATTTATATTTTGGGATAGTCTTTTCAGCTGCTAGTAATACTACTTTTGAGAAATTTGCATAAAATGTATCTAGATCATCATCCTCAATTGTTGATGTATTTTGCGACACAAGAAAAGTTTGAAAGGCTTCCCAGTTGGCCAGTTTATAGTTAAATTTTAGAATTTTGCATTCAGTGGTAGACATTTCATTAAATATATTTTCATTAAACGTATTGTAATGGGAAGATGATCACTCCCTAAACAATCTTCTACTGTGGACCAGTTATAATTAACTGCTATGTTTGGGGAAACAAGCGATAGATCTATAGCACTAGACTTGTGTGTAACTACATCAGGAATTCTCGTAATTCTACCGTCATTTAACCCTCTAGCGCCGACTGCTACAGATATGATAAACCCAATTCAAGCGCCTGTGGCACATACCTCAACGATATCTGACACTCCCATCTCAGTTAGCTGGTTCCAGACGTGTGAAACCGACACCGCTGCTGTGCTACCATCCCCTAACCACGTGTTCCTTATTCCCCACACTTCCCTTTCTACAGTGACTGCTTGCTAGTACCAACATTCTCATCATCTTCTGTTTTTGAGTCTCTGCAACACAGACATGTGACTATAAATCTGTTTTTAATCGGGCTTATTAAGCGCATGATCATGTATACATTTTGAACATACAATGATTTTATATGAAACAGATTGCTGTTTGTCATAAAAATGGCATAAAAAACGTTTATCATATGTGATAAGAACGGTGTTTGTGGAAACTTCAGGAAAGACAACTCGTCAGCCATTTATCAGAAATGATAAGAACGGCTTTAGAGGTTGCAAGTGCATTTTTCTAGCTGTTGAAGAGCTGGTTTTGGGTGTTTGCTTTCCATTATTCTTTTGATTCAGAACTATGTATTTTTATGTTTGTGTATTAGTATGTTCCATATTATGTCTGAATTATAAAGGAAAGACGGTAAAACCTGGATGTGCTGTCTGTTTTCAACATGACAACCAATGTTCCCGTGACGAATATTTGCCGGCTTGTGGCGGGTGACGTGAGTGATTTTGACCCCACTGACAGCAGCGGAGATGAGTGGAGGCCAGGACACGGCGATCCCGAAGGTGATGAAGATGAAGAAATGCTTATCAAAGGGCGAAAAAAGGTGCTAAAGAAAAGAAAGCAGCATCAGGTGAACCGAAAAAGAAATGAGCCGTCTACAAGCGCATCTACCAGTGATGTTGATGACGACATTCCCCTGCAAGTCTATGAAGAGCAACGCTTGTGGAAGATGATCTTCCCTTAGCCCAGCTGGTGGCCAGGGACACTGGAGATGGTCTGGATAATATTCTGTTGGCTGACCTCATAGGTCAACAAGTTGTTGACATCACTCCTGATGAGGTAGAGGAACTTGCTGCAGCACTCAACAATGATCCCATGTGGACGGACACACCTTTCGATCCTCCAGCAGACATTAGATTGAAAGGGAAGGCAGATGATGCTCCCGAAGATGGAAATTTGAAGACTCCTTACAAGCACTCAAGCCAACAAAGCTCAGCATTTTCCAGAGCCAGACTGCAGACGCGCTGGTGCTGATGAAGAAAACAGTTGGTCGCCCGAGCGGCTGCATGACATCACCACCTCCAGCCAAGATCATCAGGCAGTTCGTTCCCACCCCTGATGTCCGCCTGGATGGTGTTGCCCACCTGCCCCAGTGAAACAGTGGAAGGACGTCATGCAAGAACAGGAACTGCCAAAGCCTAACCTACGTATCTTGTCCGAAGTGCAAAGTGAACCTACGTTTCAACAAGGACAGGAACTGCTTTGCAGAGTTCCATTTGCTGAAATGAGATTGAAACTCACCCCAAAAACACTTGAAGAAGAATTAACATTACAGATTAACAATTTGTGAAATGACATGAGCTGAGTTAACTTTCAATGAACTGTGTACCTGAGGCAATTTATCATATATGATAAAATCAGTCTTTGTGCAACAAAAACCTAACTTATCATACATGATAATTTTTCTAAATTTGTCATTTTTTGCTTTTGACAGAAAATAACCCCAGAAACGTGTTTCTTGTCCCTTACTGATATTGTTTTTGCATAGAAAATAATTTTCTTTAGGCTAGAAGTACATTCAGGCGCTAGAGGGTTAATAGAATTAAATATGAATCAACAATATTTTCTACAAATCTATTAGATGTCACTTTATTACAACTTGTATCCCAAAAGGGCGCATGAGCATTAAAGTCGCCCATAATAATCCACTTCCTCTTTGTAAAATCAGTATGTTTTAACCAATCTGTGTCATCCTCTTTAGGACCATTAGGATAGTATACGGACAGAATATTATAAACCGATTCCTTATTTACTTTGATGGCAGCACCTGTGGCAAACACACCTTTTTTATCTATAGACACTGGTAGTGGGCTTATATTTGTAAACTCCATGTCAAGTCTAATGTAGATAGCAGTTTGCACCTTTTTATTTACCCCATTGATACTGCAAAGGGGAGGGTAGTAATAGTTCTTAAGTTTGGGAAGCTTTATCTTTTCCACATTCAATGACTGGAGCGCTAAAACACAATAGTTTTTCTCCAGAACATGACTTTCAAAAGATAACAGGTTAGTGGAAATAGATCTCGCGTTCCACTGAAAACACTGTGAAAAGGTTGTTTTGGTCTAACTCCATAGCAGACTGTATTTACAGGCATAACTATAGTTATGCAGATTATTATCGTTCCCGATATTTTGACACTCTTATACATAGTCATGCACGTATATTTAGTCATGAACACAATTGGTAATATCCGTGCAGAAGTAGGTGGGTGGTAGTGACCTGGAATGTCAGGTAAATTGCCGCTGATAACATTAAGAAACCGGAGTAATAACACATAAACATTTTTAGTCATCAAATAATGATTTAAATACAAAGTATTTCTGACAACAGAACCACAAGTCCATTGCAAAATATTGTTTTAAATATTTTAAACATTTTCATGAGAATCTAACTATACAAAAATCAGTTTTAAAAGTTTAAACATCAGAAGTATAAATTATAGGAAGGTGGAAGGAGGGAGTGGGGAACACAGAGTCCAGCCGGTGATGACAGCACAGTCAGTAGAACCATGGGGGCGGGAAAGGCGGAGGGTAGAACCCTGGGCTGTGATGGTGAAGAGAGGGGGCTGATCGCCTCCGTGGCTTCTCCCAGAACAGGCGGTGCAGATGCCTCCCAAGGGTACTGGCCAGCACGCTCGCTCCTCTGGCTGTTGGATGGATCTCATCTGCAGTCAGGTGCCTGTTGTCTGTAGCATGCAGATTGTGGTAGCTTACAAAATCGATATTTTTCTCAGACAAGAGTCTGAATTTTGTCATGGCATTGAATAATTCTCTTTTCGTGTCAAGGGCTTTATTTCTCACTGGCGCAGCCAGACTTACTACTATTTTTGCTGTTGGAAATAAAGCCTTTTTCCATGTTGATACTGCATTCTGCTGGTACTTTTGATTTCACGTCTTCGATTCCAGCGTGAAGAACAATGCAGTCTGGTTCTGGATGCAGATTTTCTTTGGCGTCTTTAAGAACTGTACTGCATTGCTCGATGGTATGGAGCTTCCTTGTCGCCACCTGCAAACCGTAGGATCGTCCCAGTCGCTTTCCGTCCACTTTGCTCATGACAGAGTCATGCAGAATGAGCACTCGCGGTAGATCTTTAGAAGGCTGGGTCTTCTTGTCATCCCGTGTTTTCAATGTTGCGTCACGATGTTTAACGACGTCATTCTTTGAACAATTTTTCTTTTTTCAGCAGAGATGTGTTTTTTTTTTTTTATGGTGACTTTACGCATTCGGCGTAGGTGGTAGGCCTATATTTTGCATCAGCGTGGCCACCGGCATCAGTCTGGCATCCAGACCTCGTGGTGGAAGGTGAAGCAGCATCAGCATAAGATGGGTAAGGCTGATCCTCTGTTTGCGTTCCAGAACTTTTACGATTTACATCACCACTTCTCATTAATTTAATCAAAACATTTTGCTTCTGAACGACTGACTCAAGCGTAGAAATCTTTTCACACAGTGTAACGATCACCTCTTCTAGTCTGTTGATCTTTTCAAGCGTAGGGTCTTTCGCAGAGTCGTGGGCTTGTCCACTGTCATTCTTGTCACCAATTGGAGCTTTCAAACGGTTGTCAGTCGTCTCAAAAGATTTTTCTTCCCAATTAACAGTTTGAATGGCTTTCGATTTTGATTTTACATTCGAAAACATCGAGGATGACTTACGATCACCAGTTTTCAATCTTAGAGATGATCTGGTCATCTTCAGAACATAATTTTCCAAAATTTGATGTCTAGCCAAAAATACTGGACTTACAACACATCCGCCATCTTGCTTCATGCTGTGTGAATTCATGTCACGTTATTCCCTCTCTGTCTTCTATTGTTACCATCAGGTTGGACAAAATAGGCAGTGTGCATAGTTTACTCGGACCCCGCCGTACGCCGCCCGTCTGGGAGAAAAACCCTACTGCTCCGGTTCATCTCTTTTCCAGCTTACTGGCGACGGCCAAAGCGGTGCATAGTGCACCCGGCCCGACCCGTGTGTAGAGAGCCGTGATTTTGCCGGTCGTGCAAACCGTACGTTTCCCGGCCGTCCGGGTGAAGGGACCGAACACATCCTCTGTTTTTGTGTTTTTATTTTACCTTATTTATCTTTCTTTCCAACATGGACGATGAAAAACTCATCGCTGCCGTGAGCCTCATATCATTGATTGACACAAAAAGTGACAAGAATCATACCAACAGAGATATTCTCTCTGCTGCATAGCACGAGAAGTGGAAGAAAATTATTCCCATTGTTGTCAATGTAGGATTTAAACGTGCATATTAAAAAGAAGAACATGGTAAATAGTAAGAAATGCTATCTTCTTTTTTTTTTCCATCAAATGAACAAAAGTGTTATATAAC
>CM031617.1:52750079-52757579 GCA_018398815.1 Conus ventricosus | reverse complement strand
TATTCACTGGGTTCTCCAGTGGGCCTGAAGGAAAGGCGATCGTGTCAGGTGACCGTCACGGGAAGGTGACCGTCAGCCTGCAGGCAGAGTACAGCGACCATTCAGTCGTCCCTGTTCTGAGGAATGAATGGAAGGCTTCGGCCTATTGAGTGATTCGCACCTTGTTATCTATAGAGGTAGTAAATACTTGAAGCCTCAGTCCTGGCTGTAGAGAAGTCCAGGCTGTTTGTACAATGGGTAGCTTCGGGGAATCGAACATGAGTTTTGAATAGGAGGTTATGCATTAACCACTGGGTGCCCAAGTCTTTGTTGGCGCTAGCAGCTGTGGTGTGTGTGTATGTGTAGGTGACTATTGATTCCATTGGTGGAATAAAAATAATTTGGGGAAATTTTTAAAACAAATCTTTTGTGATGGTTTTGTCCCCAGTGTTTCCCCTTTTGGGTTTTGACCCATTTAAACTCGGGTTCTCTCTTTCTTTGAGAACGTTTTTAAAGGTGTTTGGAAAACCGGGAAGTGTGGGGCTCATTTAAAGGGGAAAAGTAAACTCGCCCGCCCTTGCGGGGGGGTTTAAAGAAAATAAAGCTGAAGCAGAGGTTAGCTGTGCCTTGTTTTCCCCGGGGGGGGAAACTTTAAGACAGTGGAGGTTGCGAACCCTCGGACCCGACGACGAGAAAAAATTGTCACCCGTGGGGGGGACGGAAAAACGGCAAGACGTGACCCCCTGTTGGACCCTAGACGGGGAAGCCCCAACAACGGTGGGGTGTTTGCACCCAGAAAAGACCTGGGGGGAGGGCCAAAAGGGAAAAGCCCTTTGTGGGAGGGCGAAGTGTGGTGGAGCCCGGGGGAGATTTGGGTGGAGGGTGCGACTAAGCAACGTTGCCTTTCCCCCAAAACGGGGGGTTTTGGCCCAATCGGGGGAAAACAAGGGTTGGGGCCGTTTAAAAGCTCTTTGGTCGCACAGTGGGGAGAGAAAAAAACTGACGGTAAAACCAAGGGAAATGCTGGCTTTTTGGGACCTTTTTTGGGCCAAATTTAAAAGTTTTGCAAACAAAAATAGGGAATATTGTCTTCCTGGCTAATGAAGAGAAATTAAAGGGAAAAGGGGATGCGAATTTATGAATTGCTGTTGATGTTTCCATTTTTTTAAAGGGTTACAGATAGTTGTGTTTTGTTTGACGGGTGGGGGCTCGGAGTCAAGTTAAAAAAATTTGGGTATTTTCAAAAAATGTTAGGGGGTTTTCCCCCGTCCCCTTTGTGCGGGCCCGATGTGGGGGCGGGAGTGCTTTGTCCCAAACGAGAGCGTTTTTTGGGGTTGTGAAAGCGAAATACTTCTGTTTTAAAAATCCCCCTCCCCCCGCATTGAAAAAATAAATTTTTAAAATAACGGGGGGGAGAAACGGAAACCCGTCAAAAAAGGGGGCCCGGGTCGTGGGGATGAACAAAAATGACCAAATAAGTAAAATTTTAAATTCTGGGTTTTTTTCAATTCCGGGGGATTTGAAATCTTTTCAAAATTGGGGAAAACCCAAGATTTTTTGTTTTTTTTGGGGAAAACGTTTTTCATGTGTTGTTTTGTTTTGATCTTTTTTTTCAGGGAGGGGTTTGTGTTTAAACCCTTGCTTGATTTGGTTGCTTTTGGGGTTTGTTTGTGTGTAGCACAACTTTTTAAACCCCTTTTACAAGTGAACGTGTGGTATCTCGCTTGTTACTGGGGTTGTAATTTAAATAGCTGATCGAAAGGGTTTTGATAGCTTCAGAATGTCGACTGAAGGGGGTGCTGGACAATGGGGGCCGCTGAAAAGATTTGGGCCTCATAGGAAGGAAAACCCTTTTGGACCCAAAGGGCCGGAACTGAAGGCAAATTTTAGTGAGAACTGGCCCCCTGTAAACGGCCCCGAAAATCAAAGGGAAAAAACAAGAGAGAGAAAAGAACGGGGAAAAAGAGGAAAAGGAAAAAAGAACGGGAAAAAGAGGGGAGGGGAAAAAAAGAACGGGGAAAAAGGAGGGGAGAGAAAGAGAACGGGGAAAAAAAAAAGGAGGGGAAAAAAGAGAACGGGGAAAAAAGGAGGGGAAAAAAGAGAACGGGAAAAAGGGAGACACCGCTTTACATTTCCGCCCCTTTTTGAGGGCCCTTTTGAAAGGGAAACAAAAAAAGGGTTACAAAATTTGTAATCCAATATTTTTTTTTTGCTGTTTGTCCCGAGCGGGCATGTTCCCCAAAATTTTGTACTAAATTAACAATGGAAAATTAAATTCCCCAAAAATTGGGCGTCATTTTTGGGGCAATATTTTTTGTTTGTTGTCATTGTTTTAATAATTGCCCTGACCACTTGCGTAAAAAGCTTTCATGCGGCCCATCTATTTTATCTACCCAAAAAATAAAACCCCGTCGAGTTTGGTATTAAAAAAATTGTTGGGAATTCCCAATTTAGTCATCCAAAAAGTGCAGATTTATTACATTTTTTATGACAATAACTAATTAAAACAAACCTTCAGCCCCATTTTTAATGGCCGCCCAAACCCTTTCCGAACGCATTGGCCCGCCAACCAGCTAGGGGACGAAGACATTTAGTTGGCCAATACAGTGCGGGTTTGCTGGCTGGTGGGGGGCGGCCTCAGAAAACCTTCCTTTTCCCCCAACCCGCATTCCCCAGCTTGGTCTCTGCACCGTAAAACTCCCCTTTCGATCAAAACAAGTAAATTGCTCCCGAAAGCCCTTGGAGAGAGAAAGGGAACGGGGAAAAACTGGGGAGAACGGGAAAAAGAGGAAAAAGAAAAAAGAAGGAAAAGGGGGAGAGAGAACGGGAAAAAAGGGGGGAAAAAAAAGAGAACGGGAAAAAAGAGAGAGAAAGGGGGAAGGGGGAAAAAGAGGAGAGAGAAAGAGAACGGGAAAGAAAAAGAAGAGAGAAAGAGAAAGATAAAGGGATTTTGATTAGAAAAATTTTTAAAAATTTGGGGAAAAAACGGGGCGGGGACCAAAACCCCAATTTAATTTTCACCACAAGTCAGTCCCTTTTTCCCAAAATGCCCAAAGGGGCGTTTAATCCGGACCAATTTTGAGGATTTCATTTTGGGAATTTTTAAAGGTTTTTCCCAAAAATCAGGGTTTTCCCGAAGAACGGTGGGCCACAAAATTTTTCGGCCTCTGACAAAAACCCCAAAACTAAAGGGGTGCTTTTTTTTGCTTACCACCCGGGAAAAAAAGAAAGTTTTGAAACGGGGTGCGCCGATGCTTTTGTTTCAAGGTCCCCGGAACCCCCGGGGGGGTTAAAGGAAAAAAAATTCGGAAAAACCCTTGTAAAACAGGGGGCGACCCCAAGTACAGTTTTCCCTTTATGGCTTAGGGCTCCCTT
This sequence comes from Conus ventricosus, assembly GCA_018398815.1. Taxonomy (NCBI): domain Eukaryota; kingdom Metazoa; phylum Mollusca; class Gastropoda; order Neogastropoda; family Conidae; genus Conus; species Conus ventricosus. Next base: position 52,754,225 of record CM031617.1, on the reverse strand, counting down.
TGACAAAAAGGAAAAGGGTTGGGAACATCGAACAAACTTTGGGGAAACTTTTGAGGGAGGGGGAATTTGTTTTAAAAAAGCAAATTCTCTCCACTTTTCGGAAGGGTCTCAAAAATTTTTTCTTGCGGAAAGAGAAATTTGGAAATTTAGAGGGGTTAGTGAAAAAATTGCCCGACAGGATGAATCTGCCCATGTCAGCGAATGGGGTGAAGGGATCGAAACCCTTTGACCCTTTTGCCCCCCCCCCACAGTCAAAGGGGTGATTCGCCGCTCCCCACAAACCCGGAGGGGAACCGCAGTTAAAACGCAATTTTAAGTCCCGTTGGAACATTGGGACCAAGAGAAGTTAAAAGTAAAGCCGTTTCAAAAGTGGGGGGGGAGGGTCTTTTCGCCCCAAAGGGCTGTAGCGGGGTTTCGAAAAAACTCGGTTTTTGCTGTTATACAATTCAACAGGAAGGCAGATGCCCCCCACCCAATTTCTAGGGGATTTTTAAACGGGGGCCGGGGGGGACCTGCTTTTAGACACAGGGGGACATAGCGGCAATGGAGGGGGCCCCGGTTTTTTTTGAGAAAAAACAGATATACCGGGGGAAAAACCCCCGGGGTCCCTTTTGCAAAATGGAAAATTAAACGGTTTCCCTTTTGGCCCCCTGTCAAAGTAGAGTCAGGTTTGTCAGGGGAAATCTCACTGCAGCCCGTGCAAAACAAACTTCCCTATCCAGCTTTTTTTAGGGGGGTTTAACCCCCCGAACCCCAACCAGGCTGCCCTCAAGAGGGGAAAGCAAGGGCAGTGCAGGGGAAGGTAAACCCCGAACGCAAATGGAGTGCACGGCAGTGGTAGCGTAGGGCCCTGAATGGCCGTGGTGGGGGCAGTAGGCCCTGGAGGGGGCCGTTTTGTGGGCAGGAGCCGAGGCCAAGGGGTGGCCGTCGTGGCGGTGCCCGGGGCCCGGTGGGGCCCTAAATGGTGGTTTTTTTAAAAAATTTTGGTTTGGGGTTGTCGTGGTAGTCCCAAAATGTAGGGAGCCCGGGGGCGGCCTCCCGGGCGGGGGCCCAAAAATGACCACAGAGAAAATGGAACCAGAGCTGGGTTGGGGCCGGGAGGCAGAAAAATGCATGGCAAGAAGGTCAAGGAGACCACCATCGTTTGGGAAAAGCCAAGAATAGTCAGCTCCCCGGGGAGCCCCAGCCCTGTTTGGGGAAAAGGAACAAAAAAGGCCCCAAGTATGGGCAATTTGGGGCCCCCCAGTTGGGGTTTGAAAACCCAAAGGGTTTTCCCCAGAGAGAAAAAAATCCCGGGTTTGGAAAAAAGATTAGTGAGGGATCATCTTTTAACATTTTTAAAAGGGGAGAGTTTGTCGTCGCAGTGCATGGGTGCGACAGGCTAAAGAGGATCGCGCCAAATTTTTTCGCCCCTTTTGGACAAAAAAGGTGAAGGTGTGCTGACCTCTCTTTTAAAACCTGGGAAAGGCAAACTATTGCCCCCGGTACAAATTTGGGCCCCCACAAACGGCGGTCCCAAAAAAAGTGGGGGGGGATTTGGTCAAGGGAGGAAAAGGGTGTCTCCCGGGTGTTCTGGGTTTTGGGGGGTGGTGGGTGGGGCCCGTCATCTGTTCCAGCAGGGTACTGGGTAAATAAAGTTTTCTGGCCCGGGGGTGTTATTGATTTTGATTGCCCGTATTAAAGGGGGGGGTTGGCTTATGTTTATGTGTTAAAATTTTTCATTTTTTTATATATGTTTACCTGAAAGGCCCTTTTTGTTCATTGCCCCTTTTGGGGTGGGGTTTATTTCATCTACGTTTATGATTTTTCTTTTTTTTTTTTGGGTTGGGATCTATTTTTTCTAGGAATTTTTTGTTCATGATGGGGAAATTTCCTTATTTGTGGAAAAAAAAGGGTAAATGTTTTAATTTTATATTGTGTTGGACCGGTGACAGTTTTTTGGGGCCCCCCCCCCTGAAAAAAAATTTTTTGTTTCGTAGGGTGGGGCCCCACGCCTTAATTTGAATCGGTTTTCCTAGGGGGATTGTGGCCCCCCCCCTGAATTTGATTTTTATGTTTAGGAGGCGGGCCACACACCTGAAATTTTAGTCTTTATTAAACAGGGAAAAGGCCATACTCCTGGATTGGGTCTTGGGTCAAACATGGTTTCCTTTTAAAAGTGAATGGAATGATTTAAATTAAAATTTTATGGGGAAAGCTGTTAGCTAACGGGTATGGGGCAAGGGTTTTTGATTGTAAGTGAGCCAGGTTTTAAAAGATAAAAATTTTGCACAGTCGTTATTCTGACCCCAAAAAGGGGTGATTTTTTGGAAATTACCTGAAATTTTCTTTGGTTTAATTGGGGCATTAACCCCGTTAGAGATGTTGTGAATGATGCTTGAAAACATGGGGTTTTTTAATGTTATATCACCCATGCAACTGAGGGGGTTTTTTTAACCAAATTTGGGGAAATTCGTCCCGGGGAAATGTTTTTTTGGGAAAAACATTCTTAAAGGAAAGGGGGGGTCATTAGTTCGGGGGGGAATGTTCTCGGCATTTTGGCAAAATTAGGGTATTTTGCTGTTGGGGAGAGCACGTTCCCTTGGGGCTTTAAGTGTTGGGGATTCCGGCATCAACCCGGGGGGGTTTCCCCCAGTGTATACTGAAAGGGAAAGGGGGAGTACTGGGGAAATGTTTTGCAGGGCCAAGGGATATTGACCAAAGGGGTTGCCCCCTGGGCCGGGCCTGGGTCGGAGTGTCCAGTTTTCCCCCCCCTGGCTGGTATCCCCGGGTTCTCCCGTGGGGCCTGAGGGAAAAGGGGATCGTGTCAGGGGACCGTCCCGGGGAAAGGGGACCGTTTAGCCTGCAGGGGAGTTTCCGCGACCATTCAGTCGTCCCGTTCGAGGAAAGAATGGAAAGGGTTCGGCCAAATTTAGTGATTCGCCCTTGTTATCTAAGAGGTTTGAAATAAATTTTAAGCCTTTAGTCCTGGCTGTAGGAAATCCAGGGTGTTGGAAAAAATGGGGGGCTTCGGGGGAATTTGAACATGGGTTTTAATAGGAGGTTATGCCCCTTAACCACGGGGGCCCCCGTCTTTGTTGGGGCCCACCCGCTGTGGTTGTGTTTTATGTGTAGGGGACTAGTGATTTTCCCTTTGGGGTAAAAATAACTTGGGGATTTTTTTGTACCCAAATTTGTGTGATGTTTTGTGGGGCCCGGGATTCCATTTGGGTTTAGCCAGTTAAAAATCGGGGTTTTTCCCTTTCTTTGAACCCAATATAAGGGGCTTGGGGAAAAACCCGGGAAATTTGGGGCTAAATTAAGGGGAAAGGGGAAATCGCCCGGGTTTTCTGAGGGGTCAAGAAAATTTCAGGGGTGAAGCAGAGGGGTTTTCTTTTTGCCTTGTTTTTTCCCGGGGGGGGACAAAAACCGGGGGTTGCTGAAACCTCGGAGCCGACGACGAGAAGAAAAATTTTTCCCGGGGTGGGACCCGGGCGACGGCAAACGGACAGCCTGTTGGAGCCTAGACGGGACGCCCGACAACGGGGGGTTTTGCCCCCAAAAAGCCGTGGGAGAGGCCGAAAGCCCTTTCCGTGGGAGAGGGCGAAGTTGGGTGGAGTCCGGGGGACCGGTTTTGAGGGGGCGACCCAAGCTACGTTGCCCGTGCCCCCAATGGGATTTGGCCCAAAACGGGGGGACACAACGGTTTTGGCAGCTTTTAGCTCGTTTGGGCCCCCCAGTGGGAAAAGAGAAACGACGGTCCAACCAAGGAAAACGGGGAAGTTTGGACCTTTAAATTTCTTTAAAATTAAAAAGGTTTCAAACGGAATAGTTTGGGAAAAAATTTTTTTTGGCAAAAGAAAAAAGATAATTGGGGGAAAGGGGGATCATTTTTGAGATTGGGCTGTATGATGTTTTCATTGTTGTTTTTAAACAGAAAAATTTTTTTTGTTTGGACGGGTGGGGGGGTCGGGGGTTTAAGTTAAAATTAAAGTATGTTAAATTTTTTATGAAATGGGTTTTTGGGTTTCCCCCTCACCTTTGTCGGGGGCCCCATGTGGGGTGACAGAGGCGTGTTTTTTTGCTAGGGGAGCGCAATTTTGGTTGTTTACAAACGGGAAAAACTTTGTCATAAAACCCCCCGCATTCCCCGAATATGAAAAATAT
>CM031617.1:52747926-52749079 GCA_018398815.1 Conus ventricosus | reverse complement strand
AAGAAATGATAGTTTCACTGTCAAACTCCGTGCAGCAGAATCACCCACCCCCGCTTTGCCATCGCATCCGACCCTCCATCCTCTCTCTCTCTCTCTCTCTTCTCTCTCTCTCTCTCTCTCTCTCTCTCTCTCTCTCTGTGTGTGTCTCTCGCTCTCTCTCTCTCTTCTCTCTCTCTCTTCTCTCTCTCTCTCTCACACAGACACACACAGACACACACACACACACACACACACACACACCACACACACACACACACAACCACCACACACACACATGTTCTCGGTGAAGGAAATGGGCTGTGCCAAGGTTTGACACTTTGAGTCCTATTTTTCTGTGTCGGTTAATAGCTTTGTTAACCCACGTGGTCAAGCGTATTGTATGAGGCGAATTTATCATATGGAGCTGCACATCTGGCGCTATTTTGGGATTCCACATGATTTTAACTTTTAAAAACGTGCGTCGGCCAATCTTACAAGCCAGCGCGGGCACGCGCACGTACATAAATACACACACACGCGCGCGCGCGCGCGCGCGCACGCACGCACACGCACACATATACACACACATAAACAAGCAAACACACACACACATACAAACACACACTCACACACACTCACACACACACACACACACACTCACACACACACACACACACACACACACACACACACACACACACTGACAGAGAGGAGAGGAGAGGAGAGAGGAGAGAGAGAGGAGGAGAGAGAGAGAGAGAGAGAATGGACAGAAAGACAAACAGAGAGACTGACAAAAAAGACACAGACAGACAGGCAGACAGACAGAGAGCGCACGTACCTGCATACTCGAACGACTAGCTCAAGTGCAGAATTAGGTGACATTTATGACACTTACCTCCACGATCACTTGTTCAATGTCAATGCCTGTAATAATTCACCCAAGGACGGCGATCAGACCCCCCCCCCCCCCCCCCCCCCCCCCCCCACCCCCCCCCCCCCCCCCCCCCCCCCCCCCCCCCCCCCCCCGCCCCAGCCCCCATCTCCCCATCCCCCGCTTCGTAGATTCGGGAGAACCATAAGCGCAGTTTAGAGATCTCAGTGACTTAGTGACTCAACTTCTTCATGTTTGGAATGACTCGCTCTGGGACATTTAGAGATTTGCACATAACTTACA
>CM031617.1:52735426-52740426 GCA_018398815.1 Conus ventricosus | reverse complement strand
TTGTGACTTTTGTTTTTCTAATATGATCTCTCTTTTTTTCTTTTCGTTCGTTCTTTCTTTCTTTCTTTCTTTCTTTCTTTCTTTCTTTGTCTTTCCCTTTTCTTTTTTCTTTTCTTTTTTTCTTCTTTTTCAGGACGTGACTATTTCCCTTCGTGTTGATAGCCCTTTCAAAGATCTGTGCGTTCGGCAGGGCTTTCAAAGTAACTATTAACAAAGAAACACCTTTCCCATACTGAATTAGGCAGGATAGACACAACCTCATGGGGGGGGGAGGGAGGAAGTGGGGACAGGTGGGTTTGACCAGTCACTAGGGGAGAGGTGAGGTGACCAATCACTTGGAGGAGCGGCGGGGTGACCAATCACTTGGAGGAGAGGTGGGGTGACCAATCACTAGGGGAGAGGCGGGGTGACCAATCACTAGGGGAGACGTGGGGTGACCAATCACTAGGGGAGACGTGGGGTGACCAATCACTTGGAGGAGAGGTGGGGTGACCAATCACTAGGGGAGAGGCGGGGTGACCAATCACTAGGGGAGAGGCGGGGTGACCAATCACTAGGGGAGAGGCGGGGTGACCAATCACTAGGGTAGAGGCGGGGTGACCAATCACTAGGGGAGAGGCGGGGTGACCAATCACTAGGGGAGAGGCGGGTGAGCAATCACTAGGGGAGAGGCGGGGTGACCAATTACTACGGGAGAGGCGGGGTGACCAATCACTAGGGGAGAGGCGGGGTGACCAATCACTAGGGGAGAGGCGGGGTGACCAATCACTAGGGGAGAGGCGGGGTGACCAATCACTAGGGTAGAGGCGGGGTGACCAATCACTAGGGGAGAGGCGGGGTGACCAATCACTAGGGGAGAGGTGGGGTGACCAATCACTAGGGGAGAGGGGGGTGACCAATCACTAGGGGAGAGGCGGGGTGACCAGTCACTAGGGGAGAGGCGAGGTGACCAATCACTACGGGAGGGCGGGGTGACCAATCACTAGAGGAGAGGTGGGGTGACCAATCACTAGGGGAGAGATGGGGTGACCAATCACTAGGGGAGAGGTGGGGTGACCAATCACTAGAGGAGAGGCGGGGTGACCAATCACTAGGGGAGAGGCGGGGTGACCAATCACTAGGGGAGAGGTGGGGTGACCAATCACTAGTGGAGAGGCGGGGTGACCAATCACTAGGGGAGAGGCGAGGTGACCAATCACTAGAGGAGAGGTGGGGTAACCAATCACTAGGGGAGAGGCGGGGTGACCAATCACTAGGGGAGAGGCGGGGTGACCAATCACTAGGGGAGAGGCTGAGTGACCAATCACTAGGGGAGAGGTGGGGGGACCAATCACTAGGGGAGAGGCGGGGTGACCAATCACTAGGGGAGAGGCGGGGTGACCAATCACTAGGGGAGAGATGGGGTGACCAATCACTAGGGTAGAGGCGGGGTGGCCAATCACTAGGGGAGAGGCGGGGTGACCAATCACTAAAGGAGAGGCGGGGTGACCAATCACTAGGGGAGAGGCGGGGTGACCAATCACTAGGGGAGAGGCTGGGTGACCAATCACAAGGGGAGAGGTGGGGTGACCAATCACTAGGGGAGAGGCTGAGTGACCAATCACTAGGAGAGAGGCGGGGTGACCAATCACTAGTGGAGAGGCGGGGTGACCAATCACTAGGGGAGAGGTTGAGTGACCAATCACTAGGGGGAGAGGTGGGGTGACCAATCACTTGGAGGAAAGGTGGGGTGACCAATCACTAGGGGGAGAGGTGGGGTGACCAATCACTAGGGGAGAGGCGGGGTGACCAATCACTAGGGGAGAGGCGGGGTGACCAATCACTAGGGGAGAGGCGAGGTGACCAATCACTAGGGGAGAGGCGGGGTGACCAATCACTAGCGTAGAGGCGGGGTGACCAATCACTAGGGGAGAGGCGGGGTGACCAATCACTAGGGGAGAGGCAGGGTGACCAATCACGAGAGGAGAGGCGGAGTGACCAATCACTAGGGGAGAGGCGGGGTGACCAGTCACGAGGGGAGAGGTGGGGGGACCAATCACTACGGGAGAGGTGGGGTGACCAATCACTAGAGGAGAGGCAGAGTGACCAATCACTAGGGGGAGAGGTGGGGTGACCAATCACTAGGGGGAGAGGTGGGGTGACCAATCACTAGGGGAGAGGCGGGGTGACCAATCACTAGGGGAGAGGCGGGGTGACCAATCACTAGGGGGAGAGGTGGGGTGACCAATCACTAGGGGAGAGGCGGGGTGACCAAACACTAGAGGAGAGGTGGGGTGACCAATCACTAGGGGAGAGGCGGGGTGACCAATCACTAGGGGAGAGGCGGGGTGACCAATCACTAGGGGAGAGGTGGGGTGACCAATCACTAGGGTAGAGGCGGGGTGACCAATCACTAGGGTAGAGGCGGGGTGACCAATCACTAGGGGGAGAGGTGGGGTGACCAATCACTAGGGGAGAGGCAGGGTGACCAATCACTAGGGGAGAGGTGGGGTGACCAGTCACGAGGGGAGAGGCGGGGTGACCAATCACTAGGGGAGAGGTGGGGTGACCAATCACTAGAGGAGAGGTGGGGTGACCAATCACTAGGGGAGAGGCGGGGTGACCAATCACTAGCGGAGAGGCTGAGTGACCAATCACTAGGGGAGAGTTTGGGGTGACCAATCACTAGGGGAGAGGCTGAGTGACCAATCACTAGGGGAGAGGCTGAGTGACCAATCACTAGGGGAGAGGCGGGGTGACCAATCACTAGGGGAGAGGCTGAGTGACCAATCACTAGGGGAGAGGCGGGGTGACCAATCACTAGGGAGAGGCTGAGTGACCAATCACTAGGCGAGAGGCGGAGTGACCAGTCACTGGACAATTCATCCTGCCTTTGTAGGTGGTCGTGCGAACCATCGCTATTAGTCAGGACTTGAAATCAAGCAGGGTAATATGAACCGAGTACCATGCTGCCCGCAAGGAATACACGATAATCTCTCCCCTCTCCCTGCCCCACCCCCTCCATCTCACCCCTCACGCCCATCCTCACCCCTACCCCAATTAAAAAACGAGCACAACCCCAGCCCGTTGAAAAGAGAGAGAGAGAGAGAGTGAGAGAGAGCATGTAATCTTGGACAATGATTCGTGTACGTACACATACGCGCACGCGCGCGCGCGCGCCGTGCATGTGTGGGATGGTGTTGTGTGGATGTGTCTGTGTGTGGGGTGGGGTGGGGTGGGGGTGGGGGAAGGATGTGAAGGTGGTAGCAGAGACGGGAAGGAAGATGCGCGTGACCCCGCGCGTGCGTGCTTGCGTCTGCACATGAACAGAAAGATGGTGGGGAAAGAGATGGAGGAGGGGAGAAGGGGGGGGAGGGGGGAGGGAGGTGCCAGAGGGACACAGACGATGGGGGTGGGAGGAGGGGGGGGGGGGGGCGACTGTTTTCCATTCAGCGACATCTGGCGCTGTTACTGAATCGATGGAGAAAAAACACGCGAAACACACTCTGCACGCTGAGAACTCCTCGTTTTTCACGTACTCAGAAAGTTTTGTTTTGTTTTGTCTTGTTTTGTTTTGATTTGTCTTGTTTTGTTTTGTTTTGTTTTTGTCCATCGTCCATCCATGCAGACATGAGTGTTTCTTGCGCACAAAAGATGCACAATCCGTGCCTCACGCTGTCTCAAACCTACGCGAACAATTGAAATCAATAGTGATTGTGTGTGTGTGTGTGTGTGTGTGTGTGTGCGTGCGTGCGTGCGTGCGTGCGTGCGTGCGCGCGCGCGTGCGTGTGTGCGTGCGTGCGTGCGTGCGTGCGTGTGTGTGTGTGTATGTGTGTGTGTGTGTGTGTGTGTGTGTGTGTGTGTGTGTGTGTGTGTGTGTAAGTGCGTGTGTGCGTGTAGCTATTATCATTATAATCATCATTGTTATTATTATTGCTGTTGTTGTTGTTGTTGTTGTTATCATTATTATTGCTGTTGTCATCATTATCATCATTATCATCATTATCATCATCATCATCATCAATATCAACATCATCATCATTGTAATGTAGCTGCTATAACCACAATAATGTCACTACCCTCTAACTCCTTCCCCTTCTTCTGTTACTAACGTCATTATCATTACCACAGAAACCATTATCTTGTTATCTTGTTACTAACGTCATTATTATTACCACAGAAACCATTATCTTGACACTAACGCCATTATTATTATTACCACAGAAACCATTATCTTGTCACTAACGTCAGCACTATTACCACAATAACCATTATCATTATTGTAACTATCCTCTAACCCTCACCTTCCCCTTCTTCTGTGACTAACGTCATTATTATTACCACAGAAACCATTATCTTGTCACTAACGTCAGCACTATTACCACAACAACCATTATCATTATTGTAACTACCCTCTAACCCCTCTCCTTCCCCTTCTTCTGTGACTAACGTCATTATTATTACCACAGAAACCATTATCTTGTTATCTTGTTACTAACGTCATTATCATTACCACAGAAGCCATTATCTTGTTACTAATGTCATTATCATTACCACAGAAGCCATTATCTTGTTACTAACGTCATTATTATTACCACAGAAACCATTATCTTGTTACCAACGTCATCATTATTATTATTATTACCACAATAACCATTATCATTGTTGTAACTATCCTCTAACTGCTGTCCTTCCCCTTCTTCTGTTACTAACGTCATTGTTATTACTACAATTACCATTATCATTATTGTTATTATTGTGGCGGTTTTGTTGGGGGTTTTTTGCCGCTGGGCTCTGCAGTCAGGAAATAGGGGCTGGTGCACCCATGGGAACGCTCCTGTGGAGGTTCTGTCGTGTCACATCCAGTGGCCATTGCATGGCCCCATGGCATCTGCCAGGGAGCAATTATGTCCCTTGACGTCTTAATGGAAAGCTCTGTGCGTGCCTGCGTTTCAAGGGTGGTGCAGGATTGCTCCCAGCTGGTTTGTTCGGCAGTTGAGGACAGTACTTCTCTGGGTCCC
>CM031617.1:52712926-52720426 GCA_018398815.1 Conus ventricosus | reverse complement strand
AAAGTTCTCCCACGTGCCTAATTTGCAGATGACTTTGTGAGATTTGTTCAAGAAATCACCGACGTCGTTCGTAACTTTGTCTCCACGTCAGCAATTTCACAGAATCTAAACGGCGAGTGCAGGAATCTTGTGCAGTAATTTTGTGCTACCTTTTGCGCTTTACATATTGACTGCTAACTTTCATGCAGATTTGTCCATGAGCACATATGTTTGTGTTAATTTAGCAATATGCTTCGTGGTCCATACACAACCACTGCCTTGTTGGAGAAACCTGATCAGTAAATTAACCAATTAGAATTCAGTCTCGTGACACGAGTCCAACCAATCACAGCTTCTCTTCTTTGTTTCTACTTACGATTTTCATGCACTTAAAAAAGAAAAAAGAATTTTACCTCACTCAATCGACTGCGCACAGACCGTCACCATTAAATCGCAGCTCTCCTTATTTTGGTTTGATACACTCAACATTTTCTTTGAAGTAACGTCTACTTTATTTTTCATCTTGTAGGCCTACCTACGAAGTGACTGTAAAATTCCAAACTAAGAATTCCAGTGCCACTACCTATCATAGACTGCTGCATCGCTGAACTGACAATGAATGGAACAAATAAGTCCCTCAGAATAATTCCAGATTCAGTCAGAAGTTCTTAGTTCCGTGTTCTTTTCAAATAGACTGGTCGAGTTGGTCTTAGTTCCATAGGCTAGTTTGTATCAATATATTTGAATTTTGCTTTCCAAAATTTCGAGAAAAAAAAACAAAGTCAGTTGAGATATATTTTTACAAACCGAAGTAGAAACGAAAACGCGCTCAGTAATATCAGAAATTTCTTGTTAGTTCATTAACTTTACAGAAAGCGCTATATATTTTCAAGTTTTTCGCACTATAGTTGGAATATTCAATGCATTCTGATGATCGGGGTTCGATCCTTAGCAAAAACAGTCGGGAAAGAGAAGACGTCTGTTTTCCTCTGAGTTATCACCTCAGCGGAATTCACTCTCCTCCAAGGCCTTGGGATGGATAATAGTTTTCTATTTCTTCATAAAGAAATGTTTATATGACACACTCAGAGAAATGATTATGCACTTACTGTTCTAGCTTTTTTCTGTTCACTCACAAAGAAAAGCGTATATTTATTTGACACACTCGAAGAAATGATAATACTCTTACTGTTGTAGTTTTATTTTCTATTCACTCATAAAGAAATGTTTATGTCTACATGACACTCGAAGAAATGATGATAATCTTACCGTACTAGTTTTATTTCTATTCATTCATAAAGAAATGTTTATGCCTACATGACACACTCGGATAAATGATGATAATCTTACAGTCCCTAGTTTATTTTTGAATTCACTCATAAAAAAACTTTAATTGACACACTCGACCCTTTTTTTATCCCGCCATTAAGGCAGCCATACTCCATCTTCGGGGAAACTCGACGAAATGATAATACTCTTACTGTTGTTTTTTTATTTTCTATTCACTCATAAAGAGATGTTTATGTCTGTGTGACACTAGAAGAAATGATGATAATCTTACCGTGCTAGTTTTATTTCTATTCATTCATAAAGAACTGTATATGCAAAGTAAATCGGTCACTTTTTTGACATGACATGACCATTCTTGCCATCTACAATTAATCAATCTATTCCGAAATGTCTGAACAAATCCATTTATGTCCCCAAACATCTGTTGTAGCCAAGCATTTCCAAACCAAAGTTCATATAATTTAGTCCTCACCTTTGAAACCCTTTTTTCCCCTCCTGCATTCAAATTATATAACATGTTACATGCTTTCCTGGGCAACCTTGAAATATCCATTTGCGATATTTTCAACCAATAACGTATGCAATTTGTTGCAGAATTCAAGTATATTGGATATCTGTTTACTTCGCCGTAGGCTAAATCGTTCGGTATTCGCATGCTCACTCCTAGAAACTTTTTCAACGCAAATCAATGGACATTTTCACAATAAACAGTAGAATCATAAAACCCCTGAATTTCATCTCCATTCTGAGCGATAGGCTGTACCTGAGAGTCAAACAAATTTCAAGAACGTATTCAAAGATTGTTTTTTGTTGGTTTGTTTTTAGATTTTTATTAGTGTTGCATGATACATAGTAGTGCACGCTTAGCTCCACTAGCAAGATCCGCGCATGCAAAAATAAAGCTTAATTTCGTTGAAAAATATATTTCGAAATATGTGTTTACGTTGACTACAGGCATCAACACTCCGTTATTAAGTCCACCTTTCTCTAATTGCTAAAAAAAAACAAAAAAAAACAAACAAAAAAACCATCCTGTGGGAGAGAGAGAGAGAGAGAGAGAGAGAGAGAGAGAGAGAGAGAGAGAGAGAGAGAGAGAATCCTTTCACAGACACACACACACACCCTGAGGGGAGAGAGAGAGAGAGAGATAGAGAGAGAGAGAGAGAGAGAGAGAGAGAGAGAGAGAGAGAGATAACGATAACGATAACGATAACGATAATTTATTCAAGAAAGGCCACAGCCCCATTTGAAGGGGGTATTGACATATAACTGATGTAACAACACATTAATATACAAACACAAAATTCAAGTCAGATAGCTCCTCCTCTTGAAGGATTTATACAAAATTATTAATATGAAGCTAGATCACCAACAACTTTCTCATTTCTTGACGACAAAGGCAAGACAAGCCTAAAAAATGATGGACGTCGACAATATTTCAAAGGAATATATTTTTGTCTTAAATCTGTAAGCAAAGGACAAACAAATAGAAAATGAAGTTCGTTCTCAGGGGCAGACTTGCACAATGGACATAAAACATCTAATTCTGTATGAACGTTGTAACGTTGCCTGTGTACAGCAATATCAGATACACCGAATCTAAACTTAGTTAGTGCAGATCTGACAAAACTATTAATATTCATCGACAGATAAGGTTCCGCTTCCATTACCTGATTTGTCTTTAGAAATCGAAACAAAGAAAATCTCTCACTGTTTTTAATATGACTATTCCATTCTTGCAAGTTACAATCAATTATTCTCTGCTTAAAACAAACCAAGAATGCTTTAACACATCCAACACTCTGTTCTAACCAAACAAACGAAAACCCATAACTACAAAGACATTTACGAACAGAAGTTGTCCAAGTTGATTTACCTCTAGAATCTAAATCAAACAATACTTTGTATGCTTTTGAAGGTAATCTGTGTTCTCCCATACGTACGAGCTTAAGCCAATAACTAATACATTTCACATATGAATTTACATAAATGGGATATCTGCCAAGCTCACCATAAACCAAATCATTAGGGGTTCGTCTATCCACATGCAAAAAGCGTTTCATAGCAAATAAATGTAATTTTTCGATTTCATGTCCTTTATCCAATCCCAAATCTCGGCGCCATACTGCACAATAGGCTGCACTTGGGCATCAAACAATTTAAAAAATAATTTATCCGAAACACTTTCAAATTTATAAAGCAAACTTAAAATAGCTATGACAGTACGCTTTCCTCTGTTAACAAGATCATGACAGGCAAACGTAAAGCTAAGTTTTGTTGAAAAATATATGCCCAAGTACTTGTAGGCATTTACACCGACATTTGCGAACTTCCATACAACCACCTTTCACGTGATGCTAAGAAACCACCCCTTTCGAAAAACTATAATGTTTGATTTACCATGTTTACTTTCAAATCCAGTCTAGATGCTGCAGAATGCAAATTATTCAATTGATTTTGTAATCCTACGACAGTTTCAGAGCGCAAGACGATATCATCTGCAAATAACAATATAAATAATTCAATCAAGTCAAAGGTGACACCGTGTCTTCCCTTCTCAATAATTTCTTGTGCTAATTCATTAATATACAATGAAAATAATACTGGGCTGCAGACATCCCCTGTTTAACACCCTGAGTACATCTGATATAGTCACTAAATTTTGCCCCACATCTTATCATAGCTTTAACATCTTTGTACATGCATTTTACACAATTATATAATTTACCTTTGATTCCATTTTTTGTAAGTATCGGCCACAAAATATTTCTTGAAATGGAGTCAAAGGCCTTTTCAAAGTCTACAAAGGCAACATATAGCTTACGGTTGTTAGAAAATTGTTTCTGGACAGCTGCTAACAGAGTAAACATATGATCAATTGTACAAAGTTTTTCTTAAACCCTGCCTGGTGATCACCTGTTTATATTGTTTACTTCAATCCATTCTGACAATCTCTTGTTAATAATAGAACCAAATACTTTACTTGCAACATCAGACAAGGAAATTCCTTTGAATTGTTAGGGTCATTCGTATTACCTTTTTTAAAAGGTAATACTCTTTCTCTCCTCTCTCTTCTCTCTCTCTCTCTCTTCTCTCTCTCTCTCTCTCTCTCTCTTTACTTCAACGTTGCGGGAGAGAGAGAAAAGGGGAGAGAGAGAGGAGAGAGGAGAGAGAGAGGGGAGAGAGAGAGAGAGAGAAAGAGACAGACAGACAGACAGACAGAGAAAGAATCATTTCACACACACACACACACACACACACACACACACACACACAAAACACACACACACACACACAGATGTACAAACCCAGGGGAACAAGATGCACATAGTGTCATACAAAGCGACAGACCAATATAAAAGGTTCAGTTAATCCCTAAGCACAACAATACGCAACAGCGGGACGGAATCTGATAGGAGTGCGTCAATCAATACCAACTATTTCCATATCAAATTTTCCTGCACACACACACACACACACACACAATTACACACACAATCACACGCACACACGCACACACACACAGACACACACACACACACACACACACACACACACACACACACACACAATCACACGCACGCACGCACGCGCGCGCGCGCTCACACACACACACACACAACACACACACACACACACACACACACACACACACACACACACACACACACACACACACTCAAGCACGCATACACGCACGCACCGAGAGGAGAGAGAGAGAGAGAGAGAGAGAAGAGAGAGAGAGAGAGAGAGAGGAGAGAGAGAGAGACGCAGGCATGCGCGCGCGCACACACACACATACATACACACTCACACACACATATACATATCAGAGACAAACACAAGCACCCATAATCACATACAGACATGTAGGCGCGCTCGCACACACACACACACACACACACACACACACACACACACACACACACACACACACACACACACACACATACACACCTTCCCCTCCTCCTCCTCCCCGTTTATCTGCACTCAAGATCATAGCAGGAAAGAAGCATTGGTTTCTGATGTCTGATGTTAAAACACACACACACACACACACACACACACACACACACACACACACACACACACACCACACCACAGAACGTCGAATACAAACATGACCCTCCGCTGTCTGTCCTGTCTGTGGGAAGCACTGGCCACACATAACTGGCTACGAAGAAGAGCAAACCTGGAACGGTTTTTGTCCCCCCTGTCCCACCTCAAAGGCAATGCGCCCACGCCGCTCCTTCTGACCCTCGTCCACAGTCACAGTCCGGCCCGTCCCGCCACAACCCTCGGCACCGGCAATCCACTGGGAGCAGTCCATGTCAAGTCGCTATGTGGCAACCCCCCCCCCCCCTCCCCAGAGAAGACCCTGCAATCACTTCAGTGATGCTCAGTGTTGTCTTCTTCTTCTTCTTCTTCTTCTTCTTCTTCTTCTTCATTCACTCGGACAGGAACCCCAAGAGACACTGACGAAGGCTGCTGTACTGCGGAGGCCCTCCAGTGATCCATAAAGCTTTTCCCTCATCGGTGTGTTGGCAGACCAGGTCTCTGCCCTTGGCTTTTCATGTGTGGGACAGTCCTGCAGGAAGTGTTCCACTGTCATTGCGGCTGTACCGCATGGGCAACTTGAAGACTCGCCACGTGCCTGTTCTGATCCAGCATACGCAGGCCATCACTTACGAAGGCCTCTACTGACGACGATGATTGCTACTAAGCAATTACTGTCGTCAGTAGAGGCCTTTGTAAGTCTAAGCCGACGAACTACTATAAGGCTTTTTGCAGATGACAGCTTAGTATATAGAACAATCAGAAGCAAGAATGATACACGCATTCTACAAGAAGATCTAAACGCTTTACAAGAGTGGGAAAGAACTTGGAAAATGGAATTTCATCCCCAAAAGTGCCAAGTGTTGCGTATATGTAACAAACGCTCACCAATTAGATCAGATTATTCTATCCATAATACTATTCTTAAAGAAACTAATGCTGCAAAATATTTAGGCGTGATTATAGATAGTCGTCTCAAATGGAAAGAACATTACAATTTAGTATGTAAGAAAGCAAATAACATCTTAGCTTTCTTATACAGGAATATCAATGACTGCCCCCAAAAGGTTAAAGATGACTGCTACAAAACACTGGTTAGACCAGTACTGGAATATGGTTGCTCAGTTTGGGATCCTTACCATCTAAATGACATTGATAACCTCGAAAAGATTCAGAAGAGAGCAGCACGGTTCGTAACAGGGAACCACATCAGAGAAAAGGGGAATAGTAGGAAGAACATGAGGAAATTAGAATGGAAACCCTTAGAAGAGAGAAGAGCTTTTATCAAACTTAACATCTTCTTCAAAGGCAGAGCTAAAGTAATCGATATTCCAATGGAACAACTAGTATTGAATAAAAGTAGCACCAGGAGTGGCGGTCAATGTTATACCATACCTGCATCAAATATTGACAGCCACTTGCATTCTTTTTATCCCAGTTCTGTACGGCTGTGGAACTCACTGCCGGGTGCCATCAAGATTGCCACAAATGCAATCTCATTTAAAAAACAAATTGATTCGACAGTTTTGAGATCTGCATATTGACGATTTTCTATTTTTACTTCCCCAGATATTTTACTATTACCTGGGCCTGAATTTGGCCATTGCTTTTAACTTCTTGAATATCGAGTGCGACCCCTTGTTGCCAAATTTGTTCCAGGGGCCAACAGTCTGAGTCGCACTGTTTTATGTTTTATGTTATTTTATTTTACTTTTTAACATGCGCGCTGGTGACCTACTCGTTTTTGAGTGAACCAGTATTTTAGGAAGAAGAAGAAGAAGAAGTCAGTAAGCTGTCCCTCAGGATGATGCCACCAGTCCGTCCGACGACAGTCTTCATGAATTTGCCGATACCGCTGACCCCGACAGAAGCAGAGCAAGGCCATAGATGTGGGAGAGGAACGGAGGGGGTGGGGTGGGGGAGGGGGGTCGGGGAAATCGAAACTGACGTCACCAGGAGAGTAGGGTATAAATGGCCACAGCGTTTCCAGGAACTCTGTAGTTTAGTATTGATATCTCATTGCATTGTAAGATGTGGCTGGGGTCAGTAGCCCACCATAGCTCAGCCGCCTGCTGCTCTGCAGTCACATCAAGGCCAGTTCTATAAGGACAGAGGTGTACAGGAACGGAGCTGGTTCCACGCGCTCAGCAGAGAGCTCTAGGCGTACATCCAGAC
>CM031617.1:52690426-52707926 GCA_018398815.1 Conus ventricosus | reverse complement strand
AGTTTGGTATTCACTGTGCTTTGTCTGTTGTTCTCCTCAATTCGTTTGTGTGACTCCAAAGAACATGAATTAGGTATCCTTTTTTTTTAAATTATTTTTGTCAGTGACCACACTGGGTCTATTCAGAGGCGGAGCCGTAGGATTGTCGGCAGGACGGATCTGTGTGATCCCAGTGGGAAGGGGTTAGTTTGGTCGTCAGTCTGTACAGTGTCCCTTTCTCGTGTGTGTAGCTCGTTGTTCTTACGACGCGTGACAGAGCCGTCTTCTCTTCCCCAGCACTTTCTAATGCGGGGGGGTCAGTTTGGTATCCTTGTCTTTTGTCTGTTGTTCGTCCCCAACGTCTTATGCCTCCAATGAAGAAAGAATCAGGAACTATGCTTCTAGCATATGGGGGGTTTTTTTTTTTTGTTGTTTTTTTTTTTTTTTTTTTTTTTTTGACTGTGAGAGAGAACAGTAATATGCCAATCCTTACTCACTTTAGCCTCATACCAGATTTCGGGGGATAAGTGCCTAGGATTGGCATATTACTGTTCTATTGACAAGTATGACTTCAATAACAAAAATTAAGATTATCTACTAACATACCTAATGTGCCATGGCCAGGGGTTATCCGTTTTTAATACTAATTTACTAAAGTTTCAGAGTTGTATAGCCAGTCACTTGCCGGGACTGTACACGCCCCTATAGAGTAACGCTGGGGAAAAGCAGTTGTGGCATGAACGCGCCCATATAATAAGTCTAGCCTTTAACTTGCTAGTGACGGCCTACCTAGGACTTTGCACTAATCCCAATTACCTTACCGCGTTGATCTGCGGATGGCGGATTTTGATAACTAACGCAGTCTTATTAAATTAAGTGCGTGGGCTTACAACGCAGCTGTGACTGTCATTTCCATTGAACTGGTGTTGTGGTTGTGAAGTGGCTGTGTTTTCTGGAGACTTTTCTAATTCTTGGGTTTTTGGATGGGGAGGAGACAACTGTAGGGTAGTGAATATTTTTGCTCGTGGGCGTGTTAATATTTGATTTTTTTGTAAATAATAATGACAGCTCGTCTACATACCATATATATTGTATGCGATAAAATTAAAATATACAATTTTTTTAACGTAAATAATAGCCTATAACCCCCCTCCCTGAGCTTGGCCGACATGTTGCTTTAATGTTTATTGCTGGCGTCACTTTGGTCGTCGACCTTGCCTTCAGGGGGGAAACCCCTGGAGTTAGGTTTGCCTTGGGATTTTTTGGGTGTGGTGGTGGCAGGCTTGGTTCTGGAATGGCTGGAACCGGTCTTCACATTTCTGGATGGGGTTGAACTTGACCCCAAGTACTCTGGTCTCACTCGAAACTCGAAATGCGTGACCAACTAATGTTGGGATGTTGCAGCCCTGTTCTCTGCAACCTCCAAAATAATCCGAAAGTGTGATCGCCTGCGGTGGCCAACCGACCACCAATAGCGAAGTAGTTTGATTTCCTTATATTTAATGTTACTTTTGGTGGTGGTGCAATCACTCGCGTACAGGGAGACCACTACCATTAACTACTTTTAGTGATGCAATCGGATAATAATGCTGCGTGTGCGGACACTCTACGACAGGTGGCCGTTGTGTGCGGGCAAATGCTGCCGTGTGTTCTGTTTAGAGGCCTTGTTGAGCGTAAGTATGTGTGTGTGTGTGTGTAAGGTGTGTGCGTGCGTAGTGTGTGTGTGTGCCATGCGCGCGCGCCGTGCTGTGTGTGTGCGCACGCGTACGTTTGTGTGTGTGTGTGCAAGCTTACGGCAAGCGCCTAACGCTCATACTGCTACCGTTCGTGGCTGTTTGATCTGCTTTAAGCTTTTTAAAACACCACACGGTAACAAATCAGCCCGACAAGGTAAAAAACATGATTACACACCACACACATACATACTGCGTTCGTTTCGCGCTTGCCGTGTTAATATTGCTCCCTGTCAAACTTCCACGTCTCTTCTCACTGTCGTTCTCTTTTCTCTCTTTTCTTTTTTGTGTGTGTGTGGGTCTGATCTGGCTGGTCCCCGTAGTAAGTTATCGGATTGTGCGTAGTCCTTCACATGATTCCGCCCAGGGGCCGCCCGTACATGTTACATGGGCGGGCATGTGTGTGCTATGTGTGTGCATGCGCGCGTGCGTGAGTGTGTGTGTGTGTGTTTGGTGTTCTTTGTTTTACGTCTTTTCACTTTAAAGGATATATTGATCTGTGTAACGTGTGTGTGTGTGAGTGTGTGATGTCATCATCTGCACCCTGCGGACAAATCACAAGGGCTGACACAGAATGGTGCCGCAGCCAAGTTCTAATAGGCCACTGAAAGTAACTTGTTCTAACATCCCCCAAGACTAGTTTCGGCGCTTTATTTCCCTTGGACCATTTTTATGGAAGTGTATCCTGGTTACCCGCTTTTGAACGTCTTGGTTGGTAAAGGTTAATTAAGTAACCTTTAAGATTTTATTTAGTTACCTCTCTAAGTGAGGATTTTAAGTATGCCTCCCCAAGGTCTTAACCCCAAGTCTTCCAAGTTTTTAATTAAGTCACTCTAAATTCTTGAATTCAGCCATCCTTAAGAACTTAATTAAGTTTTAATTAGGGTTACTTCAAGTTCTGAAGTAAGTTCTTAATAAGTTCTTGATCTAGTTCTTGTTAAGTTCTTGATTAAGGATCATTCCTTTAAGTACAACCAAGTTATTATTATTATCAAAAAAATACAATCTATGTTTTTATCTTATATGTAAATGTCTAAGATAGTATCAACCACGCCTCAAAAAAAACGTCGTCATCCGTTTGTAGGATGTCTTGCTCAGCGTTTTCTGCGTAGATTTTAAGGAGGTCTTACATCCGATGCAACTCCATTGTTTTCAATTTGGTCTATGGAAATGCCTTTTATATGACTCCAAGTCTTTATTTATTGACTCACATCATTTTATATTACGCCATGATCTATTTTTATTAAAAAAATATTTTTTTATAATTAAGTTTCCTTAAAAATAGTATTTCCTTTATAAAAGGATCTATTTGACGCTTTGTATATTGGCGGGTTTTGGCGTGCTGGTTGTCTTTTTCTAGCATTTAGTGGCTCAGATTTTTTTGGTTAGCTTTCGTTTCTGGTTGCCATTCGTGATATATAATTTTATAGCCATAATAAACTGCCCCCAAGGCAGCAATGGCGCCAACAAATGGCATCTAGTTTTAGTTCCATATTCCTTGAAGACTTTGGTTGCCCTTGTATACATGGAGTTTTTATAGCTGGCATTGTAATTAACTTGTTCTGGCGTTGGCTTGTTATGTTGTCATGCTTGAGTCATATTCTGTAACATAATTTTTTTTGTCTGTTCCATCTATGCTAATTTTTTTACTGCCTTAATCACGGCCCAGGATTTTTACATGGTCTCTCCACCTGGAATCAAGCAGTTTCTGTGATTTTCTTGCTTTGGTTACTTTCTCAACCTGATCAGGGTTTCTGGTTCTGATGATTTTTTCCAGCTCGTTCAATTTTGAGAGGAAATTAAACTATTTGATTTAAATGTTATTTATCCCATGATTAATGGCGTATGATTACTATGTTCCAAATCTGTAGTATAAATCACACATAGGGACTCTAATGACTTTGTTAAAACTGGTTCCTGGCGTTAAATCATAGATAGATCTTGTTTGAATCATTGGGAGCATATCTACCGACTTAGTTTAGTGTACAACTACGAAACGTTTGCCCCAAACTTTTCACATTATAGACCCTAGCTTGCGTTCTTACCTGTTATGATACTTTAAATGTCTTGCGGGCGACCATCTGTTGAATCTGTTCTAGCTGATATTCAGTTCCAAGGAAATGTTTTGCTTTTTCCACAGCTGCCAAGGAATAAGCCCTTTCCTTTTTGGGCATTATAGCTTGGTCATCAAACTTGGTCATTCATAAGTTTCTGGGAAGTTCTAGGCCGCCTTGTAGTGTTGGATGTTCATACACTGTCATGTTTTTTATTAAATTTTAATTATTTGATTTTATAAAATTGAGCCACGAAAAAAAAACTGTTGCTAACCATTGTTTACCATTCTGCTGTTTTTGGGGGCTAAGTGGTAGGATACTCACATGATTGGTTAAGCTGTTATGAATGAAACCAGCAGATCTTGGCAAACTAGACTTTGGGATTCTGCAATGCGGATTGCTATCATTGAAGCTTCGGTTGCACGAAAGACTTTTCTAGTTATAAGCAAGGGATTTATTCAGGACAATATATATATGTAAGAAAAAAATACATTCTATAAAAAATGGTTCACTTCGCAATAATGAATAGGCGCGCGGTGGTGGTATGCGCTTGCTTTAGCGGAAGTATTCGCATTTAGTTAACTGGGAATGACGGCGACCGAGGAAATAGAATAACTAAAGCTTTGGAGCAACTACGCAGCTGCACAAGACGCCTATGAAAGGCAAGAAGAGATTGAGCGTTATGATTTTATAATGACCACTGATAAGACAGGGGGCATGCAGCGGGCTTACACATTTTATAAATGTTCGATCAAGCAATAAAACTATATTAATCTTGTAAAACGGCATACCAATCGAGGATATTCTGCCGACTACCAAATTTCAGTGACTTTTTCAACCATCTGAAAAACATAAAGAGCTTGAATTGTGGTGTTTTGTTGTTGGTATGAACGTTGTTATTTTGGTGCAACATAAATATTGGCTGATAGAATAATGAACAAATAAATCTATTATTCGCCTAAGGATTTTGGAAGGCGCATTTCAGCAATTTAAAAAGTAGCCAAGCGGCAGGTCGACAAGTGATCCAAACAGCATTGGATTGGTTATCTAAAATAGCAAGTTGGCAAATTTATTTTTTTAAAAAAAAAAACCTGGCCCCATAGACGAAATTCAGAAGACACACACTTGTGAATAACACAATACCAAACGACACCATCAAATGGACCTTTTATATTTACACTCTGTATTGGTTTAGGACGAAAAAGATTTTAAGTACGCACTCACAGTCATTGACATGGTTCAAGATACAAAGATGCGGAGCCTCTCATTAACACAAAAGAGTGCTTTCTCTTATTCTTTTGCTGTGTGTTGCCATACAACTGATATATCAACGAGGTCCTTGAACTTTATCCTCGCATGATTCAGTCGATTCGGGGAAAAGAATTTCTTAAGGGGCAAGTGGAATCAATTATTTGTGAAACTATAGAGTTTTCCATTAAAAGAGGCATTCAGGAGTTCACAGATCACAGGCTTTAGTTTGAAACTTTAACAAACAGTTAGCCGAAAGTCATTTTCTCCTACCAGTATCAAGACGAGCTGAGTGACATATTCTCGCAAACAAAGGGGTTAGAAGATTGCCTCAGTTTTGCGCGCGAGAATGAATGATGAATTTTAAAGGAATAAATCCAGTACATGCAATTCACAAAGAGAAAACACAATCATTGTTGTTGTGTAGAGTCTTTATCCGGCAAACTATTGAAGTTTGGTTATTATTGTAAGGTACCTTTAATTTACGGGGGAAGCAGATGGGGACACTGCATCAGGCAACAAGATCCAGTTTGGAGTGTTTGATCCAATTTGAAATAAAAGAATTTGTATAAAAGAATCCGCCGTGTATTATTTACGTGAAATGGCACCACAAAACAACACATGATGCTCAAAAGATTCTTTTGTGATAGAAGAATGCAGTTAATCCCGCCTAGTCACAGTTCCGCTTTATTTAATTTACGGTTCTCCAGTGCCAAGTTTGAATATGAAACTCTGGATCTTAAACAACAAACCAGTTTAGTGTTTGTTCTATCTATTGGACTTCTTTGTTACAAACCGTTGTGATTGATCTCATGTTGATTGGATCGTAGTTTTACGTTGTCATGATGAAAAGTCTATATTGCATACCAAACTATGCTTCTTTGTTGTTTCATTGTGTATGGTTTGCTGCATCTACGCTGCGAGCGATATTCCTTTGCCTTTCTATATGATTTCTCCTGGCTCGACATTCATGTACATTTTTGACCTTTAAACCAACAAACTCCTTGATCACTTTCCAGATAATTCATCCTTCATCTTTCCTATATCTTCTTGTTTGTTATGAATGGAAAGGCGAGTCTTTAGGGTATCGGACGTGCTCATACCATCCTGCATATGCTCTTTAGCTCTTCGGGTTCCATGGTCTCTTTTAGATGTCTTAGTAGGGTTATCTTAAAAAATATCTGGATTCTGTGTAATGTACTCTGGATCTATGGATAGAGCGGCTTCGTAAAGTTAGTCATAAAGTAATTCTAACATCAAAAGCATGTGTTATTCTAAAACTGTAAAACCAATTATATATACAGGTTTGTTATTTGACTTTTCTTTTTTTTCTCATTTATGCCAAAATGGTGATCATGATATCTCTAAAGTACGAGAATTAGGTTTTGAAGTCAGCTTAATTGATTCGTTCTCTTGGTGACTAATTGACATCTTTGCGCTTGTGCGGATTCTCCATAGTCTTTCCGAAACAGCCGGTTGTTCATCAGCTTGAATAAAGTCTTTTTTCTGAAGCATCTGTGGATTTATGTTCTGAGATCAGTGTTATTCATGATGTATGGGTTTTCTTGTAACAGTCTTGATCAAAAGCAATTATGCACGAGGAACTGCTGTTAACTGTTCAAACCATGTCTCTAAATAAAATTGAAGAGTCTGTAAATGGCAGACATTAATTTTTTTGCCCTCGAGATTAGGCACAAGTTTAGGCGGCTCTCTTGGATACTTCCTTTTAGACTTTTCTGCTGCTAATGGTTAGTCATTATTGCCTGGTCATGGGTTCCAATGTGGATTTCTAAGGTCAACTTTTGAATGAATAACCACGCTGTTGAACAGGCGTTAATTGCCCAACCATTTTAAGTGCCTTGGGCATTTTATTCGTACCTGTGTACTTCTTGAAGTTACGTTATGTAGTATTGCGCCATTGCCCATCATACCATTCTGATTGTTTGCGTCCTAATAAAATGAGATAGTTAGACCTTTGAACTCGGATCATCTTGACTCCAAGTATTGGTGGTTTGCTTTACAGTATATGATGCGATGCCATACTAATTCCTCCACGCAATCCGTTTTTCCATTCTTCTTGAATCATTGGTGGTCAGACAATAAATCATTCTGATACTCCTGTAAACTTTAAGAAAGCGTCCCAGCTCATTCCGGGCGCAGAAAGAATTATAATGCGCAGGATCCAAAACTGTAATGCTTTCACTGCAGGTCTTTCTACTAATTTTCAAAAGACGTCCGCCATACAAACATACATCTGCCATTAAATAGGAGTCATGATTAGTCCTCCCATTGTTTCTACTATCGAACTTCTGACATGATTCTGTGCTTGCCTGGTAATCTGATACCACTGATGTCCTTTCTCTAAGACTAGAATTGAACGCACTTTTGGTGGAAGTGTATCTTCGTCAAACCTTTCCCAAATGGTTCATGGGTTCAATATGGATAAACGCCCTTTCTAACGAGAGTGGGGACAAATATTTTTGTTATTGGGCAGGCTTTAAGGACTTAGTCTGTGCCTCTAATGAACCCTTCATGTGTTGCATAGAGTCATAAAAAAGACAGTTATTCTGATTAACAGACACATGTACTTTTCTGATGACTGTGCATGCATGACATCCCTGAAGGCTTCGTCCATGCTTCATTATAAGTGAGAGTCGTAAACCTCGCAAGTTGTGAAATGAAGACAGATGGGCAGCTACCAGTCTTTAGGATCAAAAATTTAGTTGTAAGATTGCATTTACTGTGTGCTGCTCCTCTGAACTTCGCTTATGTGATCATGGTCTCTTCGTTTGGATTTGTTGCTTTCTTACTGTGTTCGAAACCACAAATCCACAATGTGTGGCCTGAGTCTTACTGGTCTGTTGGATCTTCAGGCCGTCATTATGATTTCAGTATAAATTCAGATTATTAGAACCAGGGCGTTACGAACTTGTGCATGCGTTCTAAGAAGTATCTGCAGCATTTGGTCCTCTGTATTATTTACTGATCTGATATGAGCGCCTATCCGACCTGACAACTAACGAGGCAACATGAACAGAGCTGATGATTACCGCACATTAAGACTGTTTTTCGATGATTTTGTGGCGCTGGCCCTTCATTAGGAAACAATGAAGTGATGCGATGTCTGCCGTATAATATACGTATGGAGAATGTTGCAGTTTTTTTCAGTTCTTAAAATCTAACTTTAGATACAGGTGGGGGCGTATTTAGTTCTGTATTACAGTTCATCTGTGGCCCCCAATTAAAATGTTTCTTTTGTTCGCTCGCGCTTGTACAGGATGGCATTCGGTTATAACATTTTTATGCAGAATTCTTGTTTATGCCCATTCTTTGTCGCATGCTGCATTAGTTTTCTCATTTGTTCGAATCATTTGTGTTATGCGGTAGCCCCGATGGTTGAAAACATTCAGTGTAAGTTCAATCATGATTTTTGTCGGGTTCGCCAATCGTTGGAATGTTTCTTGGACACTTTAATCGGTTGTAGATTGGTTTCCTATCCCATGTGTAGACCAATACAGGTAATTGGTTTGTTTTTTGCTCTTCAATTCGGATCAATTTGGTTACACTTACTGGATGGACAACCCCTCTCTAAATTAAGGTCTTTAATGTAGGCTGATTGTTAGTACTCTTCTGCGTTTTTGCGGATATTATGCAGCCTTGCGAGAACACACCCACATGAAACATTTGTGTCTGAATACTTTTTGTTTTGAATGCCTCTTGTCGCTACACAACTCTCGAGGTAGTGGAATGTAAAGGCCTTGCCTACAACTCGGCGCCATACTTAGCCTGTTTCTATTATAAAATCTCTAGGACTTCGCCCTATGTCCAACACTGCCCTGAGGCCTATCATTTTGGCTTCTTCAGGGCAGCGTCAAATGTGCAAAGCGTTCGTCTGACCTACCAGGTGTTAAGTCTTTAGAGGAAAGAATAGTCTGCTGTTTAGTTCGGTCCCAGGTACTTCTAGATTATCTTCATTTATAGTTACATAGTCGTTTTTTAAAAATCAGCTACATTACTTTAACTGGAGGGTCTATGTTAGTTTTAATTGGTAACTTGAGAAATAGCATGAACATACGCTTGCCTGTTAGTTTGTTGGGTCAATGACTTCTAAATCCATATCATTCAGGCTCTTGATAATCGCTCTTCTATCTTGCATTCCTTCAACAATTCGTCTTGTCCTTCAGATATCTTATCCATGTGGAGTTTTCTTTTTAACTCAAAAATATTTATTAATTTAAAAAAAATAATTCTGAATCACAGATACCAATTTCAAAACGGTCTTTTTGCGCTTGGGGACTCATAAATAATAGTATAAACTCCCTTTGGCGTTGTTAATGTGAGCTGTTTGAACAGAGTTAATGTCTCTGTTTTCTTTTTTTAAGCATTCCTTTTTTATCTGCCCTCGGCGTATGGTGTTCGAGATATTCTTGCCCTAGCCTTTCTTTGAATTCAAAATTTTGTCTATTGTGTCATCAATATCGGCCTGTAAACGATGAAATTCTTACATCCGTGATGTTTGAGTCAACTAGCGCTTTTTTGTATTTCTGTTGAATCGAACTAAGTTTAGCTGTTATTAGTTAAACCTTAGCTGTGTGCTTTTTGGTGGTTAGTTTTTAATTTTTTGACTGCCGCACTTGCGACTATCTGCTGATGAACTACAGCAACGAGAGCTAAAGTCTAACCTCCTAGAGGTAAAGCTGCGGGGTGCCGCCCTCATGCCCGTTGCTTAGGTGGCCTACAACTTGTTCCTGCGATGCAGGCTACTAATAGTTGATGTTCCAGTTTTTTCACTATGTAACAGCATTTAATGGCAGACAGATACCTTCGTTGGTTTTGCTTGTATTTTGTAAGGTCCTGCCTCTTGTTTTTGTTGCATTTGTGTATGTTTGTTAATCTGATGGCTTTTATGTAAGGGGTCTTCTATTAACAGCTGAATTGCCTGCTAATTCCCTTCGTTTGGTACCTATGGCGCTGTAGGGTACTTTTGGATATACGTGCGTACAGACATGTTTTTTTTATAAATATTAATATTATTTTGTATTGGTATATCTTTTAATTCTGTTATTTTCACTATTTCAGCTTGCGCAGCATTTATTTTAAACTAAATGTACATTAAGCGGTTTTATCAGGCTTCTTCTTCAGTTATCATTTGAAGGTTTATTACGTTCTCTCCAGTTTCTCCCGCTTCCATGTAACTGATTATCCTCCGTTGACATAGGTCATTCCATAAACGTATATTTTGTTGTTTAATATTAATCATCAAGTCTTACGCTGTGTAGGTGTAGATCTTTAGCCATCTAAAGGTTCAACTGTTGAATTTCTAACACCTCCACCTCCAAACAGTTTTCTTATTTCATCAAAATGCTGATAAGGTTTAAGCCCGCTAGCTTGATTTGGTTATGGTCTGCCCCTACATTCCGAACATTGGACTTTCGTTATTTTTGGAATTAAAAAACTTTTCACTGCCTCCTTTTGTAGGTTCTTCATATCATTAACAGCTAAAATATACCTTTAAGCGATCTTGCTGAGACGCTAAAACTAAAATTCATATAGTGTCTGCCTGCTTCTAGGATATGATGTATGATGAACTCACTCTTTCGTAATATATTGCTAATTTTGACTGATATTGTGGTTCAATCAGCCTGCTAAATTAGGGTGATAACAACGTCAAAAAAGACTCTAACGAGATGTCAGATTTGCTGTTCTTTGCTTTCGGGTTGTTGATTTGAATTACCTCGTTTGTATTCTTAATGTTAGTTCATATGACAATCTGTCTTTTTATTGCTCTTGAAAGTATGGCGATTTGCGCTTTTTAAAAAACTCAAAATCTAAGAGGAATGGAAAAGCGATTTCCTAACGCAAATTTACAGCCAATACTTTTTGGCGTCTTTAGTATTCTGCGGACCTATTCTTTGTTTAGTTGCTTCTTCATTTTATATTCCTTGAAACGACTAAGTCAGACCTTTCAGTCCCGCGTAGAGCCATGTGATCAGTATAGTGTTAATAAGATGTCTGCCTTGTGTAAGAAATATTTCTTGCCCCTCAAGTTTTATAGTATAAAATTTGCTTAACGATTGCCAGTACTAGATTCTAGTACAATGTTGTTTGGGTCTGTTGTTGAAACGTGCGCCTATTTTGATATGTAAGACGCGCAGTGCCTGCCACATTCACGTCATTTGCTCCTAGGTCTGGAAATTTGGACCAGTTAGCAATTTGTTCTGAATCTCAAATAGTCGATGGTTTTTATTTGGATCAGTAATTGTTTCCGCTTTTTTCCTCACGCCTAAGGGTTCTTTCAGTCTTCTGATGCGGTCAAGATACAAGCCATGTGCTTGTGACTTTTTTTATAAACAAAATAAAAAATAATTAATTTATTAACTAAACCTTGCAAGGCTTTGAAAGATGCATGGAGATTATGGATGTTTTTGATCTTGGAGAGTCTTGAGTGTAAATGATCCCTTTGACACAGCATCGGCTCAACGCTCTAATGCAGGCCGTTGAATTATCAGAAAGTACGGTTCGAAGAATTTTACAAAGTTCTAGGCCCAAGAACATCCCGAATTATAGACCCAAATGATTTGAATTTGAAGATGGTCATTTGTCTGTTGAAACGACCAAGGGGCAACTTGTTCGGCTTACAAAACTAAACAAGACCCTATCAAAGTTTTAAGCCAAGAGTTCAATTATACAAAGTATCTGTGTGATAGATCAAAATCGCCTAGGTTTGTTAGACGAAAATTAAGGGCGGAGGCTGTTGCTAAAACTACAAAACACTCTGCACGAACTACCAAACAGCTAACCAATACCAAACATGGAACTTGAAGACATTATAGCAATCGGGCAGATGGAATTATTAAATGCAAAGAAGCATAAACCAGTTTTTTCAGTATAGACTGAATCTGCATTAAAGAACTATACACGACCCCCCGCTCCATGCGAGATATAACGGCCCTTAATCATGCTTTAATAAGCATCTGAGGCGAACTTAAACAAACAATTAGCAAAACACTAGGTGAACTGCATGAGCATATAAAAAGAGAAAAAGAAAAAAACTCGTTGAGGCTGTTGACGCCAACTCTAGGGCCTGATATCTAAAGAAAAGAATAAGACTATGACATTAAAAATCGTGAACATGAAAGATCGGCAAGGCTAGAAGCGCTAATATTTACCGATCCAATACGAACTCAAGTAGAGATAGAATTAAGAGAAAACTATCAAAAAAATTTTATATGAAGGGATATAACACTACCGCAGATCGGAATTAGAAATGTTTAGAGTGCAAGGTGTCACATTTGCAAGCGTTATAACAGTCTTAGGATTTGCAATAAGCACACTTGGGTTGGCCATTACAGGCAGCGGGGAGAGCAAAGTTACTAGTGCCTCCGCGCCATCGCCTCATCTCCACCTGATATTTCATGTGTTAAAATAATCAGCATTGATCATCTTGCCGAGTTTATTAAAAATTTATGCCGGTAAAGCGTGGTCGCTTTACCTGGCATATTAGGGGGGATTGTCAGCTGGCTTTTGTCTACTGCAAGCACAAAGCATTGTAGTTGCTTTATGGCCGTGTACTTTATGGACATTAGTTTCTTGTATTAGTTGGGTTACTATTTAGTAGATAAGACCAAGTAATCCTATGCTGTTAATCCAAGAAAAAGCGCTGTCTTTTCATTATTTCATGGTCATCGCGAACGAGTCCGCGAGGCTTTGCTTGAGTATTCAATGGCCTTTGGAGCTTTGGGTGCGGGATTGGATGACTTAATCTTGGTGTGTTTTTTTTTGTTTGTATATATTACTGGCCTACTGAATTTTATGTCGTTTTTTTCCCCAAACCTTTCTGTTCATGCCTGCTTTAAGATATTCTCATTATTATAGTTTATTATTGTACCTATCTGGTGTTGAGGTCTGAAGGCAGCATGTATAAACCAGTGCAACAGCAAAGTCTATATTTCGATCTTGCGTATTGCTTAAACTTGTGGTTCCTTTGTAATATTGAGGTATTAATCACTTGTTGAATTAATGGCGTCCAATAAATTTGTAAGTATTGTTTTTGCGCGTCATTAAGCAGTAGACGGTTTCAGTTATGCTCGTTCTTGGCCTGTGCTTGCGACCCTTAGACAAACACCAATAAGTAAGTACGAATAGAGTCGTTTTTTCGTTCTTTTCCAGCCCTTGTTAGGCCTTAGACGTGTCTAAGATAAAATGTTGTCCATGCTGTTTTATGATCCTTGCTGTAGGGACCCGGGCTAATTCACACGTTGTGCCAAAAAAGAAAAGTTTTAAAAGGAGGGGATGCCAGTCATTGTTATACTTTCTGTGCGTGCCCCGAAAAATAAAGGTCGCCTAGGCCATGATTATGAGCCATATCTCTTTGTTCTAAAGCTGTCTGGTGTTAATATTGAATTCGTTTCAGATCCTTTCAAAAGCCTTCATGTCTATTCTGTTGTGAGTGGATTAATATGGTTTTGGTTCCTTGGTAATGGCGATTGCACTGTTCAGTCATAATATCGCCTGATAGGTGAAATAAAAATGAATATCTGACACGGACCTCTCCAAAGGTTCTTGGTGATTTAAATGATCAAGCATACGACAATCCACACCCGGTTGTGCGCACGAATCACAGCAAAGTTTAACTGGTCTGGTTTAAAAACTGGCATTCCCGGCTTGATAACCACGGCTTTCTTGTATGTGGGGGGTGGCCGTTTTTCAAATAGGGGGGTTTAGTTAGCTCTTCAATTGGGGTAATCACCTTTTTATGAAATAGTGGCAGTCTGGGTCACAGCAATGCAAGAGTAATAGTTGCTTTATTTTTAAGATTGTAGTGCGGGAACCAAACTGAATATTTGGAGCCAGTATATTTGAATGCTCTATTTTTATTTCGTTTAAAAAAATGTTTGTAAACAATAACAACCTTAGACGCCCTCCTTCGTTTTTGAACATGCTATTGTTAAACGCCATGCGGAGAGCCTAATGGTTTGCTCTTCTATGTAAAAATTTTACAAAGACGTATGGTTTAATTATAAGTGATTCCAAGGAAGATAATGCTGTCCTAAAAAAGATTAATAAAGAAGGGAAGGTAGTTAGTCGGTTAACCATACTGATGGTTGTTACGGGTTTTAGTTCGCTTTAAGATGCTTTGAGTACTTTCGACATTATCTCAATTTAACAATTGAAATCTAAAAACTTTGTTAACATTCATACCTGAAGAAGAAGTAGCAATTCCTTTTTGATGTAGAGAGCTAGTAAAAAGTTAGGGCTTTGCAGATGACAATCATTAGAGTTAGAGTTGTGGGCTTAGATTTTTAGTCCAGACAAAACTACTTATGCGGGAAAATCTTCGTATATACCTCGCTTCGTCATCTTGATTACATTTCATTACTCTATCTTGATGATTCATTTGAGACCGAACTTTGAAGCACTGATGAAAACTTATATGTCATGGAAGGTCCGTAACCGTCTACCTGTTTTTTTAATGATAAGAACTCTAGCCGTCAGGGATTAGATGAATATTGCGATTATGAAATTATACTTTTCCTAATTTACAGTTTTATCCTAAGATTTAGTTTGTGGGACGGGTGGAATCATTTATTATTAAAAATCAAAAGACTAAACCGGGGATTGTCGTTGAAATGTGATACCGGAAATCCATAGTTTTGATTAAATTTATACGTTACTAAAAAATAATGTCGGTGGGACAGAAGAAACTGAGTTACATTAGCGGCTGTGTGGTGTATAACTTGAGAATAAAAGACCTTGCAGACTTTGCGGACTTTGAACAAAACGGTGAGATAGGCATTTGAGGGGTTTGAGTACACTAAAGAGGGTGATTTTAAAACGCAAAAGGGGTTTTTGCGACACCCAAAAGTTTCCTAACTGAACAAATTTGCGAATTTAAGAGGCAAAAAAATTTTGGCCGATAAATTTAAAATAGTTCAAAAACCTGACCTAAAATGGCATTAAAACCTATTTAAAGGGAAAAAAAATTTAAAAATTCATAACCCTTTTAATATTTAGCCCCCAAAAAAAAAGTTTCAGAAAAAGATTAACTCTGGCCCTTTACATGTAAGTTTATGCCGGACGAAAAATGTCGGAAAAATTTTGAAATAAGCCGTTGGGAAAAAAAGCGTAATCCTCCACGAAAAGAATCAGTTTTAAAAGATGCTTCTAAAAAATTACTTTCATTCCGAAAATAAAATTGGAGACCGTTCACATGAATTTAAAAATTTCTGTCTTAAAAGAAAAAGGGAGGGGGGGGTTGTGGGGCGTTGTGACGCCCTTTTCTAAAGGGAATTTAATTAGTGGCAAAAATTGCGTTGAAAAATTTAAAAGTTCCGTCGATTCTTCACATGGCGGGTATTAAGGTATAACAACAAGAACAAAAAAATTTAGCTAAATAGAAACAATTTCGAAGAATTGGTTTTAAATCTTGCTTTTTAGGCCTCATGGATTTTTTTTTATATGAACGGTTTTAAACAGAGAGATGTAAAACAAAAAATGGATTAGTTTAAAATTTGCTATAAAATAGGAGCGTTAAACTTTTTGCAAAAAATCTCATTGCTATTTTTTTTGGGGCAAAAAGGTTGGGGAAAAAAATTTTTTCCCTCGCCCTGTTACAAACAGTTTTCGTTATATTTTAATTCATATTGTGGTTTTTTGTCCAAACTTAAATGGAAAAAGCTTTCAAAAGGGGGTTTATTGGACAGTGATGCTATATTTAGTTGATCCTGCAATAAATGAGTGAGTGTTTAGAAACAGTTTTTAGACTTTTTAAAGGGAAACGCAGACACTATTATTTGATGACTGTTCGGCGAAAGGAATAGTTAAAAAAGAGAAACATTTTATCAAAACTTGCTTTCGTGGAAGAATGTGGAAAAAGTGTGTGGATTTTTGCCCAAAATATAACCTTTTTTAAAAATTTAGAGAACAGTTAAAGACTGTATTTTTATTTCCAGAAAGCGAGATGTTTGTGAATGTATGCGTGAAATGTGTTGTTAAAAAGATCGGAAAAAAAAATGGGATTAAAAGCAAAATGAAATCTGAAAGTTTGTAAAAAAGTTTTTTAAAACGGATAACCCTGCACAGTATTTTGTTTGTAGTAAAGTTATTTTTTTGGTTTTTGAAATCTTATTTTCAGAGAACAGTAATGCCAAACCCAGGGCCTTTCGCCCCCCCAAAAAAAGGTTTGAGGGGGAAAGTGAGTTAGGTTTGGATTTATGTTCTTTGATGTTTTAATTTTTAAAGTTAGTAGTAGTGATAGTATAGTAGTTGTTGTGGTGGTAGTAATAAAGGTAATAAAAGCTTAGTAACACGAATAAATGGTGATGATGTTGAGCATGTCGAGGAGGGGAGGAGGAGGGGAGGAGGAGGGGGGAGAGAGGGGGGCGGAGGAGGGGGGGGGACGAGGGGAGGAGGGGTCTTGTGGGTTTTTATTATTTTCTTGTAAAATACGTATGCGTTTTGTATCCTTTTTTGTGATTTTTTCTTTTGTTTTGAAAAGAAATAGATCATGGAAAAACAATGTAAATAAAGGTATTGTTCTTTTCATGTCACTCTGTGACCCCTTTTTTGGGTTTTTCCCCCCGTTTTTTCTATTCAGCAGGCACCGTCCTCGTTTTCCGGGGGTCGTTCGGTGTCATTTTGTCTGTCGTCCCTCTCCCAAAATGTGCCTCTTAGCAAAGAGATGATAGGTCTGTGCCTTTTCTCGTAAATTGGATCATTAGCAGCAGAAATGCGAGCCGCAAAAAAAGGGGTGGGCCCCAAACCCGTGTAACATACAGATATGACCCTTGCGAAAGACTGCCCTCTCGCATCGGTCTCTTTTAAAACCCAGGGTACGCTGTCGGAGGGGCAGCCTAAAGTAATATTTGGTCGGATAAACTCAAACCTGGTCGTACGACGACGGAGGCCTTTCTTTATTTACTATCCAGCTGACCCACAAAGCTTTTTCAGGGTTGTATACAACCCTATAAGGAAAGATGTCCCTTTTCAAGAATAACGAAAAAAACAAACGGCAAGGGGTTTTAGACATCATTTATTACACAGCAGTTCAACTTATATGGTTTTGTATAAGTAAATCATGTGTGGGCGCCCGGCCGTCCTGCTTGATTTGCCTGTCCATTTGTTTTAATTTTTTCCAAAAAGAATAAATTTCAAAAAATGTCAAAAATTTAACAACGTTCAACACTGGAAAAAGCATCATTATGGGCAAACAGAGACGGCAGACTGACGGTGGGTCCACTGTGGGCAGTGTGTGGACTTTAATTACCTAGTCGGCAGTTCAACAAAGAAAGCAACTTGGCATGTTGTTAATTGTGATTAGAAAAAAAAGTGCAAAACAACTTCCTAGAATGAAGAAACAAACACCCCACAAAGAAAGAAAGAAACAAACAACAAGCAAGCAAACAGAAACAGGAACATGAGCCAAAGATGCAGAAAGAAAGAAAACATTAAACAACCATGCTGATAAAAGGGAATGGGGAGGTAGTG
>CM031617.1:52677926-52680426 GCA_018398815.1 Conus ventricosus | reverse complement strand
ACTAAAACCTGCATGGCATGACAACAGCAACTCCGTGAAACACAACATCGGGCTTCAGCGTGCACTGACCTAATCCATCTTCCTGCAGGCATGCAAGACAAGAACCTCCACAGCGGATGTCGGAAGAAGAATCCAAGCCACAAAAATGAGCTGTTACCGCAAAAACACTCAACATGAGATCATTTTATCACCAATCAACAAGTGCGTCCGACAATCATGCAGCACTTCGGACCGTACAACGATCTAAAAACATCGGTTGAAAAAAAAGAACACTGTGTTGGTATGGCCATGCAATAACATCTAATGACCTTGCCAAAACAATGCTCCAGGGAACTGCTAAAGGAGGGAAGCGGATGGGAGAGACAGGAAAAAAAGAAATGATCGACTGATGACATTACAGAATGGCCCAGGACAGCATTTGCAGAGACCCAAACCTTGGCATTCAACCGACAGACCTGGAGCGAGATGATGATAGTTATGTTCTTCAGCGTGGTGGAATAAAAACTCCCAATGGACTGAAGAAGAAGAAGAAGAAGAAGAAGAAGAAGAAGAAGAAGAAGAAGAAGAAAGAAAGAAGAAGAAGAGAAGAAGAAGAAGAAAAAGAAGAAGAAGAAGAAGAAGAAGGAGAAGAAAAGAGCAAGAAGAAGAAGAAGAAGTTATACGTCGGCTCACGTGATTGGCAAATTGTATAAACCTCCTTGCGAATACTGCGCATCAAGACGGTTCAACTGGTTGTCAGGCCTCCCTGTCCCTGTTTCAGCATTCCAGTGGGATGTGTGTGTGTGTGTGTGTGTGTGTGTGTGTGTGTGTGTGTGTGTGTGGTGTGGTGTGTGTGTGTGTGTGTGTGTATGTGTGTGTGTATGTGTTGTGTGTGTGTGTGTGTGTGTGTGTGTGTGTGTGTGTGTGTGTGTGTGTGTGTGTGTGTGTGTATGTGTGTATGTATGTGTGTGTGTGTGTGTGTGTGTGCGTGTGTGGTGTGTGTGTTGTTTGTGTGTGTGTGTGTGTGTGTGTGTGTGTGTGTGTGTGTGTGTGTGTGTATTCATGTGAAGTGTGAGTGTTAAACAATCAATGACTTAATATAATTTAATTCCCTCTGATTTTACATGAAACATAATGAATGTATGAGAATAAGGACTCACTGGATGAGAGAGAGAGAGAGAGAGAGAGAGAGAGAGAGAGAGAGAGAGAGAGACAGACAGACAGACAGACAGACAGACAGACAGAGACACAGAGACAGAACTGACAGACAAGACAAGACAGACAGAACGGACTTACAGACGAGACAGAGATACAGACAAAGGCAGAAAAAGGCAAACAGACAGACAAAAAGGGTAGCGGTGGTGGTGCACACGAAAACTGTCTGTCTGTCTGGCTGGCTGGCTGGCTGTCTGTATCTACCTATCTCTCTCTCCCCTGCTGTTCGAATCAGATGTAGAGGAATATGGTATGTAACATCCACGATGACTTTTTTTTTACTTGGGACAATACACTCATTTAGCAGGTGTTCACGAACATCACAGCGTCTGAGAGACGTAAAGGATCGTCCTCGCCCACAGACGAGTGAGCTTACTCTCTCCCACATCTTCTTTTCCACTCTCCTCTGCCTCCTCCTCCTCCTCCTCCCCCTCTCTCCGCCTCTTCCAGTCTCTTCCTCTCGTACCGACAGTCCTACATGTAATACCCCCTATCCCCCACCCCCCACCCACCCCTACCCCCCACCCTCTCCCCGTCTCCTCCGCCTAAGGTGAGGGTTTCCTAATTGACGAAGAGAACATGGGCAGGAAGTTATGAATCTCATTATGGCAGACGTTATTGCCGCGTCGAAGACCGGAACTGGGCAATTACCGGGGGGTGGGGGTGGGGTGGGGTGGGGGGGGGGGGGGGGGTGCGGAGGCGGGGGAGGGGGGGGATAGTCTTGTAAACACTAAATGCTAGATAAATATAAGAATGTATTAGAATTACAGGGGAAAAATGGGAGGGAGGGATTGTTCCGGATCTGAGCAACGTATAAACAACAAAATAACAAGAAAAAAACACACAAAACAACAGCAACAACAACAACGACGACGACGACCACAACAACGACAATTGGAAACGGAAATACTACTACTACTAACTACCATGACAACAGCAAGAACAACAACAACAACAACAACAACAACAAGAACAACAACAAGAACAACAACACTACTACTACTACTACTACTACTACTACTACTACTACTACTACTACTACTATACTACTACTACAAACTGCTGCTGTTGCTGCTGCTAAATGTAGTAATAATATCAATAATACTACCGCCACGCCACTACTACTACTACTACTATAAAATAATGATAACTAAATAACTGCTACTATTAAATGTAATAATTACTACTATTACTACAACTACTACTACTACTACTACTAAATGTGATGGTAACAATAGTGATGATGATTATAAGAAGAAGAAGAATATAATAACAACAACAACGACAACAGCATCATCATCAACAA
>CM031617.1:52667926-52672926 GCA_018398815.1 Conus ventricosus | reverse complement strand
ACGCACGCACGCGCTCACACAGAGAAGAAGAGAGAGAGAGAGTGCCACACACACACAAACATACACACACACACGCGCGCGCGCGCGCACACACAACACACACGCCGACAGACAGATAAACCGACAGACGACAGGCAGAGTACATTCACAGAGACTTAGACATACTCCAACCTCCACACACACACCAGTTGTGACCTAAACGCCAAAAAAACAAAACAAAAAAACAGTCCACACCAGTAAGACGACTAGTTCTGCCCCTCACCTCCCGATCACCCTCGCCCCTTTTCAATCGTTATCCGCCCCCCCCCCCCCCCCCCCCCCCCCCCCCCCCCCCCCCCCCCCCCCCCCCCCCCCCCCCCCCCCCCCCTTCCCTCCACCGCTCGCCCTAACCCACAGGCCCCACGAGCCCTCCAAACCACAACACCAGCCCTAGAGGGTCCACACACCACCCCCGCCCCCCCCCCACACCTCCCCCCCCCCCCCACTTGCCCCCCACCAGATTGCCCTCCACACCAGACCATTTGTCCCCAGCGCGTTGGTCCTCGCACTAACCACATCCCTGACGCCATTCTAAAAATTCTCATAAAGGCGACAGATGGGTCGTACGTCAAAGTCTCCAATCTGTCGCCCCTGCCAATTTGTCGCCCACTTACCCTTGCCCTCAAAGATTGGTTGGCCAACAGTCTTCCCCTCATTCCCACATTCCTCTCTCCCCATGTGAGAGATAAGTTGATGCGACGGGGGCCCCCACACTTTCTCCGATTGTGAGAGGAAGTGTGGGAAGTGCCCAGTATTTTTTATATATATATATCTATTTATTTATTTAATTATTTATTTATTTATTTTCAATTTCGTTATTAGTTTCTTGTCTTTTCTTAACATCAAACTAAGAGCCAAATGATAATTAAATCTAATAAAAAGTGATGGAATGAGACAGGAGTTTATTATTGTTCTTCTATTGAATGGTCACATTGAGAAATCTTCAGAGTGCATAATCAATCAGAAAAATCAAACATGCAAGCGTCAAGTAGTTAAGTCAACTAGTTATCAAATCCAAATAATATAATTCACACTGGAAAGTAGGAAAACACACAAAACATGTTGCTTGTGTTATTTTGGTAAGTATATATGGACATGGTATTACACATTGGCCATAAACGTTACCTGTCCAATACTCTCCTATCGAATGGGGTGACCACGAAGCAGTTCAGTTTATTGTAAAATCCAAATGTTCACTATTTAGGCTGCGTATGCTCCAATGGTAATCTTATAATATTCACAACCTAGATAACTACTGGTCAGTGCCAAAACCAGTGGTCAGCTTCATGAAAATTTCACATTTTCACTATTTCACTGCATATTCGTGTGTTGTAAACGCTTCTGTACAGTTTACAATATAGATGTTTGGTGGTCAACAAGATTGACCAGTGGTCAGTTTTATGTAAATTTAATCTTTTCCTGAGTTAACTCCATATTGGTATGGTTAATGCTTTCTTTTTTAATGCAGAAAACCATGGTCTGCAAGAAAGACTTGTGGTTAGTTTTATGTCAATTTCATATTTTCCCTATCTTATTCTGTATTGATGTGTTATAGGGCATATATGCTTCTTGAAACGTAGTATGACTTGTGGTTAGCAACAATGACCAGTGACCAGTTTGGAAAACGTAATTGCTTACTGTTTATTATATGAATATTTCTGTGCTTCTTGCAATTTAGATGACCAGTGGTCAGTGACATTGACCAGTGATCAGTTTGATGCCAATTCGATATTAAAAAAAAAGTTTGACAGACAGAATATTGTTGTGGTATGGCCGTTTCTCTGCCCCTTGCAACGCAGATGACCAGTAATCAGCAAGAATGACCAGTTTTCATTGTGATGTAAATTCCATGTTTTCTCTTTTTGATTGCATATTATTGTGTGATGAGCATTTTGTTTCCTCCCATTCATGACGTACATGACCTATACTATGGTCACTTTGATGCAGTATCTATCTATCTATATTTTTTTTAATATGTACGTCTCCTCTTCATATGATGTAGGTCAACACCACTGAACTGACCATGTACAATAAAGCCCGGTGAATTGAAAGAGCCTTTGAACAACCTATGGACTTTTAAATATCCGAATTTGAAAATATCCGCGTGTTGAGTTAATCTAAATTTTTGCCCAGTCTAAAACAAACTCAAAATAAACCTAACAAATTGAAATCAACTGAGCAAGTCAAGGAGTAGTCCCAAGGAATTTTAATTAACTGGGTTTTGTTGCAGCATTGGCATTACTAGGAACCGAAAAGGACGAGAGAGAGAGAGAGAGAGAGAGAGAGAGAGAGAGGAGAGAGAGAGAGAGAGAGAGAGAGAGAGAGAGAGAGAGAGAGAGAATTGGCCCCAATACCCTGGAGTTACAGGGGCCGCGATTCTTTATTACCCCGCCACAGGAGTAGAAACACTCCAACTTCAAAAGTAGTTCGCTGTGACGCTGTGTTTGTCTTTCCGCTCAAATATTCCCTCTTCAGTC
Organism: Conus ventricosus; assembly: GCA_018398815.1. NCBI lineage: Eukaryota > Metazoa > Mollusca > Gastropoda > Neogastropoda > Conidae > Conus > Conus ventricosus. The sequence continues at coordinate 52,670,410 of CM031617.1, read as the reverse complement.
ATGATGTCTTCCCTATAATGTCCATCCCATCAAAATATGCAACACCCAGGCCCAATATGTCGCCGGGCGACAGATTGATACTGGTTTGAAGGCCAATCTGTCGCCGGGCGACAAATTGGGCAGGGGCGACAGATTGGTCGTTAACAGGGGAATTCCATCACCGTGGGCTTTCCTGTCTTGTCGAGTAAGCCCAATATGGCCCTAGGAACGAGTGAAGAACGTCACTCCTCCAGTAAGCCCAATATGGCCCTAAGAACAAGTGGAGAACGTCACTCCTCCAGTAAGTGCAATATGGCCCTAAGAACACGTGGAGAACGTCACTCCTCCAGTAAGCCCAATATGGCTCTAAGAACGAGTGGAGAACGTCACTCCTCCAGTAAGCGCAATATGGCCCTAAGAACGAGTGAAGAACGTCACTCCTCCAGTAAGCCCAATATGGCCCTAAGAACAAGTGAAGAACGTCACTCCTCCAGTAAGCCCAATATGGCCCTAAGAACAAGTGGAGAACGTCACTCCTCCAGTAAGTCCAATATGGCCCTAAGAACACGTGGAGAACGTCACTCCTCCAGTAAGCCCAATATGGCCCTAAGAACGAGTGGAGTACGTCACTCCTCCAGTAAGCGCAATATGGCCCTAAGAACGAGTGGAGAACGTCACTCCTCTAGTAAGCGCAATACGGCCCTAAGAACGAGTGGAGAACGTCACTCCTCCAGTAAATGCAATGTTGCCCTAAGAACGAGTGGAAAACGTCACTCCTCCACCGGCAACCACCAGACCAGATTAGTGTGGCAGAACGAGTTAGGAGTGCGGTCCCTGATGAGTTCATGACTGACGGAGACACAAATTAACTTCACAGGATACTGAACCCCTTGAGGTATTGTAGAAACTTGGTGGGCCAGTCACTTTTGACAGTCACGAAACTACGTTGTGGATGTGTGTGTGTGTGTGTGTGTGTGTGTGTGTGTGTGTGTGTGTGTGTGTGTGTGTGTGTGTGTGTGTGTGTGTGTGTGTGTGTGTGCGTTGTGTGTGTGTGTGTGTGTGTGTGAGAGAGAGAGAGAGAGAGAGAGAGAGAGAGAGAGAGAGAGAGACAGACAGACAGACAGACAGACAGACAGATAGACAGAGAGAGACCTAGTTTTTTTTTGTTTCCCATCTGCGGCACTTCTGCCAGAAGCAGATTTCAAAATTATTTTGCTGCCATATTGAAACGTGCTCTGGGTTTTGATCGTATATCAAACAAGGAGAGAAATATCTTTCGCTTTCGCTAAAGTTCCGTTTAGCATATAGGAGGCATTCACCACTTCCTGTCGATCTGATTGGCTGTCTGTCTACTTGTTGATTACTGATTGGCTGTCTGTTTGCCTCCCTTTGCTGCCGATGGTGTCAAACTGCTGAGTGGGTGACCTACACTCGCAGTTGTTTCGTGCGCAAGCAAGGTCAAGGTGCGGGCAGGGTGCTGACTCTGCTGACCAGTGGACAACCAGCTGGCTTAGAGGATGACGTGAGAGGACAGTCCAGTATGATGGCAACCCGCGGTCAGTGGGGTCCGCGGAAGCGCAGACGTAGCGAGTTTCCGTGCAAAACAGGTCGAGACACTTCATTTCAAGCATCCGCAGGATCTGTCCACATGCTTGAGAGCAGCAAGCTGCCAGATGTTAATCGCGTCCTTTTCAAGTCATCTTCCCCTATACATGTCGCTTACAATGCCCAGTCTGAGTCGTTTTCTGAGATTCGAAGTTGAAAACCAATGGTTGGGTTGCTTCTCTTCCAGCTAGTGACTGTTTTCACTGAAGCCGGTTCAGTCATAAATTCAAGCAGACAGCGAATATTTTTAAAGGCGAAAACGCAAAGCAGTGAAAACAACAAATTGCAGATGCAACGCAGATGCACATCTGACGACGTAAACATCAGCCGAGTGTGGTGGAAAATGAGGAAAAACCGCCTTTGCCAACTGTAGGTGTCTGTGAGATGACCCAGGTGTTCAATCGCCGACAGCACACATGCGTCAGTGTGGGTTCGAACACTAATGTTTCAGGCAGATGTCTCTACATCAGTATTAAAGCATCATCGCCTTATTGTTTGAGTCTGACTGTTTGCCAAGTTTCATTCTGGAAAGATCTCGCAATGACTTCCAGTTCTTTGTTCCACTGTCAGGCATCTGTGTCTTCAAGGCAGAGTGCACACACATCCTTCATCAAGGTGAAAGTGTGTCTGTCCTGTGTTCATCCTGTGGCTGTCAATGTCCGCGAAGTGCATACCCGCATCACCGGCTAAAGATTTGCCCGACACTGTCAAGTTCTCCTACGTCATTGAGCCGCCTAAGAGACCTTCACAAGCGACCAGGACTCCCAACAGAAATGGAGGCTCTTGCATGCTGCTGAATCCTTTTCTTTTTTTTTCTTCTTTTTTTTTGCATAGTTGTACTCTGGAAATAATGTACTATGTGACAATAACACATCTTGCTGTGACACAACTCATTGTGTC
>CM031617.1:52652926-52655426 GCA_018398815.1 Conus ventricosus | reverse complement strand
AATAAACATCGGGCATCATCCCTGACCCATAATGAACATACCTACACATTTTCAGAAAGATCGGCCCAGACGTTTTATCTGGAGTGAGTGGAACACATTTTGACCACGGACGGACAGACACACAGACAAACACACAGACAGCATTTCTTCGTTCCTACTGCAAAGTATTCACAGTTCTATAAGAACCGTGAGTACAAAAACCAATAAACCAATAAACACATAACAGATGTGACACGCGCACATGACTTTGCTTTGATAATATCTAACAACAACAACAACAACAAATGACCACACACACACACAAACACGAAAAAACGAAAGACGAAAAGGTTGGACTGATCAGAAAACGAAACCCATGATTAAGAAGTGAGTTTAAGAAGCAAAAAAAAAAAAAAAAGATAAAAAGGAACTAACAGATCGACAAAACGAAAGACAGAATATGAATATTAGCTAGAATCACTGGATACCTTCAGTTTGGCACGGTGGAGAAAACGAAGGCAAATCAGCACGTTGCGTGAAACCACTCCCCGAGTCCGAGCAAAACTGTTGGCCAAACATCTCCCATCTGTTGCAGGCGACCCCCCACCCCCACCCCCCATCCGCCCACCCCCACCCTCTACGCCCCCTCCTTCCATCCCTCTCCACAAAGCAGAGGGTTGGAGATACTGCACCTCATGCAATCGAAGTCATGACTGATAAGCGACCCTCCCCCTCCCTCCCCTCCTCACCCCCAATCACTCCCCATCCCCCACCTCTGTCTGCACTCTCCAATCCCATCTCCTCCTCCTCCTCCTCCTCCTCCCATCCCCTCCTCTCATATCCCGGCGAAGCTCTCGTACTTCACCTGGTTGAAAATCAACACGTGTGACGTTCAAGAGGTTTTGTTAGGCACGCTCACTCGAAAATCTGTGAAAACCCGCCTGGCCTCTCAACGTGGGATATTAACACGCATCAATTGTTTAGCCACCGTCATGGGGAATGAGAATAGCAACCGTTTTCACGCACCAATCAGAACGTTGCTATTTAAGGTGCATGAAGGAACAAAAAAAAAGTAGTCGTGGTGCATGACTTGGAAAAGATTTTTGTCTGATCTCTAAGGCCATGAAGACAACATCCAAATTGTTTTAATCGAAAATGATGTGGATTTTGAAGATGGAAAAAACTGAAAGAGACGCTATGTTGTTAAAAAAAATTAAACAAAATCCCCGTCTCTTTCATTTATGTTCATTTACTTGTGTATCAGGTTACATAAATTTCCCAAACTATCAATACGCTTGCCACTAATGCCGTTTGAGAGCTCGGCGCAGTTGTAGAAACAAAGCTTGCGACAGGAATAAATGAGGAATTAATGGAAGTTCGGGAGCGGCGAGGGGCGGGGGGGGGGGGGGGGGGGGGGGGGGGAGTCGATGATAGGTACAAAGCTGCCCAACTTTTTTTCTATGCACCAATGAGAGGACGTTACTACTTTCCATTCACCAATGAGAGAACGTTGCTACTTTCCATTCACCAATAAGAGAACGTTGCTACTTTCCTTGTGCTAATGAGAGAAAGTTACTACTTTCTATGCACCAGTGAGAGAACGTTGCTACTTTCCATTCACCAATGAGAGAACGTTACTACTTTCCATTCACCAATACGAGAACGTTGCTACTTTCCTTGTGCTAATGAGAGAACGTCACTACTTTCTATGCACCAACGAGAGAACGTTACTACTTTCTATGCGCTAATGAGAGAACGTTACTACTTTCTATGTGCTAATGAGAGAATGTTTCTACTTTCTATGTGCTAATGAGAGAATGTTTCTACTTTCTCTATGTGCTAATGAGAGAACGTTACTACTTTCTATGTGCTATGAGATAATGTTTCTACTTTCTATGTGCTAATGAGAGAACGTTACTACTTTCTCTATGTGCTAATGAGAGAACGTCACTACTTTCTATATGCTAATGAGAGAACGTTACTACTTTCTATGCACTAATGTGAGAACGTTACAACGTTCTATGTGCTAATGAGAGAACGTTACTACTTCCTATGAGCTAATGAGAGAACGTTACTACTTTCTATGTGCTAATGAAAGAACGTTACTACTTTCTATATGCTAATGAGAGAACGTTACTACTTTCTATGTGCTAATGAGAGAACGTTACTACTTTCTATGAGCTAATAAGAGAACGTTACTACTTTCTATGTGCTAATGAGAGAACGTTACTATTTTCTATGCGCTAATGAGAGAACGTTGCTATTTTCTATGTGCTAATGAGAGAATGTTTCAACTTTCTATGCACCAACGAGAGAACGTTACTACTTTCCATTCACCAATGAGAGAACGTTACTATTTTCTATGCGCTAATGAGAGAACGTTACTATTTTCTATGTGCTAATGAGAGAATGTTACTACTTTCTATGCACCAACGAGAGAGCGTTACTACTTTCCATTCACCAATGAGAGAACGTTACTACTTTCCATTCACCAATGAGAGAACGCTACTACTTTTCATTC
>CM031617.1:52635426-52637926 GCA_018398815.1 Conus ventricosus | reverse complement strand
GTAATGCCATAAGAATAGCATACAATTCTGCCGTGAAAATAGAAAATCCTTTTCCTAGGCTGTATGCTTTTTGAACTTTTAAAGCCGGAATAACAAAACCTGAACCTGCACTTAACTGGCAAACGGAACCATCCGTAAAATTTTTAAATGATTTGAATATTTGTTTTCTAAGTTTTCTCTCACTTTAGAAGTTAAAATGTTAATGTTGTCATTTTTCCGGACATCAGTGTAATCAACATCAAAGATAGCTTGTCTATGTTCCCATGGAGGCACCAGGGGACAACAGGAGCAGGTGAGAGTGAAGTGACATCAATATTGCATTTTTCAAAAGAATCTTTCGTGTAATTTCGAACGGACAAAGATAACCTAGCTGTTGAGCTCTTTTGGGATATTCAACATTTGAATCCATCAACACTTCGTTTTCGACTGAGTTAGGTACTGAAAGACTTCTTGCGACATATTTGGCTACAGCTAATCTACGTTGATCTGACAGTGATAGCATATTATTTCTTTGTACACCTTCAATGTGCTTGTGTGCACTGGGACACCAAGTGCTAATTTGATAGCTTTGCTGTCTATACTTTGCAATTTTTTCAGTAGACTTTGAGGGGCTGAAAATAAACTTCTTGTCCGTACACTAGTTTTGATCTTATTAGAGAATCAGCTAGGTGCAGGAGGGTTTTTGTATCTTGAGCCCACGGTTGAATACAAATAATTTTCAATAAGTTTAAACGTTTCCTTGTTTTAGCTATCAAGCTTTCAATGTAAAAACGCCAGTTAAGTTTAGGGGTTAAATTTACACCCAGAAATTTTATGTTTTTGTGAGTACTGCAATTCAGAACCATTCAATTTGAAGCTTGGCAAATACATTGGATTGTCTCCATTATTGAAAAACATTAACTGTGTTTTTTCACCTGAGAGAATAAGCCCGTTATTTTCCATAAAGTTGTTTAATTTATCTATCTCTAACTGATATATCTTCTGTATATGATTCGTAATTCTCTTGCCGGTATGCTTTCGGATATTTGTATTTATCCACATAGCAATGTCATCAGCATATTGTACTAAACTCACACTTTTTGATAATATCTTTGGAAGATCATAAATAAGAATGTTAAACAACATGGGGGCTATTATAGAGCCCTGTGGAATTCCGATATCAATGCTCTGAAAAGACGAGTAAACTTTCCCTATTCTTGTACATATGGATCTCTGTGATAAAAAACTTTTAAAGTATTGAAACATCGTTCCATTAATTCCTATTTCTTTCAATTTATAAAGTAGTCTAGCGTGCCAGATACTATCATACGCTTTTCTGATATCAAAAAAGGTAGCAAGTGTACTTTTCCGTCTAGCAAACTGCTTTTTAATTTGACTGGTAAGTTTCACCAAATGATCTATTGTACATCGACCTTTGCGAAATCCCGCTTGATTCACTGGATTATACTTTCTTTTTCACAAAAATATAAAGACGTCTTTGTATAATCTTTTCTAACAACTTTCCAACGTGAGAGGTTAGTGCTATCGGCCTGTAGCTACCAATGTCTGACCTGGGCTTACCTTGTTTTGGAACTGGGACTACAACAGATCTCTTCCAGATACAAGGGAGAGTTCCATTAAACCAACATTTTTGGTAAAATGAATGCAGTAATCGTTTCCAATGTGAAGGCAAGTGGTATAACAGTTGATAGGATATACCATCTAGGCCAACAGCACTTGAATTTGAAGAAAAAGATTCTAACGTCTCCCAAAATTCATCATATGTAATAGGAGCGTTTAAATAATGGAAATGATTTGGTGGTGGATCCTGATAGATAGTTCGTTTTCTTCCTCCTCTCTAAAACACCTGATAGATGGACTAAGACTAGACAGCAAGTTATTTTCTGAAAATATTTTGACGAATGCCTCAGCTTTCTCCTGTGAGTATGGAAGAGCATTATTATCTAACTTAATTGGGTACTGTTGCAAGCAATAACCATTTTTCAATTTTTTAACCATTTTCCAAACCTTATGTATATCTTTTGATTCCGATATTTTGGTTCTACAAAATTCTGAGAAATGTATTCTTTTCGCTCGGGCAACGACCCTGTTACTGTTATTTTGGCATGTTTCATCGCTAGGAAATTTTCATCTGTTCTCACTTTCAGCCAAGCTTTATAAGCTTCTTTTTTAAGAGCTACAGCTATCGCACAATCTAAATTCCACCATGAATTACCAACATATTTCCACTGTTGGGCATCTTTACAAATAGGAATAGATTTTTCCGGCAGCCTGTAAAAACATGTCGACAAAACTCTGTATAATATGCATCTATACCTTCATTTTCAATACTACTGAAATGTGTATTGGACAAGATCGATTCATATAGAGACCAATTTGCATTTTTATATGAAAACTTTGGGATGCTATCTTCATTTCCATTCTCTTCATTTTCAACATGCTCCTTTAACTGTATGATGATTGGGAAATGATCGCTGCCCAAAGTATCCTCCTCTGTTGA
>CM031617.1:52612926-52632926 GCA_018398815.1 Conus ventricosus | reverse complement strand
CGTGTCACTCCTTTCATCTGCCCCAATGACACACCCGTGTCATGCCCTTCCTCTGCGCCCCCTACGCTCAATAACCTCACCATGTCACGCCCTTCACCTGCGTTCCGTCTGCCACAACACGCCTATCCGTGTCACTCCTTTCATCTGCCCCAATGACACACCCGTGTCATGCCTTCCTCTGCGCCCCTACGCTCAATAACCTCACCATGTCACGCCCTTCACCTGCGTTCCGTCTGCCACAACACGCCTATCCGTGTCACTCCTTTCATCTGCCCCAATAACACACCGTGTCACGCCCTTCCTGTACGCTCAATAACCTCACCATGTCACGCATTTCATCCGCATGTCCTCTTCCCCAAACACCCCACCTTTTGACGCCCCTCATTCTCGCCCACTCTGCTCAATGCACCCTCAATGTCATGCCCTTCCCTCAGCCCCGCCTCAGTCGGAATACACCCACCCACGTCATGCCCTTCCCTCAGCCCCGCCTCAGTCGGAATACACCCACCCACGTCATGCCCTTCCCTCAGCCCCGCCTCAGTCGGAATACACCCACCCACGTCATGCCCTTCCCTCAGCCCCGCCTCAGTCGGAATACACCCACCCACGTCATGCCCTTCCCCTCAGCCCCGCCTCAGTCGGAATACACCCACCCACGTCATGCCCTTCCCTCAGCCCCGCCTCAGTCGGAATACACCCACCCACGTCATGCCCTTCCCTCAGCCCCGCCTCAGTCGGAATACACCCACCCACGTCATGCCCTTCCCTCAGCCCCGCCTCAGTCGGAATACACCCACCCACGTCATGCCCTTCCCTCAGCCCCGCCTCAGTCGGAATACACCCACCCACGTCATGCCCTTCCCTCAGCCCCGCCTCAGTCGGAATACACCCACCCACGTCATGCCCTTCCCTCAGCCCCGCCTCAGTCGGAATACACCCACCCACGTCATGCCCTTCCCTCAGCCCCGCCTCAGTCGGAATACACCCACCCACGTCATGCCCTTCCCTCAGCCCCGCCTCAGTCGGAATACACCCACCCACGTCATGCCCTTCCCTCAGCCCCGCCTCAGTCGGAATACACCCACCCACGTCATGCCCTTCCCTCAGCCCCGCCTCAGTCGGAATACACCCACCCACGTCATGCCCTTCCCTCAGCCCCGCCTCAGTCGGAATACACCCACCCACGTCATGCCCTTCCCTCAGCCCCGCCTCAGTCGGAATACACCCACCCACGTCATGCCCTTCCCTCAGCCCCGCCTCAGTCGGAATACACCCACCCACGTCATGCCCTTCCCTCAGCCCCGCCTCAGTCGGAATACACCCACCCACGTCATGCCCTTCCCTCAGCCCCGCCTCAGTCGGAATACACCCACCCACGTCATGCCCTTCCCTCAGCCCCGCCTCAGTCGGAATACCACCCACCCACGTCCATGCCCTTCCCTCAGCCCCGCCTCAGTCGGAATACACCCACCCACGTCCTGCCCTTAATCCGCGCCCCTTGTGCAACAGTACGCCAACCATGTCACGCCCTTCATCCGCGTCTCCTCTGCCCAACAGTTCAGTGTCACGCGCTCATCTGCTCCCCCCCCCCCCCCCCCCCCCCCCCTCTGCCCAGTACGCCCACTATGTCACGCCCTTCGTCCACGGCCCCACTGCCCCAACACGCCTACCTATATCATGCCCTCCATCTGCGCCCCTCTCCACCGACACGCCCACCCAAATCACACCTGCATCGACGCCCACCATACCCCCCCCCCCCCCCCCCATATCCCCGCACAGGTCAGGCCTCGAGATGTTCACTTCCTCCTCTCCCACTCCTGTCATGTCCCATACCCTCATCCCCATGTCACGCCCTGAAATCCGTGCATCCCGAGAGTCTACCCATGTCACGCCTTGTATGCTCCCTCTCCTACCCCTGTGTCACGCTCCAAAATCCGCGCACCCCGTACGTAAATCTACGTCACGCTTACAAATCAGCCTCCCCCCCCCCCCCCCCCAACCCCCAATCCCTACTGCTTCCCCCAACTATGTCACACCCTGATATTGACACACACACCCTAATCCGTACCACGCCCTTCATCCATTCCCTCTGCCCTATACAATATCCACATCTAGCACTCAATACGTGCCCTCTGCTCCAGTAAGATTCCCACGTCATGCCCTTTATACGCACCCCCTCTGCCCCAATACGCCCACCATGTCACGCTCTCCATCTGCACCGACTTTGCTTAATACGCTCACCACAATACGCCCTTCATCCGCACCCTCTCATCGCAATACCTCAACCATTACGCCCTTCATCCGCGCTCCCTGTGCTCAATATGCCCACCATGCCATGCCCTTCATCCGCCCCCTTTGCTGAAATACACCCACCCACGTTACGCCATTCATCCACACCCCCGCCGTCCCAATACGCTTACCATGTCACGCTCTTCGTTCGCGCTCCTCTACCTCAACACGCCCACCATGTCACTCTCTTTATCCGCCCCCTATGCCCCAATTAGAAAACACACGTGCCGCCCTGCATCCCCTTTCCCTCTGTCCCAATAAGACGCACACGCCACGCCCTTTCTCGGGCCTCTGCGCCAGGAACACACCCATGTCACACGCCCTTCATCCACGTCCCTCTGCCACAACACCCCCACCATATTCCGCTCTCCATCCGCGCTTCCACTGTCTCAATCCGCTCACCATGTCACGCGCTTCGTCCGTCCCTCTGCACAAATGCACCCTCATTGTCCCGACATGTATCTGCTCCCTCTGCCGTGGTAAATCTCCCACTTCACGCACTTCGTTCGCGCCACTTCAGACATAATACGCCCACCATGTCACGTCCTCCGTCTGCCCCCCTCTACCTCAGTCCTTCACCATGTCACGCTCTCCATCCGCCCCCTCTGCCCCAACAAGACACCCCTGTCACGCCCGTCATCCACCCCCTACGCCTCAATACGCCCAGCCACGTCACGCCTTCATCTGCACCCTCTGCCCAAATAAGACACCCACATCATGCCCTTCTTCCAACCCCTCTGTCCCAATAAGACACCCACATCATGCCCTTCATCTGCACCCTCTGCCCCAATAAGACACTCACGTCATGCCCTTCTTCCAACCCCTCTGTCCCAATAAGACACCCACATCATGCCCTTCTTCCAACCCCTCTGTCCCAATAAGACACCCACATCATGCCCTTCTTCCAACCCCTCTGTCCCAATAAGACACCCACATCATGTCCTTCTTCCAACCCCTCTGTCCCAATAAGACACCCACATCATGCCCTTCATCTGCACCCTCTGCCCAAATAAGACGCCCACATCATGCCCTTCTTCTTCCAACTCCTCTGTCCCAATAAGACACCCACATCATGCCCTTCTTCTTCCAACCCCTCTGTCCCAATAAGACACCCACATCATTCCCTTCTTCTTCCAACTCCTCTGTCCCAATAAGACACCCACATCATGCCCTTCTTCTTCCAACTCCTCTGCCAAAATAAGACACCCACATCATGCCCTTCTTCTTCCAACTCCTCTGTCGCAATAAGACACCCACATCATGCCCTTCATCTGCACCCTCTGCCCCAATAAGACACTCACGTCACGCCCTTCATCCGCCCCCTCTGGCCCAATAAGACACCCACATCATGCCCTTCTTCCAACCCCTCTGTCCCAATAAGACACCCACATCATGCCCTTCTTCCAACCCTCTGCCCAAATAAGACACCCACATCACGCTCTTCATCACCCCCCTCGTCCCAATAAGACACCCGCATCACCCCTTTATCCTATAACCCCACTGCTCTAATACGCCCAACATATCAGCTCTTGTTCTGCCCCCTTTGCCCAATACGACACCCATGCCATGCCCTTCATCTACGCCCCCTTTGCCCCAATAAGACACCCACGTCATGCCCTTCATCTGCGCCCCCTTTGCCCCAATAAGACACCCATGTCATGCCCTTCATCTACTCCCTTTGCCCAATAAGACACCCATGTCATGCCCTTCATCTGCCCCCCTTTGCCCCAATAAGACAACCCATGTCATGCCCTTCATCTCGCCCCCTTGCCCCAATAAGACACCCATGTCATGCCCTTTATCTGCGCCCCTTTGCCCCAATAAGACACCCATGTCATGCCCTTCATCTACTCCCTTTGCCCCAATAAACACCCATGTCATGCCCTTCATCTACTCCCTTTGCCCCAATAAGACACCCATGTCATGCCCTTCATCTACTCCCTTTGCCCCAATAAGACACCCATGTCATGCCCTTTATCTGCGCCCCCTTTGCCGCAATAAGACACCCATGTCATGCCCTTCATCTACTCCCTTTGCCCCAATAAGACACCCATGTCATGCCCTTCATCTACTCCCTTTGCCCCAATAAGACACCCATGTCATGCCCTTTATCTGCGCCCCCTTTGCCGCAATAAGACACCCATGTCATGCCCTTCATCTGCGCCCCCTTTGCCCCAATAAGACACCCATGCCATGCCCTTCATCTGCGCCCCCTTTGCCGCAATAAGACACCCATGCCATGCCCTTCATCTGCGCCCCCTTTTGCCACAATAAGACACCCATGCCATGCCCTTTTTCTGCGCCCCCTTTGCAGCAAAAAGACACCTACGTCACGCCCTTCATATGCACCCTCTGCTCCAATAAGACACCCACATCGCGTCGTTCATCCACTCCCCCTCTGTCCCAATAAGACGTCCACGCCATGCCCCTCATCTGCCCTAATATGCGAACCATGTCATGCCCATCATCCACGCCCCTGGGCCCCAATATTCCCACCATGTCACTCCCTTCATTCGCGCTCCCTCTGTCCCTTTACGTCCACCACGTGACGCCCTTCTATCGCGCCACCCTCTGCCCCAATACGCCGCCCATGTCACGCCCTTGATCCTCGCCTCCTCTACCCCGATACGCCCATTCATGTCACGCTCTATAATCGACACTCTCCCCTCCCCCCCCCCCCCACCTCTGCTCCTATACGCCCACTCATGTCATGCCCTGTATTGTCACCCCCTGTTCCTCCGTTTATGCCACGCCCTGAAACCCTCCACGCCTCTTACACCTTAACCCATGCCACGCCCTGAAATCCTCCGCGCCTCCAACACCTTAACCCATGCCATGCCCTGAAATAATCCACGCCTTCTACACCTTAACCCATGCCACGCCCTGAAATCCTCCGCGCCTCCAACACCTTAACCTATGCCACGCCCTGAAATCCTCCGCACCTCCTACGCATTAACCCATGCCATGCCCTGAAATCCTCCGTGCCTCCTACAGCTTATCCCATGCCACGCCCTGAAATAATCCATACCTCCTACACCTTAACCCATGCCACGCCCTGAAATCCTGCGTGCCTCCTACACCTTAACCCATGCCACACCCTGAAATCCTCCACGCCTCCTACACCTTAACCCATGCCACGCCCTGAAATCCTCCACGCCTCCTACACCTTAACCCATGCCACGCCCTGGAATCCTCCGCGCCTCCTACACCTTAACCCATACCACGCCCTGAAACCCTCCGCGCCTCCTACACCTTAACCCATGCCACGCCCTGAAATCCTCCACGCCCTGAAATCCTCCGCGCCTCCTACACCTTAACCCATGCCACGCCCTGAAATCCTCCATGCCCTGAAATCCTCCGTGCCTCCTACACCTTAACCCATGCCACGCCCTGAAATCCTCCACGCCTCCTACACCTTAACCCATGCCACGCCCTGAAATCCTCCACGCCTCCTACACCTTAACCTATGCCACCCCCTGAAATCCTCCGCGCCTTCTACACCTTAACCCATGCCACGCCCTGAAATCCTCCACGCCTCCTACACCTTAACCCATGCCACGCCCTGAAATCCTCCACGCCTCCTACACCTTAACCCATGCCACCCCCTGAAATCCTCCGCGCCTTCTACACCTTAACCCATGCCACGCCCTGAAATCCTCCGCACCTCCTACACCTTAACCCATGCCACGCCCTGAAATCCTCCACGCCTTCTACACCATGCCACCCCCTGAAATCCTCCACGCCTCCTACACCTTAACCCATGTGGCATGGCGTGCGCCCCTGAAATCCTCCACGCCTCCTACAGCTTAACCCATGCCACGCCCTGAAATAATCCACGCCTCCTACACCTTGACCATGCCACGCCCTGAAACAATCCATACCTCCTACACCTTAACCCATACCACGCCCTGAAACCCTCCGCGCCTCCTACACATTAACCCATGCCACGCCCTGAAATCCTCCACCCCTCCTACACCTTAACCCATGCCACGCCCTGAAATCCTCCACGCCTCCTACACCTTAACCCATGCCACGCCCTGGAATCTGTGCGCCCTGTGCGCCCAACACACGTCACGCCATTCTCTACCCCCACCCCAAACTGTACCGTGCTGTAAAACCCGCGCCTCCCGTGCACGGTCCAATGTCATGCCCTCAAATTCGACCCTCACCCTCCTTTAAACCTCCACTTCTGATCAGGCGCGAAAATCCGCACCCCCGACTCATGTCCTGCCCTGAATTCTACATCCCCCACCCCCTCCCCCCCGTCCTCCCGAGCCCAAAACTGTGCCATGATCTGAAATCTGCGCTCCCTATCACCTCCCGTATCAAGCTCTGAAATGTGCACTCCCTGTACCCCTAGCCATGTTACTCCCTGTATCTTCACCCCCCACCCCACCTCCTCCGCCCCCCCCCCCCCCCCCCCCATGTCAACCCTTGAAATCCACGCTCCCTGTATTCCAGCCCCATGTCACGCCTTGCATCCGCGACTGTCACCCCCACCGATGTTATACGCTGTTTTCCCGTCCTTTCTACCCGCATGTTGTACGCTGCATCCCCGATATCCGCGCCCCACGTATCCCTCCCCCCCCCCCCCCCCCCCCCCACACACACACACACACACTCGTCATACACCCTGTATTCCCTTCTCCCCACCCACCTTCCACGTGTGTCCGTCCTTGTCACGTCCAGTATCGGCGCCTCACCGTACGCCCACTGACTGAACGACCGACAGATCGACTGAACAAATGACTGACTGGACGACCGACTGAACGATGAGTGACTGAATGACCGACTGACCGAATGAATGGCTGAGCGACCGACTGAACAAATGAATGACTGAACGACCGACTGAACAAATAAATGACTGAACGTTAAACTGACACCGACTGAACGAATACGTGACGTAGCGTCCGACAGATGGACTAAACGAATGAATGCATGACCGACCGACGGACCGACTGAACGAATGACTGACTGAACGACCGACTGACCGAATGACTGGCTGAACAACCGACTGACCGAATGACTGGCTGAACGACCGACTGACCAAAAGAACGAATGAATGTCTAAGTGTTCGAATGACCAACTGAGCAAATGAATGACTGAACGAACGACCGACCGACTAAACAAATGAACGACTGAACGACCGACCGAACGAATGAATGAACGAACGGCCTACTGAGCGACTGAACGAATGAATGACTGAACGACCGACTGAATGACTGAACGAATGAATGACAGAAAGACCGAATGACTGGCTAAACGATCACCGAACGAATGACTGACCGAACGACCGACTAAACAAATGGATGAGTGAATGACCGGCTGAACAAATGGCTGACTGAACGACAGACTGACCGAATGATTGAAGAACGACCAACTGAACGATGGAATGACTGAAGGATCGACTGACCGACTAAACGAATGAATGACTGAACGACCGACTAGCTGAAAGAATGAATGAATGTCTAAGCGACCGGCTGACCAAATGGGCGAATAAATGACTGAACGAGCGACCGACCGAACAATTGTACGAATGAATGACTGAACGGCTGACTGACTGACTAAACAAATAAAAGACTAAACGACCGACTGAACGAAAGAATGACTGAACGACCGACTGAATGACTGAACGACCGACTAAATGACTGAACGAATGAATGACGGAACGACCGACTGAATGACTGAACGAATGAATGACTGAACGACCGACTGACTGATTGAACGAATGAATGAAAGAACAACTGATTGATTGATCGAACGAATGAATAACTGAACGACCGACTGACCGACTGAACAAATAAATGAATGAATGACCGACTGAACGAATGACTGACTGAACGACAGACCGCCCAAATGACTGACTGAACGACCAACTGAACGAAGGAATGACTGAACGACCGACTGACCGAATTCGAAAGAATTAATGAAAGTCGAGGTGACCGACTGACCGACTGAGCGAATAAATGACTGAACGAACAACCGACCGTAAAATTGTACGAATGAATGACTGAACGACCGACAGCACGAACGAATGACTGTACGACCGACTGATCAAAAGAACGAATGAATGACTCAACGACCGACTGAAAAAATGAATGACAGAATGACCGTCTGAACGATTGAATGAATGAACGACCGACGGTGTGACCAAATGAACGAATGCTTGACATCTGGACGGACTGAGCGACTGAACGAATGAATAGCGCTGAACGACTGACCGACCGAACAGCTGTACAAACCAGTGAATGAACGAACGACTGACCGACTCGTCAAACGAATGACCCGACAACGGATTGACCGCATGAACCACTAAACGAATGAACGAACGAACGACTGACCAGCTGAATGAAGAAATGAATGAACGACCGACCGAGCAAACGTACGTACGAGGTACAGTTTATATAGTCTGTTAAAGCAGCACCAGATCGCACTCTTGCCTTTACACTATAATACATACTTAAAACACATTTATAAAGTTTCCCATGAATACCATTTTTAAGCAGGATAGGCCACAGCAAAGTTCTGTTTACTGAATCAAACGCCTTCTCAAAATCAATGAATGCAACATACAATTTCCGATTTAAACAAAACTGTTTTTGTACAAATGCCATCAGTGTGAACATGTGGTCAACAGTAGAATAATTTTTCTTAAACCCAGCTTGATATTCTCCGGTAATATTATTTTCTTCCACTCACTCCTGCAATCTCCTGTTTATAATAGCACTGTACAGTTTACTGCAGATATTACACAACGAAATTCCTCTATAATTATTTGGATTGTTTGCATCTCCTTTTTTTACAATGGGATAACAATAGACTCGGACCAACATCTGGGATATACCCTTGATCAAACAAGGAGTTAAAGATTTTAAACTAAAAAATCTAGAAACAAGTTTGACTGACAAGCAGTTTTTATTAGTTCACCTACAATTCCGTCTGGTCCTGCAGCTTTGCGAGGTTTGATCTTTCTTAGAGCAATTAGAAACTTCTTCTTTGGAAATGGGACGATTTAGATTGTTGTCGTCATAATCGGTTCCATCGATGTAATTTTCGTTTCCCATATCATTTTGAGAGCTAGCATTTCCTTCTAGCAGATCCCTGAAATGATTAAACCATGTTTCTAGATGTCACGTCGCCGAGGAAGATGGCAAACACCAAGTCAGGGGCTTCACTCCGCGTTCACACACCAACGACCAGTCCCGCATTCAACCTTCATCCACAAGCCCAAACACTCAGCTATGATTCACCCCTAACCACACTCACACCAAATGTAACATAACATAACTAAATTTATTAATCACATCACAACATGCGCTCCACAAGAACCAATAATTTGCTAAAACTAAACAGCACACAATATTACATTAACAAGGCCACGCGTATGCTATAGACACACACACACACTGCCGACCGCTCTGCTTCCTTCTCTGTGTACCAAGAACCTGTGAATGCACACAACAATCAATATCAGCCAAATGATTTAAAAATTGTATGCACCCCACAACAACAGAGTATTCAAGTCATTCCGACATGCAGCAAAGCACGAATCACAATAACTCAGAATTTCAAATAAGCAAAACTATCACGAACTATAGTTCATTACTAATGTAGTTCCTTCAATGAAGGTGAAACCAAAAGTCCAAAGCGATGAAAGCTTTCCGACGTGTTCTGTTCAAAAGTTCATGGAGCTCACAACGCCAAGACGATGGAGCACATTCAAAACTAAGCAGAAGAACAAAAACTAACATGGGTGTCCACAGGTATGTTGGCGGAGGCGAATATTAGTCGAGCCTTCAACAAAGAAGTTCATTCACATTCCTTGTCAGCGTTGATTCCTCGTTCTCTACAGTCTCTCCGCTTTCCACTCAATGACACATTCTATTCTCCGCATTCATCCACTCTCCACTACTTACATCGGTCCATTCACCCGCTCCCTAGTCAGGAAGCCCAAGACCAGAAGTCCGTTGCCAAAACAAGGAGTCAATGGAGTCACTCCTTCCACGCCGCTCCTGTCCTTCAGACAACAGACGTCAACCCAACCGTCAGTCGGTCACCAGCGAGACAACGGCCACTCTCACCAGCTCAGGTGCGGAAGGGGACCACGGCACAGCAACTAATCAGGTTCTGAAACCCGAGATGGACCCACGACCAGGCGCACAGAAAAACTGATGAAACGCCCACGAAATTGGGGGACAATAATGTCCAAGCCACAACTCCACCACTGTGGGGGAACAGGAGTTCCAAGCCAAGCACAGCATCCGTCGTGTGAGGGAAACTTCTCGTCTCTCCACTGACTCGTCACACACAAGTGACCTCCCTGTCTACCTGAACTCAGTTCAGGCCACGTCCAAATTCAAACCGGTTTGGTGGACTCTGGGAACGGAGTATCTAAGGGAAACACACACGCACGCTTGCATGCAACTAAAAATAACACGCACAGGCACACAACTTCCAAACACAATGTTTTATTTTCAGCCTAGCTATCACACACGTTCCTAAGGTAAACAATTGGAAGAACAAATCTAACCCTGTATCGTGACAAACCCCCTTCCAGATGAAACCTGGAGGGTTACATTAACAATCAGGAACGGTACAGGTATAGATTTGCAGAACGTCTCACTCGACTTTGATGCGACTCAGATAGTCAGCTCCAACATTCTCCTTGCCTGGGATGGCCTCCACAACAAAAGAATACGGCTGCATCTGGATACCGTGTAGCAAAGACCATCATGACAAGAATATATCGGTGCTTCGCATCTGACGCTGACTTGATTGGCCCCACGATATCAACCCCCACTCGCTCAAATGGGACGCTGGGTAGTGGCATCCTAGCTAATGGAACCTTGCCCACTCTTCCGCGAGGAGTCACTCTCTGGCAGCGTTCGCAAGACAAACGATATCGATGAATGTCTCCGCACATTCCCGGCCAATAGAAATCTCGTCCCACTCTGAGTCGGGTTTTCTTGGTCCCCAAATGTCCACTCATTGGTGGGTCGTGAGCGAGTTGAATGACCCGCTGACGTACGGCTTCGGCACACACACCTGTGTATACTGTTGATCACCCTCACAATATACTCTCTGTAGAATCCCCTTCTTAAATCTGAAAGTGACCTGGTTCCGCTTCTTGCCAACGCGAACTACAACTCTCTTCGCAACAGCGTCTCTAGCACGCTGCAACATGGCATCCTTCTCTTGTAGTTCTCGCAGCTGTTTCAGACTAACGTTGAGACCTTCAACACTTTCGATGTCGAGAACAGTGTAGGATTCCTCAGCCGCCTTTTGCGCTCGGGTCTGAACTACTCCCAACGGTTTTGACGACGGAAACAAAGGTACCGCTAAGAGTTCTCCGTCCATCCCTGTCACCTGGTTCCCAAGGATCAATTCACAACGCAAATGACACAGTACGGCCACGACAAACTTTCCTTGCACAAGCGGGGTGTCCACACAAATTAATGCAAGGGGTAGGTTCCCACACATGAACGATCAGCCATTTCCAGTTGAATATTTCCCGGAAGGTACTGGTCCGCAGCCACAAGGTCTTCTCTAACGCAAACAAACTTCCGCTCCTGTGTCTCTAAGAGCTGTCACCTCCTTGCCGTTTACAGTCGCGGAAAAGTATGGTGAATAAACAGCCACAGGTTTCTCTGTCCAAGCCTCTTTCTCTGGCGAGCTTATAGATCTCACAGAAGATCGGCACTGCCTGGCAGTATGACCTGGTTTCCCACACCTGTAGCACCAAAAATCTGCAAACTTCCCCGGAGTGTTAGACGAGGACGACGAGGGAGCCTTGGAAGTCACACGGTTGTCTGCTGGTTTGACCGAGTTCCCTGCAGTTGCAGCAGTTGGCTTTGTTAGCCCAGTTTCCAATGTCCTTCCTCTATTGGCTGACTGACCCTCTGGTCGGTTTTTCCTAAACGGACTCGGCGCGCCAATGGTAGGATTGTGCACTCTTGCCTCTCGCCTAACTTCGACATAGTCAAAAGCAAGCTGTGCGGCTTCCTCCACATTTCGCGGTTTCTTCTCGCGGACGTAGTAAGCTAGGTCGGCACTGAGAGTTGACAAAAACTGTTCTCTCAAGAACAAATCACACAACGCTTTTGGATCTTCTAAGTCCACCTCTGCCAGCTTCAACCACAGATTGAAGTTCTCTTTCAGTCGCTTCAAAAACTGGGTGAAATCCTCGTCAACCTCTTTCCGCATTTCCCTAAACTTCCTCCGGTAGAACTCTGGAGTCCTACGAAATTCTCTTAGAAGAGCGGTCTTGATGTCGTGATAGCTGAGTGGTGTTTCGCCGTGATCAATAAGCAGAAACGCTTTCCTCGCCTTCCCATGCAACAACGGAGACAATCTCGCAGCCCAAACGCCCTCTGGCCACTCATGAGCAACGGCTATACTTTCGAAATGACGCAAAAAATGCCTCAATATCGTCTCCATCGTTGAATTCAGGCAACCGCACACGGTACGAATCAGGCGTCTTTGGTTTGGTCAACTTCGCTAACTCCCTTTGAAAGATCTCAGCGTCTTCAGTCCTTTTCCTTTCCAAGCTCTCCAACTCCGCTTGGCACAACTGGATCTCATCTTGTCTCAACTTCAGCTCCTCCCCTCTTATCTGCTCCTGAAGCTCCATTTCTTCCTTTCTCAATTTCTCCTGGCGATCCAACTCTTCCTTCCTAAGCCTCCCTTCTTGCTTAAGCTCTTCCTTTCTCAATTTCTCCTGGCGATCCAACTCTTCCTTCCTAAACTCCAGTTCCTCTTGTCGCAATCTCTCTTGCCGTCCCATTTCCTCCTTCCGCAAATCGAGTTCCTCTTGTCGCAAGCGCATCTTCCTTATTTCCTTCAGCTCCGCCTGAACAAAAGCCACTAACTCGCCGCCTATCAGTCCAAGAGCTATCCCGTTCTTGCGCAACCGTAACACCTCCGGATCCACCGTAGCCTCGGTGTTGGTACCCATCGGAGAACGTTCTTGCTCAACACGTAGAGGTTTCTCCTCGACAGTTAACTTGACAGCATCCATCCCTTCTTCCTCTGAAGACTCTGAGTCTGGAACCAAACGGCCTGAACGTAGACGTTTCTTGTCCTCGATGGACATACCGCTCACAGTCGATTATCGCGGAAAACTCAGTTCACGAACAGCGTCAAAATTTTTTACTCTACCTAACACCTTTCACACGCACACTCATACAAAACCCTAACTACTAACCTACAAATTTTTGAACTAAATAAAACTCTGAATGCTAAGATGAATCGGGACCTAACTGAGCGCCTGAGGTGGATCCTCCCTCAAGCTATCAGGTCTGGACTCGGCCTGAACTCAGTCGAGCTCTGAATCCGGACTCCCGCGGCTCAGAGCCCCAGGCCCCTCCAACCTCCCACGTTCAACACAACGCACGACAGGACACAAAGATGCAAACCAAAACAAGGATGTCCTAACCCTATCACACACCAGTCATACACACGAAATGAACTCCCGAACTTACTGTTCAGCCATCATCCCACCGCTGCCACCAAATTGTCACGTCGCCGAGGAAGATGGCAAACACCAAGTCAGGGGCTTCACTCCGCGTTCACACACCAACGACCAGTCCCGCATTCAACCTTCATCCACAAGCCCAAACACTCAGCTATGATTCACCCCTAACCACACTCACACCAAATGTAACATAAACTAACTAAATTTATTAATCACATCACAACATGCGCTCCACAAGAAGAACAACAACCAATAATTTGCTAAAACTAAACAGCACACAATATTACATTAACAAGGCCACGCGTATGCTATTAGACACACACACACACTGCGACGCTCTGCTTCCTTCTCTGTGTACCAAGAACCTGTGAATGCACACAACAATCAATATCAGCCAAATGATTTAAAAATTGTATGCACCCCACAACAACAGAGTATTCAAGTCATTCCGACATGCAGCAAAGCTCGAATCACAATAACTCAGAATTTCAAATAAGCAAAACTATCACGAACTATAGTTCATTACTAATGTAGTTCCTTCAATGAAGGTGAAACCAAAAGTCCAAAGCGATGAAGCTTTCCGACGTGTTCTGTTCAAAAGTTCATGGAGCTCACAACGCCAAGACGATGGAGCACATTCAAAACTAAGCAGAAGAACAAAAAAACTAACATGGGTGTCCACAGGTATGTTGGCGGAGGCGAATATTAGTCGAGCCTTCAACAAAGAAGTTCATTCACATTCCTTGTCAGCGTTGATTCCTCGTTCTCTACAGTCTCTCCGCTTTCCACTCGATGACACATTCTATTCTCCGCATTCATCCACTCTCCACTACTTACATCGGTCCATTCACCCGCTCCCTAGTCAGGAAGCCCAAGACCAGAAGTCCGTTGCCAAAACAAGGAGTCAATGGAGTCACTCCTTCCACGCCGCTCCTGTCCTTCAGACAACAGACGTCACCCAACCGTCAGTCGGTCACCAGCGAGACAACGGCCACTCTCACCAGCTCAGGTGCGGAAGGGGACCACGGCACAGCAACTAATCAGGTTCTGAAACCCGAGATGGACCCACGACCAGGCGCACAGAAAAACTGATGAAACGCCCACGAAATTGGGGGACAATAATGTCCAAGCCACAACTCCACCACTGTGGGGGAACAGGAGTTCCAAGCCAAGCACAGCATCCGTCGTGTGAGGGAAACTTCTCGTCTCTCCACTGACTCGTCACACACAAGTGACCTCCCCTGTCTACCTGAACTCAGTTCAGGCCACGTCCAAATTCAAACCGGTTTGGTGGACTCTGGGAACGGAGTATCTAAGGGAAACACACACGCACGCTTGCATGCAACTAAAAATAACACGCACAGGCACACAACTTCCAAACACAATGTTTTATTTTCAGCCTAGCTATCACACACGTTCCTAAGGTAAACAATTGGAAGAACAAATCTAACCCTGTATCGTGACACTAGACTTATATTGTTTACAGGTTGTTTTCTTTTTTTCGAAATTTTGTGAACGCAATCCAAAAATCTGTTTGATTATTCACAGAATTAACTAATTTTGTCAATAAGCTTCATTATATTGTTTTTCTTTTCTTTTTAAAAGATGTTTATATTCTCTCCTAGCTTTGCAATAGGCCGCACGAGACGGTTCTGACAGAGAACGTCGAAATCTGTTCAATAAGTTACGAGCATTTCTTTTGTTAAGTCTGCATTCCATATCAAACCAGTCGTCTTCTTTTTGACATTTTCCAATACAAACCTGTTTCTTCATGCCTTCCGCTGCATCTTTTATACAACAATTAAACACGTTTAATGCATCTTCAATGTTACTATCAACCAGTCGTACGGCTTCTTGCATGCGCACTTGCATTTCATCGGAAAAAAATGACATTTTTAAACAAATCAGCATGAGCATCGCTCCAGACAATTTTTTCAATTGTACAGCGCCTGTTGTTGACCTGTGAGGATTCATAGTTATGACATGGGGAAATGATCTTAAGTTCTAAAGGCATATGGTCAGAGTCGATTCTCTCTGACACACACATCTCACAACCACCACAAATCAAAGAAAACAAATCATAGGACATCAAAAAATAGTCATTGACACTGCTTCCGCTATCCGATATATATGTGTAGCGACCTTGAAGGTCGCCCTTACACACGCCATTTAAAATACACAGTTTGAAAGCAGTACACATGTTAAATAGCAGTTTTCCATAATTATTCTGGACAACATCTTCTGAATTTCGAACACACACACGGGTCCACTTTTACGTTGATCATTGTATGTAGTCATGTTATCCTCAAAGTCACAAGTGAAATTAGAAACTCTACTATTCAAATCACCGCACACAATCACATCAACTTCATTTTTAACAAAAAGTAAACAGTCACACAAAAATTCTTCTAACAAAGAGACTCCATTTTCTTTATCAAGATGAGAATAGTTTGGCGAGCCTTCAGGATGTATATATGCACATACAAGCATGACATGTTTTAAGGTACCAAGCAGAGATTTGTCAATAAGAAAAGCACGGAACGAATCCGACACAACATCCACTGGTGTAAAATAGGGACAGATCTCATTCTTCACAAGACACACCAGCCCACCGGAACGCCTTCCTCGTGCCGTAAACTTTAAAGCACGTGTACAATAAACTGTGTACCAGAGAACACAGGCGACTGAAATACTTCAACAAATGTCTCAACAAAACAGATGAAATCAAAACCAGACACGTAAGAAATGAAATCGTTATCATGCATTTTAGAAAGTAAACCATTCACATTCCAGTGAAGAAACGAAAAAGTTTTTATTTCCTTACAAGTGTCAGAGTGACATGATCTATCATTTCCAGACGACAAGGATATCAAATGAATATGTTCAGAAGACACATCACCATCTGTGTTACTGACATTTTCAACCGGCACTGACGTCACTGAGTTTTCCTCTAAAACGCACGACCTTACGGCTCGTTTCACGTGCACAGCCCTGTGTAGAAACAACCGGTGTCCGCTCACCGTTGATTCCCTTTACAGTTGGGGACACGTACATAGAGTTAATTTGCGACACCGGCCGAGTTCCTATCTTGATTCCACAAGTCCATTGTCATCACCTATGGTGTATCGCTTGCCATCGATGAGGAGGTAATTAAAAACTATCGTAGCACGTTTACCTTCACTCCTGGCTTTCTTAAGGTGAGGTGTTAATTTCCTTCTTAGGTCTCGCACTCTTGTCGAAAAGTCCTCTCCAATGAAAATGTTGGTTCCTCGTATAGTGGGGGTTCTATGTCGCAGAATTAACCAGAATTGTGCACTTCGTGCAACAAGCACAATACTTTGGTATATTGTTCTTTACAATGTTATAATTGATTTCAGATTTGAAGCCACTTCAAAATCTTTTTTTTATTTTGAGAAATAAATAAAAAAGATGAGCCAAAATTGCAGACGATTTTCTAGCGCGAGGTGCCCGCAGTGAATATTATCAAGCAAAATGAATGTAAGCTAAAATTATGTTCTAATGATAACATGTTGGATAATGATATATTGTGCATGAAAATACATATGTTTATCCAAAACGTTGCTGGTCTTATTTTGTTTCCTGAATTCTCTCTGACTTTGTAGACCCGCAGCGGGAAAGTCAAAATGGCCTTTTCCGATCGCGTGTTCGTAATTATGGATTTACAGCTCTTCAGATAGTCTTGAAATGTCATTCTATCATCTTATTTGTTATCTGAAGCGTACTAATACCATCCTTTACCTTACTCTTTAAATAAGTTGCCTATTGTGTGTGTGTGTGTGTGTTTACAGTGTTTTCCCTACACTTTGGAGAAGTTCGTTTTATATATAATATTCTTCCTATAAGACTGGTACACTCAAAAACGAGTAGGTCACAAGCGCGCATATATATATATATATATATATATATATATATATATATATATATATATATATATATATATATATATATTGTGTGTGTGTGTGTGTGTGTGTGTGTGTGTGTGTGTGTGTGTGTGTGTGTGTGTGTTAATAATAAATGTCTGAGGATTCTCTGGAGATTTAAAAAAAAACGCCAGGAAGACAGAACAAATATTGACAAAGTGCGCGAGTACGTGTGCGTACTTGCGCGCACACGTGTGTGTGTGTGTGTGTGTGTGTGTGTAATGGGAAAAGGGACAATTCAGTGTCCAATCCCATTTCACATTGAGGAAAAAGAGAGGCAGATAGAGGGAAAAGATGAGCAGAAGCAGAGATAGAGAAAAAGAGAGTGGCAGACGAGTCTTATGTTTGGAAGGGGGCACTTGAGAGTGTAAAAAAAGTGAAAAAGTGGTAGATGGGGAGTCGTATTCTTGGAAGGGGGCACTTGAGGGTGTGTATGAGGGGGAAAAGATAGATAGATAGATAGATGCATATAGATTGTTCACATGTGTATGTGTCTATGAGTATGCATACCTGGATGGTGGAGATGGTGTTTGGGGGTATATATAGGAGATCCAAGTAAAGGTTGTTCTGCACAATTCTTAGCCACTGACAATGCTTGAGTTATTGAACAGCAGAGCTGACCACTCAGACTGTTCCATATCTTTTGATCTCCCTTGCATCCTTGAATGGATCCTCAAGCATAGGCTCAAAGATTGTCCCCTACATTTTATACTGTTTGCATAATGCTTTTAGTTTTTCAGCAACTTTTTCCCTCTCCACACTTTAGTTTTATTCCATTTACTATCCTTCGCTGGCTGTTTTGGGGGGATGTTGGATTCTTTTTTGAACCCTTGGTGGTGAGAACACCACAGAATTATGGACTGTGGTGTGTCTCTATTTGACACCAGGAGCGCAGACACAGACATGTTTCCCTGATGAGTCCAATCCAGCAGACGAAAGGTCTAGGAGCAGGTGATACAAATAGATTTGTGTTTGAGAGGGTTTACAGTGGTTCCCTCATGCAGCTGGTGAAGGGTTTCTCATTATTTATAATATATTTCCCCCCATTTTCTTCATTTTTTCAGCCCTGATGTGGCCCTTTGCGGTCAGCTGGGCTAAAAGCAACATTATCTTATCTTATCTTATCTTCATTTTTTTTTTTAAAGTTCAAATATTTGCGAAGTCATAACTATGCTGACTGAAAAATTGTTAGCCTACACTTGTTTTCCCCCACTACTTAATTGTTCAGCATTATGTTTATATATTACGCTCTACATCCCATGCATACATTTGTGTGGGAGGAGAGATATGAACCTTTCTCTCTCTCTCTCTCTCTCTCTCTCTCTCTCCCCCCCCCCCATTACCCTCTTCTATGCCCCCTCCATATTCTGTTCCCCTCCCCAACGATATCTTACCGCCCATTGATCATTTCAATTCTCTTCCAATCATTACTGTCATTACCCATACGACTACCCCAACATAACTACTATCATCACCGTCACCTCCCATTAAAAAAAATTTATATTCTTTATTTACTTCTTGTATCTTATTTTTTTCATTAATTTATTTATTATGATTTTTATTCATTTAATATTTCTTAAAACTTATTTTTGTGTTATGGGTGCAGTATGAATGTACAGCATACGACTCCCGTTTTTGCTGGTGGCCATCTTGGAAATTGCTCAAATACACAAATTTTCCTTTTACAAAAAAAAAGACCTGTATCTGGTTATGTTCAGGCATAAAATTGTGCTTCACAGTCAGATTTGGTGTTTGTAGCATTAAATAAACAATTTGAAACATATATTCCAATTTTTATGTCGGCCATTTTGAAAAATGCCAAAAAAACCGTTTTTACAAATTTTTCATGGTGGCTCTAAATCAGGTTTTGTTCAGGACATAAAACTGGCCATCCCTGCCAAATTTGGTGCTTGTTGCATGAAGTGCATGATTTTTCGACATAGAACCCCCGCTAGTAGTTTGCGTTTAGCTTTGAGGATATCCATCTTCTGCTTGTAAAAAAACACACCGCGCAATCACAGGAGAGTCCGGCCTATTGTTCAATCGGTGTACCCTATCAAATTCCACATCCCGGGACAAGTCTAACTTATCAGTAAAGAGGTCCTTCAACACATTTTCACACTCCTCAGAAGTCTCGTTTTCCCGACGTGATAGTCCATAGAAGATGAGGTTGTTCCGCTTGGATCTTCCCTCAAGGTCGTCGGTTTTCTTCTCAAGCTCCTCCATCTTCTCGGTCAAGTCTTGGTTCTGCTGCCGCAGACTGGTGACCTCCTCCCGTAGTCCCTTCAGCTCCTCCT
>CM031617.1:52605426-52607926 GCA_018398815.1 Conus ventricosus | reverse complement strand
TTGAGGAAGAGTCTGCTCAATTTATCTCAGTTCTCACAATTAAGCAAAGAGGTTTGATTAGCTTTACTTGTAAATGCAATAACGTCTTTCATCATACATACATACATACATACATACATACATATATATATATATATATATATATATATATATATATATATATATATATATATATATATATATATATATGTGTGTGTGTGTGTGTGTGTGTGTGTGTGTGTGTGTGTGTGTGTGTGTGTGTGTGTGTGTCAATCTATCTATCTTTGTCTCTGTCTGTCTGTCTGTCTGTCTCTCTCTCTCTCTCTCTCTCTCTCTCTCTCTCTCTCTCTCTCTCTCTCTCTCTCTCTCTCTCTCTCTCTGCGTATCGGTCTATTTGTCCGTCTGAGTATCTGTCTAGCTGTGTGCGCATATGAATATAAACATTCAGGAAATATATTAACGATCAGCAATCCCACGAGGAAAGACGAACCAAAACAAAAGCAGAGCCCTCCAACTGACGCATCCCCCCTTCCTCCCTACCACCCCCCCCCCCCAATCTTCTCTATCCGAAATCCCCCCCCCCCCCCCCCCACACACACACACACACACACACCTGCCATGCACATCCCTGCTTCCCACCTTCCCCTCACTCCCCGCTTCTCCTTGTGTCTCACTCCATACACACGTAAATACACACACACAAACACACACACAAACGCACGCGAGCGCCAGCGCACGCGCGCACGCGCTGGCACACACACACACACACACACACACACACACACACACACACACACACACACACACACACACAGCACGCACGCTCGCGCACACGCACGCGCGCACACACACACACACACACACACACACACACACACACACACACACACACACACACACACACCACACATTCGCGGACAAGGTCGGAATGTAGAGCCAAATCAGAAAATACAGGCGATGCGATTATTAGATCCAATGAATTAAAAAAAAATAAATAAATAAAAAAGCAGACACAATGCAGAGACACAGAAACAAATAATATCCACAAAAATAAGCCTGAAGCTATGAAATGGAAAGAGGGGTGTAAACTTCACCGTGCAAGTTCGTCAGAGTTGTAAATAGGCGATTATGTACTTGATATTGGCAGGAGTGAGAGAGAGAGAGAGAGAGAGAGAGAGAGAGAGAGAGAGAGAGAGAGTGAGTGTGTGTGTGTGTGTGTGTGTGTGTGTGTGTGTGTGTGTGTGTGTGTGTGTGTGTGTGTGTGTGTGCGTGCATGCGTGCGTGGGTGCGTGCATGTGTGCGTGCGTGTGTGTGTGTATGTACCTTGATATAGCCAGGGTGTGTGTGTGTGTGTGTGTGTGTGTGTGTGTGTGTGTGTGTGTGTGTGTGTGTGTGTGTGTGTGTGTGTGTATGCTTGCGTGCGTGCATAAGCGCATGTGTGTGTGTGTGTGTGTGTGTGTGTGTGTGTGTGTGTGTGTGTGTGTGTGTGTGTGTGTATGCCAGAGGGGCAAACATCAAGATCAAGAGGATTTACAGACACACACTCAGACAAGCGCACAAATATACACGTTTTTGCACATGGAAACTCTCTCTCTCTCTTCTCTCTCCTCTCTCTCTCTCTCTCTCTCTCTCTCTCTCTCTCTCTCTCTCTCTCACGGATGCTGACAGCACTGCAAACAAGAAGATAGTAGAGGATGAAACAGAAGGATGCATGAATCTTCCGATATCTGAAGAGAAATTCAGCTCGCATTTAAAACGACGGGGGAAAAAAACACGAAAAACAGGTAGTCCCGACGGCATTATTGTTGATCTCCTCAAGAAATCGAATGATCAAATTGTCAGCTTTTTCTTTAAATTGTTCAATAAATTACCACATCTGGTCCAATTTTTTTAAATAATTTATTCTTAAAGAAATTGTCATCCAAACAATTGTATAGGAATTTCTTTGAGCGATGTTGGCGGTACAGTATTTGGTATAATGATGTACGTGCGCTTGTAACAAGACAGAGGTCACTGAACTGAAACAGGAAGGAGTTCTTGACAATCATACAACATATTACAGATATACTAGCTACACATTCCTTTGAGGGTGAAAAGGGGTGAGGGGATTATGGGAAATACATAACAACATGGAGGTAGACATATCAGGCATCGGAAGGAGGCTCAGGCCAGATTCAAGAGCTCCTTTTGAGCTCATCTATTTTTCAGGACCTCCACCGAACTCCTTCTGTTCCGCGACCATTCATCACCATTTAACGACCCTTCTCCTATTCCCTTGCTCCCCATCCCCCCCCCCCCCACCCCCAACCCTGCCCCCTCTTTCCACTGATTCATTTCCCTCCACCTCTTTTTTCCCATTATTAGGAAGGCATTGCTCGATACACCTGTCCCCCAAATGCCGGTTCCAGACTGAAGAATTGTCGACCCTTGAGCAGGACCGTGAAGACACCCTTCCATTCTCTGTCTCTGTCTCTGTCTCTCTCTCTCTCTCTCTCTCTCTCTCTCTCTCTCTCTCTCCTCT
>CM031617.1:52595426-52600426 GCA_018398815.1 Conus ventricosus | reverse complement strand
GTTCACTGCCCTTACAGTCATTCAGCCATGGGGCTTTAAACGTTAACTCTTCTTTCCTTCTGGGTGCAGGATGGCTCTGTGTGTGCATGTTTCATGATAACTTCATGGTGTGTTAAATGGTTTCGATAATGGCATTGACTTGTTAGAAGATTGCATTGTGAAAAAGATGATATCATAGGTGTGTTGATATAATGCTATGTGGGACTTAATGCGAGGACGTCGAATCTTGTCCCGGAAACTATTTGTGATCGTGAGTTATCCGTTTGTCACAATAGCCAAGAACAGTTCTGAAATTGTGAGATGTTCCCAAGACAAAGTGCTTAACTTATAGGGAAAAGAAAATGCTGAATATGTGTACTGTACTGGGATTGCATATCTTAAACGGGTATGTGATGGCGACTCAGAGGGTCGATTCACATACATTGCTGACACAGGAAATAGTTGTGAATGATTATTTTTATTATCTGTACACCTTTTTGAGTTATTGTGTGACAAGTTTGACTTAAAAGTATTGGAAAGATTTGAATCTGACCACTTACCTCTTCTGTTATGATAAATAAACGAAGGGGACAAGATTGTTTTCAACCGAAAATCATATGCTGAGAGTGACCAGTTTATTGTTAAATATTGTTGGAACCAAGATTTTGCTCACAATTCTCTTTCTCCATGAGTACAGAAGAGGTTCAGAAAAGTTATCAGATAGTGAAGACTTGATACATGTCGATGTCAATGATGCAATAAATCAATTTAATATCTTTTGTTAAAAAAACAAGCTAAAACATGGAGAAAAGAATACCAGAAAACAAAAACATCACACAAAATAATTGGTATAAACTATGAATGTAAAACGTCTAAACGCAAAATGTGAAATTTATTTAGAATATTTAGGAAAACGCTCGTAAAGAAGACAGGGTTCCATTTTGTATTGCAAGGGTGAATACAAAAAACTTAAATAAGAGAAACAGAAGGAGTTTTAATGACCGATTGTTAAACGAATTGGTGAATTCAATCCAAAGTCACAACTCTTTTGGAAATCTTTTCAAAAAAATGTCAAGAAAGAAGACACAACCTTCCAACAACATTTCTATGTATGAATGGTATGAACATTTCAGAAATTTGCTGGAAAATGTGGATGATGAGAATGACAGTATGGAGGAAACTTTGATTGAACAGAATGAAAATGAAGTGTATATACATGACAGACCAATATCTAAGGAAGAGATACTGCTTGCCATAAGGAAATTGAAAAAATGGCAAATTTCTGCTGGGCCAGATGGTATGATTGGGGAATTTTTCAAGAATTCTAGTGAATATACTTTGAGCTTCTTAGTAAAGCGTTTAATTTTCTTTTTGATTCGGGAAATATATCCTGACAGCTGGAGAGAATCTGTGATTTTACCCTTTATTTAAGAAGGGCAATGTCAATAATGTGAACAATTATAGGGGGTATCATTGAGTAATATTGTAGTAAATTGTATAGTTCTGTTATCAATAGCAGATTGTGTGAGTGGGGTGCATTGTAAAATATAACTGGTGAACATCAGGGTGGGTTCAAAAAGGTTTCTCAACAATTGACCATTTATTCACTTTACTAGCTGCGATTCAAAAAAAGTTTGTAAGTAATCAAAAATTGTATGTTGCATTTGTGGATTTTGAAAGGCCTTTGATTCCATCTCTCGTAAAATTTTATGGCCTATTTTGATGAAAATGGAATTAAAGGTAAGTTATATCGATGTGTAAAGAGCATGTATATTGAAGTAAAAGCAAGAATAGATCAGGAGCAAAACTCTCTGATTTGCTTAGTGTTCTCGAGGCGTTAAGCAGGGGGATGTTTGTAGCCCTATATTGTTCTCTTTATTTAAAATTTAACTTGCATTTGAAATTGAAAAGGGTAAACATGGAGTAACTTTTGATGTATAGAATTGTTTATTCTGCTTTTCGCCGATGACATTATATTAGGTCCACAACTCCAATTGGGCTCCAGCGACAAATAAATAGTTTGCATTCAGCAGCAAACAGACTGGAAATTAAAAGTTAATATGAGTATAACTAATATTTTGTATTCGAAGGGAGGGGACTTAGCGCAGACTGGAGATGGACTTACGGGAATGAAAGAGTCGTTGTAGTTAATGCGTTAAATATCTTGGGAATATACTTCACAACAAAACTAGTTTCATTTGCATGCCAAGATATTGTAAACAGGGGCAAAGAAAGCAGCAATAGCTTTTCCTTCACATTTTGTATAAATTAGATTGTAACTCATTTCGTGTTTTTTCAAGTTTGTTTGACTCACAAGTACAGTCAATTTTGCAGTATGGAGCTGAGATCTGGGGTTTCGAATCAAGTGTAATTATAGAGAAAGTCATTTATATACATTAAAACGTTTTTTAAATGTTGACATCAGAACTCTAATGACATGGTTTATGGTGAACTAGGAAGGGATCCAATTTTTTCTAAACTCATATGTAAAATGCATTAAATATTGGTTGAAGCTGACCAGAAGGGGTGAAAATAGGATACCTTTAAAAACATACAGAATGTTGTTGTTTCTAGATAATAATGGTAAGAAAACATGGGTACCAAGGTACGACAGTGTTTAAATTCTTATGGGTTTGGATTTGTTTGGGAAAACCAGGGGGTTTTCAGGACGTATCTAGGTTTCTGAAATGTTTTTAAAGAGAGGATTATTGATTGTAGATGGCGGACTGGGATGAAAATGTCAAACATAGCGATAGATTATACAATACAGACATTCAAGACTACTCCCTGAGTTAGAACCATATATTACTATAAAAATGAATCGATAATTATGAGCACATTGGGCTAAAATTTAGATTTTTGGTGTCTCTGGACATTTCCTGCCATCGTTTAAGATATTCCAACCCTTTCCGAAGTCGAATTGATATGCCGTTTATTTTGGTTTAGCAAGGGAAGATGAAGTTCATTTTTGTTATGTTGCCCTGCACTACATAATCTCAGAACAAAATTTATCCAGCCAAAGTATTTTACCGACCCATGTCATTTCAGGTTAGTGTTACTGTTTGTCGACAAGAAAAGAACATGTCCTCTCCAATTTGGCTGTATATGTATATGAAGCACAGAAAGATTGCGTGCTGCTACCTAATATTTCATCTAACGATGCATTTGGAAATTTTTTTCATGAATTTCTTTTACATTTTTTTTTTTTTTCTATGTGTACCTTAATTTGATTATTGTGTTCCAATTGTTGCCCCATCAAATGGGGCCTTGGCCTTAAAACTGATTAAACATTCGTATTCGTATTCGTATTCGTATCCTACTTCTCACCCTTGAGGACCACGACGTTCTCGGACGAATGACCTTGCGGGATTGTCGAGGAGGTTGAAGTCGTGACGGAAGTGCGGTGATTGCAGCTTCTTCAGGCGTCCACGAAGCAAAAGCTCCTCGAAGTTGATGGAAACTCCCTCTAGACTGAAAGAGCATGAAAAAGGACCAGGTGTGCTTCTCCGCCTTGTCCCTGGATGTGTGTGCGTGCGTGCGTGCGTGCGTGCATGTGTGTGTGTGGAGGAGTAGGGGTGGGGTGGATGGCGAGGGTGTGTGTTTGTCTCATTTGGGTATGGCCGGGGGTGAGAGGCGGGGGCGTAGTCTAATGAACGGCGCATGTGCTAAAGAGGTGACGGTCGTATGTTCGAAGCTTTTCAGATGGGATCTTGGGATGAAAACCCACTATTGTCTGTCCAAGACAACGGTAAATAGGCGGGCCGATTCAAGTCAGCAGGGCCTAGGGATGCGGAGCGAGACGCAAGGGCTTTTCGTTTA
This sequence comes from Conus ventricosus, assembly GCA_018398815.1. Classification (NCBI taxonomy): domain Eukaryota; kingdom Metazoa; phylum Mollusca; class Gastropoda; order Neogastropoda; family Conidae; genus Conus; species Conus ventricosus. Next base: position 52,596,628 of record CM031617.1, on the reverse strand, counting down.
TCATATTGTGCCTAGGGTAAGGTGATCCCCGAACAGTTCACTGCCCCTGCAGTCATTCAGCCATGGGGCTTTAAACTGTTAATCTTCTTTGCTTCTAGGTGCATGATGGCGAACAGTTCACTGCCCTTACAGTCATTCAGCCATGGGGCTTTAAACTGTTAACTCGTCTTTGCTTCTAGGTGCATGATGGCGAACAGTTCACTGCCCTTACAGTCATTCAGCCATGGGGCTTTAAACTGTTAACTCTTCTTTCCTTCTGGGTGCAGGATGGCTCTGTGTGTGCATGTTTCATGATAACTTCATGGTGTGTTTTGTTTCTCTGTGCCATCTTCTTTGACCATTCTCTGAAATCACAGCTACGTCACTTTTTCAGGCCCCCCTATAGAAAGTCAAATCGGGGGTTGGTCCTGTCCCTTGCTCCCTGCGCAAGCTGTGGGTTAGGGTCAATTAATATCGAGCCCTTAGGAAGCCACTCAACAGAGGCGACCCGGCACTGTGTTTAGTGGTGTCCCTTCTGATCCAGCCAATGGTGGTCCTTACGTTTCACAGAATTTCTTCATCTTTGTATGTCCAGCTCTGCAAGATTACGTCCAGTCTCTGACTGTGCCCTCTTTAGCTTGTTGGGGAATGGAGAGAGAGAGAGAGAGAGAGAGAGAGAGAGAGAGAGAGAGGAGAGAGAGAGAGAGAGAGAGAGAGAGAGAGAGAGAGAGAGAGAAGCAATTTTACCCAGTTAAGTCACCTACGTTTATATACAGACACACTGGCGGACAGACATAGACCATTGGCAGATGCATAGGCACACACACAATCAGAGTGCCATCCAAACACGTGTTGCAGCCCCCCCCCCCCCCCCCTCCCCGTTTAAAACCAAGCAGCTGCATTCACCCCCACCCCACTCCACCTCCTTCAGCCACTATCCATTATCCTCCGCCTTTCTCTCCCCATCCACCCCACCCTCCCTCTCTCCTTCGTTCTTACCTGTCACGCTTCCGAGGACCACGATGTTCTCGTGACGAACGACCTTGCGGACGCTGTCGAGGAGGTTGAAGTCGTGACCGATGCCTGGTGATTTCAGCTTCTTCAGGTCGTGTGAAGCTCCTCGAAGTTGATGAGAACTCTGAAGGAGCACAAAGGTTGGCCCGGCGTGCCTCTCCGTCATGTCTTTGTGGACATTGTCCCTGGATGATAGGCGTACTGTGCAC
>CM031617.1:52565426-52582926 GCA_018398815.1 Conus ventricosus | reverse complement strand
CTCTACTAATATTTGTCCCCCATTCAGTTGCTCCTCTCAGTCTGTGTGATCCCCATCAGCCCATTGTCGACTGCTGCCAAAAGACGACAGCGGGCTGATCACGGGCCCACAGTGTTGTACCCATGGCATTGTTCTACAGACAACAGGATGACAGACACCCAAGAAAGCCCAGCCATGCCAAAAGATGCAACCAGCGTAAGAAGCCGTGTACCAAAGACGGAAATCCGACGTGAAAGATTACATGTTGGCTGAATACCATGGAGCACTAATGTTCAACAATAATCCAGCTTCCTTCCGACCATCAAGAGCAACTGTCGGCGCTTCGCCTCCACCACGTGATGGCTTCTATTCGGGATCTGCTGCTCTCCGTGTTGTTCCCACGACAGATGAAGACTGAGGGTCCCCCTCCAAGCCTTGGATTACGGATCTGGAGGTGAACGAGATCTGGGTTGATACCAGCCTGGATGACATGGCATGAAGAACAGCTGTTGCCTATGCATCCCCAACCACCCCTCCCCCTCCCCCTCCCCCCCCCCCCTCACCCTCCTCACCACGCCGCTGATGGAACCAAACAAACGGCGGGATTTCACTGTTTGGCACCAGCTTCGCCGCTGAGGAAGGTTTGTAGGTACCAGCTTCGTCGCAGGAGGGGGTTTGTTGGCACCAGCTTCGTCGCAGGAGGGGGTTTGTTGACACCAGCTTCGTCGCAGGAGGGGGTTTGTTGGCACCAGCTTCGTCGCAGGAGGGGGTTTGTTGGCACCAGCTTCGTCGCAGGAGGGGTTTTAGACCACAGTGAACAGCAAGTCGCTCTGGTTTTATCGTTATCCTTAGGGCTAACCCTAGCAGCCTTCCACGTGAAAGGGTATAGCTGCAAGGACCTATGGGTTCAAATCCGAATGTACCTTCTCCTCGAACAGAGCCAACACCATCAGCCCAGAGAAACTGGTTTTAAAGCCCCCGATGGCCAGCCTTTGACCTTTTCCTGGCTCCTTACAACATCACGTGCTTCAAGTAGAAGGGGCATGTCAACCTGGGAGGTTATTCATCTGATAGAAGATAATAAACTCTACATCTCTGGGGTCATGTAAGGTAAGGTGGGAGCGCGGAGTAAATTCCCACAGCGTTGAACTTGCTTCAAATGGCATACGTCTCAAATAGCCTCTGACAACGTAAGTCCAAGCCTTGACCATCTGAAATGATATTGCCTCTGAGTCTCTTGGAGATTTGTCTGTCCTTAAAATAATGATATAGCAATAGGCCAGAGTTCCACTGTCACGATCTGTCTGACACACAGACAGGCGTGAAGGCCTCGACCTGAAACTTTTTCCACTGTCAGGTGTTTTGTTTGTTTTTGTTTTTTGCGCTCGAAGACCTCTTGTTCATCCCAGAAACCAGTGTCATGTTCGGGTTGATTCTAAGAAACCCTCGTGCTTTACCCCACATCACTTAATTCACCTTTCTGTCGCCCGTCTTGAGGGCAAATACGAGGGGAACTAACTCTAGTAGTTCTGCCGGAGTTCTCTCCCCGGTTAGTATTTAAGAATTTTGTTTACGTGTTCTAGAATAGGGGACTCAGCTAGGCGAAGCGGGGTGACATCAGGGCTCTCGTTGGTCGTCCTCCGAGAGGGGTCTCATATACCACTTGGTTCTCGGCGAACAGTGGTAACGCCTTTCGTTAGGTTTTGAGGCCAACACTGCGGAGCTGTCTCATCCCTACTTCCCCCACGAGCCGAATGGGTAAGCTTTGAATTATTATTTTTCTTGGTTTATTCATCCTTCACCACATCTTTGTATTAGATGCTTACGGCTTTTGAGGGGATCAGGGTTGGATCCTTGGCCTTAAGTAGCGTTAGCAAGTGGTACCGTTTCCTTCCCCCCCCCCCCTCTTTCTCTCACTCTCTCTCTCTCTCTCTCTCTCTCTCTCTCTCTCTCTCTCCTCTCCTCTCTCTCTCTTTCCCTCTCTCCCTCTTTTTCCTCTTTCTTTCCTTTTGATGGTTGTCTTGTTCGTTCATTTAAAATGTGTATAAAATTTTCTTTTTTTTGTGTGCCTCTCCATTGGTTCCAATGCCTCGTTGCTCTGAATTAACTGATATAGAATAAAGAGGGAAACTTACTGTGGGATATCTAACTCGAAGATTTCCCTGGGTCACGGGGAAATCATTCCATGTTTTCAGTCCGAGTAGTGAAGTTAGTTTGTTTTGTTTTGGGTTTTTTTTTTCGATGGCATCAGCCGACATTATTGGTTATGATGCTGGCTGGCGCAGTCAATCCGTACATGGCTCAGATTCCCTCCCTTGCTTCATTGGAATCTGGATCCGGGGTTTTTATTTGCGGGGACGACGGCTTTGCGGTGAACGGGAGAAATAGTCGATATTTTTGTTGTGGTTGTTTTTGTGGGGGTGTGTATTGGAGGATGTGTGTACATGGACATTTTTCTACATACCTAGTATGTATCGGTGTGGGTTGGACATATCGTAGCCCGGGTTATAGCTCTTTGTTCCAGGAATTTGGAACAAGTGGCTCGCAGCCTTAGTCTGGGCCTGGGAGGGACGAGTTGCCGCAGGTCACGGGGTCCACGCTACAGGGAGCAGCGTCACCAGGGGACCGTCGGGGAGAAGCCTGCACGGCCCGGCCTCAGACGGTTCTACATCCCTGCCTGGGACAGCCCGTCCGGCACTCTCCCCCCCCGTTGTTCCTCCTCCTTCCCCCCTCCCCCAGTCCCGTGCAGCATCGCTCCAAGAGTTTTTGACTGCAGCGGCGCGGACTGGGGCGTGGGAGTCGACGGGAGGAGCGCCAATCATCGCCATCTGCACCACCATAGTTTTGTTTTGTGTCGCCTCCAAACCGTTTCATCGTTCATCGTTCCGCCATATACATGATCCCATCGTCCTGTGAATCTGTGTCATTTAAAAAACACCAGCGTGCCTAGTCATGGACGTCCCCTAAGTTCAAGCGCCTAGGCAGCTTAAGAGACTAAGCAGAGACCAATTGCCCCATTCTGCGTCAAGCTGCGACTTTTGGTGTTCGCCTGCTAAGGACAGCGATGCCTACTAGGATTGAACTCGCACCAACACACACGATTCATATAGTTACCTATTTATGCATATTTGGAGAATAGTCCTTGTTTTCGTTGTTATTGATGTGTTATAATGATTGCGTTTGAGTTTAATATATATGTGTATTCATGTGGTTAATGTTGGTGAGGAGACCCCCCTGGTTTCCCTTGCCTGTTGTATTCTCTCACTGGCTACGACAGGTCCCCGGCCGTGGCCGACTGCGGTCCCAAAAGTTTTTTTTTTTTTATGTTATACCCTAGACTTCCCACCCCAGAGAAACCCGTATTTACATGTTCCTGACGTGTCGGTTGGTCCCTTGGTACCGCGTAGAACTAATAGGGTCAATTGACATTAAAAAGGTTCCCTTTTTGAATTGGGCTCCTGGAGAGGCGGATGCTGTTACGTCTTTTTTTGTGGAGAGGTGAAAGGTGTGAGTCAGTGTGGAGTTTGCTGCCGATAATTGGGAGGGGGTGTTGCTGTCTTCCTGGTGACCCTAGGGTCGCTGGTGGGCACGTGACATTTTGTGGGGGCTCGTCCGGGATCTCAGATATTCCGGGCCCCCCCATTGTTGGCGGGAGCTCTGCCTGGCTCCGCCCGGGCTGCCCAGAGACCGTTTCAGCACTTGCTTTGCCAGTTCCTCACAATCCCTGCTAGGTGGCTGAAAGGTGTCGACTTGGTCGGGTGAACTCAAGACTTGGCTTCTCCTGTTAGCGTTAGTACCCTGTTTCACAGCCCGTACTTTCCTCCCTGGTACTGTTTTTTTTTAGTTGGGGTCATGGCGAGCGATCCTAGACCGTCAAGACCTGTGACGCGGTCGCAGCACAAGATAGTGACGACAGTTTTACTAATGTAGTGACGACTAGTTCGGTTGTGTATAGCACCGCAACCAGCACCCCTACGGTCACAACCCCCACAGGTATGGGGGCAATCGATCTGGATTGGGACAGTTTGTCAAAACAAATTAAGGCCAGAAGAGACGAGCTGCCCGAAGAGCCGCCTTTATGAGTACTCTTCGGTCCGAGGCCGCTCAGGGTGCTACAAGCCGGCAGACTCCCTGACTCCCCAGATATTTCCCCCCCCACCCCCCCCCCTGTCTCCAAAGGCACGGACCTAACACCCCTCTTGATGTTTATGCAAGAAGAGAGAGAGAGGGATAGGATGAGGGAAGAACGCCGGGAGAGGGAGAGGAGAGAGGAGAGGGAGAGGGAGAGAATAAGGGAGGAACAGAGGTTGGCGAGGAAATGCAGAGAGAGGAGGAGAGATTGAGGAGAGAGAGATGGCAGGAGGAACAACGGTTAGAGCAGGAAAGGGTGAGAGAACAGGAGAGGAGAGGGGAGTTAGAACTGATTTTGGACAGGTTATCCCTTCGCGAGAGGCGCGGGGGGGGGGGGGGGGGGGGGGGGGGGTCGTGAAACTAAACCTCTTCCCAAGTTAAAGATGCCCCAACTTCAGCATGATGAAGATGTTGAAGAATTCCTTGACCATTTCGAAACTGTAGCTCATATGTATGGAATGTCAGAGGCGGACATGGTGCTACACCTATCAGGTTCTGTTAAGGGTAAAGCCCGGGAAGCATTCAACTCGCTCCCACTCGGCGCAGATTTTTCAGCTTTCAGAATGGCTTTATTGAAGCATTTCCGGTTTGGGCCTGATTCCTACAGACGAAGGTTCAGGGAAATGAGGAAAAAGGCGATGAGACCTTTACCCAGTTCGGTGAACGACTGCGGAGAACATTGGAGCATTGGCTCCAAGTTTCTGGGTTGCCCTTAAAGATTTGGTCCTGTTAGAGCAGCTCCTCAATGTTGCTTCCGAAGAGTTGCGGATAAGGATAAAGGAACAGAAACCCACTTCGTTCAAAGCCGCGGTCGAATTAGCAGAGACTTTTGCAGAAGCTAGGCAAGGGGCCAAAGCCGAGAAAGCCGCTAGGACCTCAACCCCAAGTTCAGAAGAAAAGCCTGCCTTTTCCCCTACTTTCTCTCAGGACCAAACTGTAAGGAAGAACTCTAACCCCAACTCCGGCTGTTTTTATTGTGGGGGCGTCGGGTCACATCAAAGGGACTGTCGCCAAGTTCAAAAGGGACTCACAACGTCCAAAGGGACCTACTGACGAGTCTAGTGCTAGCTCTCAGAGTAGGAACTCACAATCCTGGCTTTCCGGGCAGGGGGCCGCCACGGGACTGAGACCTCTTGTCATGTTTGTGAACACAGGGAAGCTGCCTTGGGACTGCACAGGGTAGTTCCCCCCGGAGAGGTCCCTCCCAAACCCAGCGAAAGATCCCTCATTTCATGTGCCGCAGGTAGTACCTCACAACATACTCTGGCACCTAAGTTTCTCAGCGTCGTGGAGGGTACCGTTGTTGAAGCCCTCAGGGATACTGGAGCTTCCACTGTTTTCGTGGATGAAGAACTGGTACCACAGGATGCACCACGAGACGGGGAATGTCAGTTACAAGGGGTAGAGGCCAAGTTTAAGGAGACAAGACCTGTAGTGCTAGTTCAGGTCAGGACTCCCTACTTCCAGGGGCAAGGTGTGGGCGGTAGCCCTAGTTAAGCCCCTGTACTCCCTTTTGATTGGAAATACAGTTAGATTCGAGAACCAGGAAATCAGGAGTGTCTCTAACGAATTACCCAAGGAGTCAGCTATGGCTGTCGAGACCAGAGCTCAAGCTCAGGCCCGAGAGGCCTTGAAACCTGTCTTACAACCGTTAGGACTGTCACGGTCAAACATAAACTCAACCAAATTCGTGGTCAATCGCCACCAGCCCAGTTGGACATAAGCTCTAACGCAAATATTCTGGGCGTCAGGCAGACGGCCCCATGGTTCGGATCCAGCCAATTAGCATAGGGGAGAGGCTCCACAGAGACGGTCTGTCCAACCAGACGGACTAAATAGCTGACCGACGCATTCACCTGTCGCCTCAGCCAATTAAAGGCTATTTTTTAGCTCTCGTGGAGACAGCACTGTCTGCCAGACGGACTAAGCCGTCTGGCCGAATGTCTCGATTGGTCTGCCAGCCAACGTCTTGGCGCCTACCAGACTCATCTAGCCAATTTTACGACGTCGCCGGAACGAGAGAGAGGGAAGGTAGTGTGTGGTGGGGGTGAAATCTAGCTAATCAATTAAATGACCAACTGACCACCACAGAGAGTAAGGCGTGTAGGCGTGACTGTCATGATTTGAATATCCAATGGAATTAGAGGGAGATAACTTCGGGTCCGAAGCGGTAAAGATACTGACCAATGGTACTGGCCCTTGGACACGGGGTTAGGGCATAAAGTAATGCGTGAGGGAGAACGAGGGGGGAGAATGAACAAGAGAGAGAGAGAGAGAGGTTCTGGGGTGTAGTCTTGCAGGAGAAAGGCAGAGAGATGAGAGGAGTGAAGTTTGAGCATTAGCACCAGATATAGTCTGCAAAGGGAGGACTAAAGAGAGATGTGGAAAGAGAGAGTTGCTAACTAATGAAGAGAAAAAGAAAGAAAAGAAAAGGAAAAGAAAAGCAACCATGTCCATTTAATAGAGCAGACTAGGAGAGAGAGAGAGAGTGCAATGCGTTAATGCAGGAAGAAAGAAAGGAGAACAGATCGATGTTGATAGTCACTGTTCCATCTGAACCGGGGTTTCGACCTCATACTTGGCCAGCGCCACTTTCATCGGCAGTCCAACCTGGACCAACGCCAGCGGTCTGACCTGACCAGTGCCAGCAGTCCAGCCTGACCGATGCCAGCAGTCTAACTTGACCGGTGCCAGCAGTTGTGTCGTGTTGTGAAAGTGACAGTGAAAAGGAAAAAAAAGGAAAAGAAAAAGACAGTGATTCGTGAATAGTTAAGATCACCTGGCCAGGTAAAGTAGAAATCTATTTATACCCGGGTTAGTTAATGATGTTTTAGGTAATGATTTTGTGAAGTTCAGGAAAGAGAGAATGTTTTATTTCATTTGATTCCATATGCATTGATGTTTCGTTCTATGATCATGTGTAGTAAAGTTATAGACTTTACTAGTGGTTTGATGTGACGAATGCATGATATATGAATGAGATTGTAAGCAAGCTGTGAGTGTGTTTGGGCTGTGCGCTAGTCCTTCCTCCACTGACATAACCCGAGGTGACAATTTATTGGCGAGCTTGCCAGGATATTCTGGCCCATTTATTATAATTATTCACTTCTCAGAGAGGAAGCTGGGTGGGATTCAAGTATTGTAATCCTAAGACAAGGGTTGTCTTACTGTATGTTCCCAAGATAGTTAATACTAGGCTTGGCATTGCTTCCAAGATAGTTAATACTAGGCTTGGCATTTCAGCCCCAGAGTACTCATTTCGCACAGATTGCCTATAATTCGCTCTCATAGTTGGGTCAGGCGCTGGGCGTCTTATAAAAACTAACTACGTTGTCCCAAGCTAATATTATCATTCATAGGATTGTGCTATTACGTCACTCGTGTCGGTAACCACCAGTTTGGCTGTCGTAGTAATAAAATCTTGTTCAAAAAAAAAAAAAAAAAAAAAAAGAGATATAATGGCGGAAGAAAAGAACACCCCTATTGAACAACTTGTGAGCGTCGCTCGTGATTTAGGTTACTCAGGAGATGAGTTGCGAGCATTCGTTGAAAACCAACAAAGATGGAAAGAGATGAGCGAGCGGAAAGACGCCGTATCGCAGTAAGGCGCAGGAAACAGAAAGAATAAAGGAAACGCAGGAAACAGAAAGAATGAAGCAGGAAACAGAAAGAATAAGGGAAGCGCAGGAAACAGAAAGAATGAAGCAGGAAAACAGAAAGAATAAGGGAAGCGCCAGGAAACAGAAAGAATGAAGCAGGAAACAGAAAGAATAAGGGAAGCGCAGAAACAGAAAGAATGAAGCAGGAAACAGAAAGATTAAAGGTTCAATTAGAGTTAGAGAAAGTGAGGATACAAAGGGAGACCACCGAGGATGGGAGTTCAGTTTCCAGTGATCTGTGCGCAGTTACGCTCCCCGACCAAGTTGCCCAAAATTCTCTGAAGGAACCGATTCGATTGATGCATACATCAGTCGTTTCGAAACGTTTGCGACCAGTCAGGTGTTGGCCTCAGAAGAGTGGGCAGTCATTTTGTCAGCGCTATTGACTGGTAAGGCATTACAGATTTTCACTGCATTACCAGCAGACACCCAATTGATTTTGGTGCTGTGAAGGAATCATTGATGAAGGATTTGACCTCACAGAGGAAGGATTCAGAAAGAAATTTCGTTCAGCTAGATTGCAAGCAGGGGAAACGTACACTCAGTTTGGTGCACGTCTAGATCACTATTTTGAGAAATGGTTAGAGTTGAGTGGTACGAAGAAGGAGTTCGCTGAATTGAAAGAGCTAGTTATGAAGGAACAGATTTTGTCAGGTTGCGGCCCTGAGTTAACCATACATTTGAAAGAGAGACAGCCAGAGACAGCAGGGGAGTTGTGAAGTTCGCAGAGGTGTATAGAGAGGCACGTTTGGGCACTAAGGTGCAGGGAGAAAACAGGTGCTAGGCACGGTGAGAAGAGTGCAAGGAGACTAGGAGAGTTTTCTGCAAAGTCTGCAAACCCAGTGGTGGGGCAGAAGGAAGGGCAAAGGGACATTAGGTGTTTCATTTGTCACAAGAAGGGACATGTGGCGAGGGACTGTCGCATGAGGTTCCAGAAGGCAGCAGCCTTGCAAGAGGTGGATAAGGGTCGCCAGGGGAAACGACCTGCAGTGGAACCAAAAGGGATTCAGTCTGAAGAGGGTGGAGTGCAGCCTATGGCTAGCACTGGACAGCAGTCAGTGTCAGGGATGGAGGGCACTAGGCTGAGTGGTTCGTTACCAGTGGAAGAAGGGTGGATTGGCCAGCAGAGGGTGAAAGTGTTACGAGACATGGTTGTTCATGCGGGGTAGTACGAACAACGCTGGTCGAGAAAGGGGATTTGACAGGGCAAATCCAGACCTGTACTCTAATCGATGGCACTGTGAGGGAGTTTCCAGTTGCTAAGATAGAAGTACGTACCCCTTACTTCTCAGGCGAGTTGTCTGCGCTGGTGATGGAGAAACCCCTTCATGATTTGATCATTGGAAAATTCCAGGGGCAAGGGATCCAGGGGATCCTGAGTTGTTGACTGCTACAGGGCAGCAGTTCAACACGGAGCAAGAAGGAGGAAAAGGGTGATAAACCGTTAGTCGTTCCAGCAAGGAAGTCAGGCATAGATGTGTCGCCTGATGAGTTTAGGGCAGCGCAGGAACAAGACCCTTCACTCGTGAAGTCTTGGGAGTTGGCAAGAGGTGGAGAGAAACAGGAGGTTAGAGGAGGTGAGACAGAATTTCTTGTGAAAGGCGGGCTGTTGTACCGAGTGTTCACCAAGGGGAAGACAGGTAAGGTGACCACTCAGTTAGAGGTACCAGCAGGTTATCGTGACACTGTCATGTCAGTGGGTCACGAGTCGCTCATGGCGGGTCATCTCGGCACCAGCAAAACAGCTGACCGAATCTTTGATGACTTTCATTGGCCAGGAGCAATGGCAGACATCAAGCGTTTCTGCATGTCATGTGACGTGTGTCAAAGGTCAGCCACAAGAGGGGTGAAGAGGAAGGCGCCTCTTAAACATCCCCTTTAATTGACACACCGTTCAGGAGAGTGGCTGTTGATCTGATTGGCCCAATCTCGCCCTGTTCCAAGGTGGGCAGAGGTATGAGACATGTAAGGTTGCAAGGAAAGTTTGCAGGAGCTAGGGTCGTGCAGAAGAACAATATGACAGAAAGGTGAGGAAGCAATCCCTCAAGGCGGGAGATCAAGTCCTGGTACTGCTTCCCACGGGCCACAACAAGCTGCTGATGCATTGGAAAGGACCATTCACCATCACTGGAAAGGTCGGTCGGGATTACCGAATTGATGTGAATGGGAAACTAAAACTTTTCCATGCGAATTTTCTCCGCAAATATATTCAGCGTGACACTCAGCACATAGGCGCAGCAGCAATCATTGTTGAGGTGAAGGAGACCCAGCAGAAGAAGGGAGATTTTGTTGCCTAAGTTTCCAGAAGAGTCATACAGGGATGTGTCACTGTATGAAGGGCTAGACAGTAGGAGTTCCTAGGTTTTGTTGTCGGAGGCGACACAAAGCAGCCAGAAAGGGGAAAGGTGGAGAAGATGATGAATTCAGAGAGACCAAAGACCAAAACAGAAGTCAGGAGTCTGCTAGGTTTTATTGGGTTCTATAGGGAGTTTGTTCCAAATTTCGCAGCAATCACGAGTCCTCTCAGTGATTTGGTCAAGGCAGGGAAACCGGCAGTGGTCGAGTGGTCAGACGCTGCAGAGCAAGCACTGCAGACGGTGTTGGAAAGACTAGGTTTCCCGTCCCATCTTGAAGCTACCAGATATGTCCAAACCATTTTTTGTTGGCTGACAGATGCATCAGGTGGTGGGATAGGTGCAGTATTGTTACAGGAGCATGAAGGGTCGAGTTCCCTGTGAGATATGCTAGCAGGAAGTTGACAAGTGTGAAGAAGGGTACGCAACGGTGGAGAAGGAGTGTTTAGCTGTCGTGTGGGCCGTGCAGAAGTTCCACAAATACTTGTATGGGAAAGAGTTCGTGATAGAGACTGATCATCAACCACTCAAATTCCTGCAGGAGGCGCAGCTAAAAAACAGCAGGTTCTGCGTTGGGCAATGGCACTGCAGCCCTACAGGTATCGAGTGCAGTACATTCCAGGTCGACAGAATGTCGGAGCTGACTATTTAAGCCGTGTAGTCTAGCAAGCTGCAACTCAGAGGAAGTCAGTCATATCCGGGTGCTTTGTTGATATATGTGTTGATTACAGTTATGTTGATTGGATATGGGTTCATTCCCAGTTGGCTATGGTTCATATTTTTGTGTGAGACTTGTTCATGTGGATGTAGTTATGCTTGGAGCATACAGTCGCTTGTGTAGTGATGCATTAATTGCAGTGAGTGAGGATGGAGATTCCTCAGTGAAGTGTCATGGATCGTGATCATATTTATTGTGCTTTTCATAAGAATTGTGAAGAGAAGATATGGCAAATCCGCAGGTAGGGAATTGCATAGGTGCGCACAGAGGTCGTTATAAAATGAGTTGAAATAACGCAAGAGCGCACATCAATGATAACTCATTGGAGTGGTATTCACTAATGATATATTTATAATTTATAAAACCGTTGGTTGTAAAGTATTTTTCAAACTTTGCACGTGTAGCTGTGTGTCAGCAAATTCGGTTGTTGTCTTTTTTTTGTACCGTTGTTTTGAGACAATGCGGTGCATAGTCTTTTGCAAGGGGGAAATTGTCACGGTCAAAAATAAACTCAACCAAATTCGTGGTCAATCGCCACCAGCCCAGTTGGACATAAGCTCTAACGCAAATATTCTGGGCGTCAGGCAGACGGCCCCATGGTTCGGATCCAGCCAATTAAGCATAGGGGAGAGGCTCCACAGAGACGGTCTGTCCAACCAGACGGACTAAATAGCTGACCGACGCATTCACCTGTCGCCTCAGCCAATTAAAGGCTATTTTTAGCTCTCGTGGAGACAGCACTGTCTGCCAGACGGACTAAGCCGTCTGGCCGAATGTCTCGATTGGTCTGCCAGCCAACGTCTTGGCGCCTACCCAGACTCATCTAGCCAATTTACGACGTCGCCCGGAACGAAGAGAGGGGAAGGTAGTGTGTGGTGGGGGTGAAATCTAGCTAATCAATTAAATACCAAACTGACCACCACAGAGAGTAAGGCGTGTAGGCGTGACTGTCATGATTTGAATATCCAATGGAATTAGAGGGAGATAACTTCGGGTCCGAAGCGGTAAAAATACTGACCAATGTACTGGCCCTTGGACACGGGTTAGGGCATAAAGTAATGCGTGAGGGAGAACGAGGGGGGAGAACGAACAGAGAGAGAGAGAGAGAGGTTCTGGGTGTAGTCTCTGCAGGAGAAAGGCAGAGAGATGAGAGGAGTGAAGTTTGAGCATTAGCACCAGATATAGTCTGCAAAGGGAGGACTAAAGAGAGATGTGGAAGAGAGAGTTGCTAACTAATGAAGAGAAAAAGAAAGAAAAGAAAAGGAAAAGAAAAGCAACCATGTCCATTTAATAGAGCAGACTAGGAGAGAGAGAGAGAGTGCAATGCGTTAATGCAGGAAGAAAGAAAGGAGAACAGATCGATGTTGATAGTCACTGTTCCATCTGAACCGGGGGTTCGACCTCATACTTGGCCAGCGCCACTTTCATCGGCAGTCCAACCTGACCAACGCCAGCGGTCTGACCTGACCAGTGCCAGCAGTCCAGCCTGACCGATGCCAGCAGTCTAACTTGCCGGTGCCAGCAGTTGTGTCGTGTTGTGAAAGTGACAGTGAAAAGGAAAAAAAGGAAAAGAAAAAGACAGTGATTCGTGATAGTTAAGATCACCTGGCCAGGTAAAGTAGAATCTATTTATACCGGGTTAGTTAATGATGTTTTAGGTAAATGATTTTGTGAAGTTCAGGAAAGAGAGAATGTTTTATTTCATTTGATTCCATATGCATTGATGTTTCGTTCTATGATCATGTTGTAGTAAAGTTATAGACTTTACTAGTGGTTTGATGTGACGAATGCATGATATATGAATGAGATTGTAAGCAAGCTGTGAGTGTGTTTGGGCTGTGCGCTAGTCCTTCCTCCACTGACATAACCCGAGGTTGACAAGGACCAAGTCCTGCGTTGGCCGTGAATCGGACAGCTCTGATCCGGCTACAACAGCACGATCAGGTCCTGGCACCTTTGAGGGAGCTAGCAGAAGGGACTTCTTCTCGAGGTGGGAAAGTGCAGTATCAGATCAAGGGTGGCATTCTGTACCGCCTGTTTCAGGACGGTAGGACCCAAGTGAGACAGGTGGTAACACCCGAGGCGTTGAGGCATGTGGTCCTCAAGCACGGTCACGAGTCACCCATGGCAGGGCATATGGGAGTCAAACGAACCCTGGAGAGGATACAACACGACTTTTTCTGGCCAGGGATCAGTAAGTCAGTGAGGGAGTTTGTGCGGACATGCGACCCATGTCAACGCACGACTCCAAAGGGGAGGAACACCAGAGTACCGCTAGGTTCTGTCCCGTTAGTGGCCACACCTTTTCAAAGGTAGGGGTAGACCTGGTAGGGCCGATCTTTCCTTCATCCGTCGGGGGCATCGCTACATCCTCGTGTTAGTGGATTATGCCACGAGATACCCCGAGGCAGTTGCTCTCAGGGCGATTGACTCAGAGGCCATTGCAGATGCACTGTGGGAAATTTGGACCCGTACAGGCATCCCAGACGAGGTCTTTACAGACCGGGGGACCCAGTTCACTTCCCAACTGATGACTGAGGTGAACACAGCCCTCCACATCCATGGAAGGACCACAACGCCTTATCACGCGATGGCCAATGGCCTGGTCGAGCGGTATAATGCTACGCTCAAGCAAGCATTGCGCCGACTCTGTCAAGAAAAGCCAAGAGATTGGGACAAGTACATTTCCTCTGTCCTCTTTGCCTTCAGGAAGGTCCCTCAGGAGTCTCTGAAATTCTCTCCATTCGAGCTCCTATACGGACGCACGATCCGGGGGCCCATGGCCATCTTGAGGTACCACTGGACACAGGAGGAACCGCCAGCAGAGCCTGTTAAGTCTGAGGTTGAATATCTCATCGCCCTCAGAAACAAGGTCTCTTCTACCTGTGAGTTGGCCCAGAAGTACCTGGCCCAGGCCTAGGAACGGTACAAACGGCACTATGACCGCAAGGCTAGAGAGAGATGGTTCGAGGCTGGCGACGAAGTGTTACTGCTTCTCCCAACTCAAAAGAATAAGTTGCAACTCGCATGGCAAGGACCTTACAAAGTCGTGGAGAGGGTTGGAGACTGGGACTACAGAATTATGGTACGTGGTAAACCCAAGTTATACCACGCTAACCTGCTGAAGAGATATCACAGGAGAGAAGAATGTGCTGCCAGCTTCACTCCAATGGTGATGGACGAGTTCCAAGAAGTCGAAAACGCCGGAGCTCAAGGTATTCCCCTCCTTCCACTCCAACAGGAAGAATGCTGGACTGATGTGGAAATCAATACGTCATTGGGGTCCGAGCAAGTTTCAGAGCTTAAACAGCTGTGCGAGGAATACCAGGATATCCTCACTGACCTTCCCCTGCAATGTCTGGTCGGTGAGTGCAATCTCGTCCTTGAGTCTGACCAGCCTGTTAGGGTGAAACAATACCCTTTACCTCACTCACAACAACGGGTGATCAAAGATGAGGTGGCCAGCATGTTGCAGTTGGGGGTCATCGAGCCAGCTGTTTCCCCATACTCAGCCCCGATTGTCCCTGTAAGGAAAAAAGACGCAGGATCCGCTTTTGTATTGATTACAGGCGACTCAATCTGGTCCTGAAGTTCGATGCCGAACCATTACCAGATATTGACCTAATTTTTTGCCAACTCCAAAGGGCACGATACTTTTCCAAGCTGGACCTAACCAAAGGGTACTGGCAGATTCCTATGGCACCTGCTAGCAAGCCGGTCACTGCCTTTACTACTCAGGAGGGACAATTTCAATGGAAGGTTATGCCCTTCGGCCTGAAAACTGCTGGCGCAATTTTCAGTAGGGTTATGAGGTCTGTCCTGGCGCCTCTCCAAAGTCCTTATCTTCACAATTTCATGGATGATGTACTTGTGGCTACGCCTTCATGGGAAGACCACATAGTGTCACTGAGGGCTCTCCTGGTAGGCTCAGAGAGGTACGATTGGCAGCTAGACCAACAAAGTGTGTCTTGGGCCAACAGGAGATCGCCTTTCTGGGTCACGTTATTAGACAGGGGGTCATGCTTCCAGAGGAAGACAAGCTGGCCAGGCTGCAGAGGATGGAGAAGCCAACCACGAAGAAACAACTACGTGGGTTCTTGGGTCTGGCTGGCTACTATAGACGGTTTATACCTGGTTTCGCCGAGATAGCCTTGCCTTTGACTGAAAAGACCAAGGGAGGCCTCCCATCGTCGGTTCCTTGGGATGCGGCTTGTCAGGAGGCATTTATCACCCTGAAGGACAAGCTTTGTTCTAGACCTGTGTTGGTGCTTCCTAACCCAGAGTTACCATTCGTCCTGAGGACGGATGCCTCTGGCGTGGGCTTAGGCGCGGTGCTGTTGCAAGACCAGGGGGCAGGTCTCCAGCCCGTCGCCTACGCCAGCAAAAAGTTATCTGACACCGAGCGTCGATATCACACCATAGAGCTGGAGTGTTTCGCCGTAGTGTGGGGCATACGGCGATTCTATCCCTACCTCTATGGCAGGCACTTCGTGGTCGAGAGCGACCACCACCCACTCAGTTACCTTAGCAGAATCCGGCCCGTAAGTAAAAGACTCATGGCGTGGGCCATGGAGCTCCAAGCTCACACTTTCACTTTCAGAGCCATCAAGGGGTCGGAAAACTGGGGTGCAGATGCATTGAGTCGTCTTCACCCGGAGTCTATGGAGGAATAGGCTGTCTGTGTAACCACTTCTTTTTAGTCCTGTGCACAGTCCCTGTCTTGTTGTCTTTCAGTAAGACAACGCTTTAGGTGGGGGGTTTGTCACGATCTGTCTGACACACAGACAGGCGTGAAGGCCTCGACCTGAAACTTTTTCCACTGTCAGGTAGTTTTGTTTTGTTTTTGTTTTTTGCGCTCGAAGACCTCTCTGTTCATCCCAGAAACCAGTGTCATGTTCGGTTGATTCTAAGAAACCCTCGTGCTTTACGCACATCACTTAATTCACCTTTCTGTCGCCCGTCTTGAGGGCAAATACGAGGGGAACTAACTCTAGTAGTTCTGCCGGAGTTCTCTCCCCGGTTAGTATTTAAGAATTTTGTTTACGTGTTCTAGAATAGGGGACTCAGCTAGGCGAAGCAGGTGACATCAGGGCTCTCGTTGGTCGTCCCTCCGAGAGGGGTCTCATATACCACTTGGTTCTCGGCGAACAGTGGTAACGCCTTTCGTTAGGTTTTGAGGCCAACACTGCGGAGCTGTCTCATCACTACTTCCCCCACGAGCCGAATGGGATAAGCTTTGAATTATTATTTTTCTTGGTTTATTCATCCTTCACCACATCTTTGTATTAGATGCTTACGGCTTTTGAGGGATCAGGGTTGGATCCTTGGCCTTAAGTAACGTTAGCAAGTGGTACCGTTTCCTTCCCCCCCCCCCCTCTTTCTCTCTCTCTCTCTCTCTCTCTCTCTCTCTCTCTCTCTCTCTCTCTCTCTCTCTCTCTCTCTTTCCCTCTCTCCCTCTTTTTCCTCTTTCTTTCCTTTTGATGGTTGTCTTGTTCGTTCATTTAAAAATGTGTATAAAATTTTCTTCTTTTTTTTTGTGCCTCTCCATTGGTTCCAATGCCTCGTTGTTCTGAATTAACTGATATAGAATAAAGAGGGAAACTTACTGTGGGATATCTAACTCGAAGATTTCCCTGGGTCACGGGGAAATCATTCCATGTTTTCAGTCCGAGTAGTGAAGTTAGTTTGTTTTGTTTTGGGTTTTTTTTTTCGATGGCATCAGCCGACATTATTGGTTATGATGCTGGCTGGCGCAGTCAATCCGTACATGGCTCAGATTCCCTCCCTTGCTTCATTGGAATCTGGATCCGGGGTTTTTATTTGCGGGACGACGGCTTTGCGGTGAACGGGAGAAATAGTCGATATTTTGTTGTGGTTGTTTTTGTGGGGGTGTGTATTGGAGGATGTGTGTACATGGACATTTCTACATACCTAGTATGTATCGGTGTGGGTTGGACATATCGTAGCCCGGGTTATAGCTCTTTGTTCCAGGAATTTGGAACAAGTGGCTCGCAGCCTTAGTCTGGGCCTGGGAGGGACGAGTTGCCGCAGGTCACGGGGTCCACGCTACAGGGAGCAGCGTCACCAGGGGACCGTCGGGGAGAAGCCTGCACGGCCCGGCCTCAGACGGTTCTACATCCCTGTCCTGGGACAGCCCGTCCGGCACTCTCCGCCCCCGTTGTTCCTCCTCCTTCCCCCCTCCCCCAGTCCCGTGCAGCATCGCTCCAAGAGTTTTTGACTGCAGCGGCGCGGACTGGGGCGTGGGAGTCGACGGGAGGAGCGCCAATCATCGCCATCTGCACCACCATAGTTTTTGTTTTGTGTCGCCTCCAAACCGGTTCATCGTTCCGCCATATACGTGCATCCCATCGTCCTGTGAATCTGTGTCATTTAAAAACACCAGCGTGCCTAGGCATGGACGTCCCCTAAGTTCAAGCGCCTAGGCAGCTTAAGAGACTAAGCAGAGACCAATTGCCCCATTCTGCGTCAAGCTGCGACTTTTGGTGTTCGCCTGCTAAGGACAGCGATGCCTACTAGGATTGAACTCGCACCAACACACACGATTCATATAGTTACCTATTTATGCATATTTGGAGAATAGTCCTTGTTTTCGTTGTTATTGATGTGTTATAATGATTGCGTTTGAGTTTAATATATAT
>CM031617.1:52540426-52557926 GCA_018398815.1 Conus ventricosus | reverse complement strand
GATGCTTGTGGGGACGGCTGCCAGAGGCAGGTGTCTCACAGCCCGGGCTGCCTACACACAGCACACACAAGAGAAGTCGTCCACCACAGCGCTAGCCTGCACATCAGAAAGACGTCAGCCAAATGCTCAGCCTGTATTTGTGGAACGCACCCTCCAAGGGTCGACCCCTTGGTTCCTGTATCTAAACGTTCATCGGCCATACTTTGTAGTGCAAAGCCCTGGTCATTCAGACGGTTTCAATCTGCCTTACTGTGTGCCTTTCAATATGCCTTACTGTGTGCCTTTCAATATGCCTTACTGTGTGCCTTTCAATATGCCTTACTGTGTGCCTTTCAATCTGCCTTACTGTGTGCCTTTCAATATGCCTTACTGTGTGCCTTTCAATCTGCCCTACTGTGTGCCTTTCAATATGCCTTACTGTGTGCCTTTCAATATGCCTTACTGTGTGCCTTTCAATATGCCTTACTGTGTGCCTTTCAATCTGCCTTACTGTGTGCCTTTCAATATGCCTTACTGTGTGCCTTTCAATCTGCCTTACTGTGTGCCTTTCAATCTGCCTTACTGTGTGCCTTTCAATCTGCCTTACTGTGTGCCTTTCAATCTGCCTTACTGTGTGCCTTTCAATCTGCCTTACTGTGTGCCGTACCAGAACAAAATTCAGTGCAATATTTCCACTTAAATCTAAATTTCCCGTTTTGTTGCTGTTGTTGTTGTTGTTGTTGCTGTTGATATTGTTGTTGCTGTTGTTGTTGTTGCTGTAGCTGCTGCTGCTGTTGTTGTTGTTATTGTTGTTGTCGTAAATTTCCATGAAGTTGTGATTGGGCACAAATCACGAGTGTTCCTCTTTAATCACGGTTGGATTCTCTCATTTAACAGAAAGAACATTTTCCGATACGAAATAAATACGTTTCAATACGTCTCCCCTACTGTCCCAGTCAAACGTGCAACAACAAAATGAAGAACAAAAATCGAAAACCAAATGCACTAAGCCATACATGCTATTCCTCTATCCTGTTGGAGACAAACATCAACATAACGTCACTGACTGACGAGGACTTCCACAGCGCACCTCAATTTAAAGCATTGACGGGTGAAGAAATAGAGATGCCTCTTCATATTTTTAACATTGTGGCACCATTCACAGTAAGTTAGATACGATAATGTCACGCTTCAAACACAATAAACTAAATGAAAGAATGTGTATATCCGTTTACAAAATCACAGGGTAACAACATCCCACAACCCAGTCTATGGAAGTAAGAGGGACACGCAACGAAACACAAGTGATGGAATTCTCTGCGCCCGCACCTGTGTAAAACGGAGGGGTACAAAACGAAGTATCAGAGATCAACCAGCCGCTGTGGCCAAATGGGTAGCGTCACAGACTCCTGGTTGGGAGGTCGTATGTTCAATTTCCATCAGAACCAATTATTTGTGAGATTTTCTGCCCCGACCGGCTCCTACCCAGAGGTGAATTTTGTGGAGCTCAACTGCCAAGACTGGGACCATACGGTCAAATCTCATCCGCTAAGTGGATGTGTTTCTGAGAGTGTTATTCAAATATCTTTACCAACACAGCAAGTGTCTGTTTCTGTCGGGCCTGTTTGACGCTGGGATACATTATGAAAGTAAGCGTATAGTACAACCATGTCATGCAGTCTAAGACCGGAAGGGATACCCTAGAATCATCTTCATCATGTTCACCGACTAGCATTACCAGAAGTGTGGCCCTTCATGCCTTGCTCTCATGGTGACTTCAGTTTGATATCCCCTCCATATCCATGGTCTTGGTTTGATTCTGTCCGGGTCACCGGTATCGGCAAATTCATGGGGCTGTCGTTGGACGGACGTGGTGGCGCCCTTCGGATAGAGAGCTCACTCACACCGGCTCCGCGTCTAAGCAATTATTGTCGTCAACAGGAGGCTTAGTAGGTGGTGTCCTGCGTATGTTGGATCAGAACAGGCGCCACTGAACACCACCAAAGTGACTCGGCAACAGTGCAGTGTCTCCTCTGATGGGTTGCCTCTTGACCACTTAACTTTGACTGCCCCTCGTGGATTGTCGGTGCCGGGGCTGCGGCAGGACGGGCCGGGCCGTGGCTGGGGAGGGGGAGGGGGGAGGGGATGAGCAGCGTGGACGCAATGCCTTTGAGGTGGCACAGAAGATGGTACAGCAAAAATAAAAAAGAAAGACATAAAGAAAGGAAATCAGAGAGGAAGCTTCCTGAGCCCATTCTAGAGGCATTGAGAGGAGTGGGGGGGTGGGGGGTATAAAAGTACAGCCACGGAATAGCGACTCATCTCCGTCACACCACGTACATAGGGAGAGTTAGATATTGAAATTCACATTCCACATCAGATTCGTAAAGTATCAAACACATTTTCCTTGTCACACTCACGGACCACTTCAAAGCGAAAAGCCTAAACAACAAACTACATCATGAAACCACCCTACCACTTAAACATATATTTCATCTTTTTTTCCACCTCCACAGAATTCAAGCATTGGACTACATACTGTTTTCTTTTCAGTGTGTCAAATGTGAAGTCTTAGAACATTCAGCCTCTACACATTTAAACACATTACATCCAAACCTCCTGTTCCATTCCAACGTCGTATGCTTTCTTTTACTGGAGAAAATCAACAAAGTCCGATAGCATCGTTCAGCAGTGTACCAGTCTGTGAAAGACAGTGGAGTGTTCAAAGTACGCAGCATCATTTCCTTCGTGTATACCAGCACATGGAAAGTGTTGGCGTACTAGGGTGTGAATTTCAGATCGTCTGTATAGAGCACATCACTCTAAGCACCGCTGACGCCTTGAAACGATGGCGGAAGAACGGGCCAGCCCGGAGCCTGTGTTTCTTCCAGATAAACTATTGCCAACAGTAGATAGAGTCAGGTTCTCTGTCTCAGAAATATGAGTAGCATCAAAGAAAATTAGTGGATATGGTAATGTAGGAGGACAACGCATCGGCAAAATGTGGCATGCGTATTTTTGAGACAACAGACACTAGTGTTACACCTGTCACAAACGGTATGCGCTCAAAAGGAAAACCATGAAGAAGAAAAAAAGCATTTGTCATAACAAAATATGCTCGCAATGAACTTGACGTGCTGGTGCTTAAGCCTCTAGAACCTGCTTATACACAACGCAGGCTGAAAATCACACCCTGTGTACATTCGACACATGAAAAAATCGACAAACGCAAGTTTGTTAATTTTTGTCGAGAACACTTATAGCGTAACTATTCTAGATATAATCTGAGTCAAATTTGGCGCATCAGGCGTTTTGAGCACTTGTCCTGTCGGTCCAAATTTGGCACACAGACACGTACTTCTCTTCCAACGTTTCTGGAAGAACCTTTCCTTTGTGGACTTCCGCATCCTTTGTTTCTAACCCACTCTCTTCTTTTGCTTTTATGAGACCTCCATCCCGCTAGTTTCCCAACATTCATTTTTCATTTGATTTTTTAACGTATGTTATTTTATTATGTATGTGTTAACTGCGGCTGTAGACAGGTGGGTGGGTTTGGTTTTGCTCAAACGTCTATGCATTGGCCATGTGCAGTTGAATACACAAATTTATACGTTGTGATGTCTTGTGTCTATCGGTGTGGTAAAAGTCCGGGTGTATACATGCTCTGTTGTCTATTTTTATTTTATGTCGTCTACCGTGAGTAGACTGCTACAGCAGCAGCCAGCTGTGCCGCTAAAGATTTCTCACCCAGTAGATGAAAAAGCGTTTTAAACAGTCATCCAAATAGGTATCAACTGTGCACAATATCTGCACTCTGCACTCCACTGTCGTCTTCTTCATCCCATTTCTCTTCCTCATATTCCCCCTTCCCCTATCCACGTCTTGAAATCCCGGCCAGTAAAGGATTTATGTATGAGGTCTGCTTCCCGCATTATCCCCCTCCACCTCTCTGTTATCCTCCCAACCCCCTTCTTTTGAAATCACTGTTATGTCATTTTTGTGGTGACTAAGGAAGTATTTATCTGCACTTTTTTCCCGTATGATTTACTTATTCTTGTCGTTTGTTACTCTTTTCTAGTTTGGAAAAGACCAAGAGGTCGACGCTAGTCGCTTTAGTGTTTGAGTGTTCGTTTAGAGGCTCAGTATGTTAACATGATGTTCATTTAGAGGCTCAGTATGTCACCATGATGTTCATTTAGAGGCTCAGTATGTTACCATGATGTTCATTTATAGGCTCAGTATATTACCATGATGTTCATTTAGAGGCTCAGTATGTTACCATGATGTTCATTTAGAGGCTCAGTATGTTACCATGATGTTCATTTAGAGGCTCAGTATGTTACCATGATGTTCATTTAGAGGCTCAGTATGTTAACGTGATGTTCATTTAGAGGCTCAGTATGTTACCATGATCTTCATTTAGAGGCTCAGTATGTTACCATGATCTTCATTTAGAGGCTCAGTATGTTAACATGATATTCATTTAGAGGCCCAGTATGTTAACATGATGTTCCAACTTTCGCACTTATTGTACTTTAAAACTTACGTGTAATCCATCTGACTGAAACCCTTTATTGTGTTATCTCTTGTTTTGTATATCCGCGTAACTCTCCTTTCATCCTTTTACATTCGCGGACACACTGCGTTCTTTCCTTTTTATCATTTATTACTTGTTTCCGGTAATTTGTTCCTTTTAACCATATCATCCCATTTCCCTTTTCTGTCTCTTTGTTATTCTCTCTTTGTTCCATTGTAATGTTTTGTTCTGTGGTGTTGAGAATACCCTATGCTTATAGTTGGTGTTCTATGTTCGACTTCATACGTACACTGCTACAAACCCAGCCTGCCGTGTCTACTGAAGAGGAGACAGAAACAGTTGTAGACGGCCATACACGACTCGTTCTGCTCAAAATACACAAATCAACGGGTTTCCAATGCTTTCAAAGTAGCATTTCTTGTTTACACATTTACGTCGTCGTTTTCGTCCTCTCTCTCCTCTTCTTCTCTACCTCCTCCTCCCAGTCCCGTCCTTTGGAAACCCCTGTTAACTTCTTCTAATTCGATTGAGAATGTTCCCCAGAATGTTTGTTCCCTTTAGTTGCTTGTTTTCACTGTTTTCTTGTTCGTTCTTTTTCTGTCTCCACATTCTCAGGTTTCAGTTAGATAATTTGATGAGGGTTTTTTTATGAACAGCTTTGTATTACATGAAGAGGAAGCTTTAGCGCATTTTCCAAGTGAAGTTGATGCATGGGATTCTCTATAATCCTTGATATAAGCGCTCAAGGTATAACGCCGTTAAACTACTCATTGCGTCTAGAAATGAATTTCGTTTTGTCTAAAATGGCACTGAACATTCAGAAAGCTTCAAGACGTCTATGTATGTGTAAAAATTCAGTTGAAACTATCATTTCTTACGTGACTTTTGAAGTTTTAATTCATCGTATGGCTTTTCTCGTGATCAACTTAACAACTTTTTTGTTTTTATACTGGTCATATAAACAGCCCCCCCCCCCCCCCCCCACCCCCCTAGAATCTACAGACTAATCTAAAAATAAAACCCCACCAGTTTTCCTAATCTCATTAAAATATACGTTTTTCTCTCTCTCTCTCTCTCTCTCTCTCTCTCTCTCTCTCTCTCTCTCTCTCTCTCTCTCTCCTCTCTCTCTCTCTCCTCTCTTGATTTATTTTTGTGTTGTGGTTTTGTGCTTTCTATGTGTGTTTGGAGCGGTTAAATGAGCATCTGGTGAGACGATGTCAGCATCTGTTACAATATGCAACATTGGATGTGATAGATGAAGATCTGATGCTGTTTGCCAGTGTTGATAGTATCGCAAATACAGCAACAGTTTATATGTTTTTCATCGTTAGACCACATGACAGTTTGAAGGCAGTTTCCTAATTTAAGTAAGGCCCTCAACAAACTCAAACACATGAACTAAACGGAGTCCAGCTGTCTTCAGGACTTATCCTTCATGATGACCACTATAACGGAGAACTCAGACGGTCTGCATAGAGGAGATGTGTGGTGGGGTCACTACGAGTCATTGGAAAAGGCTGTCTTCCTGATCAACGAAATCGGCCATACTATTGTGCTTGTGTTTGGAACGTTCGGAAATGTCATGATAATTCTGATCATGCTTCGTCTTCCTGAATCTACTCTTAGTATTTTCTTCCAAGTTCTGGCCTGGAGTGACCAGCTGGTGTTGATCATCGGTCCGCTGGGCAGCTTGGTCAGGATTAACTTTAATGTACCTTACTTACATGATCTGGGGTCCTGGCCGTGCAAAGTTGTAACCATGATGGAATATACCACGTTTCCTGTATCTGCATGGATGCTGGTGGCTCTCACCATGCTAAGAGCAGCTTCTGTTCAATGGCCGCACCGCCTTCAAGTTGTGTGGACGAAGGAAATGTCTCGAGGTGCCGCTGGAACAGTGGTCGCCGTTTTCATTTTCGTCAATTGTCACCTTCTTTATGGACATAGTATAGAAGGGACAATGTGTACAAGTACCGTGTCTGTAGCAGCAATGTATCACTGGTTTTTTGACGTAATATGGCCTTGGGTAGACCTGACACAATCTTGTTTTTTACCTTTTCTGTTGCTGATGGTCAGCAACGGTGTTCTTCTCTGGACAGTGGTTCAATCTGTCAAAACAAGCGCACGCCTCTCCGTACAGCAAACCATGCAGCATTCCAGACATCAGAAGGTGTCTTCATTGACTGTAAACTTAATTACTGTCAGTGTTTCTTTTTTCCTTCTTACAGCGCCGAGCTCAGTGGACATGACCTTGTTGCCATATTATGCTAATCGGTACGACCCCATAGACGGCGGACTATCTAACATCGTTCAAACCATCACCAACGTTATGCTCTTCTCCAACAGTGCCGTCAACTTCTACCTGTATATTTTAACTGGCGGCAAACTCAGAGCGGAATTTCAGAAGATGATCTGTGAGTTTTTCTGCCCATTCCATAAGGTAAAAGAATAACCTTCTGGTGATGTTTTTGTGGCTGCAATGCTGCAGAGGACAGGGCGACTGCTGCCATGGATAATGGCACCGCTTATTAAGGACCAAAAAGTCCAGATGGAGGTACCCGAGATCTCTCCGTCAAAAGCTTTAAGACTGCACAGGCAGTTTCCTTGTCTGAAATGATTTTCAATATCTACATAAAGTACATCAGGTATGCAAGACTAACTGACTCAATACATACACACACACACACACACACACACACACACACACACACACACACACACACACACACACACACACTCACACAAGTACGCACACACGCACGCGCGCGCGCGCGCACAACACACACACACACACACACACACACACACACACACACACACACACACACACACACACACACACACACATACGCCTACACTCCGGGAACCGATGTCCACGAGGACAGGGCGGGGAGACATTCATTGTTCAGATCCTTCAGGCCTCTATGGCCGTTCCCATCAGCCTCAAGGACAGTCTGGTCGGCGCAGCCTGGTGTCAGGACTTGGACGTGGTCGTCGTCAACATCGACTTCAAGGGTTCGTCTGCATGGAGGACGTTGAGGTCCTTGTTAGGGTGAGAAAGGAGAATGAGCGAGGGAGGAGGGCTGGTGGGCGGCGAGTGGTGATCTCTCTCTCTCTCCTCTCTCTCTCTCTCTCTCTCTCTCTCTCTCTCTCTCTCTCTCTCTTCTCCCCTCTCTCTCTCTCTCTCTCTCAATCTGCCAGGCGAGCGGGAGGCCGGCTATGATCTGATCTGACTGGACCACTTATGGGACATGGAAGTGGAAGAGACTGTAAACGAAAAGAACAATAACGACGACATTGATAACAACAGCAAATCTTCTCCTTCACTTCCTCCACGCTCCGATTCTCCTCAGCCTCTAACCCTCCACCTCCCCCCTACCCCCACCCCCCACCCCCCACACACACACGCACATACATGATCGAAACGAATAGAGAATTTGAGACTACTTTGTTTACCCCTTACTTCCAGTCTGCAACGCCTCCTTGGGTACTGGAAGACGAAGAGAGTTCTCAAGGTCTCCCTCTTCTGGTCACCGTCACCCTGACTCTCTCACAACAAGCCTTATCCTCTTAGTATTCTGGTATCCGCTTCAAGATCTCTCCCCCGCCCCCCTCCCCCCGATGCAGACCTTCGCAGAGGTGGTGTGAATTCTGGAATATTTTGTTCCCGCCAAGGGAAGCTACGGTAGATGAGGAGCGAAGAGTGACTTCCCGTGTATTTTTGCTATGGCGTATTGAAAATGCGAAATGTTAACGTGTACATCTGAAGTCAGGTCTAATGTTTCAAGAAAATATTGTACTTTACAGTTATTCATGACTTCGTCACAGTGCCTTCATATGTTCGATGGGGATTTTTGTTATAAGCCTGCTGAACGAATCCTGGATCGAAATGTTGATCCAGATATGCGCCCGATATGACAGGCTCATTATTGACTCACGTTCCGCCCTCCTACTCAGTTTAGAGGAAAAAAATGTGCAGTACTGTTATTCCTATCATGTTGACGACTAATCAAACAAACAGACAAACGAAGGTGTAAAACGAAACATCTTGGTGGCGGTCATTTTAACGCACTGTTTATCAATTGTTTAAACGACTAGCTAGACTACCTCCTACGTACCCTTCCCTTATCTCCTCTTTCTACCTTCCCCAAACCCATCGAGACCCTGCACAGTTGTTTCTTATCCCGTTTCTCATCGATCTTATATCCCATGCCCTGTTTAATACAACCTCCACCAACAAAGTTCTGCAACTTCAAATCCTTGCTTTGTTTCTCCCTCCTTCCTCACCCCCATCTCATTCTACTCTCCACCCCACCCCTCCACCCTACCCACCCACCCCCGTCCCCACTTCCACCGCCCCTTCATCGCTACTCCTGAAAAAAACAAATTCTGCAACTTTTCATACAAGGTTCTGCCTCTGACAGGAGGGCGTGTGAACAAGATGGCCTGGAGACATACACTCACGCCCTGGAGTCCAGTGTGCAGGAAGACAGGGTGGAGAGCCTCGTCCGGGTCATGTTGTGCTCCTCCAGCAAAAGTGGGGGGGGGCTTCCATCAGCCTCCGAGACTTTCTGCTCGGCGCGACCGGAAGAAGCTGGAATCTGCGCACTAGCGTCGACATCGACCGCACGGAATTGTTTGGGAAGGACATCGATGTCGACATCAGAGAGAGAGAGGAGAGAGAGAGAGAGAGGAGAGAGAGAGAGAGAGAGAGAGAGAGAGAGAGAGAGAGAGAGAGAAGAGGGGTGGTGCTGGGGTTGGAAAAAGATGGAGGTGGAAAGGTATGGGCGGGGTGGGGTTGAATGCAGTTGCTTGGTTGAGAGGATGAGTGGCTTTGCGATGCTTGTGTCTGGCTGGTTGTCCCAGTGTTTGACTGGGCGTCTGCAATTGTCTGTCTGTCTGTCTGTCTGTCTGTTTGTCCATCCATATGTCTATGCATCTGTCTGCGTTTCTTTCTCTCTCTCTCTGTCTTCTCTCTCTCTCTCTCTCTCTCTCTCTCTCTCTCTCTCTCTCTCTCTCTCTCTCTCTCTCTCTCTCTCTCTCTCTCCTTCTCTCCCTCTCTCTCTCTCTCTCTCTCTCTCTCTTCTCTCTCTCTCTCTCTCTCTCTCTCTCTCTCTCTCTCTCTCTCTCTGCTAAACAGTCTCCAACAAGTAAAAGACGGGATAGTCGGAGACTGGATGCCATCTGGTCTAGTAGAAGAACCATAATTGAACAAATACTGTGAAACAATAATATCGTCAAATGCTGGATCAGTACAGACATCACTAAACACCAGCAAAGTGGCTCGGCAGCAGTGCAGTGACGCCTCTGGTGGGTTGCCTCATTAAGACCCGATACTAATTGCTCCTAATTGACGGCAGGAACAGGACCAGCCTGGGTGTGACTTTGTAGAGGGGAAACCTTAAAACGTTCAAGTTATACATCTGCCTAAAATAAACAAACGAATCACAAGACAAAACACGGCGCGTTTCGACCTCTTAGGTCTTCTTCAGGCAAGAGAAACAGCACTCAGGACAACGAACGATAAGAACGAGTATAGGGAAGCCTGAAGGAGTGACCTGGAGTGGTCACAGAAGATGAAACAGAAAGAAGGCAAACTGTGAAGTTGGCATGAATGGTTGTGGACACAGGTAAAGCAGGCCATCCATTCTACAGAAAGATACACCCCTGCAGCCATCATGCTTCCAGAGCCACAGAAAGGTTAACAATTGAAAGCCCCATAGCTGAATGGTTGTGGGGGCAGTGAACTGTTCGAAAGAAGACCATGCCCTATGCAGAGTATGTTGGAGAAATAAATGCTTTTTGTTCCACTGCCTTAGTCTTCCTTGACTTGAATCAGGCATCCGTTGACTGCTGGACTGACCAAAGTGAGTTTTCATCCCCATACCCGATCCCAAATGCTTCGAACGTACGACCGTCATCTATTAAGCAATTGCGCTATCAATGAGACTACACACACACACACACACACACACACACACACACACACACACACACAGGCACACACGCACAGAGTCGGCCTGCACGTGCATTAGTGTGTGGAGGGGAGGGTTGAAGTGGGGCACGCACGTAGTGTGTGTGTGTGTGTGTGTGTGTGTGTGTGTGTGTGTGTGTGTGTGTGTGTGTGTGTGTGTGTGTAAGTGTGAGTGTGTGTGTGTGTGTATGTGTGTGTGCTTATATGTGAGTGTGTGTGTGTGTGTGTGGGGGGGGGGGGGGGGGCGGTAGCGATGTTTTTGCACTGATGTGTTTTTCTCATTGTACTTCTTGCTTGTCAGCTTTCGAAGATTCTGATCAAATTCTATTCCAACCCTTCAATATCCCAGGGAGCGCAGCGTCTTTATCGGTACTGTTTCCCCTACTTTCAGCAAATGACTTCCACTCGACAAGGTGCAGCTGTTACTGCTTCACCAGAACACACTTGAATCAGAATTAGACTAATTGGAGTAGTTCTCTGGTCCTCCTCATTCTTAAGCAGCTCTCTCTCTCTCTCTCCCCGTCCTTTCCTTTTTTCCTCCTTCAACGTCCACTCAATTTCCGCCTACATCCTTTTTTTTTGTTTTCAATCTCATCACCAGTTTCCTCTCAGATACCCTGTCCCATACCTACCCTAGTCTCAAGCCCCAAAGTCCCTATTTCTATTTTTTACATCCACTCTTTTGACCCAATGCTGCTCCCCTTCTCACTCCATCCGGAATAGCTCAGTTGGTAGAGCATCGGACTCGTAATCTTGGGGTTGCGGGTTCGCATCTCCGCCGGGCCGTTTCGGTAAGTACAGGGGGGGGGGGGGGGTTCCCTCGGAGTTAACATAGGTTCTGACTCCATTCCCCACACAGTCCTTCAAGTGAGACTATAAACCGAGGTTCCGTGTGTGAACGCACGCACAGCATCTTGCACACACGTAAAATCCCATCACCAACTTTCGGAAGAGAAGGCCATTTTGGCCGTTGGTATGGATGACACGTTACACATAGCATGCACCTTCCCCGAAGTTGGAGTATGGCTGCCTTAATGGCGGGATAAAAAATGGTCATTCACACAAAAGTGTCAGAATAATCAATATGATGATTGTGGACACTAAAAGAAAGAAAGATCTCTTTTCCTGGTCTTTTCCTTATCTTTTCCTTGTCTAGCTTCACGCAGAGGGTTTTATCTCAGACGGGAGAATGTCTGAATAGGACTGTGTGAAGGCATACGGTACGTCTATTATCCAGGGACAATGCACAAGGACATGGTGGACAGGCACGCTGGGCCCATCTCCGTTGCTTCCTCAGAATTCCCATCAGCTTCGAGGAGCATCTACTTTGTGCGACCTGAGGAAGCTGCAATCACCAGACTTCTGTCACGACTTCAACCTCCTCGACGTCGTCCGCAAGGTCGTTCGTCACGAGAACAGCGTGGTCCTCGGAAGGTAGGAACGAAGGAGAGAGGGAGGGTGGGTGGGGAGAGGAAGGCGGAGGATAATGGACAGTGGCTGAAAGGGGGTGGGGTGGGGCGGGGTGGGGTGGGGGTGAATGTAGCTGCTTGGTTGAGAGGGGGGGGGGGGCTGCACCATGTGTGTTTAAATGGCACTGTGACTGTGTGTGTGCCTATGTGTCTGCTTCACGGTCTCTGTCTGTCCGTCTGTGTGTCTGTGTAAAAACGTGAGTAACTTCAGTGGGTAAAATTACATCTCTCTCTCTCTCTCCTCTCTCTCTCTCTCTCTCTCTCTCTCTCTCTCTCTCCTCTCTCTCTCTCTCTCTCTCTCTCTCTCTCTCCTCTCCTCTCTCCTCTCTCTCTCTCTCTCTCTCTCTCTCTGATGCCAGCCATTCCCAACAAGCAAGAGAGGGTACAGTCAGAAACCAGACACCATCTTGTCCAGCTGGACATATAAAGATTTTAAAAAAATTGTGAAACATAAAGATCGCCAGAAGCTGGATCAGAATAGACACCACTTAACACAGTGCAGGATCGTCTTCGTTGGGTTGCCTCCTGAGGGTTTGATCTCAATCGACAGCTGGAGAAGGGACCAGGGACCCGGGTTTGACTTTCTCTAAAGACCCTGAAAGAGTGACGTAAATGTGATTTCAGAGCGTGGTCAAAGAAGATGACACAGAGACGAAGCAAATTATGAAGTTATTATAGATATGCACCCCTACAGAAATATGCACCCTACAGAAATATGCACCCCTACAGCAATCATGCACCCAGAACCAAAGACAGGTTAACAGTTTAAAGCCCCATAGCTGAATGACTGTGGGGGCAGTGTACTGTCAAAGGGATCACCGTACAATAGGCAGGGTATGATAAAAGGAAGAGCACTTTCCTCTCGTTCCGCATCCTTAGGCTCTCCTGACCTGAGTCAGGCATCAGTTGACTGTTGTGTTGGACAGACAAAGTGAGTTTTTATCCCCAGATCCGATCTCAAATGGTTCAAACATACGACCGTCATCTCTTAAACACATGCACTATCCATTGGACTACGCCCCCATCTCCCACCCGCGACCTAACCCAAATGAGACAATCACACACCCTCGCCAGCTCCTCCATCCCCACATCACACACACACACACACACACACACACACACACACACACACACACACAGCAGCAGCAGAAGCAGCACAGTGTTTTTTCAACACGCTGTCTTGGACCGAATAACCAGTTAGTAGGGGAAATAAGCGAAGGCAGGCAACTACAGCAGCTCATAACAATAACATAGCAAAGAGACTGACAAAAAAAAAGAGCGCAGGAGGAGAGGTAAGGGAGGGGGGGGGGGGAGGGGGGGGGGGGGGGGGCTGAAGACTAGATGATAGGCCTGGGGTCGGGAGAGGGATGAAGAGGAAGAAGTTGAAAAGTGAGCGTTAGAACCTTCGCTCGCAGCATGAGAATCATCCAATACTGCACTGTGAACACCACTATGTGTAACGCCTTTCTAAAGTTTACTTTCGTCCCTTGGTGAGATCCGTCAGCGCAATTCCGCTTAGCTGTGTTGCCTTTCCATACAGTCAAACAGGTATCTATCTATCTATCTATCTCTCTATCTCTCTATCTATCTATCTATCTATCTATCTATCTATCTATCTATCTATCTATCTGTCTGTCTATCTATCTGTCTGTCTATCTATCTATCTATCTATCTATCTATCATTCTATCTATCTATTCTATCTATCTATCTATCTATCTATATGGACTGTGGTGTGTCTCTATTTGACACCAGGAGCGCAGACACAATCAGCCGTGTCTCCCTGATGAGTCCGATCCAACGGACGAAAGGCCTAGGAGCAGGCAATACAACTAGATCTGCCTTTAGAAGGGATAACGATGGTTCCCTCAGGCAGCTAGTGAAGAGTTTCTCATATTTATAATATATTTCCCCCGTTTTCTTCATCTTCTTTTTTTTTTTCTCTCTCTAAAAGTTCAAATCTTTGCGAAGTCATTATTATAATGACGGAAGAGTTGTTAGCCTGCACTTGTTTTCCCCCACTACTTAATTGTTCATATTATATATATATATATATATATATATATATATATATATATATATATATATATATATATATATATATATATATATATATGAGATATTGGGTTCTGGCAGTCAACCCTCGTATATATGTGATCCTCATCACCACGGAGACAAACATCAGAAACTGCATCTCAAGGCTGCCAGTGAAGGTAGAAGTTTGACGTGATAAGCAAAGATCGTAAAGAAATTCAGAGTCAAAGCTGTTAATAACTCGACCATACCTTAGATAAGCGACGTATGAGACAACTGAGAGAGAGAGAGATTCAGATTCAGATTCAGATCTTTATTCTGTTAGGCCATAGCCCCTCAGAAGGGGGTACAATAATTGAAATAATATTCTAATATCAATGCTACAAGTAAAACAAACAAAAAACAGGTTCACAACGTTCACATTGTTACAAGTTTTAAGCCTGCAATGCATCAACGCTTACACTGCTTATTGTTATACACTTAAACAATATATGTAACCATGTTAAACGAAATTCAAGCATTTAACGATAAAAAAGAACCTAGGCTGTAAGAAATTTTCGAATCATAAATGCTTTGCACAAAAACAGAGCAAAACGCTTTACAAGTGTTTCATTTTTTGAAGTCATTAGCATAATCAGCTTGAAGATACATGGTTTTCTATAGTATTTTTCTGGAATTAACTCTTGCCTAATACAATAAAGTTCCTGGCACGAAAATACAAAATGAACTTCTCTCTCTCTTTCACCTTTTTTTGGAGAGAGAGAGAGAGAGGAGAGAGAGAGAGAGAGAGAGAGAGAGAGAGGAGAGTAGTGAGAGAGAAAGAGAGAGACAGAGACAGAGAGAGAGGGAGAGTCTGTCCACACCTCATTAGTGTGTGTGTGTGTGTGTGTAGGGGGGGGGGGGGTGATGAGGAGAAGAGGGACATAGTGTGTGTGTGTGTGTGTGTGTGTGTGTGTGTGTGTGTGTGTGTGTGTGTGTAAATACACACACATACGCATGCATGCTCACATGCACTTGTGTGTTTTGGTCACGCGCACAAGTGATGCTTTTGCATTGACATTATTTCCACATTATGTACTTCTTGCTTCACAGAAATAATCAGCTTTCGAAGATTCTGGTCAAACTCAGCTCCAACCTTTGCGTGTCCCAAGAAGCGCAGTGCCCCTGTCGGACATCTATTCCTTCCTTCGGCAAATAACCTCCACACCACAAGGGCCAGTTGTTACTGCTTCACAATAACACACTTGAACCAGAATCAGACTGATTGTATTAATTGGCTTGTCCTCCTTCTCTGCATTAAATTCGGAGCAGGGAGCAATGTGAACTGGTGAGGTTTTAGTGCTCCTGGTTCACATCAGCAGCATTTCTGTGAACAAGATAAAGAACGGAACTTGATACAAAAAAGTATTCTTTTCATCTAGTGATGATTTCTGAACGAAATTCAATAGGTAACACATGTCACTCGGGCACATTCATAAAAGGGAAACTTAAAAGCGAGGAAAAAATATTACCTTGTTTGTTCAGTATTAGCATAAAAAAACAACAAAAACAACAACAAACAAACAAAAAACTGACAATATTTGTAGGGCACGTGGAGGGTGGTGGTTTCCTAGTTTGTATTGTCTGCTCTTGTCTGGGCATGTACCAGAGGAATGGGTAGTTTCCATGTTCAACTTATCTGCTCTTGTCTGAGTATGTGCCAGGGGAATTTGTGCCACAAAAAGCATTGGCACGGATTTTGTGCTTTTCATTATTTCATCATTAGAACCAAACTTGCCAAA
Organism: Conus ventricosus; assembly: GCA_018398815.1. Classification (NCBI taxonomy): domain Eukaryota; kingdom Metazoa; phylum Mollusca; class Gastropoda; order Neogastropoda; family Conidae; genus Conus; species Conus ventricosus. Next base: position 52,542,154 of record CM031617.1, on the reverse strand, counting down.
CTGTGCAGGCCGGCTACATAGAGAAATGAGAATGAACCTTTCTTGCAATTTCAGAAATATCCTTAACATAAATATAATGTAAGTCATTCTTAGGGTGGTCTGCATTGTAACTGATTTATGTCTTTGTCTATGTCTTCCTCTTTCTCTCTCTCTCTCTCTCTCTCTCTCTCTCTCTCTCTCTCTCTCTCCTGTTAAAATTCACAAACAAATAATGCGTTCAAGATACACACACACACACACACACACACACACACACACACACACACACACACACACACACACACGTGCGTGGTTTGGAAATGATGCTGTTCGAATTTTCATTGAAAATGTTGATTCAATGATAATGGAAAATATTTACTGTTTTCTGTTTGTTGATTTTGTTTTCTTTACTGTCGCCCTTTGTTTTCTCGGCCTTTCTGGTCCACTCAGCTGTCTTCATACCTGTACCGGTTTTCTACTCCGTTTTAGATATTGTGCAGTGCGAAGCGGGACAGAAGGGGGTGGAGGGTGGGGTGGGGGTGCTTGGGGAGGAGGTTGGGATGAGAAATGCCACCACTATAAACAATGACCAGTTTCATCAGCAAACTGTGACAGAAGAGGTGTTCAAACACATTTAACTCAATTCCTTTTAATCTTACCGTTTTGGTGAATCATAATCGACAATATTCACGCTCCTATCAAGTAAAAGTAAGGTGAACACAGATCACCTGCCTAACTCCTTTCAACGTTAAACCAGCACGAATACTGAATATTCACTTAAAACACAGGAGGCGGCCTACTATTTACATAAAGCATTTTCATCCACCTCGTTACTGATAGACCAAAGTTGATGAATTCTAGAGCCTTCTGTAAAAAAAAAAAGAAAAAAGAAAAGAAAAGGCCCACAAAAAGACAACTAGTCAAGAGTCTTTTGAAAGCATAGTAACAGCAACATTTCAGGAATATTATTCTTTTCTGGTTTTAACAACACGTCATAAACTTTCCGGATGTTGACCCCTATGAATATCCCTTTGATAAATCCTTTCTGATCAAGATTGATCATTGTTGGTAACACAAATCTAAGATGAGAGGCTATACAAGAGGAACCATTTTCATATGGACATTTCATAAAGAGATTGGTCGCCAGTTGTATTTAAGTATTGTTTAGCATCGTCTTTTGGAGTCCGTTCAATAACACCTTGCCATTGTTTGACAGAGATCTCACTCTTCTGAAGACCTTCGTTGACAGAACGGACAAGAAACTGTCCAAGATCTACCAAAAAGCCTTTAAAATTCTACAGTAAAGCCATCAGAGCCTGGACTGTTGTTGTTTTTCATGTTTCTGAATCCAGAACATGCTTCTGCAAAACTTGTTGGCACTCCCAGATATGTTTCTCATCTGTGCACACACATCAACTTTATCTCGCCTCGAATATAACTTTCATAGAAGTTTTTTCTTTACTTCACGTGATATATCAGTTTGTTGATACAAAAACACCGTCTAGAAAATTGCGAATCTATCCAGAAAATTATGGTTTTCCAGTTTACCCTAGCAATAATAGCAAAGAGGAGGAGGAGGAGTAGGAGAATGCTTAATAAATATCTATACTAAAAGAAGGTCGGCTGTGATTTTAAGCACGCGTTGTACAGATTAAATCACATTCATTCTGTCATCCACGCTGATCTCGTACGTATCAGGGGGCATAACAAGCAATACAAATATCGAAACCCAATCACTGCATAGTTAAT
>CM031617.1:52530426-52537926 GCA_018398815.1 Conus ventricosus | reverse complement strand
CGTCGCATCTCCCCTCTCTCCACACTCCTCTCCCTCGCATCTCCCCTCTCTCCACACTCCTCTCCCTCGCATCTCCCCTCTCTCCCACTCCTCCCTCGCATCTCCCTCTCTCCACACTCCTCTCCCTGCATTCCCCTCTCTCCACACTCCTCTCCCTCGCATCTCCCCTCTCTCCACACTCCTCTCCCTCGCATCTCCCCTCTCTCCACACTCCTCTCCCTCGCATCTCCCCTCTCTCCACACTCCTCTCCCTCGCATCTCCCCTCTCTCCACACTCCTCCTCGCCTCCTCCCCACCCCTCCGCATCTCCCTCTCTCCACACTCCTCTCCCTGCATCTCCCCTCTCTCCACACTCCTCTCCCTCGCATCTCCCCTCTCTCCACACTCCTCTCCCTCGCATCTCCCCTCTCTCCACACTCCTCTCCCTCGCATCTCCCTCTCTCCACACTCCTCTCCCTCGCATCTCCCCTCTCTCCACACTCCTCTCCCTCGCATCTCCCCTCTCTCCACACTCCTCTCCCTCGCATCTCCCCTCTCTCCACACTCCTCTCCCTCGCATCTCCCCTCTCTCCACACTCCTCTCCCTCGCATCTCCCCTCTCTCCACACTCCTCTCCCTCGCATCTCCCCTCTCTCCACACTCCTCTCCCTCGCATCTCCCCTCTCTCCACACTCCTCTCCCTCGCATCTCCCCTCTCTCCACACTCCTCTCCCTCGCATCTCCCCTCTCTCCACACTCCTCTCCCTCGCATCTCCCCTCTCTCCACACTCCTCTCCCTCGCATCTCCCCTCTCTCCACACTCCTCTCCCTCGCATCTCCCCTCCTCCTATCCTCTCCACACTCCTCTCCCTCGCATCTCCCCTCTCTCCACACTCCTCTCCCTCGCATCTCCCCTCTCTCCACACTCCTCTCCCTCGCATCTCCCCTCTCTCCACACTCCTCTCCCTCGCATCTCCCCTCTCTCCACACTCCTCTCCCTCGCATCTCCCCTCTCTCCACACTCCTCTCCCTCGCATCTCCCCTCTCTCCACACTCCTCTCCCTCGCATCTCCCCTCTCTCCACACTCCTCTCCCTCGCATCTCCCCACTCTCCACACTCCTCTCCCTCGCATCTCCCCTCTCTCCACACTCCTCTCCCTCGCATCTCCCCTCTCCCACACTCCTCTCCCTCGCATCTCCCCTCTCTCCACACTCCCTCCCTTGCATCTCCCCTCTCTCCACACTCCTCTCCCTCGCATCTCCCCTCTCTCCACACTCCTCTCCCTTGCATCTCCCCTCTCTCCACACTCCTCTCCCTCGCATCTCCCCTCTCTTCACACTCCTCACACGTCCATCTCCCAACTCTCCCATTCTTCTATCGAAAAAAAATAAGTCATTAATTTCTCCTTACAGGTCCATTTCGCGCGCGCGCGCGCGCGCGCGTGTGTGTGTGTGTGTGTGTGTGTGTGTGTGTGTGTGTGTGTGTGTGTGTGTGTGTGTGAACGCGCGCGCGCGTGCGCGGACGCGTGACAATGGGCGAGTAAGCGTGTACGTGCTATTTATTTCATCACTTGAAGTTTGTGCTGAGAAGAGAAAGGTAGAAGTTTTGGGGGGTTGGGGAAAGGGGGGGGGGGGGGGAATGGTGGGGTGGGGGGATGGTGTGGTGTGGGGGGGTTGTAGCTAACCCACGGTGTGCACGGACAGTTTGCACGTGCCATACGGTGTGGTAACGTTCAGTTGTCGCGGGCTATCCAATTCTTGGGACAGCTGTTGCCCAACCAACAATGGCACGGGGTCAGTAAGCCTGTAAATAGTGGTTTCTTGATCGTAGACGGCCGCTTCTTCAGCCTTCACAGGCCAGAGGGAGGCAGAGCGATACATCACATAAAACAGTAATGGTGTGTTTGTAATTGATGTGTGATTGTGCTTGTTGTCTGTTGTTTCAGTCAGTGCTCTTGCTTGTGGCGTTTAATGACTGTGAATTAGATTAACTTCGGGAAGCCCAAAACGTTCATTTGCAATGCATGCATACAACGTCTGTTAATAGATACTGGTTCTAGATGTCTTGAAGGTGTATCGTTCAACTTAATGACAACAATGGCAAAAGTTAACCATAGAATTAGTACATCTAACGTTAATGGATTGAATGATAGCAGCAAAGGAAGAGATGTATTCTATTTTTTAAGACAACAGAAACAGTATATAATTATGTCTTCTCTGAGAAACGCATCTAAACGAAAATGTAGAGAACTGCACACTGGGTTGTTGTGGATACAACTTACGCCTCGCGGTTTCAGAATCGAACAAAGACGGTGTCGCCATTCTGTTCAGCAATACCTTTGAATACAAGTTACCTGGTATTAATAAAAGGGATCCCAATTGTTATTTGTCATCATGTATATTGATTCTCAGAAAAAAAAGAAAATAAAAGAGAATTACGTTGATAAAGTTACAACAGCCGTTTGCCTGGATGAAAATCGCCCTCTGGTTTTCCCCTGCTTTTTTTTTTTTTTTTTTTTTTTGCACGGCCAATGACCCCACACTGTGACCTTCAATAGCTGTGGAGCGAAAACGTGTAGCTCGGTAACAGCGCTCTGGCACTTGCAGACGGTGAGAAATGCGTGATTCTTGTGCTGATGTTTTCTCTGCTGTTTCATGCTTTTTTGTGTGTTTACATATTCATAACCAGTGGATCTGTGAATGAGTCGTGTGTTGTGCTCTTTCATTGTGCCGTTTGATGTAACTGGGTTACTGCCTGCGTTTATGTGCATCCTTCAGTTATTTTGTTGGTGTTTTTTTTTTCCTACAATGTGTGTTGTGTGTTCTCACCAGCTGGCCAGTGATGAGTGTAATGACGGAGCCAGGCATCCTTTGATAGTGTGATTCATCGTAGCGTGGGAATCATGGTGTTGAGACAGATCTGGTTGTGTTATTCTACTTTCTGTGCAGTCATACATCCACCAGGTGCTCTCTCTCTCTCTCTCTCTCTCTCTCTCTCTCTCTCTCTCTCTCGTTCATACCCATGTGACGAACTTTTGTGACCCAGTCGTGAGTTGGTTTACCATGAAGATGAAAAGTGCGATAACAATTTTGCATTGGCGCGTGTTGATATATGTAACATCAGTGACATCAGTTTCACATGGATTATGTTCAGTGATTCGATCGGGGAAAGTACAAGGTCAGGTAAGAAGCATTTCATTGTTTATAACTGACAACTGCATGCGTGGCATATCAAAAATCTCGCTTTACTAAAAGCATGGTGTGGCTGTGATAGATTCCTTTATCGGCATGCTTCGCAAGCACGTAGAGCACACAGATGAACAAGCAAAACATGCCTAGGCCGTGCTAGGGAAACTGCCGCCGTGTTCCCAGTGAAGCTGACCAGTGCCGACAGTGACTGTTGTTGGGGCCCTCTGCCAGCTGTCAGGTAGGGGTCTCGCGAAAAATTCTCTATCAGCTGTAAAGGAAAGATATGCATGTCCATTATGTTTGAGTTTGAGCGTGATTGAAATCGAGACGCATGCTCTCCACTGAGTTGAACTTTCATTTCACTTTGTGTGTTGGTCAGTCTGTTTCAATCGTTTTTGTTGTTGTTGTTGTTGTTTGTCAGCAACTCTTTGTGCTGCTTGTCAGCAACGCGTATGAAAGAAGAACTATTCATGTTTGGTGTCGTTCAGTCAGTCAAAGACTCTACAATTCAGTAGCATCAATCGCACACAGTTCGCTGCATTTTGGCACAATTATTGATGAAGAAACACAGCACCCTGTTTTCGACAACCGACACACTATCAGCCAAACAGCTAGCACGTGTCGTACGTGCAGGGAGGAAAGCTTGTGCGCGAGGGAGGTGGCAGCTGTAGGCTGCAGTGCGTTGTTCAATCAAACTGCTGTCACCTCCACTTTTTTCCTCTCGCCTGTCCTCTGCAAACCGTAGATCAGAGATTATTTCCATTCTCTTCTAAGTTAGCCTCTGCAGACGCGTGTGTTATACGGACCAAGCAGTAGAAATGCTCCTACTTTTTTACAGTATCAGTTCATATTGAACAAATCCACAGTGACCTTATTCTCATTTTGGGCGACTGAATTTGCATGGTGCAGTTTAAACTGGACACACGTAGCTATGCGAGTGTTGTCAGACGTTTTAGGACCCGTTCCAAAATGACAGAGATGATGACAACTTTTGACTTAGTTGATGTGTATAGAGAACTGTACCCTACAAAGCAGGAACACACATGGCGTCGCATCAGTACTGTTAAACAAGGTCGGCTCGATTATTATTTTCTTTTTAGCTTCATATGATTTACCTGCTAAAATTAAAGGGTCAGCTATTAGCCCTAGATATCAGTCAGCCCATTCACTGGCATCTTTATTTCTATTTAAAAAAAAAAGCAAAAACAAACAAACAAAAACAAGTCAACAGAGATAAACAGTTCTGAATATTTGATAACTCTCCACTGAGTGACAAAGATTAATAATAAAAAATAAATAAATAAAAATCTAATTCTAGAAATTATGAGACAATATATTATGCTGTACCCGTTTATGATTTTTGAAACGATTCGGAGGGTTCTACCAGAAGTTCTCCATCTTACGATTTCTGACCAGCTATTTTTTTAAGACACTTCTAATGGAGATCCGTGGGAAAACAATATGGTACTCATCATACAAAAAAAAAAAAAAAAATTAGACCCAGAGAGGGAAGATAAATTGTTAAAGGTTCTGGTAATACTCGAAAAGAACAGACAGTGCCATTCAGTGAACAGAGCAGATCAGGAATGAATTAAAGGAACCGAGGAATTACAAGGAAAACAGCTGGATGATGTTACGATCAGATCAAGGGTCACAAGGGTCGAAGGGCAAGAAGACAAGTAGATACTTTTGTGACCTAGAGAACCCTAATTTCGTACACAAGTCGTTGGGCTAGTTTGACAGAAGAGATGACACTCTTCTAACCGATCAGAAAGATATTTCATCAGAACCATCAGAACTTTTACTAACAGCTGTTTTGTCATAAAGAGATACATGACGTTGATATATATATATATATATATATATAACAAACTAATAAATTCCAAGGATAAGTACCGCACCGTTCCAGCAACTTACAGAGCAGCTTGGTGTTGCAATGACTGCAAGAAATATTGAATTATAAACAAAGCTTGCTCTTATGTCTTAGATTGAAGAAATAGGGGGAGATACGCATTCATATCTGCAGTGGTAGATGATTCCGCCTAACTAACAGTATGTGCTTGAGTGGGTGAATGGGGAAAATAAAATAAATGCTTCTCAAAATGAGCCTTCAGCAAGCTTATATTCTCCAAGGGTGAGACATCCTTCAAAAGGGAGGGAAACTCACTAACCTATAACTCCTGGTCATATACCGATATTTCGAAACTTGGTGGTTTCTCCTCAGTGACCGCGGAAAGTGGTAATTTGACTCCTCTGCCTTTTCAGTTTTAAGAAGAATACAATCCCAGAAAAGGTTGGTGTGCAATACCGTAGTATGTTTGTTGAGTTTTCAAAAAACCAACCAAAGGTGCCATCTAAGAAGCAAAAGAAAATCATAAAAGAGCAAAACAAACTACATTTTCTTGTGAAAAGAAAAAATATCAAAAGATATCCTCTAAGACACAAGTGCTGAGGGCAAGTTCTTGGAATGAATCCGCAAGGGACTAAAATACAACAAACTAATAAATTCAAGGATAAGTACCGCACCGTTCCGTGAGTTTCCCTCCCTATTGAAGGATGTCTCACCTTGGAGAATATAAGCTTGCTGAAGGCTCATTTTGAGAAGCATTTATTTTATTTCCCCATTCACCCACTCAAGCACATACTGTTAGTTAGGCGGAATCATCTACGATCTTGACATATGCAGCGGGGAGAGAGGAGAGGGGGAGGGGGGGGGGGGGGGGGGGGGGGGGGGGTGGGGTTGAAGGGGAGGGGGAAATTCCACGTTCGGAAAAGCATATATATGTGTGTGTGTGTGTGTGTGTGTTGTGTGTGCGTGCGTGCGTGCGTGCGTACATGTGCATGTGTGTGTGTGTTCTTTCTGCGCGCCTGATAGTTGATAAAAAAAAAAAAGGATACAGACAGGCCTTGGACCACTTTGTCTACATAAAAGATAAGAAAGACCAGCAGAGAATGGTCAGTATCTTTCGGAAGAGACGCAATCGCCATCCTGTTGCGAAGATGTAGAAATACTACCATTGTTCCCCCCAGCCCTTGGGCTATTTTGCTGCGATTCCGTCAAAAAAAAGTAAATTATGTTTGTATGTCATGTTATATATAATTTATTATGTCTTCCTGAATATTGCATACGCCATGAAAATAATGAAGGCTAAAAAAATGAATTAAAAGAAATAATTAGATGAATTAAAAAAAAAAGTTGGAAATAAATTTACTTTGTGTTCATTGGAACACACAGCGCACAAGGCACAGCTTTTTCAAGGGAGGTAAGGAAATGTCGGCTATTGTTCGATGAACAGTTATTTCCCCTGCGCTATTGGGTTTGAGCATATCTTCTTTCAGGCGCGCAAGCGCTCTCTCTCTCTCTCTCCTCTCTCTCTCTCTCAACTGATTTGAATACCTGCAATGTAAGGATCTGGATTTTTTGTTCGTTAGCTCATTGTCGTCCTATTTGTTTTACTTGTTCGCAGCCCTGAGCGAAGTGGCCTCTCTGGCCTGCCTGGGTGTACACATTTAGCCTGTTCTGGCTTGAATCTTTGGCTAAAAAAAAGAAAGAAAAAAGAAAGAATGAATGAATGAATGAATGAATGAATGAATGAATGAATGAATGAATGAAAGACAGAAAGGAAGGAAGGAAGGAAGGAAGAAAAAGGGACCCATATAAGACCGCTATGCTAAATTTAATTGATGCACATAGGTATCTGATTTAATGATGCGCTTTCAGTCGTATGTTATGACTAAACGTAAACTTGAATTATACTGGTCACGAGAGAGAGAGAGAGAGATGAGAGAGGAGAGAGAGAGAGAAGAGAGAGAGAGAGAGGAGAGAGAGAGAGAGAGAGAGAGAAGACAGACAGACAGACAGACAGACAGACAGACAGAGGACAGAGAGACAGAAGGAGACAGACAGACAGACAGACAGAAGGGCGAACTACTACATTTAATGCGCTGTCTGCTCTTGACAATTGATCCCCGTCCAACTGGCGAGAAACAAAGACCCCCTGACCAATGGTCAGTACAATCTATGCTGTCCCACACACCTGTATGGGTGCTTGCGTCCGGGCGTGCGTGCGTGTGTGCGTGCGTGTGCGCTTGTGCGTGCGTGTGTGTGTGTGTGTGTGTGTGTGTGTGTGTGTGTGTGTGTGTGTGTGTGTGTGTGTGTGTGTGAGGGTGTGCACGTGCGCGCGCGCGCGTGTGTGTGTGTGTGTGTGTAGCGGGTTGGAACTGAGCGCAGAGACGGAGCAATCATTCAAATGACAAGCATAGTGTGCTTCACTTTATCTACGGAATCACTACTGAGAAGCCACAATCCCAAACGAGTACAAAACGTGGAAC
>CM031617.1:52517926-52520426 GCA_018398815.1 Conus ventricosus | reverse complement strand
CGGTAGAGGGGGACTTTGACTTCGGAGTTGATTTTCGTTCTGAGTCCATTTTTAAAAAAACCCACCGTCCTTCGAAAGAGACTTTAAACCGATGTTACGTGTGTAAACGCATGCTTAACATCATGCACACATATGTAAAATCCCATCATCAACTTCCGGAAGAGAAGACCAGGTATGGGATGACACGTATACACCTTGCAGGCACCGAAAGAATGAACAAAAAACTGAGTGACTGATGTTCGACTGAATTGAATGGCACGGGAAACGACAGAATGTAGCGCCTAGCAGGCAGCCCTTCAGTCGGCTCTACCCGGGTAGGCAGTCCTTTGTGTAAACGAGTGTGTGGATGATAAAACGTATAGAGCTTGGTTTCTAACCGGGTATAGGTGCTATACTACTACTACTACTATTACTTCTACTACTACTTCTACTACTGCTACTACTCCTGCTGCTGCTGCTGCTGCTGCTGCTGCTGCTACTACTACTACTACTACTGCTACTAATATCACGCTGTATTTCCTTTGTGGGTGTACTTAATTTGAAGCAGGGCACCTTTGGGGTGTTGTTTCTTAAAGTCTGAGGGGGGGGGGAGAGAGGAGAGAGAGAGAGAGAGAGAGAGAGAGAGAGAGAGAGAGAGAGAGAGAGAAAGAGAGAGAGAGAGAAGAGAGAGAGAGAGAGAGAGAGAGAGAGAGAGGAGAGAGAGAGAGAGAGAGAGAAGGGATACCGATGTTATGAAATTTTGATCCCCGCTGTTTGATCGCCATTCAACTTGATCGTATTGAATGCTACACCGAGAATGAGAAACCCAAACCGTGTTCACCATACGGTCAATTCCCAACGCTCAGCCATGCACTGTTTCAGCTCATAGACTGTGTGATGAAAAGACCCCAAAACACGAATCATAGTATGCATTGACTTCTCTCCGAGTTATACCACTCGCCCATCCATGTTGTTCCGTATTTCATTATAATGCATTGCATGGTACCCAGGGTCAGGCTAGTGAGTTGATGAAATGTATTGGTCTTTAAAGGGTTCCCGATAAACCGCTTTTTCTAACTCTTTTCCTGTTCTACATTTGCTTAGGTAATTACGTTTGTGACTTTAAACCCTGCACATTGTGATGTTTCGACTTGGCAGATGCGTTGCAGCGTACTTCGACCAATGCACATGCATTGATGCCTTCTTCATGAAATTGTGTTGCACTGCATTGTGTCATGTTGTACTGTGTCGTGTTCTGCTGTATTGTATTGCATTTTTGTGCTGTGTTGTACTGCATTATGTTGTATAGCATTGCGTTGTGTTTGGTTTGTTATATTGTGGTTTTCAGTGTTGTATTGTATGGCATTGTTGTGCTGTGTTGTACTGTATTATGTTGTATAGCATTGCGTTGTGTTTGGTTTGTTATATTGTGGTTTTCAGTGTTGTATTGTATTGTATTGCATTGTACCGTGATGTATTCTATTGTGTAGTTTTATGTTGTGTAGAAAAAACTCTCTAGAGACGGCTTGACAGCAGAAGGTCTTCAGAGACGAAACCGCCCTCACACAAGTGTTTTGGCCTTGAACTATTTACACTCTAAGGGGGTCGAGAAGCATCCAGATCGTGGCTCCCGGATCCCTTCTGCTGCCAACTTTTCTTCTCTTGTCTGGGGTTGCCGGGATTCGAACCCGCAACTTCTGGATGGGTGGGCGTCTCAAGGTGTGCCTTTGTAGACAATGTCTTACCCACATCGCTAACGGACACCTGTTGGATGGGTGGGCGTCTCAAGGTGTGCCTTTGTAGACAATGTCTTACCCACATCGCTAACGGACACCTGTTGGATGGGTGGGCGTCTCAAGGTGTGCCTTTGTAGACAATGTCTTACACACATCGCTAACGGACACCTGTTGGATGGGTGGGCGTCTCAAGGTGTGCCTTTGTAGACAATGTCTTACCCACATCGCTAACGGACACCTGTTGGATGGATGGGCGTCTCAAGGTGTGCCTTTGTAGACAATGTCTTACCCACATCGCTAACGGACACCTGTTGGATGGGTGGGCGTCTCAAGGTGTGCCTTTGTAGACAATGTCTTACCCACATCGCTAACGGACACCTGTTGGATGGGTGGGCGTCTCAAGGTGTGCCTTTGTAGACAATGTCTTACCCACATCGCTAACGGACACCTGTTGGATGGGTGGGCGTCTCAAGGTGTGCCTTTGTAGACAATGTCTTACCCACATCGCTAACGGACACCTGTTGGACGGGTGGGCGTCTCAAGGTGTGCCTTTGTAGACAGTGTCTTACCCACATCGCTAACGGACACCTGTTGGACGGGTGGGCGTCTCAAGGTGTGCCTTTGTAGACAGTGTCTTACCCACATCGCTAACGGACACCTGTTGGACGGGTGGGCGTCCCAAGGTGTGCCTTTGTAGACAATGTCTTACCCACATCGCTAACGGACACCTGTTGGATGGGTGGGCGTCCCAAGGTGTGCCTTTGTAGACAATGTCTTACCCACAT
>CM031617.1:52502926-52512926 GCA_018398815.1 Conus ventricosus | reverse complement strand
CCTGAAGAACTTCAAAGTCACGTTCCGTGACCACTCCACGGGCCAAAACCCCCCTTTCCCGCGAGTGTGAAAGAGCACACACCAAAAACACCCCCCCACCCACTACCCATCTCCGAGGGGGGACATTCAGACCGACCTGAACCTTTCTTCCGAATCTCCGTCTTCCAAAATCCTTGAAGTGTCCCCAAACGACAACACTTATCATAAAAGAACGTAGCACCTGGTTTCCCTGGGATGGGTGTTTCCGGACTTGAGCAGATCACAATTTCCCCCCCCCCCTCCCCCCCCCCCCCCCCCCCCCCCCCCCTGCTCACTCACTTGCGGGTGATTTTGGAGCGTGCCCCACAAGCATCCCCTGGGGTGAACATAGGCACGAGCCCATCTCCACCTTCCTGTCACACTGCGTGGATCAGTTGCAGCATGTCCCTGCGTTCACCATATCAGATGTTTCTGCACCATGGAATGTCTTATTCTACCAATCAAACCACTGACACACCAGGAAAAGAGTTACTTTCCTGCAAAACTTACGTGTTTCTTGTGGTAATTAGCAACTGAAGAACTGTTTTTCTCGGATGAGTATCTCATTTCACAGAAAATTTACCGTCTACCCGAGAAGATATTCTTCGGCCAGTATAATCCCAAAGAGAGCATTCTGAGTTGATAACACTTGTTCCCTGGTCGGAAGTAAAAGAGTTATTGAAGACAGGGAAAACGAAAAAGTCGAAAACGATTTAATATTCGTTTATTTGGAAACAGATTTATTTCCGTTTGCACAACATTTCTTTATCAGCTAACCTATCTAGAAAGTGTCTTTTGCCAAAGCAGAGAAAGATTCTATCTAAAAGTGAAATGCACGCATCAGCCATAGCAGACATGATAAAAACAATCTGTTTCGTCATTTCAGATCATGATAGCCGATCATTGTCGATCTTCTGGTGACTTTTTTTTTGTCAGGAAAGTCTGATTTGCAATTAGATAATCACCTAGAATCAAACTGTTTTTACGTCACTTTCTGCTGACAGTCAGACATTGTGACGCCATAGTTGGCGTCATCCATCATCCGCTAGAGACATGACATCTGTTCGGAAAAGTTTAAAAAGCATTAAACGATCACCCTTTGATTATCAAACGAATATGGAGCATGATGCAAATCAACAGTCTAAATTTATCACTGAATAGCAGTGATCGTTGACATTAAAACATTTTCTACCTCCTCATAAGCGGTTATTTAAAAAAAAAAACACACACACAAAAACACACAACAACAACACATACACAAATAAAATACAATTAATTCCACAATAAACAATGAACTTATCAAAGACAAAATGACGTTTCGAATTATCCCATTTACGAAACCAAAGATGGATTTGACCAAAAGAATCCACTGAAAAGGGGAGGGGGGGGGGGGAGAGGGAGGAGGAGGAGGTGGGGGGGGGGGGGTCGAGGTTTCCCAAAACGCACCACCATCAGCACCAGTGTGGGAAGGAGATGCCAAGGTCATCAGACACAGAGACTCCCGGATCTAGACACTTCACGCGCCAGTATCTTGAGGAAGTGACCATCTTTGAGTGGGGGGGGGGGGGGGGGGGGGGAAGGGGGGATAAACAGTAGTCCGGAATGTTCCATGAAAAACACAACTGGCACCCTCTATTCCTTTGTGTTTCGTTTTGTTTCCTTTGGTTGAGGTATTATCGCTTTCTATAGGTAAATCGCAATGACTGTGGTAATAATCATGCACACCACACACGCACACACACGCACGCACGCACGCACGCACGCACACACACACACGCACGCACGCACGCACGCACGCACGCACAGCACACACACACACACACACACACACACACAAGCGCGTTCCCTGTCTGCCTCCCTCCCTCCACCTGTCCCTTCCAACTTCCCAACCCCAAATTCCACTCCCTCGGTTATCCAACAGTCCTACTTGTTTTTGAAAACAATAAATAGAAGTACATTTGTACATGTAGCAACGAATACATCAATCACCAAACGACGATCTAAAGCAGCGGAGGATAGGATTATGCACATCATTTTTCCCCCTCTACGCTGTCTATAAAAACACACATGTCCAGATCAAACGTATTTATACGCTTCCAAAACAATTACATTGATATAATCAACAGCCAGCTACACGTTTCAAAACTATCTCTACAACAGTTAGGAACGTTGCTTAAAATCATGTTCAACATCGCTGGGTACTTTGTTTTCATCACAATGAAACCATAACATGAACACTTAAACAAGTCCCACAACATGTAAACAGTGATACTTTTTCTAGCTTCAACAGCATTATATTAAATCTTTCTAGCATCTAAAGTCAACTGCAGTAACTGTGTTTGTGTGTAGTTGTTAACAAATACAAAGGAGATAAACAGTAGCTATGCATTCACAAAATGGAATAAGCAGATCAACAACCCAGATTTCAAATCAACAAGAAAGAACAGTGATTCAGACCAGTGTGTTGTCTTCGTCATTTTGGTATGAACGTACACATTGACATTCACACACACACACACACACACACACACACACACACACACACACACACACACACACACACACACAAAAGCGCGCTCACACGCACATAAAGATATGCAGTTACGCACACGCACACACATATCTGGTGAGTCCTTTACAATGGCTACTGTCGGTTGTATTGTCCACAAGTGTTCCACCCGTGAGAACAAAACAGTGATAGATCTAGTTGCAAAGCGAGACGACTGCAGGCGGAAATCTAAACAAATCTTAAATAAATGTTAGCGAACCGCCCAGAGAAAGGGGACAAACGAGTCACAAGACAAAACACAACGCGTTTCGACCTCTTTGGTCTTCGACGGGTGATAAATAAACGAATAAAACAACGAAAATTCACTTAGCTTTGATCGCTTCAGATCGCTTAGGGTTCAGCGCAAGGAAGAAGGCGTTGAATCGCTTCAGATCGCTTAGGGTTCAGCGCAAGGAAGAACGCCTTCTTCCTTGCGCTGAACCCTAAGCGATCTGAAGCGATCAAAGCTAAGTGAATTTTCGTTGTTTTATTCGTTTATTTATCACCCGACGAAGACCTAAGAGGTCGAAACGCGTTGTGTTTTGTCTTGTGACTCGTTTGTCCACGTTCTCTGGGCGGTTCGCTAACATTTATTCAAGATTTGATAAAACAGTGATAAATAATCAGATGGCGTTGAACTGAGAACTATGATAACACTCATTCAAGCCTGAAAATCGTCTCTCCTCTAAACAAACAAGGGAGGAACAAAACGAATCTGTCAGCTAAACAAGCAAATCAACACACCAAAGACAGCCTACCCACTCCCACCCCCTTTCCTCCCAAGGAGGTTATAACCTCCCAATAAATCGAATTATTTTGTGGCTATATCAAGAGGACTGTCTTCTTCTGTAGCAATGGACACTCCCTGTGTGACACTACAGTAAATGCTTCTTGTGATGCTCTACTCAAAGTAACGACAGGTCTATCCAAAATAAAGCCGAAAGCTTACCTCAATGACTACAAATATCGGTGGTCGAAAGACAAGTGCAAATGGCTTTCTTTGTTACCATGGCACCAGATAACAAGCAGACAGGGTGAAGATTGTGTACTTCCCTTGACACTGATGTGTGTGATAATCTGTCAGTCCCAATAGTTAAAAGGGGATATTGGGGAAAAAATAGCCATGTTGAAGCTTGAAGGGGGGATAATTGTGCTGGTTATCTGTAATGGAAATGATGTGGCTTCTCCAGCCTGTTTCGTTATTTCACTGATTTTTTTTTTTTCACCTACCCTGAGGCAAAAACGGTCAATGAATTTGTTGTAAGTGTAGAAGAATTATAAAGAATGTTGTGTCTTGGCTTGATACTTATTTGATTTATTGCATTGGAGACGAAGAGTTGTGAGTTGTCGCCTCGCCTTGTCGCTGCTTTGAGGTGTAGCGGAAGAGAAGAGGAACCATTGTGCCTTGTTACCGGCTTGACGTGTATTATAGGAGATGCGCGGTCTCTTAGGCACAGTCTTGTGTCGTCTCTACAGTATCAGGGATTACGAATGTGTTTGTAACCGAGAAAAACAATTTTGGTTGAGTCTTGTCAGCGATTGATTTGTACACTGAATAGATCAGATCTGCGCCTTGTTTGTCGAAATAACCATTATTTACATTGCGTGTACTATGATTTGCTTGTTTTGTTTAGAATGGTTGGTGATACACATTACTGAAAAAGAAACGGCAGAGAAAGAAATTTTCTAACGCGGGCATACAGACACATGAACTGACAGACATGGACACAACTTCGTCTTCAACGCGTGAAACATGTACGGAATGACATCCAGTGATCAAATTCAGCAATGGTACTGCTAATAGATAATTTCTGGAAAATCCTTGTCGGAGGGTTCAAGCAAACTGCTGTTACTAATCTTTACAATTCCACTAAACTATCACCACACTAGAACGTCGCACGTGGACGTGCCTGCACGCATGTGCTTGTGTGGGGTCTGTGAAAATAGTCCTACCAAATATGAGCATTATTTTCTTCACTTTTTGAGCAAACAATATAAAGAAACCGTATGAATATATAGACAGAAGGTCTGCAAATGCAAAGCTCCGTCACACAAGTGTTTCGACGCTTAACTTCTTGCACTCTAAATGGGCAAGCTGGAACACGCTACAAACACTACCATACACAAACCACTACGACGAGAAGTCAACCCAGGAAGGTTTCCAAAAATCGTCTCACCCTTTCAAAGCCAGCTTCTCGCCATGAAATATTAAGATCTGATTCGTTTAGATTATAAATTTGCTAACTTGTGTGTGTGATGCGCACCTAATCGAACAGTGAGATGTTTTGCAATAAAATCCACAGCTTGTTGAGGATTCAAGAAAACGCACCAGAGAGGAATCATGTCTGAGGGCGAGTGTAGAGTGAATCTACGTAGAGCGAATCAGATGTGGTATGCCAGGCCACAACCCCGGTCATTACTTATGTAACTTGTTATGAAAGTGCGGGTCTAGTATCAGTTTAACACTGTACCGTTCACAGAAGTAAGTCTTCCGCGCTTCTGATATACCTTTCTGTTCTTTGGAACACGCCATCTTGCAGAATTAAAAGCAGTGTCTTTGTCCCCCAGCAACAAACAATTTCCGAACATGCTCTATTGCCGTCCACAAATTCAGTCAGTTTGTTGCGCATACAGATGAGTATGATTTCCTTTCGTAGTCCCCACCTCCCATCCCCCACCCCCACCTTCCTTCACACACCTCAGAGTCTTCTTTCCGTCAAACACCCACGCTGATTTATTGGAACCTGGTGGCACTAGGAGTTTCTGCCGCTAAACCGACCTTGACCTTTGACAGAAAGAAGCTTTGTAGTGGACCGGGCTACGAGAAGAACAATTGTACAGTTGTACACGAGCGTTAAAAACAACAACAACGGATTTGTGCTTGACAACACTTGAACACGGTAACAAGCATAGTTTTGAACGATCCATGGTCAACAAGACATTGACACGTGTCTGTATTGTGGCCCTATATTGTGTTTGGTGATCATCACGAAAGTCATTCCCTGATTTCCATGGTCCCTGGGAAGGGGTGCCGTGACGAGCATGAGGTCAGTTTCTTCGGCAGCCGCACTCCGTGATGAGCATGCCGGGGAGAGAGGCGTGAGCCAGATCGTGGTTGTGATTAAAGTACCAGATGTCCAAAGGTTCCGAGTGGACTGGCTCACAACTCCACTGCCGAGACTCCCGTCTTTTCCCGCCGCCCCGACGACTCGACTCTCTCCCACGACGCATGCCGCGGCGCCTGTGGTGACGCGCGTGGTGACGACACTGGCCTTCACAGGTGGTGAGGGTGAGAGTGGAGGGGGCGACGATGGAGACGCCCATGTCGAATTTGGTGGGGTCCACAGGCATTGCCACCACGCAGCAGAACCTGTGGCGAGGATGAGGGTTGCAGAGACGAGTTGGTCCTGGGCTTTGCGAAGGAGAGGAATCAGACACTGAACGTCTGTACCTAGTTGTGACAGGGCTGGGCTGTGAAGAAGAGGCGTCGACTCCAGTCCATATACTCCACTGTTAGAGGCAGACCCGTTCCAAACTCCCCCTCTTTGATCCTCTGGAGGTTAAGGATTGAAAAGACGCGGTATAGGCAGAGGCAGACCGCAGAGCAGAGCGCTTGCGCCTGCTGGAAGTCCTGAACGGAGAGGAGGAGGCTGGAGACGGGGAGGAGGCGGACGAGGGCGAGGACACAGCAGCATCAGCGAGGGAGTGAGCACGACCCCGGAAGACGGGCCAGCCGCCATCTTTGTTCTCGATCACCATGAAAGGAACATGTCCCGGGATTTTCCTTTCACTGGAGGGACACGTCCTCTCCACCCGCCTCGCCCTCCTTCTCCTCCTCTGAGAGGACCTCCTCCCGAAGAGGGAAGAGTGGTGAAGGTCGAAGGACCTTTGTCGCTTCTGGCCCTTGGCCTGTTTCTTCCCGCTTTTCTTCTTTTTTCTCTTCGGATCGCAGTCTTTGGAGTCTGAAGGCATGATGAGGCGCACTTGCTTGCTGCAACGTTTGCATTTGACGCGCAGCCTCAGCGTGCCATTGTGGGCCTGTAACATAGGTTGGAATCATTGCTTTAGTGCTGGACACGTTTGTATGTTAAGTACAACATTGAAACGAGTAGATGTTGGTTTCATGGATTTTTGAACGACTATCAATGTACAAAATGGCATCCGTGCATTAATGATATGTTAGCTTGTATAACGCAGTTTCTACCATTTTTGTAAGTTCAAGCGTAAACAAAAGCATCCCCCCTCCCCCCCCCCCAACCCAATGTCCATACATACTTCACACATATCAAGGATTGTAGGCTATGGTATAATTCTGTGATCTTGGTAACTATCCACCAAGCAATATAATATGGGAACGTCCCACTAGTCCGAGGGTTCACTAGTCCGAGGGTTAGGGTTAGGGTAGTCCGAGGGTTCACTAGTCCGAGGGTTAGGGTTAGGGTAAGGGTTAGGGTTAGAACCCTACCCTCGGACTAGTGAACCCTCGGACTAGTGAACCCTCGGACTAGTGAACCCTACCCAGCAATATATCTTCATGGCATTTTGAAACTCTCTTCTGTTTAACAATTGAAATGTTTATTTCTATGGTATTTAATTGCAAAAACAAACAGCAAAAAATACATCATGCAAGAAAAATGATTGTCCGGGACCCGTTGGACCTTCGCAGAAGTCTGCGCTCTCTAGCGCCCGTCTCATTATTCTGATGAATATGATGTTGACAGACAAAGCACAGACAGTGTATATGCTCATGATTTCATCATTTGTGTCGTCGACAAAAAATCAAAGTAAAGTCACTAGACGACCCAACGAACCGAACGAACCAACGACAAAACTTGAGACCTTGCGATTTGACGCTGACGCTGAAGTCTGGACCATCCTACAAACCGAACGAACCAACGACAAAACTGAGACCTTGCGTTTCGACGCTGAAGTCTTATTCCTGTAAAACGGAACGAAGATAACCGATCGAAAGGAAGAAAGAAAGAGCAGTGACTTGAGGGTGCTCTGGGGTGGGGGTGGGGGTGGGCGTTTACTTTAAGCTCCTCTAGCAGGTTTTTAAAGAATAATTGCAAACAATTGAGGCCTCGGGACAAACACACTCGGGACAATTTCACACCAGCAACGTTTCTGGGCCGGTGTAACAGCCCGTTCTTACCCCCCTCTGGAACTTACCCCGGGGTAAGTCTGGGCTAGCCTGCTTTTACGCCCGGGGGTCATTCTAGGACCAGCTAGAACTTACCCCCCCCCCCCCCCTAGTTAGATCTTACCCCCACGGGGGTAAGTTTGGGCTAGCCTGGATTTCTCCCCCCCCCCCCCCCCCCCCCCCCAAGGGTCAGTCTAGGACTATTTGGAATCTTCCTCCACCCCACCCCACCCTTCAAACAAGAGGGTTACTCAGGGTTTTCCTCTGCCTTTTCCCAACACGCACACCCGCCTTTTAAAAAATGTGTTAGCCTGCATATTTACCCCCCCCCCCCCCCCCCTCTCCCCATTTCCTATATACAGTCAGTTGGGGGTTTAGACGAAGTGTAGTTCTAGACTTTTCTCAATAGATGGACCTCCTACTCCCCCCCTCCCCCTACCCCCCCTCCTCCCACCCACCACACACACACACACACACACACACACACACACACACACACACACACACACACACCCTGGTTCACAAACAGATGCGTATTAACATTTCTCGCGCTGGCTTACAAGCGTGGGTCAATATTCGGGTGTGTGAGTACGCCTGTGCATGCGTGGGAAAGAAAGACGGCTTCATGCCAATGTGACCAAGTGCCAATGTGACCAAGCGTAGTTGTGACAAAATGTCGTTGTGACCACATGTCGTTGTGACCACATGTCGTTGTGACTAAGTACCGTTGTTGCTTCATCCTGGTTGGTTTGCCTCTTTTAACTATTTTACAGTTATTTAGTCTCCTGAGTACCTGTGTACCTTAGCTTGTGCAATGCAGATGACTAGTGGTCAGTGTCACTGACCATGGTCATTATGACGTAAATCGGAGATACTATTTAACAGCTAATTAGTGTTTCCAGAGTGCTTGTGTACCTTGGGCAATGTCGATTACTTGTGGTCAGTGCCACTGACTACTGGTCATTATGACGTAAATCGGAGATTTTAACTATTTCACAGCTAATTATAGTCTCCCGAGTACCTTGTACAATGCAGACGACTGGTGGTCAGTGCCACTGACCATTGGTCACTATGACGTAAATCAGATATTTCGACTATTTTACAGTTAATCAGTGTCTCATGAGTGTATACCTTGTGCAATGCAGACATCCAGTGGTCAGTGTCAATGACCATTGGTCACTTTAATGTATATCAAAGATTTTAACTATTTTTACAGCTAATTAGTGTCTCCTGAGTGCCAATGTAGATGATTGGGGGGGGGGGGGGTCCAGTTCCAACTAGGGGGGGGGGGGGGGTAAATTCCAGCTAGTCTTGGAATGACCCCGGGGGTAAAAGCAGGCTAGCCCAGCCAGACTTACCCCGGGGTAAGTTCCAGACGGGGGGTAAGAATGGGCTGTTACACCGGTTTAATCTAACCCTTACAGTTCCCCAAATGCCCGGTACTGTGTGAAATGCACGTGCAACAGTTCTGTGTTGCGGATAGGACGAAGACAGGTGGTCTGGGCGAGTGAGTCGTGCCCCACGACACTGTCAGCTATTGCACGTTAAGGTTTCCCCGTGACACACAGATGGGAGTGCAGGTCTTATGAAACAGGCGGGGAATGCTGGAAATTTGATCCTATCAGCGACATGCATGGCTGCCTACTGTCCGCAGATTGAATGAATACCCTTCTCGTGTACAGACTGAATGGATACCCTTCTCGTGTACAGACTGAATGGATACCCTTCTCGTGGACAGACTGAATGAATACCCTTCTCGTACACATACTGAATGAATACTCTTCTCGCGTACAGACTGAATGAATACACTTCTCGTGTACAGATTGAATGAATACCCTCATCGTGTACAGACTGAATGAATACCCTTCTCGTGTACAGACTCAATGAATACCCTTCTCGTGTACAGACTGAATGAATACCCTTCTCGTGGACAGACTGAATGAATACCCTTCTCGTGCACATACTGAATGAATACACTTCTCGTGTACAGATTGAATGAATACCCTTATCGTGTACAGACTGAATGAATACCCTTCTCGTGTACAGATTGAATGATGTCCTTGTCATGAACAGATTGAATGAATACCCTTCTCATGTACAGACTGAATGAATACCCTTCTCATGTACAGGTTGAATAACATCCTTGTCATGTACAGATTCAAAGAATTCCCTTCTTGTGTACAGATTGAATGAATACCCTTATCGTGTACACACATGTGTTCCATTTAAATGTTTCCTCACAACAAAATTCTGCCTTTCCAACAAATTCTACCTGACTGTCTTGGAACTCT
>CM031617.1:52477926-52495426 GCA_018398815.1 Conus ventricosus | reverse complement strand
GGGAGGACCCAGAGAAGCACCGTCTTCACCCGCCCTTAGAGCAGTCCTGTACCACCCTTGGAGGCCTGCGCTGTGTTGACGATGGGTACAGGCACGCGCAGGACACTCCATTAAGATAATCAAGGGACATAACTGCTCCTGAACAGAGGTAAATTAGACTACAGGATGCAGCTCATAACAGCCTTAAAGTAGCATCCCCATGGGTGTACCAGCCCGTATTTCATGACTGCAGAGCCCACCGGCGAAAAACAACCACCCTCCAGCTGCCGAGCACACCCCACAGACCCAACCACCCCTGCCCACGGACAGATGAAGACGGTGCCACTCCAGACACAGCCAAGCTTTCTCCATACGGTCTTATGTGCCCTCAAGAGAGAATCCAAAGTTGTGGTCTTTCCCACTGTCAACAGGACTTTCCCTGTGGTCAGTGGGTCTTTCCTTACCGTCACTGGACCTTTCTCCAGGGTCAGCCTAGTTAAGGCAAAGAAGAAAAAGAAACACCCGAAGGTGCTGGGGAGGACCCGAAGAAGCACCGTCTTCACCCGCCCTTAGAGCAGTCCTGTACCACCCTTGGAGGCCTGCGCTGTGTTGACGATGGGTACAGGCACGCGCAGGACACTCCATTAAGATATCAAGGGACATAACTGCTCCTGAACAGAGGTAAATTAGACTACAGGATGCAGCTCATAACAGCCTTAAAGTAGCATCCCCATGGGTGTACCAGCCCGTATTTCATGACTGCAGAGCCCGCCGGCGAAAAACACCACCCTCCAGCTGCCGAGCACACCCCACAGACCCAACCACCCCTGCCCACGGACAGATGAAGACGATACATGCTGAATGCGATACATGTCGAAATCCAAACGTATATAATTTACGGCAAATATTTGAGGGGATCAACGAGTTTCTGAAAGGTTTGAAGGAAAGGCGGATTTCGTGCAGATGGCAAGATTGGAATTTCCATATGAATAATAGTAATAGGTTTAACCTTTACAGAATCTTATGTACTGTTCCTGATGTTAAAACGTATTTATTAATCAATTTAGACAGGCATTTAAGGTACACTGTGGCAAGATTTAGATATGATATTTCTTAAATTGCAGTACATCGTTATCATTATAGAGCGCAGACAGAAGGTGATTTAATCTGTTCACTTTGTCTGAAGGAGAAAGAAAATGAGATACATTTCATTTTATGTTGTCCTATTCTACTTGACGCCAAGTCAGTTTAAATTTAAATTGCTTATAGTATGTATGCATGAAAAAACAGTCAGGAGTCTGTCAATCTATCTTTAAAAATCTTTTACACTGCGTTCCATTCTCAACTCTTTAACATACAGCTAATTGAGTCATGGACAGTATCACTGCTCATTATTGCTAGTTCCGAAAAATGTTTGTATGTATGTACCCCTCATGAGGACAATGGCCTGTACGTGATTAAACTCTCCCCTGTTCCCTATTCCGTATTCTCTCTTACTTGTTATTGTTGTTGTTGTTGTTGTTTGTCGTCGTCGTCGTCGTCGTCATCAGTACCATCTACATCTTCTTCTGCTTCTTTCTTGTTCTTGTTCTTCTTCTTCTTCTTCTTCTTCGTCTCCGTCTTGTTGTTGTTGTTGTTGTTGTTGTTGTTGTTTTTTCTTCTTCTTTTTCTTCTTCTTCTTCTTCTTCTTCATCATCATCATCATCATTATCGTCGTCGTTGTCTTCTTCTTCTTCTTCTTCCTATTCCTCCTCCTCCTCCTCCTCCTCCGTCTCCTCCTCCTCCTCCACCTTTTCCTCCTCTTCTTCTTTCTACTTCATTGAATTCTTGATAGTGATAGCGACAATTACAGTATGAACGTTAGAAAAAGATGACGTTCACGTGAACACAAATGTGTTGCCTATAACGATGATCTCATCATTGCCTCCTTGTTTGTGAAAATATGCCAACGGTAACGATCATGATAACCATCACAATCATCAACCGTCCACATCAACAACAACTTTGCCAACAAAATAGTGACGGTGGCATTGACCATTACCACAACGATGGTGACGGCAGAAGGGCAATAATGATAATAAATGTGTCCAGATTCCAGGTGACCAAGATGCGAGAGACTCACAAAACAAGTCCATGATAGTATGACCCCAATCTGAAGCCAGCCATTCCATTCTGGCCACCAATCATCATTCATGACCTCTCTAGGGGTAGAATTCACGTGGGCGTGACGATGGCCACGCATCCGCTCAGTGGGGTTGGCGAAGTCTTGGTCTCTTCCAGCTCCTCCTCCTCCCCCCCCCCCCCCCCCCCCCCCCCCCCCCCCCCGTCCCCCATGACCTCCGGAGCCCTCTTTCTGATTGACACCCTCCTTCGCATGCTTCACTGCCCCCTGTCCTACTTTATCCCCGCCCTCCTTCCTTTGCACTGTAACCCTTTAGAACTGCCGTCTTGTTTTCTTTCCTCCTTCCTTCCTCTTCTTTCCCTTTTCTTCTCTGGCCGTAGTACTCGTTCACAAAGGTTTGCCCGTAACAACTCTTTCAGTCGCAATGCCGGAAGAAAATTGCTCAGAGTCATCACATTCAAAGCAAAGCAAAACAAAAGAAGAAAGATTTTAATTTATCGAATCACAAGAGAAATACAGACTCTCTCTCTCTCTCTCTCTCTCTCTCTCTCTCTCTCTCTCTCTCTCTCTCTCTCTCTCTCTCTCTCTCTCTCTCTCTCTCTCAAAAGTGTGTGTGTGCGTGTGTGTGTGTGTGTGTGTGTGTGTGTGTGTGTGTGTGTGTGTGTGTGTGTGTGTGTGCGTGTGTGTGTGTGTGTGTGTGTGTGTGTGTGTGTGCGTGCGCGCGTGTGTGCGCGCACGTGAGCGCGCATGCATGTGCATATGTTTCTATGTGTGTGTGAGAGTTACGTGTGTGTGTGTGTATGTGTGTGTACGCGCGCGCGTGTGTGTGTTTGTGTGTGTTGTGAGTGCGTATGTGCGTGTGTGTGCGGCGTGTGCGTGCGTGTGCGTGCGTACATGTGTGTGTGTGTGTGTGTGTGTGTGTGTGTGTGTGTGTGTGTGTGTGTGTGTGTGTGTTGATTTAGGTGTTCCTGGGTTTTGTTTTCGTTGAATGGAGCACAGCAGTTTTACGCATAAAGGAAAAACAGGTCCGGGGTGTTTTTTTTTTTTTGGTCACATATCGACATTGCGACAGAAGGTCTTTGTCCGTCTGTGTGTCTGTGTCTGTCTGTCTGTCTGTCTCTCTGTCTGTCTGTCTCATACACACTCACTCACGCACACCTTCACACACGCTCTCTCTCTCTCTCTCTCTCTCTCTCTCTCCTCTCTCTCTCTCTCTCTCTCTCTCTCTCACACACACACACACACACACACACACACACACACACACGCACGCACAACTGGTTTTAACTTAACAGACCATTACGGAACGTGGGTCAATTCTGAGCCAGATATCAAGAAAGGCGTTGACGAAGAGGCTCGCTTTGACTAGTTCGGCCATCAGAAACAAACATATCTACCACCTAGTGAGAAGGGCGCGTGATGACATGGTTAGAGCGCTCGCCTGCGCGTGCTGAAGCAGAAAGTTCCACATGCACTGGGTCGGTTTGTGTGTGTGTGTGTGTGTGTGTGTGTGTGTGTGTGTGTGTGTGTGTGTGTGTGTGTGTGTTTACTTGAAAAGCCTCTGTACCCAGCCAGCAGCAAAGGGGTACCTGGTTCAGATCAGATAAGGTCAAAAGCGGCGGAAGAGGAAGAATGGGCCTTGCTTGTCCTAGCCTGGACAAAGTGAACCCCTTTCAATCCCTGGTCACCTCCATCCCTCTCTACGAATGTCTAAGCACCGAACTGCATCAGCAGGCCTTCTTCAGTAAACAACACACCGACAGAAGACGAAACAGACACCCCCCAAAGTGCAGGTGGGACCCAGGGAAGTACTGTCCTCAACTGCCGACCACACCAGCCGGGAGCAATCCTGCAGCACCCTTGGAAGCCTGTGCTGTGTTCACATAGGGTGCGGACACGCACAGGGCGTTCCATTAAGCCGGCAAGGGATACAATTGCTCCCTGGCAGATGCCATCATGTAATGGCCTCTGGATGTGACACTACAGAACCTCCACGGAAGTGCGCTCACGTGGGTGTATCAGCCCATATCTTATGACTGCAGAGCCCACCGGCAAAAAAAAAAAAGAAAAGAAAAAAAGAACGCCACCGGCAAACAACTGCTGTGTGCATCCCGCAGCCTCACTCGTCGCTGTTCCGCTGACAGGTGAAGACAGTACAACTCCAGACACGGCCAAGCTTTAGCTATGAGCTCTTACGTGCCCTCTGAACAGAATCCCAGGTTACATACAGACTTTCCCGCATTCAACAGGATTTTCTGTCTGCAGTCAGTGGGTCTGTCCCAGCCGCCACTGAGCCTTTCCCCAGCAACACACTTTAACAGATTTCAGGTGCTGGAGATGAACTGCTGCAGCCGGTTTCTCTGCATTCTGTTCAAAGAACAGAAGCCCAGTGACCGCCAGAAAACTAATTAGCACGCAGTATAATAATTATGCTGGCGGACCAGAAGCACTTCTCGCAGTTATCAAACACGGGTCAGCTAGTCTGGTACGGACATTTATTCTACAGGCCGGAATAACTCAGTCGGTAGTAGAGCGCCGGGCTGGTAATCCTGGTGATCCTGGGGTCTCTGGTTCGAATCCCCTCGCTGGGCCATTTCGGTAAAAGGGATCGGGGGGGGGGGGGGGGGGGGGAATTTTTCCTTCGGAGTTGATATTAGAGTCGACTCCATTTCCCCAAAACGTCCTCCCAAACCGAGGTTCCGTGTGTGAATGCAAGCATAATCTTTCACACACGTAAAATACCACCACCATCATTGGGCAGGGAAAGCCAATTTGGCTGTTGGTATGGATAACACGTTACACAGTACGCACCCTGTGTGGAACACCGATGGAATCTATAGACACTGTGCAGGTTTGCTAAGGTCAGGGAGAATATCACACCTGAACAATTAAGAACTGGGGGAAAACAAGTGCAGGCCAACAATTCTTCAGTCATAGTAATGACTTAGCAAAGATTTGAAATAGAAAAGGAGGGGGGGAAGGGGGGGGGGGAATTAAGATGAAGAAAATGGGAAAATATATTACAAATATGAAAACCCTTCACTAGCCGCATGAGGGAACCATCGCACTCCCTCTCAAAGACAGATCCACACGTACTGCCTGCTCCTAGGCCTTTCGTCTGCTGGGTCAGACTCATCAGGGAGAATATCACACCTGTTCAGTTCACCCATTGGCATATATACAACAGCAACATACATGACCTACCATACCACAACGCAGGAGGATTTGGGGGGGGGGGGGGGGGGGGGGGGATTGCAGTATCCTTTCCGCACACTCCATTCTCTTTGCCCCCAAACCTTTAGTCCCAGTCCGGGGTGGGGGGGGGGGGGGAGGATAATGACAATGAACGAGCTACTTGCAGAGAATGACAGGGGACGGGATGGGGATGGGGGCGGGGCGGGGGGGGGGGGGGGGGGGGACGGTGACAATGAACGAGCTACTTGCAGAGAATGACAGGGGACGGGATGGGGATGGGGGCGGGGCGGGGCGGGGGGGGGGGGGGGACGGTGACAATGAACGAGCTACTTGCAGAGAATGAAAGGGGACGGGATGGGGATGGGGGCGGGGCGGGGGGGGGGGAGGATAGTGACAATGAACGAGCTACTTGCAGAGAATGATAGGGGACGGGATGGGGATAGTGGGCGGGGCGGGGGGGCGGGGGGAGGATAGTGACAATGAACGAGCTACTTGCAGAGAATGACAGGGGACGGGATGGGGATAGTGGGTGGGGCGGGGGGGGGGGGGGAGGATAGTGACAATGAACGAGCTACTTGCAGAGAATGACAGGGGACGGGATGGGGATGGGGGCGGGGGAGGGGGGGGGGCGGGAGGTAATCTGCCTGGTGGAAAAACACGTTACAAGCAATCCCGGACCCCATCCCTCGAGTTTTGTAAACACCTCCCCCCACTACTTCCTTCTCTCATCACCTCCTCTTCTCTCCCCGCCCCCCTCCTTGTCCCCCCTTCCCTCAAAGCTTTTATTTTCTGTGTGTGTGTGTGTGTGTGTGTGTGTGTGTGTGTGTGTGTGTGTGCGTGCGCGCGTGCGTGCGTGCGTGCGTGTGTGTGTATATATATATATATATATATATATATATATATATATATATATATATATATATATATATATATATGTGTGTGTGTGTGTGTGTGTGTGTGTGTGTGTGTGTGTGTGTGGATGGGGACAGGGTGGCGAGGGTAACGTCCCTTCCAATCTCCGTTGTTCTAACAGGACAAAGTGATCCGGCTCTGTTCGGTTCAAAAGACGTCAACACAGGACCAATCAGGACCACATTCTTACTGCCTGAGGTATCTACAACAAGATCAGATCTGGGAAATTGGAGAGATGGATGGACGAGGGGTTGGGGGGGGGGGGTTCGAAAAAAGAAAGGAAGAGGGGGGGTGCTTTGTTGGAGGAGTCAGCGGAAAGCAGGGTACAGGGAGAAGGGGGGGGGGGGGGGGTGGAGGGATACGTGGGATTGAATGGGGGAGTTGTTAACCTTTATAGCGAAGCAAAGCTGCGACAAAACCTAAGGTCGCCCCCCTAGGAAAGGGCAGCAGTCGACAGCTTATTGGAATAATTGGATAGTATGTGCCTTGTTTGTCAGTCTCTCTGGCTGCGTATCTGTCTGCCGGCCTGATGATCCCACCTCCCTCCCCCCCTCCTCCTCCCCTCCCTCACCCTCCTCCGACCCCCTGCACCACCCCCCCCCCTCCTCGCCGTGGTCTGCTTGGCTATAGATAGCGTAAATCTCTCTCTCTCTCTCTCTCTCTCTCTCTCTCTCTCTATCTATCTATCTATCTATCTATCTCTCCCCTTTTGATGCCTTTGTCAAGAATTAGCACCACAGAAGTGTTTGAACCACGTGTCCCATGAAGCTCTCTCTCGTTTAGATGTTTTATCTCATGGTACAATTTGGCTTAGCGGAAACAGATTGGAAGAACAACAGCTCTGCCTAAAATCTGGATTCTTTTTTCGAATCAAGGTTTTCTGAGTTCTGCTCTCTCTCTCTCTCTCTCTCTCTCTCTCTCTCTCTCTCTCTCTCTCTCTCTCTCTCTCTCTCTCTCTCTCTCTCTCACTCACTCCTTTATTTTCTCCCTCAATGCCTATTTATTCCTTCGTTCGTTCTGCCTGTTTCTTTCTCTTTATTAGCAAACATAAATCCCTTGGTATGTTACATCAGAACTCTACGTCATATGTTAGAATTAGAGAAAGACTCGCGAAGCAGCACAGAAAAAGCGTAGTTATCATAAGGTATGGCCACATTCAAGCCCTTAACGAGCAAAGAAAGAGAGGCCGCCCATAGTCAGGTTGCATAATTATGACATGACGTAAAATGAAAAAAAAAACCATTAAAGCTATTGCCTCGAAAATGTAGAAATGTGACAATGTCCGAGTGCGTTATCCAGCAAACAAGCAGGTTTGATGTAAAAATCATCTTTCTTTAATATACGTAATTAAAAGATTTGTCAGTGTTTGGTAGCAGCACAATAGTGAATGGGAGAAATAAAATAGTAGTTGACAGTGTAGGGTGAAAATGAGTCGTGATGATCATCGCACAGAAATGGTAAAATAGCAACACCCGGTGAAGGGGTTTCTGGCAACCCAGCGGACAGTAACATCTAATAAAGACATCTTAATAAAAAGAAGTTAAGATTTCGTCGTCACAACATCTTTCAGCTGACAGACACTCTCCGAGAAAACATTGAATTTGATTTGCACAGCTACAGACTGAGACACGGAACTCGGCCTCCTGCTCCACAAGTGTCTGTAGCTCCTAAGTTCGTCTGCTACGATAGCTGGCTTAGCTCTTAGTGTGTGTGTGTGTGTGTGTGTGTGTGTGTGTGTGTGTGTGTGTGTGGTGTGTGTGTGTGTGTCTGTGTGTGTGTTAGTGTGTGTGTGTGTGTGTGTTAGTGTGTGTGTGTGTGTGTGTGTGTGTGTGTGTGTGTGTGTGTGTGTGTGTGTGTGTGTGTGTGTGTGTGCGTGCGTGCGTGCGTGCGTGCGCGCGCGCGCGCGTGCGTGCGTGCGTGCGTGCGTGCGTGCGTGCGTGCGTGCGTGCGTGTGTGTGTGTGTGTGTGTGTGTGTGTGTAGTGGCGCGCGTGCGTGTGTGTAGGCTAAATCAGTCTTCGTGCCTTTGTGTGTCACTGTTACTTTGTGTCAGTGTGTGTATGTGTGTGTGCGTGTGAGCGTGACTTCATCATGTTTGTGGCCTTTTAATTTTATCAAACTTGTTTTAGTTCAGCTGCTTTTTCAGTCTTTGTGTGTGTCTGTGTCAGCGTGTTTGCGGGCATGCGCAGAAGGTTGGGGGTTATTCTAGACATGCGCAGAAGGAGGGAATCCCTCTTTTTATCTGACCTTCACCCTTTGCTTTCTGGACATTTCGTAGGTAGAAACCGAGACAAAAGCCAGAGAATATAGGTACGAAATTAGAATGCGCTGAACCCACAAGAAGTCATCTCGTTGTAGAAGTAAGTTTACCGACGACATGTAACTACGGCCCCTGGCTGGGAGGTCGTGGGTTCGATCCTCATCAGATCCGTGAATTTGTGGGATTTTTCTGCCACGACCGGCTCCTGTCCAGTTCTGGGTTTGATATGGGCTTAATGGAGAGTCTGGAACCGCCAGTCGAGTTTCATCCATGCAGGGTCGTTGTCCATTCCTTGTGTGTCCTGTAACGGGGTCATCATGCAGTCAAGATCCGTGCTGCAGGTTCTGGCCCGGGGTGGAAACCTCAGAGATATGACAACCCTCCTCCCTCTTTTCTCCCCAGCGTTTACAAGACAGGTCTTTTTTCTTTTTCTTTTTTTGGTCTTCTTCATGCACTCATGCAGGCACTGATGAAGGCTGCTGAGTGGCGGAGGTCCTCCTGCAATCCATAGAGCTTCTCTCCCCCCCCCCCCCCCTCAAGGTCTCCGCTCTTAGCTTTTCATGTGTGGGACAGTCCTGCAGGAAGTGTTCCACAGTCCTAGGGGCTGTATCGCATGGGCAGCCTGAAGACTCGCCAATGTGGAATTTTGTGAATATGGCAGCTCTTTTTTTTTTTATAAGACATGAGCATTTTGGGGGTCAACCCAGACAGAAAACGTAGAAAGTTGTGAACGAGAGGCGCCAGGCCAGTGCCTGCCTTTCAGCCAGCCGCCGTGTCATGCCGTCCTCACACCCTAGCTATGCGCTCGGCAAGAAGAAGAGACTGGGAAGCCGTGGACGTCTAACCAATGACAGTGGGAAAGACTACAACTTTGGATTCTCTCTTGAGTGCACATAAGACCGTATGGCGAAAGCGTGGCTGTGTCTGGAGTGACACTGTCTTCATCTGTCCGTGGGCAGGGGTGGTTGGGTCTGTGGGGTGTGCTCGGCAGCTGGAGGGTGGTGTCTTTTGCCTGTGGGCTCTGCAGTCATGAAATACGGGCTGGTACACCCATGGGGATGCTATTGTAAGGCTGTTATGAGTTGCATCCTGTAGTCTGATTTACCTCTGTTCAGGAGCAGTTATGTCCCTTGATATCTCAATGGAGTGTCCTGCGCGTGCCTGTACCCGTCGTCAACACAGCGCAGGCCTCCAAGGGTGGTACATGTACAGGACTGCTCTAAAGGCGGGTGAAGACGGTGCTTCTCTGGGTCCTCCCCAGCACCTTTGGGTGTTTCTTTTTCTTCCAATGGGCTACCGTTGGAACCAGCCGGACAGCCCGGCTGCAGACGGGAATGACTGGAGGCTGGTGTAGTCAGTATGCACTTCCAGAACGGTAGGATAACACATTGTGTGCACATACTGAATTGGCAGCAGAATCCCGTGTTCTATGATTGATCATCTCTTTTCCAACGACAGCCGGAGGTAAAAACAGATGAATGAAAACCAAACAAGCGGAATGAAAACACTGATGTTGTTGCCACTTTGGGGACTCACGTGTGTGTGTGTGCGTGTGTGTGTGTGTGTGTGTGTGTGTGTGTGTGTGTGTGTGTGTATAAACGGGTGAGGACGCTACATAATCAGTCTCCGTAATATGTGTTTGTGGTATTTACTGATAACAAGTGGCTTCATTTTTTTTTTTTCTTAAACTCATTTTTTTCCCCCCGTGCAGGGCAATGAATGATTATGGCGGGACAGTCGGAGACTGACACCTCTAACCTTTCACCTCTGTCCCTCCCCCCCCCCCCCCCCCCCCCTTCCCTCCCTGCTTTCCCTACAACCACTATCCTTCCGCCCATCCCCCCACCGATCCTCGTCCAATGTTATACGTGCTGTCTCCATCCATCTTTACCTATACCGAACACCCTGGCGGGATTCCCGCCAAACTAAGTGACATACTCCAGACCACATGGTGTCTACTAGCACTGGGGAAGGGAGGGAGAGGAGAGAGAGAGAGAGAGAGAGAGAGAGAGAGAGAGAGAGAGAGAGAGAGAGAGAGAGAGTGAGAGAGAAGGGGTGGGGGTAAGTGAGAGATGGGGGGGGGGGGGGGGGTAGATGAGACTCATACTGCCGTTCCGACCCCATTAACCTGTCCCAGGATGTGTCCTCTTCGTCCTCCTCCTCTTCCTCCTCCTCCTCCTCCTCCTGCCCGCTCGTCTGTCTTCTGGTCGGGCCACTCTTGGCGGAAGTCCAAGAGGAGGGTTATGAGGTCTGCGAGGGTCCCGGGAGGAGATAGATGTACGTGTCCATATATATATACAACGAAAGTGATACTCCCTTCCAACACCCCTCCCTCCCTCCCCCACCTCCCTCCCCCCACGGCTCCTTCCTCCCCCTAACCTCTCCGCTCTCACCATCTCCATCGTTACTCTCTCTCTCTCTTACCTCCTCCCTTCCCCTCTGAGTCATTCACTGCGCGCGCGAGTGCATAAATACACACACACACACACACACACACACACACACACACACACACACACATGAGCGCGCACGCACACACCAACGCACGCAGGCGCCCGCACGCACACACACACACACACACACACACACACACACACACACACACACACACACACACACACGTTACCGTCTGAAATCACCTTGTGTGGGAAGACGTTAAACTGAAGAACAACAACACACACACACATGCGCGCGCACGCACACACCAACGCACGTACACACACACACACACACACACACACACACACACACACACACACACACACACACACACACACACACACACACACAGGCGCAAGCGCACACATATTTTGTAAATAAACACATGCATAGAAATGCACAAATCACACGCACAAACTCGCGTGCGCGCGCATTCACACACACACACACACACACACACACACACACACACACACACACACACACACACACACACACACGCGCCGCGCGCGCGCGCGCGCGCGCACGCAAGCAAGCAAGCAAGCAAGCGCGCACACGCGCACACGCGCACTCACACACACACACACACACACACACACACACACACACACACACACACACACACACACACACATGCACGCACGCACGCACGCACGCACGCACGCACGGACATTCACACACATACAGTACGCACTCAGAGAGAGAGAGAGAGAGAGAGAGAGAGAGAGAGAGAGAGAGAGAGAGAGAGAGAGAGAGAGAGAGAGAGCAATCCCACGCTCTTTCCGAGAATTCTATGAAACACCAGATTTGTAACGTAAGAGTCCCTTCATCCCACGGAGAAGCGGTTTGATGCCGGGAAAGAAGACAGAGGACAAAGAAAGACAAGACAAGACAAGACAAAATTCTTTATTTACGAGGATAATAGATAAGCGACTAACGTGCTTTTTTACATCCAGTCCTCGCCCTGAGTAGGGACTACAACATGCAGTGAAATCAATTAATGTAAGAAATCAAAGAAGCAAGCAAAGCGGTCATGTAATCATAGAGGAACATCAAATGAAAATAGAAGATAAATGAAAACAAAACAAAAAATAAGAATAATAATAAACAAAACAAGAGAGAGAGAGAGAGAGAGAGAGAGAGAGAGAGAGAAAAGAGGGGTGGGGGGTGGGGGAGGAGGGTCTTGCAGGAAGGGAGTGAGGCGGGGAGGGGGAGGGGTGGAACAGAAGTGAGATTATGCGTGTTTGGTGAAGAGGGTGGTGGAAGCGGAGATGGCGGTTGGTTGGGGAAAACAGTGTCTGAAATAAGTTCGGGAAGACAGGTCTATTTTGTGGGCAGGGAGCGAGGAAGACAGGATAGAAGAGCTGGGCAGTTGGCGCCAATATCGACTCTCCTGCTACGATCTATCTGCCCCGGTGGATGGAGATAGCGACCTCTGGGACATATCACGCACACACACACACGCACGCACACGCAGAGACACACACCGGCACACACAGACACAGAAACAGGCCCAGACAGACAAACAGACAGACAGACAGACAAATGATTGTGTGTGTGTGTGTGTGTGTGTGTGTGTGTGTGTGTGTGTGTGTGTGTGTGTGTGTGTGTGTGCGCGCGCGCGCGTCTGCGTCTCTCTCTCTCTCTCTCTCTCTCTCTCTCTCTCTCTCTCTCTCTCTCTCTCTCTCTCTCTCTCTCTGTGTGTGTGTGTGTGTGTGTGTGTGTGTGTGTGTGTGTGTGTGTGTGTGTGTGTGTGTGTCCGTGCGAAATCAAGTGATGTCAAATCAAAATGACCTTCATTGAGTGTTAAGGAAGAAGTTTCACGTATTTTTCATGATCTCACCTGGAGAAAATAAAACATTGACAATAGTAATGAAGAAGAAGAAGTAAGAGGGGAGAAATATGCATGTAATGATGTATAGACAAGAACTGTTAAATTCACAGTAACCAAAACATTATGAGTGTTCTCACTCCATCAGATTATTTACAGATTTTTAAGCGACACACTGATGAACATTGTTAACACAATGGATGGAAGTGCGTCCATAACCAAGAAGATGAGAGAGAGAGAGAGAGAGAGAGAGAGAGAGAGAGAGAGAGAGAGAGAGAGAGAGAGAGATGATGATGATGATGATAATCTTTATTTCCAAGGGTAACAGATAAGCAAACACATGCTTTTTTTCATCCGGCCCTTGCCCCGTTAAGGGACTAAGTATGACTAGCGACGAAAACTTACAAAACTTTTAACAAACACACATATATTCACAACAATAAAAGTTTATGCATTAACAGTTCAGGCGTAGATGACTTTAAAAGGAAAAGGAACCGATTTAAACAACAAACAAGAATAAAGAAATTGATTACAAAGAAGAAAAGAGTTAGCACACACAGATATGGAATAAGCGATCCACCTATCGAAGGGGAGAGAGAGAGAGAGAGAGAGAGAGAGAGAGAGAGAGAGAGAGAGAGAGAGAGAGAGAATTACATTCCTTTTGTAAAAGATTAACATACAACAACCTGCTAAGAATAATAAACTAAGACAATTACAATGCATCAATAATATCAACATTTGTTCTTTCTTTTACATTTATATGATGTGGTTATAAGGCAAAACGAGAACGAACAATCAATTATCAGTAAGCAGCAATGAATTCCTAGCATCAATAATTATAACATTTATTTTTCATGATGCGTGCGTGTATGTGTGTGTGTGTGTGTGTGTGTGTGTGTGTGTGTGTGTGTGTGTGTGTGTGTGTGTGTGTGAGTGTGTGTGTGTGTGTGTGTGTGTGTGTGTGTGTGTGTGTGTGTGTGTGTGTGTGTGGAGAGAGAGAGAGAGAGAGAGACAGAGACAGAGAGAGAGAGAGAGAGAGAGAGAGAGAGACAGAGAGAGATGCCATTATTATTTACCTTCCCCCATCTTTGTTGTTTTCTTCTTTACCATTCATACACAACCCAAATTTATAATTATTAATTAAGCGACAATCCATCGAAACGCAGCCGTAGTTAACGAAGAGAGAGAGAGAGAGAGAGAGAGAGAGAGAGAGAGAGAGAGAGAGAGAGAGAGAGAGAGAGAGAGAGAGATTATAATTCCATTTTTCTATCCAAAATATCACATGCTAAACATTACTATAAATTTGAATAAAAAGCAATACATCAATATGATCAACAGTAATCCGGACACACATTTATCACCTTGCAGTTACAGTGCTCAAAGAAATAAAAGTATTAAGACATCAATCTATTCGTGACAATGCACCAATAAAACCAGCGACCACAATACTCATTCATCATAATATGATTTCAATCATTAATATAACCAATAGTAACCATATCTCTCATTTATCATTATCTGTTTTTTTTAAAACATCAGTGGAAAGGAAACGGCGTATCAGTTTAATATGCAGCAAAACAGAGGGTGTGCCCTGGTATATGTATTTTGTTCTAATAGCAATGGTCTGCTGTGAAATGAGAGAGAGAAGAGAGAGAGGAGAGGAGAGAGAGAGAGAGAGAGAGAGAGAGGAGAGAGAGAGAGGAGAGAGAGAGAAGAGAGAGAGATCCTTCTGTGGACAGATCCGTCCTTCAGGATATGAATTTTTTTCCTATATTTTTTTTTTCTCAAAGAGTATTTTTCAAAGAAACATTTCTGAGTCGAGGGCTATGATTGTAAAAGAAAATGGCAAATTGTTCTACCAGAACATGTAAAGCTGATTTTGAAGAGATTGTCGTGGTGTCCGGGAAAGCTCGTTTGCGTGTTGATTTTCAGTGGTTACAAATGTTCGGATAATTTGTTTAGCAGCTGTTGTCCCTTTCACCGCATCGTCTACATGCATTGAAATAGAGTCTGCGTTTACACGATAGAAATCTATCTGACATTTTTGTAATCATTCCCAGTCATAGTATTACGTATTAGCTGTATTAACGTTACCAGGATTGTCTGTAAACAAACAACTCATTTGTATTCATTCAAGTTCATCAAAATCATCCCATTAGATGGAAGCAAGCAAGAAGAGTTTCCTGGCCGTAGAGTCAGAAAAATGTGGACCTCTGTGTGTGTGTGTGTGTGTGTGTGTGTGTGTGTGTGTTGTGTGTGTGTGTGTGTGTGTGTGTGTGTGTGTGTGTGCGCGTTCGTGCGTGCGTGCTTGCGTGCGTGTGGTGTGTGTTGCGTATGTGTGTGTGTGTGTGTGTGTGTGTGTGTGTGTGTGTGTGTGTGTGTGTGTGTGTGTGTGTGTGTATGTGTGTGTGTGTGTGTGTGTGTGTGTGTGTGTGTGTGTGTGTGTGTGTGTGTGTGTGCGCGCGCGCGTTCGTGCGTGCGTGCTTGCGTGCGTGTGTGTGCGTGTGTGTGTGTTGCGTATGTGTGTGTGTGTGTGTGTGTGTGTGTGTGTGTGTGTGTGTGTGTGTGTGAGTGTGAACGTGTGTGTACGCGCGCAGGTGGTGTGTGTGTGTGTGTGTGTGTGTGTGTGTGTGTGTGTGTGTGTGTTGTGTGTGTGCGCGCGCGCGTTCGAAAGCGCATGTGTGTGTGTGTGTATGTGTGTGTGTGTGTGTGTGTGTGTGTGTGTGTGTGTGTGTGTGTGTGTGTGTGTGTGTGTGTGTATGTGTGTGATATGGTGTGTGTGTTTGTGTCTATGATGTGTGTGTATGCGCATGCATGTGCCCTACGCAGGATGTGTAGACACGAGCAGCAGCACTGTACCCCAAAACGCCACTCTGCAGTCTGCAGAGATTACTCATCAATATCTGAGGGCCTGGTCTACTCAGTCCGTGAGACGTCGGGCTCTTTCTTGCAAGGTCTGAGGTTCCTCACCCATACCTGACACGCCGGCTCAGGGAGAGCCGCTTTGAAGTTAAGGTTTAAGCCGACTGTATCCCACTCCCGTCCCTTCGGATGAGACTTTCAAACGAGTCTTAAATAAATGTTAGCGAACCGCCAAGAGAAACGTGGACAAAGCGAGTCAGAAGACAAAACACGACGCGTTCCGACCTCTTAGGCCTTCTTCAGGCAAGATACAAACAAAGAGGACAATGAAAATGAACGAGCAATCACTTGGTTTCGATCACTTCAGCGCAAGGTAGGCGTTCAAACGAGGTCAAGTGCGTGAAGATCCACATGAAAATTTAATAAAAAGCTTTCGCACTTGTTCAATCCCATTCCGATTCGTCTGGTTGGAGAAGAGTAGACATGGCATCTCGTTCGGGTGGGACGGATGGTACGAAAATAAAACATAACACAAAATCCCAATTCCGATCTTCACATTTTCGGCCACGTGGACATTACGTAGTTGTATTCTTTTTGTTTTGTTTTTGTTTTTCTCTTGAAAAAGGCCACGTGGCTAAACATTCGAAGAGTGGAATTGTGATTTTGTGTACTGTTTTCTTCCCTTTGGAGGACTATTGCTTTTGTTTCTGATTTAAAAAACCAAAAACCTAACGTTTTCACACTTGTGTCGTTGTCAGGACATCAATCCCGTGGACAGAATGTGCTGAGTCGCAGACGCAAGAAATCTTTCCGTTAGTGTACCACGGATTTTTAGCTAAGGGATGAAAGGAGTGAGGACAGGGAGGGGAGGAAGTAGGGGGTGGGGGGAGGGGGCAAGGGAGGTCAGCGATATGCCAGGAGGAAAGGGTACGGAGGGTAGCACCACGTTACCGCAAAAAAAGCCACATTATAGCGTACGTGGGTATATCATTTCCGCAAAACCGATGCTACAAAACCGCAATCTGCAAGAGTACGTTACCGCAAATCTGTTCAACAGGTACTTTTGACAGTACCACAGTACTTTGTCTCTGAATTTAATTAAACATTAACAGCAAAATTTGGCATTAAAAATCAATCACAGTTCAGCATCACATCAGCTGAGAGCGTCGTCACATTCGGACGGGCTGGTACCTTAATGCCAGTCTCCACACATAGTTTGACGATGTATTTCCATGAACAGTATTCATATATCACTCGTTATTACAACTCAGAGTGTCTCGCTGCCATGCAGTTCTAATTGTACTTGAATCAAGTAGCTGGTGAATCATAGGACAGTGGTACCTGTGCTAAAAGGCTACAGAAATCAACAAAATCTATTTGCGGTAACGTAGCAAGTCTTTTTGCGGTATCGTAATATACGACTTTGCGGTAATGTATTCTCGCGGTAGAGAGCATTTGCGGTAACGTATTGTAACCGAGGAAAGACACAGGAAAGTGAGGGTGAGGGAGAATGGAGAGCCAATACTGACAGAGACCACGGTCTCCTCGCTTCAACATCAATGCGTTGACGGATCGGCAATGCGCGAATTGAAGACCGCACAAATCCGGATTGGTTGAGTTTGTGTGGGTGTGCTGATCAATCATGCTTTGTCTTGGTGATACTGCTAGGGGAGAGTTTGCTTGAAAGGCGGCATAGCTTACTGCAGGATTGTGGTCAGTCCCTCTGTCTGTAGTGTCATGGTCCTCAACGATGGAAGGGAAAAGTAGCCATCGCCAGAGTACGGAAGATAACTCGTTTTTAATTTGTTGTAGAAAATGAACAAGAGCACAACGCTCATCTTTGCGTAAGCTTTCGATTTATTACAAATCTTTATCATGCGGCTTACAGGCACAGACTAACCT
>CM031617.1:52457926-52460426 GCA_018398815.1 Conus ventricosus | reverse complement strand
CGTGTGTAGTTTTATCCCTTGTTATTGGCACCCATAGCGAATGTGTGTATGTATGCGCGCGCGCGCGCGCGTGTGTGTGTTTGTGTGTGTGTAAGTTTGGGGCGCGCGTGTTTTGTATGTGTGTGTAAGTGGTGGGGTGGGGAGGGGGGGGGGGAGGGGGTGCGGGTAGGCTCGCGCGCGTGAGTGTGTGTGTGTGTGTGTGCGTGCGTGCGCGCGCGCGCGTGAGTGAATGTGTGTGTGTGTGTGTGTGTGTGTGTGTGTGTGACTGACGACTTGTCCGTCCTTTGAATTCCAGGCTAATTGTAGTCTAAACAGTAAACATGTGGGGTATGTATTGCTCCCATAAGGAAACCTAACACAGAGTAACTTTTATTCAAGACTGGCACAGCCTTTTAAACTTGAATAAAGTCAGACAAATACATAGACGAACAATCTAATAGTGGGGGAAAAAACAAGCGCAGGCCAACAACTGAACTGTCTGGCAAAGATTTGGACTTGAGGGGAGGGGAGAGGGGAGGAGAGTTTGAAGATGGAGAAACTGGGAAAATGAA
Organism: Conus ventricosus; assembly: GCA_018398815.1. Lineage (NCBI taxonomy): Eukaryota > Metazoa > Mollusca > Gastropoda > Neogastropoda > Conidae > Conus > Conus ventricosus. The sequence continues at coordinate 52,459,875 of CM031617.1, read as the reverse complement.
ATTTAAAAAAAAACAAAGTTACAGATATGAAAACTCTTCTCTAGCTGCATAAGGGAACCATCGCAATCCCTTTTGAAGGCAGATATATTTGTATTGCCTGCTCCGAGGCCTTTCGCCCGCTGGATCGGGACTCATCAGGGAGACACGGCTGGTTGTGTCTGCGCTCCTGGCGTCAAATAAAGACACACCACAGTCCATAATACTGTGGTGTTCTCACCACCATGGGTGCAAAAAAGAATCCAATAGCACCCCCAGAGCAGCCAGCGAAGAGTAGTAAATGCAACCACACGAAAGTGTGGGGAGGAAAAAATGTTGCTGTAAAACTAAAGACATTATGCAAATAATATAAAATGTAGGGGACAGTCTTTGAGCCTACGCCTGAGGATCCACCCAAAGATGCAAGGGAGATCAAAAGACAAACACACAGACGGACAGAAACAAATACAAATAACCTCAATTTAATCAAAGCAAAATCGGAAATGAAATGAGGTAGGGAACAGTAAACGATAAACAGTAAACATGTGGGGTATGTTTTGCTCCCATAAAAAAACCTAACACAGAGTAACTTTTATTCAAGACTGGCACAGCCTTTTAAACTTGAATAAAGTCAGACAAATACATAGACAAACAATCTAATAGTGGGGGAAAAAACAAGCGCAGGCCAACAACTGAACTGTCTGGCAAAGATTTGGACTTGAGGGGAGGGGAGAGGGGAGGGGAGTTTGAAGATGGAGAAACTGGGAAAATGAAATTAAAAAAAAAAGTTACAGATATGAAAACTCTTCTCTAGCTGCATAAGGGAACCATCAAATCCCTTTTGAAGGCAGATATATTTGTATTGCCTGCTCCGAGGCCTTTCGCCCGCTGGATCGGGACTCATCAGGAGACACGGCTGGTTGTGTCTGCGCTCCCGGCGTCAAATAGAGACACACCACAGTCCATAATACTGTGGTGTTCTCACCACCATGGGTGCAAAAAGAATCCAATAGCACCCCCAGAGCAGCCAGCGAAGAGTAGTAAATGCAACCAAACTGTGCCAGTCTTGAATAAAAAGTTACTCTGTGTTAGGTTTTCCTTATGGGAGCAAAACATACCCCACATGTTTACTGTTTATCGTTTACTGTTCCCTACCTCATTTCATTTCCGATTTTGCTTTGATTAAATTGAGGTTATTTGTATTTGTTTCTGTCCGTCTGTGTGTTTGTCTTTTGATCTCCCTTGCATCTTTGGGTGGATCCTCAGCGTAGGCTCAAAGACTGTCCCCTACATTTTATATTATTTGCATAATGTCTTTAGTTTACAGCAACTTTTTTTCCTCCCCCACACTTTCGTTTGGTTGCATTTACTACTCTTCGCTGGCTGCTCTGGGGTGCTATTGGATTCTTTTTTGCACCCATGGTGGTGAGAACACCACAGTATTATGGACTGTGGTGTGTCTCTATATTGACGCCAGGAGCGCAGACACAACCAGCCGTGTCTCCCTGATGAGTCCCGATCCAGCGGGCGAAAGGCCTCGGAGCAGGCAATGCAAATATATCTGCCTTCAAAAGGGATTGCGATGGTTCCCTTATGCAGCTAGTGAAGAGTTTTCATATCTGGAACTTTTTTTTTTTTTAATTTCATTTTCCCCAGTTTCTCCATCTTCAAACTCCCCTCCCCTCTCCCCTCCCCTCAAGTCCAAATCTTTGCCAGACAGTTTCAGTTGTTGGCCTGCGCTTGTTTTTTTCCCCCACTATTAGATTGTTCATCTATGTATTTGTCTGACTTTATTCAAGTTTAAAAGGCTGTGCCAGTCCTTGAATAAAAGTTACTCTGTGTTAGGTTTCCTTATGGGAGCAAAACATACCCCACATGTTTACTGTTTATCGTTTACTGTTCCCTACCTCATTTCATTTCTAATTGTAGTCTATCAGCATACTTAAAGTTCTTCTTTCGCCTTCACCGAATGC
>CM031617.1:52434851-52455326 GCA_018398815.1 Conus ventricosus | reverse complement strand
TCGCTTACAGTTCTGCAACACACTTTGCAGCAGTTCGTACGATCTACCGTTTCAAAGTAAAGGTAGATCATGATGTGTATCACAGCCCACAACAAAGATGATGGACTGCACAGATCGACGTCGGGGGGAGGGGGGGGGGCGGGGCGGGGGAGGGACACAGACAAATTTAAAACAGAGACAGGCAGATCAACACACACACACACACACACACACCAGACACACACGCACGCACGCACGCACGCACGCACACACACACACTCACACACACACACACACACACACACACACACACACACACACACACACACTCTCTCTCTCTCTCTCCTCTCTCTCTCTCCTCTCTCTCTCTCTCTCTCTCTCTCTCTCTCTATTGGGACAGAAAAGGAGAAGGGGTGGGAGGGGAGGTTTCATTTACTCTTTGGTTCGAAAAATCAATAGCCTCTTGTTGCCCCCCCCTCCCCCCTCCCCCCCCCCCCCCCCCCCCCCCTCCGTAACCGCCACCCAACCCCATCACCAATTTGCAGGAAGTCTCGTTATATTCGTATCACATAACCATCTTGTAATACTATGTCTCTAATGAGCTCACCGCCCCCCCCCCCCCTCCCCCCGCGCACCCTCTCCCCTCCCACCCCACAACGGGTTTGTAGAAGTACTTTCAGTGGACAGCAATTTGAAAGTCATTTAGCGTCACGTAAGTCCCTCACCAGGGGGTCTATTACGGACAAAGACTAGACCCCACGGAAAGCTCCCACACGAGCAAGGGGAACTAATCGCTTACCATTCTCATATCGATCCGGATGTGATTGGCGGACTAGGTGAGCCAAAACTGTGTTAGTCACGGGTATTGGTCTCGCTTGAGGGATGAGACTCGTTGAGAGACAAGCTCTCTGTAGCAGAGTCTCTCTGTTTCAGCTCTCTCTCTCTCTCTCTCTCTCTCTCTCTCTCTCTCTCTCTCTCTCTCTCTCTCTTAATCAAAAACTTGTTTCCAATCGCTTTCAGTGCAGATAGGTTATGCATGATTTTGTGTGTGTGTGTGTGTGTGTGTGTGTGTGTGTGTGTGTGTGTGTGTGTGTGTGTGTGTGTGTGCTGTCCCAACCTCTCCACCACCTCAGAGGCAGTGTACCCACGCCGCTCATTCCGACACCCTGTCCACAGCCACAGCCCGGTCGGCCCTGCCGAAGCCCCGGCACCGGCAGTTCACAGGGGGTAGTCAATGTCAAGTCGTCAAGAGGCAACCCACCGGAGGAGACACTGCACTGCTGCCAAGTCACTTCGGTGGTGTTCAGTGGCGCCTGTTCTGATCTAACATACGCAGGACACCGCCTACTAAGCCCGCTACTGACGACAATAATTGCTTACTCGCGGAGCCGGCGTGAGCGAGCTCTCCCTCCGGAGGGCGCCACCACGTCCGTCCAACGACAGCCCCCATGGACTCGCCGATACCGGTGACCCCGACGGAACCAAACCAAGGACACAGACGTGGAGAGGACATCGAAACTGAGGTCACCATGAGAGCAGGGCATGAAGGGCCACGAACTATGTGTGTGTGTGTGTGTGTGTGTTGTGTGTGTGTGTGTGGTGTGTGTGTGTGTGTGTGTGTCTGTCTGTCTGTCTGTCTGTCTGTCTGTCTGTCTCTGTCTGTCTGTCTGTCTGTCTGTCTGTCTCTCTCTCTCTCTCTCTCTCTCTCTCTCTCTCTCTCTCTCTCTCGTAATCCATCCTAAACCGCGATGGTAACGTTAAAAACTATCAATAAGCAATCAAGCGAACAACCGAACAAGCAAACAAACAAAACACCAACAACAAACGAGAAAATGCTGTTATCAAAACATCACTGAACTACTCACAAACGATTACGCCAAACGCTTCTTGCTCCTGGTGAAAAAAAAAATCAAATACGCATATACTTCTCAAATGTAAGCAGTTGAAATTTTTTTTTTTTTGGCCTGCCTTCTCTGCTTCCTCATGGGATGAAATTTGTAAACAATTTGAAATTAATATGTGACATTGGATTAGCATTAACTCAGAGTCCGATTTTCACTTACCTGTAAGGAAGTGTAGTGTATTGTATCTTTATGTTTGATGTTACAGTGGAGCATGTCCTAAGCTCATGTAAAGTAGCCCTGGCTCAAGGAAGGTACACATGGAGGCACAACCAAGTGCTCAAAGAGATTGTACAAGTAGTCTGGGCTAGTACCAACACCACAAAAGGGGAAATCAGGACTCCAAAGGCACCCGCAACATTCTTCACGGCAGGAGGCAGCAAATCATGGCCAAGAACAACAGTGCCACTCGAAACATGCAGGCAGAGTCTGCTGGACGGAGCAGATGACTGGGAGTGCACTGCAGACCTCCCAGAATGGAAGAGTCACCCAGAGATCATCAGCAAGAGTGGCATGAGACCAGACATAGTAGTCCACTCTAAGTCAACCAAGCAGCTGATCATGATCGAGCTCACGGTGCCATATGAGAACAGAATGGAGGCAGCTCAAATCTACAAGACTGAAAAGTATGCTGATCTGGCAAACAGCCTGAGGAGAGAAGGCTATCCGGTCAAAGTCCTCACTGCAGAAATTGGAGCTAGGGAGTTTGTAGGAACGTCTGCATACAGCCTCATGAAACAGCTCTCAGTTGCAGGGAAGGAAAAACCAGAGCCCTGAAAGCAATGGCAGAAGCGGCAGAGAGGTGTTCAAGCTGGATCTGGTCAAGGAGGAACAACAGTGAACTTCAAAAGGCTTAATTTTCCTACAAATATCAGGTGTCCCTGTGGCTCAGTGGTTAGAGCGCGAGGTCATTAAGTGGAAAATGAGCATGTCCAGACGGTCATGGGTTCGAATCCCAGCCATGGCTCGTCCCAAGATGGGGAAAAAAAGGGCAGCAGAGGGACATCCGGAGTCATGAACCGGGTGTGGCCCAATCCCCTAGAGTGTCAGGAGATAAGGGCCGAAAACACTTGCTTGAAGGGGGCTTCTCTTCTGAGGATTCTCTGCTGCCACGCTCTCACGAGTTTCTTTCTACTACTATTTTATGTTGATGTTACTTGGACGGTTTTGATTTGTTGCTATGTCTTCTTTTCTTCTGCTTCTGCGTACGCAGGCTGATAACTCTGCGGACACTGCCTGTATAGACAGGCAGTGGAGTTTTGTGTGTATGACCGTTTTTTATCCCGCCATTAAGGCAGCCATACTCCATCTTGGGGAAGGTGCGTGCTATGTGTAGCGTGTCATCATACCACGGCCAAATGGCCTTCTCTTCCGAAAGTTGGTGATGGGATTTTACGTGTGTGGCAAGATGTTGTGCGTGCGTTCACACACGGAACCTCGGTTTATAGTCTCATTCGAAGGACTGTATGGGGATGGAGTCAGAACCAATGTTAACTCGAGGGAAAAATCCCCCTATACCGAAATTCGAACCCGCAACCCCAGGATCACGAGTCCGGCGCTCTACAACTGAGCTATTCCGGCCCCGGAAGAGGGATGTAGCTTTTGCTATGTTAATTCTTTTTTGTTTGTTTTTTCGTTTTTTTATTTTGTTTGTTTGTTTGGGAGGGGGGGGGGGGGGGGGGTTCTAAGATCACATAGAGTAAAATGACATTAAATGGAAGAATTTTTTTTTTTCGTGCGCTTAGAGTTGATTTCATCAAGATTTTGCGCCTTATAAAATACTTAATTATTATCAATTATTATCATTATTATTATCATTACTGTTATCATTATCATTATTATAAACCTGGGCTTAGGGACACTGCTAAGGCTGGATAACTGACACAGCCACTGACACTTTTCCTCTGTGAAGGTGTGGATCAAATCTTTGTTCGTCTGTTCGATTGCTGACATGACTTAGAAGCAGGTCTATATTTGCCCCAGTACAAATAGAGCTATACATTGGGATATACAGATCTTAAAGGGGGTGGGGGGAGGGGGAAGGGGAACATAGACCTGAGGGACAAATAGAGCTAGACATTGGGATGTACAGATCTTGGAGGGGGTGGGGGAGGGGGGAGGGGAACATAGACCTGATGGACAAATAGAGCTAGACATTGGGATATACAGATCTTGGGGGGGTGGGGGGAGGAGGGGGGGAGGGGAACTAGACCTGATGGACAATAGAGCTAGACATTGGGATATGCAGACCCGGAAGGGAGGGGGAGGGGAACATAGACCTGGGGGACAAATAGAGCTACTTTGGGATTATATAGATCTTGGAGGGCGTGGGGGGAGGGGGGAGGGGAGGGGAACATAGACCTGATGGACAAATAGAGATAGACATTGGGATATGCAGACCCGGAAGGGAGGGGGAGGGGAACATAGACCTGGGGGACAAATAGAGCTAGATATTGGGATATACAGACCCGGACGGTGGGGGGGGGGGGGGGGGGGGGGGGGGGGGGGAGGGGGGAACATAGACCTGAGGGACAAATCAGTTTAGACACTGGGACGTACATACAATATACATACATTCACACACGCGCGCACGCGCACGCGCACGCACACACCACACACCACACACACACACACACACACACACACTCACAACACACACACACACACACACACAACACACACACACATTATATCTACATACATAGCTATAGTTCTTTATCTATCTATCCATCAGTCTGTCTATCTATCTATCTATCTATCTATCTATCTATTCATCTATCTATCTATGACGTGCGCGCGCGCTCGCATGTGTGTGCGTGTGCGTGTGTGTGTGTGTGTGTGTGTGTGTGTGTGTGTGTGTGTGTGTGTGTGTGATCTGTACATTGCTCGTCCGTCTGTCTGTCTGTCTCTCTGTCTCTCTGTCTCTCTCTCTCTCTCTCTCTCTCTCTCTCTCTCTCTCTCTCTCTCTCTCTCTCTCTCAGTCTCTCTCTCTCTCTCTCTCTCTCTCCTCTCTCTCTCTCTCTCTCTCTCTCGATTGCTTGATTGATTGATTGATTGATTGTAAGTAAGTAAGTAAGAAGTATGGATTGTTCGGGTGAGGGAATAGGAGGGATGGAGGATGCAGAGTGGAGTCGGAAGATCAAAAGGAAAAAAAAAAGAAGGGAATTGTCGGGAGAGGGGTTGGGGTGCGAGGGGTGGATTCAGTCGACCACTTCAGCGCCAGCTAGAGAGACACGAAGATCATGGGCATGGAAGATAGGTGTTGGTGGTGGTGACCACGAACGAGTTATATTAAGTAGCAAGACTTTCCAGTGCTGCTGCTGCTGCTGCTGCTGCTGCTGAGGGCGCACTGTCAAGGTTTCTGGGGGATTCTTCGGCCTAGACGGATCTCTATCTGAGGAATGCGTTTATAAAGCTTTGTAAACACAACCTCTGCGAACGCCGCACTATCTTCCACTCTCGCGCCGCTGTTTTTGATTGGTCGGATAAGAAGTGTCATCTCCTTGTCGGTCCTGCTTCTCTCTCTCTCTCTCTCTCTCTCTCTCTCTCTCTCTCTCTCTCTCTCTCTCTCTCTCTCTCTCTCTGATACATGTATCCACGATTTATGTGAACTAGATGTAGCTTTTGGTATGTCCGAAATGTATCCCATGCCTCTTGTTTTGAATAGCTGTCGGTGGCAAACGTTTTCCTTGAAAATGATATCATTCACAGCTAAGCTTGTTGAGATTATGTTTTCTTAACCTTCAGCGAATGAATTGTTGTACTTGCTCTCAAACTGTACATGTGCAGAGCGCTTCATTTGCGCCTGATAGTCTTTAACCTTATGCGAATACGTTTTTAATCTTTTGCGAAGGAGTCTTCAATCTTGCGCGTATAAGACATGCTAAGTCTGTGCCTCTGTCTGTGTCTATGTCCATTCGCTTCGTAATCAAATCCACAGTTTTCATCTGATCATCCCATAGCTGGCATTATTGAAGATTCGCAGTCTCGGCAGGTTAAGAGCAAATTCCTTTCTTCTTCTTTTCTTTCTTCTATGCAGGTAACCCGGAAGAAAAAAAAAAAAAAACGAACCCTAAAAAAAAAAAGGGGGGGGGGGCCTGGGAAAAAAAATACAGGTAAAATTGGTGGGGGGTGCCCCACGAACGGTTATATTAAGTAGCAAGATTTTCCCCCCCCCGGGGGGGGTTCGGCTTTGGCCTTTTTTTGGGTTTTTGCGGGGGCCCCCCCCCTTCCCCCCGGTTTTTTTTGAGGTCGTTTTGTCCCCAAGGTTTTCTTTTCTTCCCATTTTTCCCCTTTCTCTCCTTTTTAAATTTTTTAAAAAACTTTTTCCAATCGGGACCACGGTTTTTGGGAACTTGGCCCCTTTTTTGTTTTGGCCCGGAAATTATCCCCTTTATGCCTCTTTTTTTTTCCTTTCTTCCCCTTTTCCTTTCTTCCCCCCTTTTGGGTTGAGAATTTTTTAAAACCTTAAAAATGAATTTTGGGTTGGGAAATTGTTCAAAAATTTTTGGAAAGGCTGTGGGGCAAATTTTTTCCGGGTGATACCCTTTCCCTTTATCCCAAAAAGTTTTTTAAATTTTTCAAAAACTTCGCGAAAGAAAAAAGGTTGTCCTTGCTTTAAAAACCTTTCATTTTCAAACCCATTTCCTGATAATTTTTCCCTTATGGCAATTTTTAATTGGGGAAGGGACCCAAATTTTGGCGGGTTAAAAGGGAAAAATTCCTTTTTTCCCCTTTTTACTTTCTTTCCTTCGCGTCGAACTAAATTTTCCCTGACCCCCCTTATGGCAAAAGATTCCATCTCCCCAAAAGGGAAATTTTTTCCTTTTTTTTCTTCCCCCCCTTAAGGCGATATTCCCCCGGGGGAACCCTTTATTGGCCAAGCGTAAAATTTTCCCCAACCCAAAGGGGAAAGCGGAACGTTTGTGGGGAATAAACCTTTTTTATTGCAAAGGGAAAGGGGGAAATTTAGGGAAAAAGGGTATAGGGTACAAGAAACCCTGGGGGGGTGGGGGGGGGGGGGGTTTTGGGGGGGGGGGGGGGGGGGGGGGAAAAGGGGGGGGGGGGGGGGGGCAAGTGGGGATGGGCAGGGAAAGCGGGAAGGGCAACCCTTACATATGAACGTCAAATATGCTTTCCTTTCCCGAAACCCAAATTTTGCGCCGTTTGAGAAAAAAAAAGGGTTGCTCGTTTTTTCGTTTTTCCTCGTCCTAAATGTTCCCCTTTTTGCCTGAAGAGGACCCAAGGGGTCGAAATCCCCATTTGTTTTTTGGGTGCGAAAATTTGGTTTTTTCTTTTGGGGTCGGCGGGAAAACTAATACCTTTTCTTTCTAAAATTTTCGCTTTCCCAAAAAGCCCTGTCTGGGGTTTTTCCCCCCTTTTTGTTTCGTTTTTAAAAAATCAACAGTTTCCTTGTCTTCCCCCAAAAAAGGGGCATAATGACTCCTTTGGGAAAAGGGGGACGGTGGGGAAATTTAAATAAAACCTTTGTTTTTTAAAACCCTTTTGAAGCTCCCCTTTTTAATGCACATCACGCGAAGAAAAGCGACGTCGGGATTGGGAGGGTTTTAAAGAGTAGTAATGTGTCAAAAGAAGCGGAAAAAGGATTGGGAATAAACTTCCTTTTGGGCTGTGGGGAAAAGGGTTGAGGTCTGCGGTGGGGACGGAAAAAAATGAGGGTTTATAATAAAAGAAAAAAGAGACAGAGGGAAGAAAAAAGAGGGGGAAAGTTGGAGGTGGCGAGCCAATTCCCCGGGGAAAGGGGGGTTCGGGTTTGAAACTGTGGTCTCGGGAATGCAAAAGGATTGACATGGTTTTTTGGAAATTTTGACATATTCGAAGGGTGGTGTTCGCTTCCCCTTTCCATAGGGGGCCCGAGCACTTGCATGGTTTACTTTCCCTCTCTCTCTCTTTCTCTCTTTTCCCCCTTCCTCTCTCTCTCCTCTCTCTCTCTCTCCCCCTCTCTCTTTCTCCTCCTTTCGTCCACTTTTTTGGTTCTATCCTTGCATCCCTTTTTCATCTGGATAGATTGAGGATGTAGAAACATTGAGGGGATTTTTTTTGTATTTCTTTTGAAACAAAAACGATGGTTTTAATTTTTGCACAAAAAACAACAAATGTCCGGGAATGACTTTTTCCCAAACTTTGTTTCGATTTTGGGGACGAAAATGCATACGAAAAACCTTTTTTTAAAAAGGTGCACATTGAAATTTAATTTCTTATTTGATTTATGCTGTCTTTTATCGTGAATTAAAAAATTTTTTTTGTCTATTTTGCAGGGGAGGGGGGGACAATTTTAAAATTATCATGTTTTGGGAAAGGGAAAACTTTAAAGAGGCACAGGGAACAGTAAATCGAAAAAAGGAAAAAGTTTGGGTAACCTTGCTCCCATGGGTGATATAATCACCGGGCCCTTTTAAATCCCAAACCCAAATTTTTGCCTTTCAAACCCGCCCGTCCCCCCTAGCAGAAATGACAAACACAGGCACACAGAACAAACCAGACAACCTGCTAGGCGTTTGGGGGGGGTCCCTTGGTTGTTCTGTGTGCTCGTGTTGGGCTTTTCCCTCGGGGGGGTCTCCCTTTTTTGTTCGGGGTGCTCTGGGCTGTCCCTTTTTATCAGGGGATGTTCCTTTTTTTTGGGGTTTCTCCGTGTTGTCATTTTTTTTTCTAGGGCAATTGGTGTCCCTCAGCAGCATTTGTTTGGATTTCTGGCCTTTTAATTTTTTCCGTGGGGGCACGATTTACCCTCCCCTTTTTTTATTTCCCTCATTTTTATGGGTGTCCAAAAACCTATTGTTCCAACACTCCCCCATTGTTTTTTCGTGATACCTCCCTGAAAAGCAAACGTTTAAAGGAAAAACCCTGGATTTTGTTTTGGGGGTTTTGGGGGTTTTGGGTTGGGTTTTTTTCTTTTTTTTTTGTTTTTTTAAGTCTTTGTTCAAAAAGTTTTTCCCCATACCAGTTGGGAAAACCGGGTTTTTTTTTTTTGTTTTTTTTTTTTTTTTTTAACCCAGACTTGTATAAATCTGTTTTAAAAACAATATCCCGTAATAAACTGTTTTGGGCCACTGATACCTTTATGTACGTATACTCGTGACTGCCGGGAAAAGCACGCCGTTCCCAAAAAATTTCCCTTAGGGGGCATAGGCTTACAAAAAGGAAATGAATTATTCGGATCTCTCTCTCTCTCTCTCTTCTCTCTCTCTCTCTCTGTGGTCCTGGCAACGTGGCCGTGATTACAGACCTGGGCTTTATCCCCATCTCACCCACCCATCAACCCCTTTGTCACACTTTCACGGGTTTTCATTATCAGCAGGCGAGCGAAACTGGTATCCACTCATACACAGTCCATGTGGGTAAACCGTTGCCTTGCAATGTTGGTTTCTCCGTGCACTGATTTTTCCTCCTCCTCCTCCTCCTTTTCTTCTCGTCAACCATCATCATCATCATCATCATCAACATCATCAGCAGCAGCCATATCCTCCTCCTCCTCCTCTTCTATTGCCACCACCACTACTACTACTACTATACTTCTACTATTACTATTACTGCTACTACTCCTACTGCTGCTGCTGCTGCTACTTCTTCTCCATCATGATCTTCTTCTTCTATTCTCTTCCTCCTACTCCGTCTTCGTCTTCGTCTTCTTCTTCTTCGTCTTCGTCTTCTTCTTCTTCGTCTTCGTCTTCTTTTTCTCCTCCTCCACCTCCTCTGTTCCTGTTCCTCCTCCTCCTCCTCCCCCTCCTCCTCCTTCTTCTTCTTCTTCTACTTCTTTCTTCTTCTTCTTCTTCTTCTTCTTCTTCTTCTCCTCCTCCTCCTCCCCCCCATCCTCCTCCTCCTCCTTCTTCTCTTCTTCTTCTTCTTCTTCTTCTTCTTCTTCTCTTCTTCTCCTCCTCCTCCTCCTCCTCCCCCCTCCTCCTCCTCTTCCTTTTTCTTCTTCTTCTTCTTCTTCTTCTTCTACTTCTTCTTCTACTTCTTCTTCTTCTTCCTGTTAGTGCCTATTGTTCGTTGGATTGGAAAAAAGCAGACAGAGAGAGAGAGAGAAGAGAGAGCAAACGGCCCCCCTCCCCCCCCCCCCCCCCCCCCCCTCCCCACCACCACCACCAACACCACCAAACAGCAGCACAGCAAAGAAACCGTCGAAACCGATGAACCCCAGTCGCTCCGTAATGAGTTCTTCACGGCACACAATGGCCACGGCAAAGAAACAATGTAGGCCTCCTGCATAAATCAGAGAGGCCTGAGGTCAAGCATGCGCAGTAAGCAGTGCAAACAGAAAGTAATCTGCATGCTGTCTAGACGCTGTTGTGGTTGTTGATGGTGGTGATGGTGCTGTTGCTGCAGATATACCTGCAGGGGGCTAATGACTCGGGCTGTCTGGTACGGCAGTAGCTCTGCAGAACAAACAAGAACTGATGGGTGGGTCCCTGGCCGTTTCGTTTAGTTCTTTAATTCGTGGTTTTCATCTTTGAGTGAGTGAGGTGGTGACGATGGTTGTGGTGGAGGTGCGCGATGGATTCTTTGGTTATGTTATTGACGTTACTATTGCTATCATCAGCAGCAGCAGCATTATCATCATCATCATCATCATCATCATCATCATCGTCGTCGTCGTCACCACCACCACCACACCAATCATCATTTATCATCATCATCACCACCACCACCACCCCCACCATCACCATCATCATCATCATCATCATCATCACCATCATCACTAGCATTTGTAGTAAGAGTAATGGTGGTGGTGATAGTGGTGGTAGTAGTATTAGCCGTGTATTAGTGTTCATCATTCATCATCATCATCATCATCATCACCACCATCATCATCATCATCATCACCACCGTCACTAGCATTTGTAGTAAGAGTAGTGGTGGTGGTGATAGTGGTGGTAGTAGTATTAGCCGTGTATTAGTGTTCATCATCATCATCATCATCATCAGCATCATCATCATCACCATCTCCTTCTCCTTTTCAATTCTCTCTCTCTCTCTCTCTCTCTCTCTCTCTCTCTCTCTCTCTCTCTCTCTCTCTCTCTCTCTTTATTTTTTATCTGCCCTGCCCTCTTCTCCTCTGCAATTTGATTGTTCAGTTATACACGTCTATCTCTCTATCTATCTATTTATCTATCTATCTATCTATCTATCTATCTATCCATCTATCTATCTGTCTATCTGTCTGTCTGTCTGTCTATCTATTTATCTATATTATGTCAATCGATCTAATATTTGATCGATCTATCTTTTTTGGTTGTTGTTGGGTTTTTTTCCCAACCTCTGCGCCACCTCAGAGGCAGTACACCCACGCCGCTCATTCCGACACCCCGTCCACAGCCACAGCCCGGTCGGCGCCGCCGCAGCCCCGGCACCGGCAATCCACAGGGAGCAGTCAATGTCAAGTCGTCAAGAGGCAACCCACCGGAGGAGACACTGCACTGCCGCCGAGTCACTTCGGTGGTGTTCAGTGGCACCTGTTCTGATCCCACATACGCAGGACACCACCTACTAAGCCCCCCACTGACGACAATAATTGCTTAGTCGCGGAGCCGGCGTGAGCGCGCTCTCCCTCCGGAGGGCGCCACCACGTCCGTCCAACGACAGCCCCATGGACTCGCCGATACCGGTGACCCCGACGGAACCAAACCAAGGCCACAGACGTGGAGAGGACATCGAAACTGAGGTCACCATGAGAGCAGGGCATGAAGGGCCACAGAATTTGAGACATTTTCTTTTTTTATGCTGATCGATGAGAATGAGGATGATTAAGATGATGCTACGGATTTCCATTTCGGTCTGAGACTACATGACAAGGCTGAACTCTACGCTTCCTTTCATAATATATCCCGGCGTCAACCAGGCCCGAGAGATACAGGCACCTGCAGTGTTGGTCAGGAAATTTGAGCAACACTCTCAGAAACGCATCCATTAAGTGGATGAAACTCGACTGTGTGGTCCCAGTCTTCCCAACTGAGTCCGCAGCAACTCAACTCTGGGTAGGAGCCGGTCGGGGCAGAAAAACCCACATGACTTCTGATGGGATTCGAACCCACGACCTCCCAGCCGGGAGTCCGCGACGCTAACCACTTCGCCACGGCGGCTGGTTCTATATGTACATTCATGTATACATACTACATGAATTTATACATACATACATACATACATACATACATACATACATACGTTGAGAAGAGAGAGAGAGAGAGAGAGAGAGAGAGAGAGAGAGAGAGAGAGAGAGAGAGAAATACACACACACACACACACACACACACACACACACACACACACACACACACACACACACTCACTCACTCATACACACACGAACATATACACACTCACTCAGTCACTCACTCATACACACATGAACATACACACACACGCGCGCGCACGCGCGCGCACGCACGCACGCATGTACGCACGCACGCGTGCACGCATGCCGCGTGCACGCACGCACGCACACACACACACACCACACACACACACACACACACACACACACACACACACACACACGAGTCGGCAAATAGACATAACTACAAAGAAAAAGCAAAATTTGTCTGCATTAGAAACAGCCTGTTTTTCAAGAGGGGGCATTGGGGGATGTATTGCGAAACCCTTTTCCCCACTCCAAAACCTCCCCCACCCACTGATTTCCCCCTCAACACCCCCACACACACACACACACACACGCACCACGCACGCACGAAACGCAGCACAACACGCACACAACACATGCACTCCTCTCTCTCTTCTCCCCTCCTCTCTCCCTTCTCTCTCTCTCTCTCTCTCTCATACATATACACCATAAGGCGGGAAACACACACACAAAAACCAACACACACACACACACACACACACAACACCACACACACACACACCACGCACGCACACCGCAAATTATTTCTTCAGTTCCCTGCATAGGGGCCAGAGGGCCTGAAAAAACTAAATAAACCATTGTTACACACACACACACCAACACACACACACAAAACCCAACCACACAACACCACCCCACCACCTTTATAGCGAAAACAAATAGATAATCCCCTACATCAAATTGGGAAGAAAACGAGTAGGATAAAAAGGGGAAGGAAACAAGCATCACCAAAATGGGGCAGGGAACCACAACACCCCACACCCCAAAACACACACCAACCACACACACCACACAACCCCCACACACAATATGGTGCCGAAAGCAAGAAAGCGGCGAAGAAGAGAGAAAGAGAGAGAGAGAGAGAGAGAGAGAGAGAGAAAGAAGAGGGGGGGGGGGGAAGAAAAAGGGGGGGGGGGGGGCAGCAACAAGACAGACAGACAGAGGGCTAACAAACAATGGGCAGACAGACAGAAAACAGAGGGGAAGGAACATAGAGGGAAAGACGGAATGAGGGCGGGAGAATTGGGGGTTTGTTGTGTGTGGTGTGTGTGTGTGGTGTGTGTGGGTGTGTGTGTGTGTGTGTTGGGGTGTGTGAGCGACAAAGCAGAGAGAGAGAGAGAGAGAGAGAGAAGAGAGAAGGAGAGAAGAGGGGGGGACGGGGCACGGCGGACGGACGGACGGACAGAGGGGAAGAAATGGCACTGTTTTTAATACATGTGTCACTCCCCCTTTTGTAAAATAAATCCAAGGGCGCACCCTTTTTGTTTTGCTGATTTCCCCGGGGGGGGGGGGGGGGGGGGGGGGGGGGGGGGGGGGGGGGGGGGGGCACGAGAGGGCAAAAAGGGAGGGGTGGTGGGGGTTTGGGGGGGGGGGGTGGGAGGGCCAGCGTTTTCAGCCGACAAAGGTTTCAAAAATGGGGGCTCTCGTTGTTTTCTTCTGTCTGTCTGCCCTCTCTCTCTCTCTCCCTCTCTCTCTCTCTCTCTCCCCTTCTCTGTCTCTCTTCTTCTGTTCCCCTTTTTCTCCTCTCTCTCTCTCTCTTCTCTCTCTGTTTTTCCTCTAGCTCTCTCTCTTCTCTTTTTTTTCTCCCCTCTCTCTTCTCTCTCTCTCCCCCCCTCCTCCTCTCTCTCCCTGCAGGGCACGGTCCCGAGCTGGCTGTTCCATGCGACATCTGACCCCCCCAGCGACACGTCTCATCGCCCTTTCAAATTGGGGCTTTTCCGTCACTTAAAAGGGGGAATAGAGGGCGGGGAAGGGCAATCAAAAAAAAAAAAAAAAAAAAAAAAAAAAAAGTTGTAGAGAAAAGGGGGAAAGGGGGAAGGTGGGGGGAAAAGAGGGGAATAGTGGAAAAAAAAGGTCATAATAAGGGGGGGGTGGGGGTGGGGTGGGGGGGGGGGGGGAAAAGGGGTAAAAGGAGGGGGAACAAAACAAAAGACTTTTCCAAGGGTCGCGAGAAAACTTCCCAAATAAAAAAATTTTTTATAAAAAAAAAAATTATAAACAAGGCCCTTTAGCCTTAGATTGAAAAAATAGGGGAATTGGGCACCTTAATTTTTTATTTTGAAAATATTTATAAATAATTGGTGTTTTGGGTTTGGGTGGGGGGGTTTTTTTGGGGGGGGTTCAGCTATAATCGGGCTTAAAAGGGACCATTCCCCAATTTAAAATTTTTTCTTGAGGGGAAATTTTTAAAAAAAAATTGCTTTTTCTTAATTAAAAAAAATCGGGGGGGAATAAGACCATTCCGTTAAAACTGAACAAAAATTTTTCGGTTGAAAATATGGGGGAGAAAGTATATGAGTGAATTTTTTCCCCTTTTGGTTGGGTTTTTGGGGAAAATAAAGCTTTCATAAGGCCTTAGAGGCTTTAGTCAACACCCGGGCACTTTTAATAGGCGAAATTCTATTCCTTTTAGTTTGTGTTTTCTTTTTTTAACTCCCCCTTAATTTTTTCATCAGGAAAAAAAGAGAAGTTTTTTGGTTATAATTAAATATTTAAAAAATTTTTTCACTCTTTCTTTCCCCCCCTTTTTTCTCGTCCTTTTTTTTTTCTCTCCCCCTCTCTCCTCTCTCTCCTCTCTCTCTCTCTCTCCTCATGTTGTGTGTGTTTTGGTGTGTGGTGCGGGGGTTTGTGTGTGTGTTTTGTGTGTATGGTTTGGTGTGTGTGGGGTGTGCGTGCGTCGGGCGGCGTGCGTCGTGCGTGCGAGTGTGGGGTGTGTGTGGTGTGTGTGGTGGGGTGGGTGGGGTGGTGTGTGGGCGTGCGTGCTGCATTTTGTGTGGGGGTTTTTTTTTTTTCAAAGGAGACACAGACTTCCCCAAAATTTCAAACTGACCTAGATCCTTGTCACACCCGGCGGGGAGTGAAGACGAACATTTTTTGCCAAGAGAATCAGTTTTTTTGTAATGGAATAAAAACAGAAACCATCTACTTTTGGGTTTTTGAAAAAATACACATGTCAACAATTGTGTGTTGCGGGGCGCGCGTGCGTGCGTGCATGTGGGGTTTTTGGGGGGTGGGGGCGCGCGCGCTGTGGGTGGGGTGTGTGTGGTGGGTTGGGTGGTGTTGGGTGTGGGGTTTTTGTGGGGGTGTGGGTGGGGTGTTGTGGTGTGGTGTGTTTGTGTGTGTGTTTTTTTTGACATGAGTCTTCGACAAACCAAGACTAAAAGTTTAAAATTTTTTTTAAATCGTTTAAAATCATTTTAAAAGGGTTTATCAAAAAAAAAAAAACCGACTGAATAATTTAATTTGTCTTTGTTTTGTAATACTGCCCCTTTTATTAGATATCCCGTAACACATGACTTTTGTTTATTGTTTTCCCAAACTGGGGCCCCATGTCGCATTTTATTTTTTCAGCCACTACAACCACTGGAAGGTTGCACTTTTCTGACCCGGAAAAGAGGGGGGGGGGAGGAGGGGGGGGGGGAGGTGGGGTCCCCCCCTTTACCCCATCTTTAGTCGGGTTGTAAATGAGAGGAGACACACACAACACCACCACACAACAACACCACAAACCCCTACACACACACAAGACAAAAACACACACACACACACACACAACACACACACACCACCACACACACACACACCCCGCACCCCAACCCCAAAACACACACACACAACACTACCACACACACACACACAACCCTCATTACACTTAAAAGTCTACGAACTGGCATGACACATGACAAGCTTTTTCCGCGTTTATCGTGACATACCCTGTGACTTAGGCGAGGTGACCCTGTGTGCGAAGGACAATCGTGAGATCACTGGGCCTTTTTTCCCCAATTTTTAAATTTTTTTTCCTTAAAGGGGGCACGATCGGTATGCTCTCTTCGACAAAGTCTTTCTGTTCTTTGGCGAATGAAGGGGGGGTAGGATTTTTTACTTTTCGTTTGCTCTCGGGGAAGGGGGAAAGTTCACAATGCCGGGTACGTGCGGAATGGGGGGCAATCCCCCGGTTTTTTTTTTGACATAGAAAACATCACTTGTCGAGTGGAAAATGTAAAAAAACACCTCGCAGATATTTGGGACCCGGGTACGTTTCCCTGTTGCTGTGTGTGTGTGGGGGTGGGTGGTTTTGGGGTTTTGGTGGTTGTGGTGTGGGTGTTGTGGTGGTGTTGGTGTTGTGGGGTGGGTGTGTGTGTGTGTGTGCGTGCGGCGACGTGCGTCGTGCGGGGCTGCGTGCGGTGGGGGGGGTGTGTTTGTGCGGGTTGGTGTGTGTGTGGTGGGGTGGGGTGTGGTGTGTGTGCGTGGTGCGTGGGGTTTTGTTTTGTGTGGGTGTGGGTTTTTGGGGGTGGGTTTTTGTGTTTTTTTGAAAAGTGTTGTGTGGGTGGGGGCGGTGCGCGGCGTCCGTTCGTGCCGCGCATGTGGGTGTGTGTGTGTGTGTTGTGTGGTGTGTGTGTGTGTGTGGGTTGTGTGGGTATCAGGGCTCCCCTGGTGTCATTATTCTTTCGGGCCCTTCTTTTGTTTTTCCGTTGTGCCCCAAAAATGCTATTTTTTTTTAATTATCATTATCACATTTTTCATTTTCATTTTATTTTTATACTATATTATTATTTGTTTCTGTTAATAGTATAACTACATTTATCATTATCATTTTATCTCATCACTCACATTTTCTAATTTTTTTTTTTTATTATCATTATATCATTCCAGCTTGTACATGATTGCTTTCCCTTCATTCGCTCGATTGTTACTGTCCACACCCTTTTGTTTCGTTCAACATGGAGGGGGTTTTAAAAGAGATGCGAAAAGTATTGGCGAACGTGTGAATCGTGGGGAAGAGAGGAGAGGGGGGGGGGAGAAAGGGGGAGAGGAAGGGGGGGAGGGGGAGAGAGAGAGAGAGAGAGAAGAGACGGGACAGAAACGAGACAGAGAGGCCCCCTTCAAACTCGTGGCTGGGTTTCGCGCTTGTCCGTTGGCGTAGGGTTTGGGGGGTTTACCCCCCTTTTAACCCCGTTTAAATTCAGGGGACATACAATTAACTTACGGGCCCGAAAGACGGGGGGGGTGTTTGGTTTGGTCACAGGTAATGTTCTGATTCTTTTCGGGGGTGGGGGAACTAAAGTCAAACACCTTAATTTTTTTTTTTTGTTTTTGGTTTTCCCCTTTTATCTGGAAGGGATGCGAGTATTTCAGCAGAGAGAGAGGAGAGAGAGAGAGACTAAGACAACGAAGAGAGAGAAAGAAGACAACAGACAGAAGACAGACAGATATAAGACAGACAGACAGCAGGGAGACGAAAGACAGACAGACAGAGAACAGAACAAGAGAAGGGGAAGAAAAAAGAGAGAGACGAGCGAGAGAAAGAGGAGACGGGGAGATGACAGACAGACAGACAACCACCAACTAAACCACAGACAGACAGATACACAGACAGACGAAAAATACGATTGGTCACACCCTTTTTCTCCACCACCCCCACCCCACCCCCCCTCTCTTCTCTCTCCTCTCTCTCTCTCTCTTTCTCTCTCTCTCTCTCCTCTCTCGCTCTCTGTCTTTTCCCCTCTCTCTCTCTCTCTCTCTTCCTTCTCTCTCGTCCTGCTCTCGCTCTCTGCTCTGTCTTCTGTCGTCTGTCTTCCCCCTTCTCTCTCTCCCTCTCTCCCCTCCCCTCTCTCTCTCTCTCTGTCCTTCCTCGCTCCTGTCTCTGCTGTCGTCGTCTGTCTGTCTGTCTCCTGTTCCCCTCTCTCTCCCCTCTCTCTTCTCTCTCTTTTTCCCTCTCTCCTTCTCTCTCTCTCTCTCTTCACCCTTTTCTCCTGGGTCCCATGCCCTGACAACCACTCTGGGGCCCCTCATCCCCCTCCTCCTCACTCCCTGGCCCCCGCCAGGGGGCCCTTTGCCCGGGCACGTGTCCCAGAGCAACCGACCTTTACCCAACCCCTTTATAATTTCCCAGGGCTGGTTTTTTTGATCTCATTCATTCATTTCTTTTTTCATTTGTACATTCTTTCATTTGGGTTTTTTTTTGTTTTGTTTTGTTTTCTGTTGCCCTTTTTTTAAAACCTTTTTGACTGAGATTTTTTTGGAGTTCGTCATGAGACAAAGGAAACGGAAAAGGTTTGATTCCCGAGGATTTAACTGTGGTTTTCGGGTTTTTTTTTCTTTGGGTTTTTTTGTTGTTGGTTTTATTTGTTTTGGGTTTTTTTTTTTTTTTTTGGCTCAAAATCCCCGAAACTCCGTTTGGTATTAACTCCACCCGACCCCTTCAGTTGCCCAGACCCTTTTTGTCGGGGGGGCCCCAGCACCGGGGAGTGAGAACAGGAACTGTCAAATTTAGGTTCCCTACCAACCCCCGAGAGACCTGCCTGTTTTCGATCACTCGAGATGTTCATGGGGTGGTGCCTGTCGTGATCCTGCAAGCTCTTCACAGCGACAGTAGTTTTGTAGTCGCGAAAACGACTGAGACTCACGCAGGGAAAAGAGGAAGAAGAGGGAGAGAGAGAGAGGAGGAGAAGAGAGAAGAGAGAGAGAGAGAAGAGAGAGAGAGAGGAGAAGCGAGGGCGAGAGAGAGGAAAGAGAGAGCGAGAGAGGAGGGCGAAGAGAGAGAGGGGAGAGAGAGAGAGAGAGGAGAGAGGAGGAGGGGGAGGGGGCGGGAAGGGGGAGAGGGGAGGGGGAGAGAGAGAGGGAGGAGAGAGGAGGAGAGAGAGAGAGAGAGAGAGAGAGAGAGAGAGGGAGGGAGGAGGGGAGCGGGAGAGAGGAGAGAGAGAGAAGAGAGAGAGAGAGAGAAGAGAGAGAGAAGAGAGAAGAGAGAGAGAGAAAACCACCAGGGCCATCCAAGGGGCAGTGCCCCTGAACGACCTGACAAAGACCAGTTTTCCCCATCGTCTCACCACAGACATGGGGTAAAAAAATCGAATTGAGGTCTGCTTGAGATCACATGGCAGGGAGGCCCCGCTGAATTTGAGACATCCGTCCTGAACGATGGTCCGTGAGGACGACTATGATAACATAAAGATCCACTGAGACGGAGATGACAAGCCAAGACTGCAGTCTCGGTTTCTTCTCACGATGCTTCCCGGCGTTAATGAATCAAACCCGAGAGATACGGACACCTGGGGTGTTGATTGGGAGATCCCAGCAACTCCGACTGAGACGCATCCGAGGGAGGATTCAAACCTGACTCCTTGGTTCCAGACTTTCTGTTTTGAGTTGATTGGGTGCAGAAGAGGTGGTCTTGAATGACTGTGGACATCTGTTGGATTAGAACCTACGACCTGCTAATTGGCAGCCACTAAACCACAGGGCATTGGTCAGCCGGATGAAGAAGAAAAAAAAAGAAAAGAAACAAGAAACGATTGCTTTACTCAGTTTCACGATGTTCCGATGCCTTTTCTTTTTCTTTCTTTTCCCCCCGACGCCCACATATTAGATTACCCACGCCAACCGATAAGATCAGCCCCACGGCTGGTAGGTGTAGTATACAGGCCAGTCACGTCTTCCTTTCCGTGAAATTTGGGCGGATGAGATAAACGTAGTGAAGAACGACTAACCTTCTTACATCAGCAAGCAAACTTGGTCAGCAGCGAACTTTGTGAAGGCGACTGATTGGGCAGAGCAGTGGTCAAAGTTCAGGGTTACCGTCGGGGATGAGGTTGGTCACCCGTCAGGGTCAAGTAATAACTTAACATCCTGAAGGGATTGAACATCTGTTTGCTCTTCTGACCTTAGTGCCTTTTTTTTTAATCTAATGTGAAAAGCTAGTTGTCTTCCTTGAGATTGAAGAAAAATATGTTCATGCTTGATGACAGGATGGAAATATAAGCTTAATTTGTGGATTCTTCGTGTTCTTGTGTGGTTTGGCGGAAAGATTTGGGGTAAAAACTTTCTGTCGATGCTGCACAACGGCGCTTCAGCCTACACCCTTCAGAGTAAACTTCAAGGCTTAAGCCAAATCACTTTCAATCTCTTTTTCACTCATCATTTTCCTGTGTTTTTCCATCTTATGGCTTCATCTCGAGAGGTCGACACGTCTGTCAATGAAAATCGAAAATCTAGTTTGAAATAACTGATAAGGAAGAGAAGTTTTGCTTCCATGCTGACACAGGTACATGTCAATAAATCCAAACTACCGCCGTTTCCAGCACCAATCAGCTTAGCGCAAACGTAGCTACGGAGCATACAGAAGAAATCAAGAAATCGTCAGTGAAAGGAGGAAGTTTCAAACCTGCCTGGTGGCACGGTCACAGCAGTCAATTTCTCAGTTCAGCACCAGATTTTAAC
>CM031617.1:52394851-52432351 GCA_018398815.1 Conus ventricosus | reverse complement strand
AGTAACTTGAATTCAAGATTGGCACAGCCTTTTAAACTTTAATAAAGTCAGACAAATACAAAGACGAACAATCTAATAGTGGGGGGAAAATAAGCGCAGGTCAAAACCCCTCCGTCATCACAGCAATGACTTGGAAAAGATTTGAACTTGGGGAGGGGGGGGGGGGGGGAGATGAAGAAAATGGGAACATGAAATTAAGAAAATATATTATAAATATGAAAACTCTTCACTAGCTGCCTGAGGGAACCATCGTAATCTCTCTCGAGGGCAGATCTATTTGTATTGCTTGCTCCTAGGCCTTTCGTCCGCTGGATCGGACTCATCAGGGAGACACGGCTGATTGTGTCTGTGCTCCTGGCGTCAAACAGAGACACACCACAGTACATAACACTGCGGTGTTCTCACCACAAAGGGTTCAGAAAAAGAATCCAAGAGCACTTCACTCCAGTCCCCTTCACCTCACCCTTTCTGATTCAACCTTTCCACTCCCCACCCTCCGAAGAAATAGCTGTACATACACTAATTCAATCCCTCTCTCTCTCTCTCTCTCTCTCTCTCTCTCTCTCTCTCTCTCTCTCTCTCTCTCTCTCTCACACACACGTGTACACACACACACACACACACACAAGCAAATACACACACACACACACACACACACACACACACACACACACACACACACACACACACACATGCTTACAGATCTAGAAATGACATACCGATTTGGCACACCGATCTTGGTGTTGAAATCAAACTGTGTGTGTGGTAAAGAATGAAGGTAGTGTTTCGATATGCTGAAAAACACACTCGCTTGTGTTTATCTTTTTTTTTTCTTTTTTTTTTTTTTTGTCCTAACGCCTTATGGACGTTTTTCTCTGATTTTGCCTGAAGGCCTCCCACCTGCTTACCGTGGGTTACGACATAAACAACGATCGTTTTACCCGTGTCTTGCACCACAATTACAAGTAAATAATTTATCAGCCATCAGTTCTCTCTCTCTCTCTGTGTGTGTGTGTGTGTGTGTGTGTGTGTGTGTGTGTGTGTGTGTGTGTGTGTGTGTGTGATTTGTCAGTATAACATTATGTTAATCTGACAATAAATGGTTTCAGTCAGTCAGCCAGTGTGTGTGTGTGTGTGTGTGTGTGTGTGTGTGTGTGTGTGTGTGTGTGTGTGTGTGTGTGTGTTTTAAAAAAGCATATATTAATCGTTTGTGAATTAAACGGAGGCAGTGTGTGTGTGTGTGTGTGTGTGTGTGTGTGTGTGTGTGTGTGTGTGTGTGTGTGTGTGTGTGTGTTTTAAAAAAGCATATATTAATCGTTTGTGAATTAAACGGAGGCAGTACTTTTGGATATCGCCATTTCACATGAACATATTTACACACACCTGGCTAACATGTACTGCACATGGCAATATGTTTTACCACAGAGTATGTAAACAATATTCTCTCAATTTAAAGAAAAAGAATAGCTACACCATATCTTTGTGGATTTTTTTAAAAATCATCGTTTTGTTAATTAAAGAAATCTTATCAAATGTGTTTGCTGATTGTTTGTTTGTTATTGTTGTTGGTTTAGCATGAAACTGAAAGGTTTTGACCTAAACAGGTGTTACCATAGTTGCATTCATAAAGATGCACACTCGAAATGACACGTTTGTAAACACGCGTACATCCTTACATCGTTATCAATCACTATACGTCATAAACAAGACACTGATAAGGCTACCACTTTTTAAAGAAATCTGCAAGCTTGGTTTCTTTTGAATAGATTACTTTTCAACTGTATAATTGTCTTTTAAATCCACGCGCACAAATGACAGGACATTCCAGTTGCCCGCCGTTTTGTTTTCGCATGAATTTTTTTAATTGTCTTTTAAATCTTTCAGAAAGTGTGTTACATTGGGTTTGATCTTATTTATCCTGCATTTGTAAATGAAGTATTTTGCTAATAAATTTATCTGATCAAAAGTGTCGTCTGCTTTTGTTTGGTCATCATTCCCAAACAAAACAATTTCAACGCTGAATTTTAAGTCAAAACAGTGTTCACACTTCTCTCTTAAAATCTTCTCCAGGTCCCTCCAAAAACATTGTGAAAAAATCACAGAACCATAAATTATTGTCTGGCTGAATCTTTCACATTTCTACAAAAAGTACATTTGGTCACTATTTGTCATTCTCATTTCCTCAAAATATTGCTTTGTTTTATTGCTTTCAGCTGAATAGCAGAAAAAACCGTCAATGCAAGCAACAAGGGAAGAAGGAAAAAAAACCGCCACGTTTTATTTGTTTGGAGACCAAAAAGTAGGGTTTTACCGTATCAGAGTTGTCTTTCCTTCTGTCATTTTTTACAGACGTGTATCCCTGCTTTTGTCTGTTACTTTTCGTGTCTTTCCTGTCATGTTATCTCTTCCCTGCTGTCAAGCAAACAGAGAAAGAAACACACAAACAAATAAACTTTTCATTTCTCTGCCACCAGCTTAAGTTTTTTTGTTCGTTGCTTCTTTTTGTGCACTTTTGCTTATGGCGGATCATCAGTTTCTCCCCTTTTTTGTGACTCGGGGTTGTGTGTGTGTGTGTGTGTGTGTGTGTGTGTGTGTGTGTGTGTGTGTGTGTGTGTGTGAGCGTGTGTGTGTGTGTGTGTGTGTGTGTGTGTGTGTGTGTGTGTGTGTGTGTGTGTGTGAGCGTGTACGCACACGCGCGTGTGCGCTTGCGCGCGCGGACGTTTATGTCTGTGTGTGTGTGAGTGCGCGTCGCGCCAGTGTGTGTAGGTGCGCACGCACGCGTGCCTGTGTGTGTGTATGTGTGTGTGTGTGTGTGTGTGTGTGTGTGTGTGTGTGTGTGTGTGTGTGTGTGTGTGAGTGCGCGCGCGCCAATGTGTATGTGTGCGCATGTATGCCTTGGAGTGTGATCGTCAAAACGTGGGAGTGTGCGCGCGCAAGCGCGTCCGAGCCTGCCTGCACGAGTGTGCGCGCTTACGTGTGTGTGTGTGTGTGTGTGTGTGTGTGTGTGTGTGTGTGTGTGCGTGCGTGCACATGTGCATGCGCGGAACATCTGATACAGGCAATGACATCAGAAAAACGCCGGTCACAAAGGGAGAGGTCTGGGGCTGAGAGGATGGGAGTGAGGAGGAGGGGGAGGGGGGAGGGGAGTTAAACATGAGTTGGGTTGAGAAGAGGATAGAGGCGGATGTCAGAAGATGCTCGCTTTTTTTTGTTTCACGTGAACAAAGAAAACAAACGAACAAACAAAGGAGACAAAGACTGGGAAAACCTAAGGTCTACGTTAGATAGGAAAGCAAACACAGAGGAAAGACATGTCGGAGAGCTAGATAATGCGGGAATTTTTGAGAGAGCGAGAGAGAGAGAGGGCGGGAAGAGAGAGAGACAGACAGACAGACAGACAGACAGACAGAGACAGAGACAGACAAATCGGGAGAGAGAGAGAGAGAGAGAGAGAGAGGAGAGAGAGAGAGAGAGAGAGAGAGAGAGTATAATAGAAGGAGGCGTGAATAGAGGTAGGAGGGGTGGGGTGGGGGTGGGGATAAAATTGTCACAACTGCAGAGAGGACAAAGTTAGGATGGAAAACAGACATAGGGGAAAGGATATGCCCAAGAGAAGGATAAGGGGTTAGATAATGAGGGAATTTTGAGAGAGAACGAAGAGAGAGAGAGAGAGAGAGAGAGAGAGAGAGAGAGAGAGGGGGGGGGGAGGCGGAGAGACAGAGAGAAGGAGAGAGAGAGGCAGAGACAGACAGAGAAATAGAGAGAAGAGAGAGAGACAGAGAGAGACACAGAGACTGACAGACAGACAGGCAGATCGGGGGAGGGGGGGGGGGGGGGGTAGAGAGAGAGAGAGAGAGAGAGAGAGAGAGAGAGAGAGAGAGAGAGAGAGAGAGAGAAAGAGATATATATATATATATAAAGACAGAGTGAGAGAGAACGAGAGAGAGAGATGGGAGTAAGAGAGAGAGAGTAAAAGAGAGAGGGGAGAGGGGAGGAGAGGAGAGGAAAGAGAGAGAGAAAGAGAAAGAGATACAGACAGATAAACAGACAGACAGACATAGAAAGCGTCAGGGGGATAGAAAAACAGAGACAGAATCAGAGAGACAGAAAAAGGAAGGACATGAGAGGAGAGGAGAGGAGACAGAGAGAAAGAGAGAGAGTGAGAAAGAGAGAGAGAGGGAGGGAGGGAGGGAGAGAAGAAGAAGGAGAAGAAGAAGAAGAGAGACAGAGAGAGAGGAGGGGGAGAGAGAGGGAGGGAGGGAGAGATCGGGAAGTAGATTACAGGAGAGCAGAAGGAGGAGGAGGAAGAGGAGGAGGAGGAGGAGGAGGAAGAGGAGGAGGAGGAGGAGAGAAAGAGAGAGACAGAGAGAGAGAGATGGAGACAGACAGGAAGCTAGAGAGACAGACAGACAGACAGACAGAGAGAAAGCTAGACAGATTGTCATGTGACGTAGCCTCACATCAAAGCATGTGACGCTCCATCACATGTAGTTTAGTGATATGAATCATTTCCCATGCCACAACTAAAAAGGAAGAATATTCATGTGGCTTGACTAGTGTAGCGGCGTCCCCAAATAATGGTGAGAATGACTCATAAAATAAACAACGGTGGTCATTGGGTGAAAGTGACCACTGAGAGATAGTTTAACAAGGGCTGATAAGGTGCTGGTCATGTGTTTTGAACACTGAGTATGCACTCACTAGGAGGAGGGAGGAAAGAATCAGTTTTAGCCCAGCAGATGGCCTAGAGACTCGAACCTGTCAGGACGCTGGTCTTCACTGCTGACCAGTCATTACCAGGTGAGCCATAGATAGTTGGGGAAAGCTACAGGGGAAAACCTAAAGAAAAGAGAAAGAAAGAATTCATAATTAAATTGGGAAGCAGGTTACTTACACGAACCTTATTCGTGTTTCAGCCCTTCACCCTTCGCCCTTCACCCTTCACCCTTCGCCTTTCACCCTTCACCTTTCACCCCGTGAGGTGGTTAAAGATGGCCATGGTGTGGGGAACACACCGGTAGTTCAGCCCCAGCAGTTAAAGACTCCAGGGAGAGGAGTTGGAACTCGTCATCTCTCCAGAGACAGGAGAAGTCGAGGGAGAGGAGTTGGAACTCGTCATCTCTCCAGTGACAGGAGAAGTAAAGGGAGAGAAGCCGGAACTTATATCTCCAGTGACGGGAGAATTCAAGGGGGCGATACGATGTCTGAGAGAGACAGGGAATCGTGATAGTATTGAGTCTTATATTTGATGCAGGTATGACATCGATGATTTCAGGAGTTATTTATTCTCCTGGTCTGGATTTTGGGCTAATGTAATGTGAAGGCCATGATTGGAATGAATGGGTTTATCTCTCAGTGTAAAGAGAGATACATGCATAAAATCTGTTTATAAATTGCTTGATGTGATTTAGTAAAGTGTTTTCCCGAAGGAGAGGGGGAGAAGAAAAAACATTCGGTAGTGCGCCTTTTGGTTGATTGGAAAGATTGCGTGTGCGTATGGAGTAAATGCTGTAATGAATGCGCGTGTGCAAAAGTGACAGTGTGACACAGATAGACAGACACACACACACACACACACACACACACACACACACACACAGAGGGACAGAGACAGAGAGACAAAGAGACAGAGAGAAAAAACCATACAAACAAAGAAGAAAAAAATTCACGCCGGATCCGCCCATCCTAGTTATGAATTATCGCGCACGTCTTTGGAGGTCATCGGAAAGAGATGACCAACTAATGACTTGTCTTCTACAGCAGCCTCCTTCAACCTCACCTTCCCCCCCCCCCCCCCCCCCCCCCGCCCCCCCTCTCCCAACCGGGTCATTTTTCACTCGTTAGTCATGGAACTGACTGGAGAGGTGGGGGAAGGAGAGTGGGGGAGGGGAACTACAAGCAAGCCTCGAATGCGACAACTTCGAATGCGGGACTGACGGATGAGCTCATCAAAATAACACCGAGGGATGTCGGTCAAGTGGATGACTCCTGCAAACCAACCTCTCTCTCTCTCTCTCTCTCTTCTCTCTCTCTCTCTCTCTCTGTCGTCTCTCTCTCTCTCTCTCTCTCTCTCTCTCTCTCTCTCTCTCTCTCTCACACACACACACACACACACACACACACACGCGCACGCACGCACGCACGCACGCACACACACACACACAACACACACACACACACACACACACACACACACACACACATACACACGCACGCACGCACGCACGCACGCACGCACGCATGCACACACACACACACACACACAACACACACACACACACACACACACACACACACACCGCACACACATACACACGCACGCACGCACACACACACACACACACACACACACACACACACACACACACACACACACACACACACACACACGGGAACACGCAAACTTCCGCCAAGTTCGAACGAATCTGGGATCGGTCCTTCAGGGGTGATAAAAGTTTTCAAGGACAGAAGGTGTTACTTCCCGTGCATTTTTTTTTTAATAGGTTAAGCATAAAACCGCACAATTTCAAAGTTTTTATATGACTAAAAAGTGTTAGTATCCCACGAACATATTTTACCTCGTAGACAATTATCAAATTATTACAGTTTCTTCCGCAGTGTTCGTGATCAGTGGAAAATGCATAATGATTTTTTTTTCGTAATCTTCACAACTAAGAAAAGAATCACTGGGTCTTTCGCTTGATTTAGCAGACCACGGGTCCGCTTCGCTATTTAGTGATCCGCACCACAATTGTATATATCATTAGTCCATATTCCATCTTTAAACGAAGTGTGGCTTGTTTACCACCAGTCGCCTGGCAAAGTGGTTAGTGTCGCGGACTGCCGTTGGAAGGTCGTAGGCTCGATTCCCATCACATCACATCTGCGTTTGCGATTTTTGCGCCCTGGCAGGCCATGGCCAGACTTGACTTTGCTGTGGGCTCAATCAAGAAGATTAGGTCCATACATTCGATTTTTATCCACCTGATGGATACTTCATTAACGGCGTTGATCAACACTGCAGGTGTCTGATTTTCTCGGGCCTGGTTGACCGCTGGGATATAATTATTACGAACGTAAGCGTTTAGTACGGCCCTGTCAAAGCAGTCTCAGGCCAGAAGGGTAATCCGTAGCATCATCATCATCTTCCTCATCTTCATGTATCAGCATGAAAAAAGATATCTCAAATTCAGCGGCCCTTCATGCCTTGCTCTCATGGTCACCACGTCTATGCCCTTGGTAAGGTTCTACCGGTATCGGCCAATTCATGGCTGCCGTTGGACGGACACCGCGCTAAAGGGATCCCAAGACGAGATTCATTCACACAAGAACTGGCGATGCCGCTGGTGTATCACTGCTATGGGGGATATAACAAGCGAAGGGATTAAAAAAAAAACGAGGGGGGGGGAGGGGGGGGGGCGCAAGACTAAAATTCAAATCAACAATGTGACCACCCTTTCAAGCTCTTCTTACTGCTGAAGAGTTAGCGGTTTTTTTATCATATTAGGAAAGGTTACCGTGCTTCGCGCACAAATGACAGGACATTCCAGTTGCCCGCCGTTTGTTTTCGCATGAATTTTGAGAAACTCCAAAGTCTTGCCAACTCTCACCCTTTCCTTGTCCTGCTCGCCGGCCGCTAGGCTGTGCTATGTGACGTTTGCGCTTGCCGAGCAAACGAAAATTCTCGCCACCTCGTCTTTAGGAAACGCCTCTGAGGATCCGCCTTCGTTAGATCCGGATTCGTTAGATACTGGATTTATCTTTGGACCGCCTTCTCTCTTGTGTGTGTGTGTTTTAAAAAAGCATATATTAATCGTTTGTGAATTAAACGGAGGCAGTACTTTTGGATATCGCCATTTCACATGAACATATTTACACACACCTGGCTAACATGTACTGCACATGGCAATATGTTTTACCACAGAGTATGTAAACAATATTCTCTCAATTTAAAGAAAAAGAATAGCTACACCCTATCTTTGTGGATTTTTTTAAAAATCATCGTTTTGTTAATTAAAGAAATCTTATCAAATGTGTTTGCTGATTGTTTGTTTGTTTGTTGTTGCTGTTGGTTTAGCATGAAACTGAAAGGTTTTGACCTAAACAGGTGTTACCATAGTTGCATTCATAAAAGATGCACACTCGAAATGACACGTTTGTAAACACGCGTACATCCTTACATCGTTATCAATCACTATACGTCATAAACAAGACACTGATAAGACTACCACTATTTAAAGAAATCTGCAAGCTTGGTTTCTTTTGAATAGATTACTTTTCAACTGTATAATTGTCTTTTAAATCCACGCGCACAAATGACAGGACATTCCAGTTGCCCGCCGTTTTGTTTTCGCATGAATTTTGAGAAACTCCAAAGTCTTGCCAACTCTCACCCTTTCCTTGCCCTGCTCGCCGGCCGCTAGGCTGTGCTACGTGACGTTTGCCCTTGCCGAGCAAACGAAAATTCTCGCCACCTCGTCTTTAGGAAACGCCTCTGAGGATCCGCCTCCAGATCCGGATTCGTTAGATACTGGATTTATCTTTGGACCGCCTTCTCTCTTGTTAAAGCAGCTTGAGCATTTTTGGCAGAATGATGCTGACCTACAAACAAGCAAACGGACACCAGTGAGCTTTAAAATCTCCTTGGCTGAGATAGCAAGAAGATTTTCGGGAGGGTTGAGGTCGACAAGATCCTGTATCCATTGTAAGGTCCGGATCTTCATCTCAGTTCATTGGAATCGCCCCTGCACCACATTCCCAGCCTTCAGCAAGTTTCGATAAAGTCGCTCAATACATTAAATATTTTTGCGTGATCTTGTCGAGAGACAAACAGAGCAGCAAAACCAACGGACACACAGTAAATGAAGAATGGAAGAAAAAAAGGAAGGAAAAAGGGGGGAAACGAAATAAACAACAACAAGGGCATCAGAAAAACGAAACAAAGCAATGAAGATTATCCTCGAAAAAAGAAGGTATGAAGGTAAGAGGAAAAATAAGCAAAAAAAAATGGAAGGATGCAATCTGGATTTAGTTCGGGGCGGTTTGCAGAAACGATAAAAGGAACGAAACAATGTATGACTGGCTGTACTGCTCAGGGGGAAAAAAATCAGTAATTAATTATCATTAAAGGAGAGAAAAAAAATGCTTTACAGACTTTTAGAACAGAGAAGACCGATGATATTGATCACACAGGTAGAGAAAGGTACCAGACAAATAACTTACAGAATGATACATGAACTACATAAGCTACTCAAAAGCTCACGAGAATATAGTACCCCTCCACCCCTCTCCCCTCCTTTCTTTGTTTCTCCTGGTTATTTTTTTTTTTAAAGCGTACCATACACCAGCAGGACACGACTGGACGTGTATGGGAACGGTCAACTCTGAAGTGCTGGAGGGAAAGTGCGGACATCTATTGAGGTCAAAAGATCCTGGTTCTGCCCTTTGCTTTGCATCCACACAGTAATTCAGTGGGTTAGTTCTTCGGTCATGTTTTATCTTTTCACCTAGTTTCGTGTAAAACCGTTCGGTTAGTTGGTTGGTTGGTGTGTGTGTGTGTGTGTGTGTGTGTGTGTGTGTGTGTGTGTGTGTGTGTGCGTGCGTGCATGCGTGGGTGCGTGCGTGCGTGCGTGCGTGCGTGCGTGCGTGCGTGGTGTGTGTGTGTGTGTGTGTGTGTGTGTGTGTGTGTGTGTGTGTGTGTGTGTGTGTGTGAGCACGTGCGTGCGCGCGCGCGCGCGCGCGCGCGCGCGGGTGTGTGTGTGTGTGTGTGTGTGTGTGTGTGTGCGTGCGTGCGTGCGTGCGTGCGTGCGTGCGTGCGTGCGTGCGTGTGTGTGTGTGTGTGTGTGTGTGTGTGTGTGTGTGTGTGTGTGTGTGCGTGCGCGCGGTAATCTTGATGAACAGATCCAGCTCTCTGATCCGGATCCGTGGTATGTGTTCTTGGACCGTACACTTTTTTTTTTTTCTAACATGTTTCGTTAAAATTCCCTCTTGTTCAGTCCTTTTTTCCCTCCATAATCTTCCTAACACACGGACAAACAAACAGACCAACAGAAGGGGTGGAAAAGATAGCTTGTCTGTCGAAGGACATCAACAACAACAAACAGCAGCAAAGAAAATGATTGGAAGCGTCACGCCTATCGCTAACAAACAGAGATACTTATACACCACTTCCCTTTCGGCGTGTACTTGATAGAAATTCGTATGTTGATCGACGCGATCTTTTTCTTCCTTCTTTATACTACCCTGCTTTTTCTCTTCTTTTCTTAAACGCAGAGTCTAGCCTCTCTTCATCGGTCTTTTGACATTAACTCGTGTTACCCATATAATGACGTGGTATTTGATGCACAACTTTTGTTTCCCGTCTCAGACTTCTTTTTGTACTCCCAGTTCTTATAGAGCAGGGAGTACTTTAGGATGGGAACGAAGAAATGCTGTCTGTCTGTGTGTCTGTCCGTGGTCAAAATACGTTCCACTCGCTCCAGACAAAACTTCTGGGCCGATCTTTCTGAAAATTTGTAGGTATGTTCATTATGGGTCACGGATGATGCCCGATGTTTTGTTTTACCAGAATAGCCGTTACTAACGACTACAACGGCCCAAAACGGTTTTTCTTCTTTATGGAATATCTAGAAAATGATAACGCAAACAAAAATGACGTCCAAACTTCTTTGCGTCATATTCCGAAGTGACGAGATACATTCTGACGTATGTTTGATTGTGAAGTCGTATTCAAGATAAACTGGGAGTACGTTTATATGCTTTGCATCTTGTTTAATGTCACACGTACCTGCTAAGTGTACACAAAAAGATGCTGTCCAGTCCGACAAATACCAAAAGTACACTGGACAAGAAAAGCATCATGCAACTCTGAAGAGAGGGTTTCCTGATGAGTGGGGAACCCCTGCGCCTCCAGATTTCTAGAGAGGAAAGGGCACCCAGAGTCGCAAGCCCGAGGAGTTTATAAAATTTATGCATTAACTTCGAGGACAGACTGTGGCCTCAAGTGGAAGGGAAGTGGGGATAATGAATCTCTATCACGTGACCGTTCTGTCGTTCTTAAGTCTATTGTTCCTGCGAAAGGGCAGGTCGTACCCCTCTCTCTCTCTCTCTCTCTCTCTCTCTCTCTCTCTCTCTCTCTCTCTCACACACACACACACACACACACACACACACACACACACAAACGCACGCACGCACACGCACACTAACGCACACATACGCGCGCGCGTGCACGCACACACACACACCACACAACACACACACACACACACACACACACACACACACAACACACAACACACGCATGCGCGCACTCACACACACTCGCGTACACACACACACACACACACACACACACACACACGCGCGCGCGCGCGCGGGCGCGCGCGCGCACGCACACACAAACACAAACAGAGAGTATGAGGCAGACAGAGACTGAGACAGACACACAGACAGATAGAGAGGAAGAGGGAGTTGGAGACAGGGTTAAAGACAGTAAGACAAACAGTGAAAGAGAGAGAGAGAGAGTGGAGAGAGAGAGAGAGAGAGAGAGAGAGAGAGAGAGAGTGAGAGTGGAGAGGGGATTAGAGAGACAGACAGACACACAGGCAGATACACAGACAGAGATACAGACACACAGACAGAGACAGACAGACAGAGAGACCGACGAACAGACAGACACACAGAGATCAAAGACGTTTCAACAAAACCAAGAACATACACCTCTAGGCAGGCACAAAGACACACACACACACACACACACACACACACACACACACACACACACACACACACAAACAACAACAACAACAACAACACAACAACGGTCTAGTAGACAACAGTCGGACTAAGGTAAACACCTCCACACCTCAGCCTGCCTCCCAAAGCTCACCTGGAGACTTGGACAAGACGATGGACACAGCAGGGAGGTGCGCCTGGCCGCTGAACTCGGGCTCTGCCGCGTCCCCCACGAAGGCCTGGCCGCCTGCGGCTACCGAAGAACCCCCTTCCCCATGCTCTACGCCTCCCAGAGGAGGAGGGGGCAACGTGTCGCTGCTGCTGTCCGCCACCCTCAGCATCTTGGACAGTTTGGTCAGCCACGCCCGCTTGTTGATCTCGTCCAGGCGGGTTTTGTTCAAAGGCGCCATCCCCGGCGCGAAGGAGACGTTGGCGGTCACGTGATGCAAATGTCCCAGCAGCAGCAGGAGCAGCCACGTGATGAACCACGTGATCGGCCCTTTCCGACGGAAGGGGGTCATCGTGTGTGTGATGATGGTGTCGGAATGTGACGCGGAGGGAACCGTGACGCGCACTGTGCTCACCATTGCGAAGCCCGCTCCCTGAGGATGAGGAGGAGGAGGAGGAGGAGGAGAGAGAAGTTTGTGCTTGACGGCTCGTTTCATATTGGATTGCAGTTCTTCTGTTAGTTGAGCTCGAAGAATTCGTTTTGGTTTGCGAGAGCTAAGAGAAACTACGAACGGTTTTAATAGCAAGGTGAATTCAGGTCTCGATAATTGCTCATCACGAGAACGTTGACACAATGCGGCGAAGCTGGAGGTCTAACACTAATATTAAGATGTATGTCAATAAGAGACAGAGACATCGAAAAAAGATGAGGTTTAAACAACGTAGTGTGTATTATAGCTTCTTTTTGTTGCAAAAGAACAAAAAACACACACACAAAAATCCCCACTTCACTTTCAGCTCAAATGAGATAACAGTTATCTTTAAATGCTAAAAATGCGAGAGAAAATCTTTTGCTGAAGTACCGCCTTTAATTTTGTTTCTTTATCTCAGACGTACCTTTTGCGACTTCTCTCTTTCTTTGAGTTTCCCTGAAGACGGGTCCTCTCGGTCTCCTTCTTGCGATAGGAATCAGAGCGGCTTCTTCTGTACGGAATCGTTTTCGTTTTCATATGACGTCATCGCCTGAGTGAACACGTGTTTCTTTTCGGCTATCATTTTTGGTTCCTCACAACGATCCTTTTCTCTTTCTCTTTATCCCCATGCTGCTCTGGTCCACATTCGTGTCCTAGGCTACAAGAAAAAACAACAACAACAAAACAAACAAAGGAGGAAAGATTGTTGCTTACTCTTGTGAGAGTTTCCGTGTGGTCAGGTTTCTAAACAGCGTCTGTTCTGAGGGAACCGTCTTAAGATGAATGTTTCACAGCACACCGTCAACCACTGCGCAGTTGGTTTGAACAACAGGCTTAGTCATTCGATGCAGACGTTAGGGCCTTTTGCGAGCACTTAACGAAATGGGCAGACTTGCTTCTTGTAACAAAAAAAAAGGACATTGAAAAACGAGAAACAGAGGAAACAGTTAATTCAGTCGACTCTCAATGATGTCTCCTACTCTGGCGGATGTTGAAGCCGTGAAGACGTGCCGGTCGACAGGAAAGAGATTCGTACAGCAGAACGCACGTGCTAATGCCGGCACTCCTGACTGTTGAGGAAAGGTTGATTATCGTGAACCACAGCAATGACTCATCATACGAAGAGCCCCACGCCACTGAAGTAGGTCTTCCTGCCGACGACGACTCACCACTGTGGAATGACTGACCAAGGTCGCATCACGCTGATGCGCTTCCATGGGGACTGTGAGACTGCCGCAATTACTGATAACCTTGAGCTGGCTTAGACAGCTCGGCGTTGATAACCCCGCTAGGAGCGTGGGGAGAGGCACTGGGTATGTACACACCGTCATTGCAGAGACGCGCAGTACCGTGTACCCAGCAGCCGATGATTTCTCCCTGAAGCTGACCGCCGTGATGAGACCATGATAACCATGTCACGGCCCGGTCGCTGGAAAGCCCAGCCAGATGCGCGTGCTCTCAGGTGACGCGTGAAGATCGTCAGGGTCAGCCAGGCGAGGCGTGGAATGCACACAACAGACTCAGTCCATTGTCGTGCAGTTGGGACGAGGTGGTTGCGTTGAGCTGGATCAGCTGTGACCGGCAGACGAGGGAGGCAGGAAGTGACGTCGCAGTCCAAGGACCGGCATGCTTTTCTCAGCCTCTTGAAACGAACACGCCCGTAGCGGAAGTCACTGCCCTAACTGCATGTTCAAAAGCACAACCTTCCGTCAGTGTTCTACCGGAAGACCGTGCACTGAATACGGAATAAAGTAAATATGAACGTGTAAACTTGCCTACTTGAGAAGAAGTCAATATATATTACAGACTTCTACTGCAAACTCGCCTGCTTGAGAAGAAGTCAATGTATATTACAGACTTCTACTGCAAACTGCGAATTCATAATTCACAGATTTGAAAACGAGTGGTGACTCAACTCGATTAAAGCGTGATGACAACAAACCCGTGGACATAATCTACAACATTTCAATAAAAGATAGCCTGACAGTCATCACAACAATTACGAAACACCTTGGAACCAACCGCACCAAATTAAAGTCGCTGTTTGGCAGGAGGAGGAGGGGGAGTTGAGGGAAATCACACCACAAGTATTCTTATATATTGAAATTCCAGTATCACAGAAGACGCCCGTGTTTATTGTTGTTTTTGTTTTTTTTTCTGGGTGGTAATTACTTCATGAGGTAGGTATGTAGGTAATCTTCACTCCCGAGTCCCAAGTCCCGAACAGTCCAACGGATCGCTTTGTCTGAGCGGCGAGAAACAGGTGGACCGGGTATGTGTACGCACAGTCAGCTCCCCACAGCGCCACGCGGCGCATCAACTTTAAGTGATGGCCCCGGGGGCGAGGTGCTAGACTTGCACCCCCATCCAAGCATCATACGTCTGCCCCTCACCCCTCGCCCGTCCCGTCGGCGTCTGTCTGACCCCGGCCGCCGGACAGCGATCGATGCGGCGAAAAGTGCCAAGGGAGGGAACCGCGGAGTAGACGGTGTAGCAGAGAGAGCGGGGTACAGATGGGTGGGTGGGGGAGGTGTTTGGGAAGGGGGGGGGGGGGTACGTTTGTTATGTCCTATATTGGCTTGAAGAAGTTCAGCTGTGCTTCTTTTCACTGTTTCCGTGGGTCAAGATGATTTGGGGAAGCGTAACGGCATCGAGAGATTCTCGTCACTCAAGTCTGTAGGTTGTGTAAGCCAGGACGAATCTTAGGTTGTCTTTTCTCTTTTTTCTTTTTCTTTTTTTTTTTTCTGGTGTCGGAGTTCCGTAAGACAGTTTCTCTGCACGGCTTGTGATGCTTGTGTTACATCACTGTAATCATCATCAACTGGGTCCACCTTCCCAGCCAAAGGGAACCCCGTCTTGTGGGACCCACACCTGGTCCTTGTCTTCTAGATTCCGCCTGCTTTCTCCGGAGATGGTGGGAAGTTCTCCTTGGTGTCGATCGTGTGATCTGGAAATATGAATTGTCTGGAATCAGATAGAAGGATCGGGACGTGGAAAGAAATAAATTTGCGGATCTGGAAGAAAGAAAGAAAGAAAGAAAGAAAGAAGAAAGAAATAAAATTAAGCAGCTTTGATAATGGATGTAATGCACAGCAATAACGGTGCTGACAGTAGATTAAATATGCATTGCTTAAAAAGCCTTGCCGACCGCAAAAGGGACATGAGATAATCAATAATAGCACCAGCAGTGGTAGTGAATTTAGTAGTAGTAGTAGTAGTAGTAGTAGTAGTAGTAGTAGTAGTAGCAGCAGCAGTGGCGGCGGCGGCGGCAGCAGCAGCAGCAACAGCGGCAGCAGCAGCAGAAGCAGAAGCAACAGGAAAAGTAGTACTAGCAGCAGCGGTGGCGGTAGTAGTGCCAGCAACAAAGGTAATAGATCTAATGGTAGTAGCTGCAGTTACAATAATGCTAGCTGCAGCAGCAGAAGTAGTAGTAGTAGTAGTAGTTGAAGTAGTGGTGGTGGTGGTGGTAGTAGTAGTAGTAGTAGTAGTAGTAGTTGTTGTTGTTGTTGTTGTTGTTGTTGTAGTAGTAGTAATTGGGTGGTAGTGGGTGTTGGTGGTGGTAGTGGTAGAAGTTGTTGTTGTTGCTGTTGCTGTAGTAGCAGGAAGAGGAAGAGGATTTGGATGTTTAGGAGGCCGAGGGAGAGTAGCAGCAGCAGCAGCAGTAGAAGCAGCAGTAGTATAGTACAAGTAGTAGTAGTGATAGTAACAGTGGTGGTTGTGGTGGTGGTGGTAGTAGTAGTAGTAGTAGTAGTAGTAGTAGTAGTAGTAGTAGTAGCAGAAGCAGCAGCTGTAGTAGTAGTAGTAGCAGCAGCAGCAGCAGCAACAGCAGCAGCAGAAGCGACTATAGCAGCAGCAGCAGAAATCGAAGTATAAGGAGTAGTGGTACAAATACCGCCAGCAGATGCAATCGTTGAATAATCAGCAGCCGCAATAGCACAACCAGTAGTGCCTTCGTTACGGTCACTGTGATCTATGTATGTATGTAGTAGTAGTAGTAGTGGTATTGAGTTCGTGGTGGAGATGGAAGTTTTGTATATAGGAATAAATGAGATAAGCGAAAATGAGTGACTGATATTTGAATGGTACGGGAAACGACTGAATGAGCGCCAGTAGGCTGCTCTTCGGCCCGCTCTACCTGGGTAGGCAGCCCGTTGAGTGAGTAAGGTAGTGTGTTTATTGTAAAGCGCTTAGAGCTTGGTCTGTGACCGAGGATAGTCGCTATATAAATACCCAATATAATAATTTTTTTTTTTTAAATTACGGGATGTCTTTCACCATGAATTGCTTTCAACGTTACTAAGGAACTTTCTTGCTACTGGGTCATCGAATACAGCAGCATTATATCTCTCGCTTGATCGCGCTGGCTGACTTCAGAAAGCTACCATGTATAACATCCGATGCACAGCATCTAGATGAGAAAAAAAAAAACTCCATGGACTGAACAGTGGAATCCTATCAGCTTTCTGTGTCAAAAATCGACTCTTGTTCCAGCCATAGTTAGTCCCCATAAACTTTTTTTTCTCTGTTCCTTCCCCTAACCTCTTCCCCCACGATGCTGGGGAAAAAGCAGCGGTTTTTTTCTTCTTTTTATTCAAGCAGCAAGCAGATACCTTTTTTTTTTTTCGCACACGTGAAAGTTCTAAGAGGCAATCAGCACCAAATAGTTCAGAACTAAAAGCGTTTTGCCAGGATCTCAAGAATCTCTCTCTCTCTCTTCTCTCTCTCTCTCTCTCTCTCTCTCTCTCTCTCTCTCTCTCTCTCTCTCTCGTGTGTGTGTGCGTGCGTGTGTGTTCCTGTGTGTGGGTGTGTGTGCGTGCGTGCGTGCGTCTGTGTGTGTGCTTGCGAGCGCGCGCACGCGCGTGAGAGAGAGAGAGAGAGAGAGAGAGAGACAGAGACAGACAGACAGACAGACAGACATACTAAACGGACAGACAGACAAACAGAAATATAGAAACGGAAACTTGGAGAGAGAGAAAGAGAAGATGAGAGAGAGACAGATAGACAGACAGACAGAGAGAGAGAGAGAGAGAGAGAGAGAGAGGAGAGAGAGAGAGAGACGGACAGACAGACAAACAGACAGATAGACATGTAGACAGATAGACATGTAGACAGACAGACAGACCAACCCACAGACAGACAGATCGACCAACTGACCGTCCGACTGACTGACAGACGGAGATACAGAGAGAGAGTCAGACGAACAGAGGAACAGACAGACAGGCAGCAGGACAAGAGGAAAGGCACACACACACACACACACACACACACACACAGAGAGAGAGAGAGAGAGAGAGAGAGAGAGAGAGAGAGAGAGTGAAGTGAGTGAGTGAGTGAGTGAGTGTGAGTCAGACAGACAGACAGAAAGAGTGAAGAAGAAGAAGAAGAAGAAGAAGAAGAAAAAGAAGAAGAAGAAGAACTAAGCGAGTTCAATGTACATCGGCTTTGGGCCCATACAACAGAGGTGTCGGGAGACGTGACGATGTTGTTACGTAAATGATAACTGAAATGGAATATGAATGATCCAACGATAAAGGTAATTCAGCCTTGCTCTTCATGAATGACAGCGTGCCCCAAAAGGATATCCTGAAGAGAGCAAGAGGCAAGAGGCTCGAAACAAGCTTGTTGATTTTAGCACTTCATTTTAGAAATATTTTTAATATATATATAATATATTGAATTATAAACAAAGCTTGCTCTTATGTCTTAGATTGAAGAAATAAGGGGAGATACGCATTCATACCTGCAGTGGCAGATGATTCTGCCTAACTAACAGTATGTGCTTGAGTGGGTGGATGGGGAAAAATAAAATAAATGCTTCTCAAAATGAGCCTTCAGCAAGCTTATATTCTCCAAGGGGGAGAGACATCCTCCAATAGGGAGGGAAACTCACTAACATATAACTCCTGGTCATATACCGATATTTCGAAACTTGGTGGTTTCTCCTCAGTGACCGCGGAAAGTGGTAATTTGACTCCTCTGCCTTTTCAGTTTTAAGAAGAATGCAATCCCAGAAAAGGCTGGTGTGCAATACTGTAGTATGTTTGTTGAGTTTTCAAAAAACCAACCAAAGGTGCCATCTAAGAAGCAAAAGAAAATCATGAAAGAGCAAAACAAGCTACATTTTCTTGTGAAAAGTAGAAAATATAAAAAGATATCCTCTATGTCAACCTCGGGTGATGTCAGTGGAGGAAGGACTAGCGCACAGCCCAAACACACTCACAGCTTGCTTACGATCTCATTCATATATCATGCATTCGTCACATCAAACCTCTAGTAAAGTCTATAACTTTACTACACATGTTCATAGAACGAAACATCAATGCATATGGAATCAAACAAAATAAAACATTCTCTCTTTCCTGAACTTCACAAAATCATTTATCTAAAACATCATTAACTAACCCGGGTATAAATAGATTTCTACTTTACCTGGCCAGGTGATCTTAACTATTCACGAATCACTGTCTTTCTTTTCTTTTCTTTTTCTTTTCACTGTCACTTTCACAAGCACGACACAACTGCTGGCACTGGTTTTGGTCTGCTGGCACCGGTCAGGCTGGACTGCTGGCACTGGTCAGGTTGGACTGCCGATGAAAGTGGCGCTGGCCAAGTATGAGGTCGAACCCCAGTGAAGATAGAACAGTGACTATCAACATCGATCTGTTCTCCTTTCTTTCTTCCTGCATTAACGCATTGCACTCTCTCTCTCTCTCTTCTAGTCTGCTCTTATCAAATGGACATGGTTGCTTTTCTTTTCTTTTTTTTCTTTTCTTTCTTTTCCTCCTCATTAGTTAGCAGCTCTCTCTCTCTCCACATCTCTCCTCAGTCCTTCCTCTGCAGACTATCTCATGCTAATCTCTCAACTTGGTTCTCTTCTCTCCTCCCCTCATCTCTCTGCTTTTCTCTCCTCAGAGATTACACTCAGACCTCTCTCTCTCTGTTCGTTCTCCTCTCGTTCTCCCGTTCTCTCACTCTCACATCCTTCTTATTCCGTTCCGATCTGTCCAAAAAGGGCGAGTACCATTGGTCAGTATTTTTACCCCCGATACCCGAAGTTATCTCCCTCTAATTCCATTGGATATTCAAATCATGACAGTCACGCCTACACGCCTTACTCTCTGTGGTGGTCAATTGGTCATTTAATTGATTAGCTAGATTTCACCCCCACCACGCACTACCTTCTCCCTCTCCCTTTCCTGCTTTAACCTGCGACGTCCGACTAACAATGGCGCTGGTTCCACAAATTGGCTAGAATGAGCCTGAGCCAGGCGCTACGACTCGTCTCGCTAGACATCGAGGCGTCGGTCAAAGCTGCTTAGTCCGTCTAACCGGACAGACCATCTCTGTGGAGCCTCTCCCCTATGCTTAATTGGCTGGACCCGAACCATGGGCCCGTCTACGTGGCCCCCAGAATTTTGAGTTAAGCTTATGCCAAAAACCCTGGACCAACGGGGTTTGTTCTTTTTTTGACCGGAAATTTTCCCCCCTTGCAAAAAGCTAAGCACCGCATCGTCTCAAAACCAGGGTCAAAAAAACAACAACCGATTTTGCGACACCAGCTACACGTGAAAAAGTTTAAAAAAATTTTTAAAAAACCAAAGGGTTTTTTAAAAATTTAAAAAAATATACATTTTGTACCACCCCCAAGATTATCATTGACGGCGCTCTTGCGTTTTTTAAATTCTTTTATAACGACCTTGTGCGCACCTATGCAATCCCCCTACCTGGGGTTTTTTTGCCATCTTCTCTTCACAATTCTTAAAAAAACACAATAAATGATCACGATCCATGACCTTCACTGGGAATCCCTCCTCACTTATTGCAAAAAATGCATCACTAACAACGACTGTTGCCCAAGCATAACTAATTCACATAACAATTTCCCCAAAGAAAAACATGAACAAACCACACAAAAAAAAAAGAACCATATCCAATCAACATAACTGTAACAAAACAGTTATCAAAAACAAACCCCGGGTAGACTGACTTCCTCTGGTTGCAGCTTGCTAGACTACGCGACTTAAATATCACTCCGACTTCTGCGACCTGGAAAGTAGCACTCGTCCTGTAGGGCGCAGTGCCCTTGCCCAACGCCGAACCCTGCTGTTTTTTAGCTGTGCCCCTGCAGGAATTTGGTGGTTATGATCTGTCTCTTCCGAACCTTTCCCCCACAATATTTGGGAACTTCGCACGGCCCCCCCGACCCCTAAAAAACTCCTCTCTACAGTTGCGTACCCTTCTTCACACTTGTCAACTTCCGCTAGCTACTCACAGGGAATCGCCCCCTTCATGTCCTGTAACAATACTGCACCTATCCCACCACCTGATGCATCTGTCCGAAACAAAAATGGTTTGGACATTTTTGGTAGTTTAAGAGGGACGGGAACCTATCTTTCCAACACCCTGCGTGCTTGCTCTGCAGCGTCGACCACCGACCACTCCCGGTTTTCCCCTGCCTTGCCCAAAATTCTGAGAGGACTGTGAATGCTGCGAAATTTGCAAACTCCCTATGAAAAATAAAACCTAGCAGACTCCTGATTTCTTTTGGTCTTTGGCTCTCTGACTTCATCATTTTCTCCACCTTCCCTTTTTGGGCTGCTTTGTTCGCCTCCGAAAACAAAACCTAGAACCCCTACGTCTACCCCCTTAAAACCCGTGAACACCCCTGTATACTCTTCTGGAAATTTAGGCAACCAAATCCCCCCCCTTCTTCTGCGGGGTCTTTTTCACCTCATCATGATTGCGCGGCCTTGTCTGAGTCTCACGCTGAATTATTTGCGGAGAAAATTCGCATGGAAAATTTTTAGTTTCCCATTCAATCAATTGGGTAACCCCCACCGACCTTTCATGTGGTGAAGGGCCTTTTCCAATGATCACGTTGTTGTGATCTGGGGGGAAGCGTAACAGGATTTGATCTCCCACCTGGGGATTGCTTCCTCACCTCCTTCAATTGCTTCTTCTGAACGACCCTCCCCTCCGAAAACCTTCCCTTGCAAACTTCATTCTCATACCTGTGCCCCCCTTTTGGAACGGGGCGCGATTGGGCCAATCAAAAACAGCCACTCTCCTGAACGTGTGGTCAATTAAAGGGGGTTTAAGGGCCCCTTTCCTCTTCACCCTTTTGGGGCGCCCTTTGACACACGTCAATGACTCAAAACGCTTGATGTCTCCCTTCCCCCCGGGCCAAATAAAAATCATCGAAATTCGGTCATTTGTTTTGTGTGCCGAATGACCCGCCGAGCGACTCGTGACCCACTCATGACAGTGTCACGATAACCGCTGGTACCTCAATGAGGGTCCCCTTACCTTCTTCCCCTTGGTGAACACTGGGTAAACAGCCCGCCTTTCACAAAAATTCGTCTCACCCCCTCTAACCTCCTGTTTTTTCCCACCTCTTCCCAACCCCCCAAGACTTCGCGAGCAAAGGGGTTTTGTTCCTGCCTGCCCTAAACTCTCGGGCGACACATCTATCCCTGATTTTCCTGCGGGAACGACAAACGGTTTACAACCCTTTCCTCCTTCTGCCCCGTGTTTGAAGCTGCCCCTGTAGCTAAACAACCGGACCCCCGGATCCCTTGCCCCGGAATTTTCCCAAATGAAAAATCAAAAGGGGTTTCCCCAACACCAACGCAGAAAACTCGCCTGGAATAAGGGGTCGTACTTCTATCTTAGCAACGGGAAACTCCCTCACAGTGCCTTCGATTAGGTACAGGTTGGATTTGCCTGTCCAAATCCCCTTTCTCGACCAGCGTTGTTTGTACTACACGCATAACAACCAGTGTCTCGAACATTTCACCCCGCTGGCCAATCCACCCTTCTTCATTTCGAAACCCTCAGCCTATCCCTCCATCCCTGACCTGACTGCTGTCCCGTGCTAGCCAAGGCTGCCCCCCTTTCAGACTGTCCCCTTTGGTTTCCACTGCAGGTCTTTCCCTTGCGACCCCACCACCTCTTGCAGGCTGCGCCTTTGGAACCTCATGCGCAATCCTCGCCACATGCCCTTCTTGTGACAAATGAAAACCTA
Organism: Conus ventricosus; assembly: GCA_018398815.1. NCBI lineage: Eukaryota > Metazoa > Mollusca > Gastropoda > Neogastropoda > Conidae > Conus > Conus ventricosus. The sequence continues at coordinate 52,409,950 of CM031617.1, read as the reverse complement.
ATGTCCCTTTGCCTTCCTTCTGCCCCACCAAGGGGGTTTGCGACTTTGCAGAAAAATCCCCTGTCTCCTTGACTCTTCTCACCTGTGCCAGCACCTGTTTTTTCCTGACCTTGTGCCCCAAACTGCCTCTCTTACACCTCTGCGAACTTCAAAACTCTCCCGTCTCTGGCTGCCTCCCTTTTCAAAAGTATGTTATTCAGGGCCCCAACCTGAAAAATTTGTTCTTTATAACTACCCTTTTAACTCACGAAATCCCTTTTCGTACCGCTCAACTCTAACCACTTCTCAAAATATGATCTAAACGTCACCAAACTGAGTGACTTCACCGCTTGTAATTTACTGAACGAAATTTCTTCCTAACCCCCCTCTGTGAGGGCAAATCTTTCACACGATTCCTTCACGCGCCGAAATCGACTGTTGTTCTGCGGTAACGCATGAAAATTTGAATGCCTTTCCCTCAATAGCGCGACAAAATGACTGCCCCCTCTTTTGAAGGCCAACCTGACTTCGCAAAAGTTTCGAAACGACTGATGTATGCACAATCGAATCGGTTCCTTCAGAGAATTTTGGCAACTTGGGTCGGGGGCATAGCTGCGCACAGAGTCACTGGAAACTGAACTCCCATCCTCGGTGGTCTCCCTCTGTATTCTCACTTTCTCTGACTCTAATTGAACCTTTAATCTTTCCGTTTCCTGCTTCATTCTTTCTGTTTCCTGCGCTTCCCTTATTCTTTCTGTTTCCTGCGTCTCCCTTAATCTTTCTGTTTCCTGCGCTTCGCTAGCCTGATTAGCCTGAATCCTTAATCTTTCTGTTTCTTCTTTAGCCTTTTCCTGCTCTGCCATTTCCAATGCGACACGTCGTCTTTCCGCACGTTCATCTCTTTCCATCTTTTGTTGGTTTTCAACGAATGCTCGCAACTCATCTCCTGTGTAGCCTAAATCACGAGCGACGCTCACAAGTTGTTCAATAGGGGTGTTCTTTTCTTCCGCCATTATATCTCTTCTTTTTTTTTGAACAAGATTTTATTACTACGACAGCCAAACTGGTGGTTACCGACACGAGTGACGTAATAGCACAATCCTATGAATGATAATATTAGCTTGGGACAACGTAATTAGTTTTTATAAGACGCCCAGCGCCTGACCCAACTATGAGAGCGAATTATAGGCAATCTGTGCGAAATAAGTACTCTGGGGCTGAAATGCCAAGCCTAGTATTAACTATCTTGGAAGCAATGCCAAGCCTAGTATTTAACTATCTTGGGAACATACAGTAAGACAACCCCTTGTCTTAGGATTACAATACTTGAATCCCACCCAGCTTCCTCTCTGAGAAGTTGAACAATTATAATAAATGGGCCAGAATATCCTGGCAAGCTCGCCAATAAATTGTCAACCTCGGGTGATGTCAGTGGAGGAAGGACTAGCGCACAGCCCAAACACACTCACAGCTTGCTTACGATCTCATTCATATATCATGCATTCGTCACATCAAACCTCTAGTAAAGTCTATAACTTTACTACACATGTTCATAGAACGAAACATCAATGCATATGGAATCAAACAAAATAAAACATTCTCTCTTTCCTGAACTTCACAAAATCATTTATCTAAAACATCATTAACTAACCCGGGTATAAATAGATTTCTACTTTACCTGGCCAGGTGATCTTAACTATTCACGAATCACTGTCTTTCTTTTCTTTTCTTTTTCTTTTCACTGTCACTTTCACAAGCACGACACAACTGCTGGCACTGGTTTTGGTCTGCTGGCACCGGTCAGGCTGGACTGCTGGCACTGGTCAGGCTGGACTGCCGATGAAAGTGGCGCTGGCCAAGTATGAGGTCGAACCCCAGTGAAGATAGAACAGTGACTATCAACATCGATCTGTTCTCCTTTCTTTCTTCCTGCATTAACGCATTGCACTCTCTCTCTCTCTCTTCTAGTCTGCTCTTATCAAATGGACATGGTTGCTTTTCTTTTCTTTTTTTTTCTTTTCTTTCTTTTCCTCCTCATTAGTTAGCAGCTCTCTCTCTCCACATCTCTCCTCAGTCCTTCCTCTGCAGACTATCTCATGCTAATCTCTCAACTTGGTTCTCTTCTCTCCTCCCCTCATCTCTCTGCTTTTCTCTCCTCAGAGATTACACTCAGACCTCTCTCTCTCTGTTCGTTCTCCTCTCGTTCTCCCGTTCTCTCACTCTCACATCCTTCTTATTCCGTTCCGATCTGTCCAAAAAGGGCGAGTACCATTGGTCAGTATTTTTACCCCCGATACCGAAGTTATCTCCCTCTAATTCCATTGGATATTCAAATCATGACAGTCACGCCTACACGCCTTACTCTCTGTGGTGGTCAATTGGTCATTTAATTGATTAGCTAGATTTCACCCCCACCACGCACTACCTTCTCCCTCTCCCTTTCCTGCTTTAACCTGCGACGTCCGACTAACAATGGCGCTGGTTCCACAAATTGGCTAGATGAGCCTGAGCCAGGCGCTACGACTCGTCTCGCTAGACATCGAGGCGTCGGTCAAAGCTGCTTAGTCCGTCTAGCCGGACAGACCGTCTCTGTGGAGCCTCTCCCCTATGCTTAATTGGCTGGATCCGAACCATGGGCCCGTCTACGTGGCGCCCAGAATATTTGAGTTAGAGCTTATGTCCAAACAACCTGGACCACGACTTGGTTGTTCTATTTTTGACCGTGACACTCTAAGACACAAGTGCTGAGGGCCAGTTCTTGGAATGAATCCGCAAGGGACTAAAATACAACAAACTAATAAATTCCAAGGATAAGTACCGAGCACCGTTCCAGCAACTTACAGAGCAGCTTGGTGTTGCAATGACTGCAAAAAATATTGAATTATAAACAAAGCTTGCTCTTATGTCTTAGATTGAAGAAATAAGGGGAGATACGCATTCATACCTGCAGTGGCAGATGATTCTGCCTAACTAACAGTATGTGCTTGGAGAATATAAGCTTGCTGAAGGCTCATTTTGAGAAGCATTTATTTTATTTTTCCCCATCCACCCACTCAAGCACATACTGTTAGTTAGGCAGAATCATCTGCCACTGCAGGTATGAATGCGTATCTCCCCTTATTTCTTCAATCTAAGACATAAGAGCAAGCTTTGTTTATAATTCAATATTTTTTGCAGTCATTGCAACACCAAGCTGCTCTGTAAGTTGCTGGAACGGTGCTCGGTACTTATCCTTGGAATTTATTAGTTTGTTGTATTTTAGTCCCTTGCGGATTCATTCCAAGAACTGGCCCTCAGCACTTGTGTCTTAGAGGATATCTTTTTATATTTTCTACTTTTCACAAGAAAATGTAGCTTGTTTTGCTCTTTCATGATTTTCTTTTGCTTCTTAGATGGCACCTTTGGTTGGTTTTTTTAAAACTCAACAAACATACTACAGTATTGCACACCAGCCTTTTCTGGGATTGCATTCTTCTTAAAACTGAAAAGGCAGAGGAGTCAAATTACCACTTTCCGCGGTCACTGAGGAGAAACCACCAAGTTTCGAAATATCGGTATATGACCAGGAGTTATATGTTAGTGAGTTTCCCTCCCTATTGGAGGATGTCTCTCCCCTTGGAGAATATAAGCTTGCTGAAGGCTCATTTTGAGAAGCATTTATTTTATTTTTCCCCATCCACCCACTCAAGCACATACTGTTAGTTAGGCAGAATCATCTGCCACTGCAGGTATGAATGCGTATCTCCCTTATTTCTTCAATCTAAGACATAAGAGCAAGCTTTGTTTATAATTCAATATTTTTTGCAGTCATTGCAACACCAAGCTGCTCTGTAAGTTGCTGGAACGGTGCTCGGTACTTATCCTTGGAGGGTGGTGTTTTTCGCCGGTGGGCTCTGCAGTCATGAAATACGGGCTGGTACACCCATGGGGATGCTACTTTAAGGCTGTTATGAGCTGCATCCTGTAGTCTAATTTACCTCTGTTCAGGAGCAGTTATGTCCCTTGATATCTTAATGGAGTGTCCTGCGCGTGCCTGTACCCATCGTCAACACAGCGCAGGCCTCCAAGGGTGGTACAGGACTGCTCTAAAGGCAGGTGAAGACGGTGCTTCTCTGGTCCTCCCCAGCACCTTCGGGTGTTTCTTTTTCTTCATATATATATATATATATATATAATATATATATATCTATATGTGTGTGTGCGTGCGTGCGTGCGTGCGTTCGTGTGTGTGTGTGTGTGTGTGTGTGCGCGCGTGTGCGTGCGTGCGTGCGTGTACGTGTGCGTGTATGTGTATGTGTGTGTGTGTGTGTGTGTGTGTGTGTCATTAAGTGAATGGACATTAAATTTCACTCGCATAATATCAACACGCAAAAAATATAGATCTATGTTCTAAATGTGCATTTTCAAAAGTAATGTTAAATGTTCCAAAGTTCCATACCTGTGACGGTCTCTTATTGTAACGTTCCACATTTAAACGAACTGTTTCTATACACCCACAATGTCTATATGTCCACCCACAATGTCTATATGTCCACCCACAATGTCTATATGTCAATGTCTATATGTCCACCCACAATGTCCATATGTCCACCCACAATGTCTATATGTCCACCCACAATGTCTATATGTCTCCTACACTGACGCAACCAAGCCATATTAAACACGGCCAAACTCAAGTTCATATTTGTTGTTTGTTTTTTTTCCAAATCCTGTATTGTTTTCCAGCAGGAAGAGTTTGCACAGCTTCTGATTTATCTTTGTAAGGTTTCAGTTCAATATCCATTTGTAACAGTCTAAACTGAAATGATAAGCTCGCAGCACGTGAATTCGCAGCCTTTCTGGCATTCTCCTTTAATTGGGTGTTCTGCCATGAACACCCAGGACTCTTTTACATGTTGACTTGTGTGCTTTTTCAACATGGTCAAGTGTATTCAAACCTCATTCATAGTACTAATAGCTGGATTTCAGTATATTTTGTTGTTGCTGTTGTTGAAAGAAAGCATTCATCGTTATTTCTTTACATTTTTGAAAGACTGCTGAAATGATCTCTTGCCTTCTCTGTAGTTGTTCCCGAAAGCAATGTTCTCTTGTGGGCACTGCTCATAGAACTTGCATCCAAACTGTCACGGCCGTTTGCCACTTTCAACACGTTTCCCTAACGCTTTCCTACCCTTCCCCCTCTCCACCTTATTCAAATCCCATAACTTAAGGTTTGTTAATGTTTACGCTTAGCTTCTTGCTATCACGAGACTTCAACGCGTTCAAATACTTCTGAAAGCTATATGGTGTGGTTGATTATAGGACTACGTACTCCGCAAAGAGTACACGCAACCTGAAAAAAAAGGGGCATGCTGTGCTACGTTTATTTCATTCCAGAGAGAGAGAGAGAGAGAGAGAGAGAGAGAGAGAGAGAGAGAGAGAGAGAGAGAGAGAGAGAGCTAACGGAGGTTTAGAATATTCTAGAAAGAAAGACAATATGTTACACTGAAGAATCTTAACAGATCAGTCGATAAGTACATAAAGCAACTTCTAAAAACTGCTTACAAACAATAATATATATTTCTGTTGATGAGTGGTAGGATTACTTCACAACAGTACTTGAAAATGATGCTGACAATTCAACCGTACGTGAAAAAGATGCTCACAATTCAGTTGATCTTGAAATTTAAAACGAAAACAAAACAACGGATGAGTTTAATCATACGGATACCCATGTCGAAAGATCATAATACATTATTAAAAATAAGGAAACTGAAAAAAAAATCTGAGGGACCAGACGATCTGATAAAAATACTTACATGCAGTGGTGACTTTCAAATTCAGATCTTTATTTTTTTTACATTCCTCTTTCGATAAAGGAATTTCAATATGTTTCCATTTTTAGCAGTAATCAGAGGCCATTCTCCTCCAATTGTAAATAATAATTATGTAGCATTGATTACTTTCGAAAAGCCTTTGTTCTCATTCCAAGAAGACAGCTTTAATCAATTCTTCAAAAGAATGGTATCAAAGGTAAACTATATCAACTTTAAACAATGCACATGGTAATAAAAACAAAAGGTGTTACAATAATCTGACAGATTGTATTATACGTGCACACGGTATGAAACAGGGCAGCACGTATAATTCTGTACGTTTCAGTTATGTATAATTGAAATAGCCTTAGGAATCACTGAAAATGAAAGACTGGTACAATAATACGTCCTCGGGTCTAAGATGTTTTACGCTGCTTGTTCATATCATGACACCTTTAGCCGTAACTCCAACAGGCAGTCAAAATCAGTTAAATGGTCATTATAGTGCAGCTTGCAAACCTCAATTTGGGGCCAGTCTCAAAAAAGCAAAAGTATAGTGTTTAGGAAAGTGGACTATCAGGAAACTAGAAGGAAATGTAAGTTTCAAACGCAGTGACTGAGGGCGGAAAAAGAAGCAAAATTTAGAAAGAGAGGGGGGGGGTTAGTTACCGCCAAGGACGTGACAAAGTACAGGACAAGGCACAATGCATTTTCGACCTCTTGGTCTTCTCCAGGCAAAAACAAATCACATTTAGGACAGTGAAAAAGAAGAACGATCAAAATGTTGTTCTCTCTCTCTCTCTCTCTCTCTCTCTCTCTCTCCTCTCTCTCTCTCTCTCTCTCTCTCTCTCTCTCTCTCTCTTCTCTCTCTCTCTCCTCTGTGTGTGTGTGTGGTGTGGTGTGTGTGTGGTGTGTGTTCCAATCAACCTGACGATAACTGTGAGAGTATGAACAGTGCTGGATTGTCTGAGACGTGAACATCATCGATCGAAATTGCCAGGGCCTAAATGCCCACGGAGCAAAGATACCAGTGCACCACAGCTTAGATCGTTCATTTATCACTGTAACTATGTTTCAAACACGATCTTCGCAAATGCACTGATCAAGAGAGAGAGACAGACAGACAGACAGACTCAGAGAGAGAGAGAGAGAGAGAGAGAGAGAGAGAGAGAGAGAGAGAGAGAGAAAGACAAGACAGACAAGACAAGACAAGACAAGACAAGACAAGACAAGACAAGACAAGACAAGACAAAGACAAAGACAAAGACAAGACAAGACAAGACAAGAACAAGACAAGACAAGACAAGACAAAGACAAGACAAGACAAGACAAGACAAGACAACAAGACAAGACAAGACAAGACAAGACAAGACAAGACAAGACAAGACAGACAAGACAGACAAGACAAAATTCTTATTTACGAGGATAATAGATAAGCACTGATGTGCTTTTTTACATCCAGTCCTCGCCCTGAGTAGGGTCAACAATATAAAATAAAAGGTAACAAAGAAAGCATGCAAAGTGACTAGAACTACAATACAATACAGGATTTAAAAAAAAAAAAAAGAGAGAGAGAGAGAGAGAGAGGAGAGAGAGAGAGAGAGAGAGAGAGAAACAGACGCAGGAGCGAAGGAGTGCGGGGTAAATCTGCAGAGAGAGAGAGAGAGAGAGAGAGAGAGAGAGAGAGAGAGAGAGAGAGAGAGGAGAGAGAGAGAGAGAGGGGGGGAGAAAGAGGCGAGAGTGGGTGCCATAAGAGAGCACGTTTAGAACAATCTACAATCAAAACATTCCAAGGAGATACAAGACAATCGATTTTGATGCACCGGGGGAGGGGGGGGGGGGTAGAAATAAGCACAAATGGAGGTGGGAAATGCATAATGATAGCCCAGTCGCCACGGGTAGGAGGGATGTCATATGGATATATAAATCAAGTCATTCCAGCAGACCGTGAGAGAGAGAGAGAGAGAGAGAGAGAGAGAGAGAGAGAGAGAGAGAGAGAGAGAGAGAGAGAGAGAGAGAGAGAGAGAGAGAGAGCGAGAGAGAGAGAGAGAGTCACATTAGAATACAAGCATATCGACAGAATGACAAGAGGGCAGGAGGTAGTAGGAAACACCACACACACTACACACACACACACACACACACACACACACACACATGTACTCATATAAGACATACTTACTAAACAAAATAACATACACGTGCATTTCAAGTACAAAAACACTTTCTAAATAGTCAGGTACACACATAAGGCAAAGAGGGTGGTGGTGATTGGTGGTGGATTTATGGCGGAGTATGCAAGTACTGGCACATAAGATGGTGAAATAATGGTGTTTGAAGGTTGATATGCATTGGCGTTGTTTGGTTGATTCAGGGAGCAAGTTCCATTGACAGGAACCTGAATATGTTAAACTGGATTTAAATAAGTCAATTCTAGGAACAGGACATGAAGTTTTGGTAGAATCTTTGAGGAATTTATTGAGAATCTGTGAACTAATGTTGAGGGTGCCTTCCCAGACACATTCTTGTGCATTATGATCCCTTTGTTTGTATTCTAATCTCAGACTTAATGGGAGAACTTGAATCTTTTTATAGTCCGAGTCCAGAAGACTACTGCTTTTTAGGAGGACTAATTTGAGTGCTCGCTTGTGTAGGCTTAACAATGGTTTGAGAGTGTTAGCGCTAGCACAGTCCCATAGAGTAGATCCATGGTCTATGTATGATTGAATATGAGACTGGAAAAAGAGCTTGCTTGAATGCAGGTCGAGGAAGCGTTTGATTTTGGAGAGTTGATAAACTTTCTGTGAAACTTTTTTTGCATAGTGAGGTTATGTGAGCTTGCCAACTCATATTGTTATCAATTGTTATTCCTAGCACTTTGAGGCATGTAACCTGTTCAACGGGTTCATTTTTAAGATATACAGAGGAAACTTGAGAGTGAGATTTTGTCTTTTTTGCCTGTTGTGATAAGCATGGATTTAGTTTTTTGAGGGTGAAGCGACATGTGATTTAGTTCTGTCCATTTGACGAGGTCATTCGCACTTTCTTGTAAAGTGTGTGCAAGAACAGTAACATCAGAATGATTTGTATGTATTGTTGTATCATCAGCAAAGAGTTCACAGGTGGATGTGATATGGAGAGGTAAATCATTGATGCAAATTGTGAACAGTAAGGGACCCAGGATAGAGCCTTGTGGGACACCATAGGAAAGTGTTTGAAATGAAGAGAAAGTTGTATTAATTTTTAACACATTGTTGCCTATTTGTAAGATATGAGTGAAAAAGCGTAAGTGTTTTTGTGGATAAGCCATACAATTTTAGTTTTCTAAGTAGAAGGTTATGGTCTATCACATCGAATGCTTTTTTTAAATCAATAAATAGGACACCACAATATCTGTTGTTGTTAATGCTATTTAGCCAGTCATCAACCAGGTTGATTAGGGCTGAGTGGCATGAATGGTTGTGTCGAAACCGGACTGTCTTGGATGAAGCAAGTGGTATGTATTAAGGTGGTGTATTGTGTGCTTGTTTATGTGTTTTTCCAAAGGTTTGGAAATAGTGGAATGATTGAGATTGGTCTGTAGTTTGCAGGGTCTGAGCTGTCACCTGCTTTGTAGATAGGTATGACTTTCGCTTTTTTGAAACCATCGGGAAAATGTTTTTGTCGATGCATAAATTGAAGACGTATGTTAACGTGTCTGTAATTGCTGGAGCTGATAGTTTGAGGATTTTGCCGTCTATGGCCATCCACCCCGCAGGTACCTGTCCGTTTTAGGTGCGTTAGGTAGTGATAAACTTCAAAAACTGTTATTGGTGGAATGTCAAGTTCAGACTTGATGTTTTTATTTTGGCAAAATTGTTTCATTTTTTGTAGGTCGTTTGATCTGGATGAATCTGTCGTGACAATTTTATTGGCAATAGTGCAAAAGTGGGTGTTCAGCTGCTCGACAGAGATGTCTTTAATTATAGTTTGATTTTGAAGAAGATTGATTGTTGTAAGCTCGTTAATAGCTCTCCATACCAATTTGGGTTCTGGTTTGAGGATATTAGTTCTCGATAGTATTTCGTTTTTCTCTGCACTTCTGTGAATTTATTGCATTTCTCAGTTTCCTAGATTCCTTTCATAGCCATGTTGTTTAAGCATATCTCCAAGGTAGCCTGCCTCCTGTAACTCTTTAGTGTACCATGCCGGTTTTGGATCATGTCGTACTCTAATCGTTTTTAGAGGGGCGTGTTTATCATATATTTCAGTAAATGTTTTTGATCCAAAATTCTACTGCAAGATCGGATTAGTTATGTTTGAAAACTGAAGAGAGATTTGAGTTAAGCAAATCAGTAGAAAGGCTTGGTTGTTAAAGCTTGTAAAGCAACGGTAAGTCATTGTTTTGTGTCCCGTTTTGGGAATTTTTACTCCTTTTTTGGACCATGTGACACAAACTGGATAATGATCACTACAGTTTAGAACAGGGACGCAGATTTCTGTTATGTTAGTTTTATCTGAAACATAAATATGGTCGATAAGTGTCTTGGAGTTTGGTGTGACTCTCGTTGGTGATTCAATGAGCTGATGCAGATTGAATAGACTGAATGCTTGCGTCGATTGGTTTTGTACTTTCAGAAGGTCTATGTTAAAGTCTCCAAGTAAAATGATTTCCTTGGATTTCAAGCGAGACTGCATCCATCATTGTAATTAATTTGTCGACCCAGTTTACTCTTCGGATGGTTTCCTGTAGCAGAATCCAACCAAAATAGAAGGGTTTCTTTTCAGCTTAACTTCTATCCAAACACATTCCACACCGTTACGTTTTAGGTGTGGAAGTCGTTTGAAGCTAAGGGTTTCGCTGATATAGATAAGAAGACCCGTCTCTTTCGCAAGTGAAGGATCTTTCTGGATTGTGTTGTATGCTGGAATAGTTACATCATTGTCGCTAATGTGTGCAGCTAATCTGGATTCTGAGAGTCCTAAGATATGAAAAGGTTTACCATGATTCCAAATCATGTTGAAATATCTGATGTCTTGTTAACTGCATGTTGGATATTAAGGTGACAGATTCGGAGTCCTTCTTTGCATGGCCATGCAGATTGGTTCTTGCTCATTTCTAGTTGTGTACTGTATGTGATGATAAAAGGAGATGACGATTTGCACGTTAATTGACGTTAAGATTGTATAATCAAGGAACACAATAAAAATTACATAAAAGGGGGAGAAAACGGGGCTGGTTTACACACCGTAACAATCTTAGTAAACCAGAAGCATACGCGAAGCCACAAAAACAAACAACAACAACAACAACAACAAAACCACCAATACAAAAAAAAGAAGAAAAAAAGAAAAAAAAAAGAAAAAAAAAAGTATCTTCACAGTATATGCCCTTCGGCTCCTCGGCCAGATGATATACTTATGGATACACCTTACTGAAATGAAAATATACACTCCCTCACAAAGGAAGCACTTCTAAAGCAGAATTGAAGTAAAGCAGAATTGAAGTTAAGGGGGCAGAATATGAGGAGAGAAAAAGGTAACTGAAACTTAAGACAAAAAAGCAAAGAAACCAACAACTCAAAATGAAAATAAGTGGGGAAAAAAAAAAAGCCACACACACTAAAACACAAGTCACGTAGCCGCACTTGTAACTACGAGCTGGCAATGCACAAGATTGCCTTGCTCGCAGTAAACAGCAGTTTTTTTGCAGAAGTTTGCTCCTGCAGAGGCTTTTGTTCAGTCTCTTTTCTGTACGCGACACAGTCTTGAAGTTTTACGAAGTCTTATTTATAATATACGATGTTTAAGTCCACTTCAGTTATCATAGAATCAGCACTGCCGGCACAGGGTGAAAGTTACACACACACACACACACGACACACACACACACACACACACACACACACACCACACACACACACACACACACACACACACACACACACATCGTTAGGATGTGAAGAAAAGCATATGACATATATGAAATAATAGGCAAGGTCTAGTACGGGGGAAGCATGGAGTGCTGGGGGAGTACGAAGAATGTGCCAATACCACGGATGATGTGAAGGAGACAGGGTCCGTGGAAGGTAACTGAAGGGTGGAGGAGCAGGCAGGGGCGGGGGAGGGACAGATCTATTGAACCATGGAGGCGGGGGAAAAGCACACTCGCGCGGCGCACATAGCGGACGGTCACTTTGGTTGGCTGGAGACGGGTGACTGGACCGTGCTGTTGTCACTGCCCGTACACACATCTGGCGGCGGGGTCTTGGAGGGGCTTGCTGGAGGGGGAGGGTGCATAGGGACAGATGCTGTGTCAATAGTTTTGGTGTTTATTTGGGCAGCAGAGCGAGAGGCTGGCTGAACAATCTTGTGGTCACTCTGTGTACGCACCAGTGAACGGATGGTCTTAAAGGGCTTCCTGGAGGGGGGAGGGGGAGACAAATGAGAAGTGCGTAAACGGGACGGAAGGTTTGGGAATTCTGGGAGGGTGGATGGGGGGGAGGAGAGGGGATCTGGGACGGTCGTGCGCTGTTGGTAACACGAGACGTGTGGCGTGTAGGGGTGGGGTAGGAGGGCCTGTCGTCTAGGGGGAAGAGGTTTTGTGTCACACGTTCCACTCCTTCCTGCTGGGTTGTGTAGAGTTGTGGTACAACGCCAGTCTCGGGGCACCGTGCTGGGTGGTGAAGGTGGCACAATGGCTGATGAATTTAATCCCCATTGCTGAACAGGCCTCCTGAAGGTGGTCGTTTGCTGGGGCGGATGATGGTGTTCAGAGGGTGCCGCCCTCTTGCCGGGATAATTGCAGAGGCCATGAAGTTGGGCTTTGGGGAAGACTCGGTGGCACTGCACAATGAGCTCTCGCCACTGCTGCGTTGATATTGCACCAGCTGGCTGTGATGCTAAGCGCTCGCTGCAGTCACCAGCCCCCACATGGAAGGTAGCCTGCATCACGGTGTGGGTGGGTGTCTGCTTTGTAAGCCACCGAGTCAGGCTGGGGACCGTCAGATTGTCGGCACACTCCAACTGAGCGCTGGCCGTAGGGATGTTAATACCTCTTAGGGAACATGTCGATACGTCCCAGTACCATTACGTCCCAGTACCATTGCATCCCAGTACCATTGCGTCCCAGTACCATTACGTCCCAATACCATTACGTCCAGTACCATTGCGTCCCAATACCATTGCGTCCCATTACCATTAGGTCCCAATACAATTACGTGCCATTGCGTCCCTGTACCATTAGGTCCCAATACTAGTGAACACGGGATAGGCTGTCCTACAATCTCACTGTCCGTGGGACAGTTATTTCTAGAAATGAATGTCCATCGGACGCTGGCTCCTAGGAAAAAGTGTCAACAGACACTATCTCCTAACAATAAATGTCCTACATCTACAGGAATAACTGTCCGGGGTGGACACTTATTTCTAGGAACGACTGTCTGATATTGCTGGAGGTTATTCTTTGTGGTGTGTTGTACTTTTGCAGTGGTTGAATATTTATGGTCCCTATTCGGTTCTTCGCAGTCCTCTGGTCCTTATAGGCACTGATTAGCAAAGTAGGGGTTTATTTTATTTTATTTTACATGTAATTTGTTTTTTGGTTATTGTTTTTTTTTTAATTCATTTACGCACGTTCACCATGACCTGGTCACACCACACATAGACGCACTCGGTTGGTTGGTTGGTTATTGGGTTTTAACGTTCCTTTGTTGATATCAGGACGGCTGGTCACATTATACTAACACCAGCGAACCAGTATTAAAAAGAAAATTAAAAGGTAGTTTATGCATGCATATAATTCATTCACCTATTTGTATTTCCCTTGGTAATCAGGTTTGGATTGGATTAATAATAATAATAATAAAATTAATAATAATAATAATAATAATAATAATAATAATAATAATAATAATGATAATAATAATATAATAAATTGTCCTATCCAAATTGCCTGTTATACCAACAACAAAAAAATGTTGAAAATCTAACTCGACACTCGCAGCTGTTTTCAATAAACGAAAATACTTTAAAGAGGAGAGAGAGAGAGAGAGAGAGAGAGAGAGAGAGAGAGAGAGAGAGAGAGAGAGAGAGATGAGAGAGAGGAGAGTATCACAGAAGTTTATGTGAACAGTGAGATAGACATGGAGAGGGAAAGAGATATAGTAGTAGTAGTAGTAGTAGTAGTAGTAGTAGTATAGGAGCTGGCTGTATTGCCGAGGCCTTCGGACTCCCGTTCCTAGGACATTCATTCCTGACGGACATTCTATACTTTTACACCGGTGATGTCGGACAAACATATGGACGGACATTGACAAAAAAAATGTATCGAGAGGTTCCAGATGACACAAGAAGCAGAAGCGATAATATGTTTTCAATTTGCATGATAATAAATTTATTTCACCACTTTAAAGCACTCAAAACGTATCCGATATTAAACTTACACGAATGAAGCAGACATCTTATAGGAATTGGCCACTTATCATGACAAGTTTTTTAGCTAAAGTAAACATCTCGACTCAATAGATCAGTCTCGTCACATCAGATTTGACTCAGTTCGTAGCCTACTTGGTCTTCTGGGGTGCATAAATACAGAACAATAAATAAAAACCAGTTTAAATTTAATGAATTAACCTCTTTCAGCTAACTAACCCTCAACTTAACATTCATTATTATCACAAAATTTGTGATTAACATTCATCTTTTTCAACTTATTAAGGTAATTAAAACAATCATTATTCTTGCAACATTGTGATGGGCATTAATCCTTTTCAACTATTTAACGTAAAGAAAACAATCGTTATCGTTGACACATATCTTATTGATCTTCAGACTTTCGTCCCGTTGATTTCAGTTAAAAGAAGAAACAATCCTTTCTTCACTTATATTGAAGACTGCTGTATTTAGCTTCAGAACGAAGCAAAAACAACTTTTAGTAAGCATATCATGTTCAATAGCAAGCAAGTGCAATCATCTTTCAAATATCCTTCAATTCCTGAAAAAATCATTCAAAAGGGGGATCTGTTAAAGGTATTGCGGAAATAATGACATCAAGTGACAAAAGCAGTTTGCTTGGGACCGCACGCGTTTCAACGAAAACTACAAGTCCCAAGTCCTCTGGTCCTTATAGGCATTGCTCAAGTAATAATCGTGTTGGGACCTAATGGTACGGGGACGTAATGGGATTCCTTTATGGGACGCATCGAGATGCAATTTTCTTGGGACCTATCAACACGCAATTTTGTTGGGACGCAATGGTACGGGACGCAATGGCACTGGGACCCAATGGTATTGGGACCCAATGGGATTGCTTTATGGGACACATTGAGACTGGGACGCAATGGTA
>CM031617.1:52384851-52389851 GCA_018398815.1 Conus ventricosus | reverse complement strand
CATCGCAACATGCTTACGTTTATCAGCAAATCTGGAAGTATCTCTGTGAAAATGTTGATGCCACAACATAGCAGTCTCTATTTTTCTAACAGTATATAGTATCCTGCATATTCAAAATTTTGTCCCTGGTATTAAAAAAACAAAACAAAAACAAAGAAAACTAAAAATGTTAAAAAGTAATCTTTAAAAACACACAAAAAAGATTCAAGACCCCAAACGTATTCTGAATAAGTCCAGCAAAAAAACAAACAAACATAAAACACACACACACACACACACACACACACACACACACACACACACACAATACATCGGGAGAAAAGAAAAACCACACACAACAAAAATGAGCACGTGTGTATATAAATGACAGGCCATGAAAAAAAACAACAACAACAACAACAAAAACCAAACCAGTAAATCAGGAACGATAACTGTGGAAGGAAAGACAAAGACAAAGAGACACCGTGTTGAGGGGCACACACAGTGTTATCACTGACCAGACAGACCACGTTGACGAACACATCCATCCATCCGTCCTCCCTTCCGTCCGCTTGTCCATCGGCCGGCCTGCCCCCTTCTCACTGCAGAAAGCCACGTGGTGACTTGGGTCTTATGGGAGGAAGTGGGGGAGAGGTGCGGGGGCGGGGGGGGGGGGGGGGAGGAGTGGGAGGGGAGGGTTTCTGGAACAGTCCGATCCTCCTTCAACAGGAGAGTGAGCTGGAGGACGAGGATGAGGAGGAGGAGGGGGGGGGGGACTTATGGGGTGGGAGGGAGGATGTGGGCGGGGAGGGAGGGAGGAGGAGGGGAGGGGTGGGGTGGGATGGGGGAAAAACGCAAGAATATTTCAAGAAGAGAGTGTGGGGGAGGGGGAAGGGTAGAGCACAAGGGTGTATTTTGAAGGGATGAGGGTGGACAGGAGGAAGGAGGTTAGGGGATGTGGGTGGGGATGGGGGGAGGAGGAGGAGGAGGACGAGGGTGAGGGAGGGAGGGAGAGGAGGTGGATGCACCACTGTGGCGTCGAAGGCCGGCTGGGCTCGTCAAGGAGAGGAAGAGACGGGTCTGGCGGAGACACAGGGCCGCATTGTGTGACACCGATTTACTAAAGGCGCCACCAGATCAGTCCGCGGCCGTCCGCTGAGTGAAGAAGTCAACGAGTTATCAACCGCAGCTGCCTGCTGTGTGCGTGCTGTGCCGTGCTGTGCTGTGTACATGCCGGGTCTGCTTTGTCCTAATGGGACCGGAGGCCTGAACACAAAGAGAGTATCTTCTGATAGGGTCGCCGAACTTCAAGGACGGGGGGGGGGGGGGGGGGGGGGGGGCGGCAACAGCTTTGATCGTTCTTCATCTTGATCTGTTCGCTAAGGATTTGTTCTGAACAGGCGTCGGTCGTCGGACATAGCCTACTAACACTCTCTCTCTCTCTCTCTCTCTCTCTCTCTCTCTCACACACACACACACACACACACACACACCACGCACCTGTTCCACAGTCAGTACAGGAAACAACTATCAGCCAAGCCATACTCGCTCACGCTCCCGGATTAATTAAAATATAAGTAAGCCTACAACAAAACAGTGTTAAAAGGCGTGCCATTGTTCTCTTCTCCTTTCTTAGTAAATCAAGTCTCCCTCTCACCGAGTCTCTCCTTCCTTCCTTCCCGCACTGTTTAATTGCAAGCCCTTCTTCCACTCGCGGGGAAACAGAGATGTAACAACAATAACGCCAAGCCATGTTGATGTTCTCCTTTTCAAACACGATAAATGAATGTGTGGAATTTTTAAAGATGCAAGGTATTCAATGTTGACTGTTTTGGTGCGTACTCTGTTATCCCCTTCCCCCTCCCCTCTCCCACCTTTCATTTACATTATGTGCTCACCGACTTGGCCTTACATCTCTGTCTGTGTACAGTGCGTTTTGTCAAAATCACAGCCTCCCTTTTAGATTGATTTTTTATTGAGCTCGTTTATTGACGTTTTACTGATTCTGGTTAAGTCATATAAATTTTTCTGCATGACATATGCTTTCTTGAAATATTAAGACTTTGTCGTTTAACAAATCGCAGTTGGATAACTCTTTATTTAAACAGTCACAGCTGGGTAGCTTGCCCATCGACATAAGATTTTCTTCCCCGTCACCAAACCTGATCGACTGCTGTGGTCACTGATCTATATGATCGACCTTCTTGATCAAACTCATAGCAGGCAATACGTTTGAAAGAGTCTTGATCAAACTCATGGCAGGCAATACGTTTGAAAGAGTCTTGATCAAACTAATGGCAGGCAATACGTTTGAAAGAGTCTTGATCAAACTCATGGCAGGCAATACATTTGAAAGAGTCTTGATCAAACTCATTGCAAGCAATACATTTGAAAGAGTCTTGATCAAACTCATTGCAGGCAATACATTTGAAAGAGTCTTGATCAAACTTCATTGCAAGCAATACATTTGAAAGAGTCTTGATCAAACTCATGGCAGGCAATACATTTGAAATAGACTTGATCAAACTCATGGCAGGCAATACATTTGAAAGAGTCTTGATCAAACTCATGGCAGGCAATACCTTTGAAAGAGTCTTGATCAAGCTCTTGGCAGGCAATACATTTGAACGAGAAACAGATGCTATGTCATGTGTGGTCATGTCGTAGCCAGAGGACTTGCGCGGTCTAATGATCTGTTTGGCTGCGCTGACAGGGGCCATCATCATTTTAACGGCACACCAGATTTCCATGAATCTTTTGGGCCAAGATGATGACTGATATAAGCACCTATTAGGACATCCCATAATAGGCTACGGTTGAGGGCCCAGACTAACAGTGACGGTTTTTTTTTTTGTAATCTATATTTTGTCTTTTTTCTATGCCCAGACCTTTTCTATTTTTAGCTCCTCATGAAAAATTTTCCCACACGTTTCCCGTGTCTGCGGTCTTCTTAAGACACGCCGCATTTACTGTTTGTCAAGCAAATGCCATGATATGCGATATAAGGGGGAGGAAACCCTGGTGATTGAGAGAGCAGTGGGTATCAGCATGATCTCTTTGGCTCGAACCTCTCCCAGACAGGAGGTACACGGTAGGACGATGTACATCAAGTTGGCTTTCCCGCTATTGGGTTGGGTCAAGATGAACAGCTTTCTGGCGTGCCGAACTGAATCTTGTAATGTGTAGCTCTTTTGTTCTTAGGAAGTAGGCATGATCCGGAGGATAGAATAGGGTTGGACACTAACATGCATTTCTCACTCTGGAAGGCGTCAGGACTGAGAATCTTAACCCTGATCCATTAACTGGAATCCATGGTGGGTAGGTAAGCGAGGCATGAAAGATCAAATCCATGGTCTCAAGCAATTAACTCTCCCCTAAACCCTCTCCCTGTCGCCTCCATTCCCACTTCCCCTTCCCTCTTCGCTTTCCCTCCCGCTTTGTTCCCAATGATGGTAATTCTGATGAAGATGTCTCTACCTCTGCCTTCTGTCTGCTGTTCCTTATCAGCCATTTTAAACCATTCCCTCTGCAAGTCCTCTCTCCGCGTGCTACCCCCTACCCCTCCCATCCCCACTCCCCTCTGTCATTCCCCTCCCTCTCTGCTCCCGGTGAAGGTATGTCTGACGAAGACGTCTTTACATCTACCTTTTGTGTGCTACTCCTTCTCAGCCATTCCAAAACATATTATTCTTTCTGAAAGTCCTGTCTGAATTGCTGAGCTGGATGCTCTGGATTTTACATTTTAAATGATGTCCGATTCCAAGCGTAATGACTTCATCATGTTTCCGAACTCACTTTTAGATCTGGAAGCAAATGATGGCTATAATATCATCATCCATCCTGAGCTTATGAAATTCTTCTAATTTTTTTTCCTCCTGAAAGCTAAAGGATATGACATTGCTCTTGCTTGGTTTCTTTGACACATTGGCATTCAAAGTAATAACAGAGATGTCTGCCTAGCTGAGAGTGCCACAAAGAGAGAAGATGCCTCAATTCTTAACGTTTTACACTTATTAAAATTAATGTGAGAATTCTCCGGCAAGAAGACTGGTTTTAAAAAGCAAAACGAATAAAGAAAAACAAAAATCAACAACATTTTCCCTATTTTTAAAACGAATTTAAAGGGAATCAGCCAGTTAACAGGGACAAGCAACTTGCAAGACAAAACGCGACGCGTTTTGACCTCGTAGCTTTTCTTCAAACAACCTTCAGGATAATGAAAACGAAGAATGAGCAATCACTTATCTTGTCAGATTCCAGCACCTAAGAGATGGAAACCCGTCGTGTTTTTGTGTTGTGATCTATTTGTCCCTGTTAACTGGCGGATTTACTTTCAATTCCTTTTAAAGTTTCCGCCTGCGGTCATCTCACTTTGAAACAAACGCTTTCCTGAAGTCAGTTTCCATCCCACTACCCATCCTACTCCCTCACGCCTATCAAACAGTTCCTCCTACCTGTTCCTGAGAACTGCAGTGAAGAGAGACAGCATTATGCAGATTGCAGACAGATCCATAATCTACATGCGCTCAAACATTTCCATAGCGCGTGCTGTGAATGCTAGTACTTGCACAACGTGAGATTGAGAGAGAGAGAGAGAGAGAGAGAGAGAGAGAGAGAGAGAGAGAGAGAGAGAGAGAGAAGAGTGTGTGTGTGTGTGTGTGTGTGTGTGTGTGTGTGTGTGTGTGTGTCTGTCTGTCTCTGTGAGAGAGAGAGAGAGAGAGAGAGAGAGAGAGAGAGAGAGAGAAAGAGAGAGAGAGAGAGAGAGAAAGAGAGAGGGAGAGAGAGAGAGGAAGGAGGCCCATCCCGCTAGCACACTCTACCCTCTTCAAAGAAGGACAGCATGGAATTGTAAGTGTGTGCAAGTCATGCATTCATAGAAGATAATCTTGGTTGAAAGTTTTGGAATCGGAGGATGGAGGTGGACTGTGCACAAATGTCGATTCCGAAGAGAAAATTTGTAAGCTGACTTTCTTTAGTGGGAATTGAACTGGAGACCTTAGGAACCAGAGAGTAATGCCTCA
>CM031617.1:52367351-52374851 GCA_018398815.1 Conus ventricosus | reverse complement strand
GGCTACGACTTAGGAGATGTCTGACCTGGGATCAGCCCAACGCGCTGGTCAACCGTGTGTGTGTGTGTGTGTGTGTGTGTGTGTGTGTGTGTGTGTGTGTGTGTGTGTGTGTGTGAGAGTGAGTGAGTGAGTGAGTGAGTGAGTGAGAAAAAACGTAAATTGCGGAATGGAACCAGAAAGAAGTAACAAATGATTGAAAGAGAGCCCAGAAAATGGGGAATTGAAAGATGATGCTGATGGTGATGATGATGATGATGATGATGATGATGATGATGATTGTTTATGATAATGATTATGATTGTTGTTGTGGTTAGTAGTAGTAGTAGTAGTGTAGTAGTAGTAGTAGTAGTAATTATAGTAGTAGTAGTAGCAGTAGCAATAGTAGTAGTAGCAGAAGTAGTAGTAGCAGCAGCAGCAGCAGCAGCAGCTGCAGTAGTAGTAGTAGTAGAAGTAGTAGTAGAAGCAGTAGCAGCAGCAGCAGCAGCAACAGCAGCAGTAGTTGTAGTAGTAGTAGTATCATTATCATCATCATCATCTTTATTATTATTATTGTTATCATTATTATTATCATTATTATCATTACTATTGTTGTAATCATTATTGTTGTTGTTGTTGTTGTTATTGTTATAATTATTATATTGTAATTATTATTGTTATCATTATTGTTTCAATCATTATTGTATCATTTGTTGTTGTGATTATTATTATCATAATCATTATTATTATTATCATTATGGGACCGGAATAGCTCAGTTGGTAGAGCGCCGGACTCGTGTTTCTGGGTTACGAGTTCGAATTTCGGTACAGGGGGATTTTTCCTCGGAGTAACATTGGTTCTGACTCGTTCCCCATACAGTCCTTCAAATGAGACTATAACCGAGGTTCCGTGTGTGAACGCACGCACAACATCTTGCACACACGTAAAATCCCATCACCAACTTTCGGAAGAGAAGGCCAGTTTGGCCGTTGGTAGGGATATAACGTTACACATAGCATGCACCTTCCCCAAAGATGGAGTATGGCTGCCTTAATGGCGGGATAAAAAACGGTCATACACACAAAACTCCACTGCCTGTCTATACAGGCAGTGTCCGCAGGAGTATCAGCCTGCGTACGCAGAAAGAAAGAAAAAAAACGAATTATCATTATATTATTTATCATGTTCACCATCATTATCATTATTATTGTCACGACGACCCCTGGAGGTCTGCCCTGACAGGATCGGTCTAGGTGGGAGTGAAGGGAGTGACTGACCTCACACGCCCGCAAGAGACCACACAATAAAGATTACGATACAACACCATTTATTCACACCAACATACAGTCATAAATAAGCATTCCAACACACACAACATGCACAATCACAATCAGCATTCCAACACAACAACTTGCACAATTATAAATAAACATTTCACCATACGACGTACACAATCACAATCACAACATTTCAACACATATGGCATATTCATTAATCCATAATTAAAACATTTCCAGCATCCATCCCTCCCACACCATGAGTGCCTCCACCACCCCTGGCCTCTCCAAAGGTTCTACTCGGACGCACCCTGTCCGCCATTAGGTGCTCCAAACACCGGGTCGGTTCTTGAAAAGATCGTTCAAGGCTGACACCCTTGACACGCACAAGCCGGACAGTGAAGAAAAGAACGCGTCATGGGGGGGGGGGGGGGGGAACGTGGCGTGTTACTGGAGGTCCTGGTCGGGGATCAGGGCCGGCCAGTCAAGCGACGGGCTTTTCTACCAGGCCGCCATTCCCGACCAGATCGTGGGGCATCATACCTGCGCGTGGCACCACAGTCCGCCGGTCCCAACCAGGCGTGGCCTCAACCAGCACGAGGCACACCAGTCCGCGGTCCCAACCAGAGCGTGGCCCCAACCAGGCGTCGGCCCCAACCAGCTCGTGGCACCAACAGTCCAGCTCCGGGTGAAGCCCCCCGGGAGGGGGGAAGGAATTGGTTGTGGGAGGTGGAGTATGATAGGTGGGTAGGAAGTAGGGTACTGGAACCCCGCCGTCAGTACAGTATGACCCTTGCTGTCATATGCCTTTCAGCCTCGCGCCCCACACGTACATCTGCCAGGATGAGGGGCGCGGGCGAGAGTGGGGAGGGGGGAGGAGTGATGGGGGGGGGGTGGTGGGGACATATAGTTTATCTTCCTTATTCAACAGAATGCCAGACACAACACAGAAACAACGCATCATCACTGAACGGGTGAGCGTGTTACGTTAGATTGTTACGTGTTTTGGAGGTTGGTGGTTGTGGTTTACGGTATGGTACGTTTTTAATTTTTGTATCACAGCACACAATCCTTATCTGGATAGGGATGGTCTGTGTTTGGGTATTATTGGTATTTTTAGTCTTTCTTATCCTCAACGAAAGCAGAAGAAGACGTGCAGTGTAATTTAATTATTTTTAGGTTTTTTTTATAATTATATAAGTTATATTAAAAAATATATAATAATTAGGTTAAGTTAATGTAGTAATAAAATTTTATATTTAAAAAAATTTATAGTATAAAAAAAAAAAAAAGAATTATTTATTAATTGTAAAAATATCTAAAAATAAAAAAATTTATTAAAGAAAAATAAAAAAATAGAAAATGACTCTGATCCTCCTTGGCACACCGCTTGCTAATAATAGACTATCTCGCCCTGCATTAAATTATCCCTTATAAAATATAAGTGTTTATTAAAAATCTCATTATTTCACTTTCATCAAAAAAAATTTTGTAAATAAATAATATAAAAAAAAAAATATATTTAAAAGATTGACATTTGCCTTTGTTTTTTAATTTTTATTTAAATTATTTTTTTGTTATTTTTTTCCCATTTAATTTTTCCATTTTTTGTTTTTTGTTGTCTCTCTCTTAATAAAAAAAGGTAAGACCTCTTGGCTTCTCTGTCTCTTCCTTCATAATAAGTTCTTGCATTTTTATTTTTTTTATCTCATATCCCAGTTTATATTTTTATTTAAATCAACTGGCTATTATTAATATCTTAAAATAATAAATATATGAATTATTCTGTCACCCTTCGCTCACTCAGGTTTTTTTTTTTGGTTTAACAAGTTCCTGTCTTCAGGATAAAAAATAAAATACCATACACCAGCGAGGCGGACCCCCGACCATAGCTTGTTAAACTGCCACCCAACATTTGCAAATTATTTTGTCAAATGGCATTAATTCCCCATAACTTGTAACCATTTTTTAGCCACCCACAAATTTTTTATCACCATATTTATAATTAATAAATTAATTTTATTTTATATTTAACCAATTCTCCAAACCACGCATTCCGAAACGACAAATCATGCGTAACGCACGCTTCGCAAAAATATAAATCGTTCTTCTTGCACACACAAACAGACGGGTGGCCGAAGGATATTAGAAAACCCGAAAAACCGAAGGTCCGGAAGCGATAATAAGAGTCCGGCGAATGTGGACTGGGGAGCGGACACCGAGCGAGATCCAAGCATGTAAGTTACCAACCTGAATACCAGTTCTCTCCCATCCCCACGACTACCCGCATACTGATGCATAAACGGAGAAAGAATTTTAGATATAATTTAGGATGGCAGGGTTTAAAGATTGAAATTAACCAGAGTAAAGGTCTCAATTACAATATTTCTTTTACATTTTTGCAAACATAATGAAAATTGCGCAACAAAAGAAGTAGAATAAGCCGGTGCTAACAAAACAAACCAAACAAACAAACAACGTAAACTTGATGCTTACCAGCTACCCGTGGGTGACCCCGAAGTGGCGGGTTTGCAAAAGACTCTCTCTTGCCCTCTGTGTCAATTCGAGAGGACAGAGGCGTAGATGCGGAAAAAGAAGAGTGATGTCCTATACTACAGGCGACTGTAGGAATTGAAGATACCGACTGTACTACGACGATAGTGAGAACCAAGACCGGAGAAAGGCGCTTCCAGAGGACATCTTCCGCTCGACGTTGAAGAGATAACCTCCTAGCGATGGCGGCCAAAATGCCACGCTACGTACACAAGAGTGAGCATACTTCAAACTAAAAGAAATGAAAGCACGTGAGACCAGGAAAAAGTCAGGCGAGAGCCGATAGAAAGCCAGTAAAGAAAATGATACCCACCCACCCGTGAACTGCAGAGATCGATGAATGCCGGGCAGTGGATTAGAGAGAGAGAGAGAGAAGTAAACCTAACTGAACTAAACCACACCAATGGTTGCAACCACACACAAGCCACATTAAGGGACAAGATATACGACTACAACGACGACGAATAAACAAATGATAAAATTCGCCACCCGTTGGGTCAAACGTCGTTAGGCCTCGTGACAATGTGGAGTCAATTTCATTACAGTATCTTCATCTTCCATATCATCATCATCATCATCATCATCATCATCATCTTTTCATCTAATTTTCTTATATCTATCGTTATGTAATCGATGTTGTGGTTGTCATCACGCCATATTTTCATGTGCTTTCATCTCGGATCTCCCAGTCTCTTTTACATTTCTGTCTGTTCCATTTCGGGGCAGTTCAGTCGTTCATTCAAGACCACATTTTGGTTCTGACGCGATCGATAAAGATATATCACTCGTGCTCGATCGATCTTTTTTCACAGCTTTTAAGTCCTTTGTACGCCTGAAGAGACAGAAGTCAAAACGCCGCTGTTTGGTTGTGTAGTAATTGTTTGCCGTCCATTCTGGCAAGAGGAATGGAACTCGCAGACGGAAAACAAATTATTACAAAATCTGTCCAAACCTGAAATGTGTTTTTACCTGTTCCGAGGCGGCGCAAATAACAAACAGTTTGGGCCGTTTGAATACAGACCTGTCCTTATCACCATTCTTATCTTTTAAAAGGTGGATGACGCTCCGTTGTGCGTTCCATGTCATGTCACCAACCAGTGAACCGTGTTCTTTTAGAGTGCTGGCACTTGTATGATGTGAAAACTTAAACACTTTACAGCAGGCACAATAAAAACCTTGTTCAGGGACATGTCCCTCCTGATGTGAATCTTTGAAATTTCTGAAAGAGATTTATCACTTCATCTGATCTAAGATTTTTACGGAAAGAAGATTTTTAACGGACGGCCTCCAGTGTGACAACCCATATCACATGACTCACAATCACAAATCACTAAAATTTCAACCATAGGCATAACATAATCCAAATAAACATTTCCAGCATCCATCCCTCCCACACCATGGAGTGCCCCACACCCCTGCCTCTCCAAAGTCTACTAGGAGCACCCTGTCGCACTGGGTGCTCCAAACCGGGTCGGTTCTTGAAAAGAGTCGTTCAAGGCTGACACCCTTGACACGCACAAGCAGACAGTGAAGAACGCGTCCTGGGGGGGGGGGGGGGAAACGTGGCGTTGTTACTGGAGGTCCTGGACGGGATCAGGCCGGCCAGTCAAGCCGACGGGCTTTTCCTACCAGTCCGCGGTCCCGACCAGAGCGTGGCCTCAACCAGCGCGTGGCACCAACCAGTCCGGGGTCCCCAACCAGAGCGTGGCCTCAACCAGCACGTGGCACCAACCAGTCCGCGGTCCCAACCAGAGCGTGGCCCCAACCAGAGCGTGGCCCCAACCAGCTCGTGGCACCAACCAGTCCAGGCTCCGGGTGAACCCCCCGGGGAGGGGGAAAAGGTAGCTGGGAGAGAAGAAGAAAGGGAGGGAAGGAAGAAGGGTACTGGAACCCCGCCGTCAGTACAGTCTGACCCATGCTGTCAAATCCTAACAGCCACTCGCATGATGGGCGAGGGAGGTCCACTAAACAAAACCAACAACGCCAGCTCAACACAGACCTGAGCGTAACACAGCACACCAACCAAATCAGGATGTTCATTAAAGTCTTCTCACACGAAGCAGGTAAAAGACTGCATTAAATCAACAGGCTATAAAACAAATATGAATTATCTTCACCCTTCTCTCACTCAGTTTAACAATTTCCTTTCTTAGGAAATAAACCCAACACAGCGACCATCGCTTTATAACTGCCACCACATTTGCAAATAATAATTCAATGGCATAATTGTCACATTTATAGCCACATTTTAAAATAACACAAATCTCCAACCACGCATCCGAACGACAAATCATGCGTACGCACGCTCGCAAAATAAAACTCGTTCTTCTTGCACACACAAACAGACGTGGCCGAAGGATAAGAGTCCGGCGAATGTGACAGGGGCGGACGAGCGAGACCAAGCAAGTACCAACCCTGAATCACCAGGTTCTCTCCCATCCCCACCGACTACCGCATCACCAGATGCATAAACAGGAGAAAGAATTTTAGATATAATTTAGGATGGCCAGGTTAAGATTGAATTAACCAAGAAAAGGTCTCAAACAATATTTCTTTTACAATTTTGCAAACAAAAGAAAATTGCGCAAAAGAGAAGAATAAGCCGGGTAACAACAACAAACCAAAACAAACAAACCACGAAACTGATGCTTACCAGCTACCCGTGGTGACCCCGAAGAGGCGGGTCAAACGACTCTCTCTGCCCTCTGTCCAGTCGAGAGGACAGAGGCGTAGATGCGAAAAAGAAGAAGTGATGTCCCTCTCCTACAGCCGACTGTAGGAATTGAAGATACCGACTGTACCTTCGACGATACGGTGAAGAACCAAGACCGAGCAGGCGCTCCCAGAGACATCTTCCGCTCGAGTGAAGAGCTAACCTCCCTCAGCGATGGCGGCCAACATGCCACGCTACGTCACAGAGTGAGCAAAACTTCAAACTAAAAGAAATGAAGCACGTGCGACAGGTAAAAAGACAGGCGAGAGGCCGATAGACAGCCAGTACAAGAAAAAGATACCCACCACCCGTGAACCTGCAGGATGAATGCACGGCAGTGGAATTAGAGAGAGAGAGAGAGAAAGTAAACCTAAACCTGAACTAAACCACACCAAAGGTGCAACCACACCACAAGCCACATTAAGGACAGATATACGACAACAACGACGACGATAAACAAATGAATAATTCCGCCACCCCAGTTGGGTCAAACGTCGTAGGCCTCGGACAAACTCGTGACAATTATCATTACAGTAATCATCAACATCATCATCATCATCATCATCAACATCATCATCATCATTATCATCATCATTTTTCTTATATACTATCGTTATTGTAATCGTTTGTTGTGGTTGTCATCACCATATTTTCATGTGTTTCATCTCGGCACCTCCCCATCTCTTTACATTTCTGTCTGGTTCCATTTCGGCATTTCAGTCGTTCATTCAAGACCACATTTTGGTTCTGACGCGATCGATAAGATATATCACTCCGTGCTCGATCGACTCTTTTTCACTGCTTTTAATGTCCTTTGTCCCGCCTGAAGAAGACCAGCAGGTCAAAACGCGCTGTTTGTTTGTGTAGTAACTTGTTTGCTCCATTCTGGCAAGAGGAATGGAACTCGCAGACGGAAAACAAATTATACAAAATCCGTCCAAACCTGAAAGAGTTTTTACCATGTTCCCGAGGCGGCCGCA
>CM031617.1:52354851-52362351 GCA_018398815.1 Conus ventricosus | reverse complement strand
TAAAAGTCTAACGAAATTTTGGGTCGATAGAGGGCCCATGGTTCGGACCGCCAATTAAAGCTTGCGGAGGGGTTCAGGAAGACGGTTGCCGGGCTATCGGGAAAGCAGCTTTGACCGACGCTGATGTCTCCCCGGCCCGATTCGTGCCTACCCGATCGTAGCAATTTTTAGGTACAGTGCCCCGAGTTAAGCCACGGCGCCTTTAAAGGGGAAAAAGGGGGGAAGGTAGTGTGTGGTGGGGGTAAAAATTCAGCTAATCTTTTAAATGCCCCAATTGACCACCACAGGGTAAGGTGTGTGGCGTGACTGTTGATTTGAATTCAATGAATTTAGAGGGAAAAAACTTGGGGGGTGCAGGGGTAAAAATATGCCCAAATGGTATCGCCCTTTTGGACAGTCGGAAGAATAAAAAAGATGTGAGAGGGAGAGAAGGGGAGAAGAGGGGAAACGAACAGACGGAGAGGGGGAGAAGTTGGGGAAGTGGCTCTGCCCTCAGGAAAGGAGGGAGATGAGAACAAAACAGAGGAACGGGGGGGAGAACGAAAGAGAAACAGGAGGGGGGGTTCTAGGTTGTTGAGAGAAAGCAGAGGATGAGGGGAGGAGAAAAGGACCAAGTTGAGAGTTAGTGAGTTTTCAGGGGAAAGGTGAGGAGAGATGTGGGAGGAGAGAGTTGTAATTAATGAAGAAAAAAAGAAAGAAAAGAAAAAAAAAAAAAACCATGTCCATTTGAAAGGCGACTGAAGAGAGAAGGGATGCAATGCGTTAAATTGCGGGAAAAAAGGAAAAGTGATGGTTAGTCACTGTTCTATCCAAACGGGGGTTCGACCTTCCCTGGCAGCGTCACTTCGCAAGCAGAACCCAGCCCAAACGCCAACAGTCTCACCTGCCCGGGCCCCATCGACCAAAACCAGTGCAGCAGTTGTGTCGTGTTGTGAAAGGACAGTGAAAGAAAGACAGTGTTCGTAAATAGTTAAGATATGGCCGGGTAAAGTAGAAATTGTTTATACCCGGGTTATTTTAAGTGTTTTAGAAAAATGATTTTGTGAAGTTCAGGAAAGGAGAATGTTTTATTTTGTTTGTTTCCATTGCTTTTGATGTTTCGTTCTTGAACAGTGTAAAAAAGTTATAGACTTTATAGGGGTTTGTGTGACGAATGCATGATTAGAATGAGTCGTAAGCAAGTTGGTGTGTTTGGGCTGTGCGCTGTCCTTCCCCACTGACATCCCCCGAGGTTGACAATTTTTTGGCGAGCTGCCGGGGTATTTCCCCCATTTATTAAAATTGTTCAATTTCTCAGGAGGAAGTGGGGGGATTGTTTGAATCCTAAGAAGGGGTTTTGTTTACTGATTTTCCCAGATATTTAAAATACTAGGCTTGGCATTGCTTCCGAAGTTAATTTAGGTTTGGTTTTTGCCCAGGTATTATTTCGCACAGATTGCCTATAATTCGCTCTCATATTTGGGGTTTCAGGGTGGGCGTCTTATAAAAACAAATTCGTTGCCCCAAGCAATTTATATTCATAGGATTGTGTATTACGCCCTGTGTCGGTAACACCAGTTTGGCTGTCGTAGTAATAAAATCTTGTTAAAAAAAAAAAAAAAAAAAAAAAGAGATATAATGGGGGAAGAAAAGAACACCCCTATGAAAACTTGTGAGCGTCGCTCGTGTCTGGGTTATTCGGGGGGAGTTGCGGATTCGAAAAACCCCAGAAAGATGGAAAGGGAAACGCGCGGAAAGACGCCGTATTCAGTAAAAGCGCGGGAAAAACAGAAAAAAATAAAGAAAGAAATAGAAAAATTAGGTTGGCTAAGAAAATAGGCTAGGGAAACGCAGGAACAGAAAGAAAAGGGAAACGCGGGAAAACGAAAGTTTAAAAAGGTTTTTCAACTGGCTAGGAAAAAGTGAGGAACAGGGGGAGCCCACGAGGAGGGGAGCTACTTTCGGACTCTGTGGGCTATGCTCCCGCCCCAAGTTCCCAAAATTCTCTAAAGGGAACCCCGTTTCGTTTGAGTTTTAATTTCGTCTTTTCGAACTTTTGGGGCCCCAGTCGGGGTTGGCCTCCAAAAGAGTGGGCAGTCTTTTTGGGGGGTTTTCTGGGGGGTAAGGCATTAAGTTTTCATGCATTCCCAAGGGGACCCCCAATTTGATTTTTGGGCTGTGGGAATCTTTAATGAAGGATTTGCTCACAGGGAAAAGGATTAGAAAGAAATTTCGTTCAGCTAAATTGCAAGCAGGGGAACTTTACACTCGTTTGGTCCGCTGGTCACTTTTTTGATAAATGGTTGAGTTGAGTGGTCAAAAAAAGGGTTCGCTGGTGAAAGGTAGTTATGAAAGAACGATTTTGTCGGGTTTGGGGCCCCTGAGTTAACTATAATTTAAAAGAGAGACAGCCAGAAAAGCGGGGGGAGTTGTTAAAGTTCGCAGGGGATAGACAGGCCTTTTGGGGCACAAAGGGTGCAGGAGAACAGGTGTGGCCAGGTGAGAAGGTGCAAGGGACCAGGGGGGTTTTCTGCAAAGTTGCAACCCCAGTGGGGGGGGAAAAAGGAAAGGGCCCAAAGGGACTTTTGGTGTTTTTTTTGTCACAGAAGGGACTGTGGCGAGGGATGCGATGGGTTTCCATAAGGGCACCTTGCAAGAGGTGGATAAGGTGTCAAGGGAAACGACCTGAAGGGGGGAAAAAAGGGGGAAGTCTAAAGAGGGTGGAGTGCGCTATGGTTTGCACTGGACGCGTCAGTGTCAGGGATGGGGGCACTAGGTGGTGGTTTCGTTCCCAGGGGGAAGAAGGGTGGTTGGCAGCGGGGGTTTTGAAAGTGTTACGAGACACTGGTTGTTCATGGGGGTGTCGACCGCTGGTCGAAAGGGGATTTGACGGGCAATCCGCCCTGTACTTAATCGATGGCCTGTGGGGGGTTTTCAGTTGCTAAGATGAAGTAGTCCCCCTTATTTTCTCAGGCGAGTTGTCTGCGTTGGTGATGGAGAAAACCCCTTGATTGATCATTGGAATTTTCCCGGTGCAAGGGATCCAGGGGACCCGGGTTTGTTGCGTACGGGGCGCGTTAAAACCGGAGCAGGGGGGGGAAAAAAGGGGGAAAAAAACCTTTTAGTGTTCCAGAAGGAAGTCAGGCATGTGTGCGCTGATGGTTTAGGGCGCGGGGAAACAAGACCCTTCGCTCGTAAAGTCTTGGGAGTTGGAAGAGGTGGAGAGAAAAGGAGGTTAGAGGAGGTGAGACAGGTTTCTTGTGAAAAGGCGGGTGTTGTACGAGTGTTCACCAAGGGAAAACAGGTAAGGTGACCATCGTTGAGGTACCCCCAGGTTATGTGGACCTGTCATGTCAGTGGGTCAGGTCGTCATGGCGAGTCATTCGGCACCGGTTAAAAAGGCTGACCGAGTCTTTGTGTTTTCATTGGCAGGGGCAATGGCAGCATAAAGCGGTTTGCATGTCTGTGAGTGGTCAAAGGTCAGCCACAAAAGGGGTGAAGAGGAGGGGCCCCTTTTAAAATCCCCCCTTTATTGCACACCATTAGGAGAGTGGCCGTTTATTGTCGGGCCCAAACTCGCCCCGTTCCAAAAGGGGGGCAAGGTATGGACATGAGGTTGCAAAGGGAAAAGGGTTTCGAAGGCTAGGGGTGCGAAGGAGCAAAATGACAGAAAGGGAGGAAGCAATCCCCAAGGTGGGGAAACAAGTTCGTTATGCTTCCCACGGGTTTAGACAAATGTTTGGGATTGGGGGACATTATATCATGAAAGGTCGGTCGGGATTTTCCCAATTGTGTGATGGGGGACAAAAATTTTCATGCGAATTTCCTCCCCAAATTATTCAGGTGAGACTCAGAATAGGGGGCAGCCAACTTGATGAGGGGAAAAAGGGGCCCGTGAAGAAGGGGAGATTTTGTTGCCTGAGTTTTTCCGGAGGGTCATACAGGGATGTGTCACTGTATGAAGGGCTAGCAGTAGGAGTTTCCCGGTTTTGTTGTGGAGGCCAAAGCGCCGGAAAGAGGAAAAGGGGGAGAAGATGGATTCAGAGAGCCAAAAAACAAAAAAGAAATAGGGGTCTGTGGTTTTTTTGGGTTCTAAGGGGTTTGTTTTAATTTGCAGCAATCACGGTCTTCGTGATTTGGTCAAGGAGGGAAACGGGATGGTCGAGTGGCGCGCTGCGGCAACAGCAGACGGTGTTTGGGAAAGACTAGGTTCCCGTCCCCTTTGAAGCTACCGTATGTCCAAAAAATTTTTTTTGCGGAAAATGCATCAGGTGGTGGGTAGGTGCAGTATTTTACAGGGCTGAAGGGGTCGGTTTCTGTGAGATATGCTGAGGAAGTTGACAAAATGTGAAAAAGGGTACGCAAAAGGTGGGAAGGGTGTTTGCGGTTTGTGGGCCGTGCCCCAATTCCCCAAATATTGTATGGGGGAAAAAGTTCGGATCGGACGGATCATCAACCACTAAAATTTCCCCAGGAGGCAAGCTGAAAAAAAAAGGGGTTTTGCGTTGGGCAATGGCACTGCAGCCTACAGGTATCGGTGCAGTAAATTCCGGTCGCAGTGTCGGAGCTGATATTTAAGCAGTGTTTAGCAAGTGCAATCAGAGGGGTCGTCTTTTCCCCGGGGTGCATTGTTGAAATAGTGTTGATTCCTTTGTTGATTGGATATGGGTTTTTTCCGTTGGCTATGTCATATTTTTGTTTTTTGAGACTTTTTTATTTTTTTTGTGAGCTTGTTTATGGTGGATGTAGTTATGCTTGGAGCATAAGTGCTTGTGTAGTGATGCTTATTTGAATAAGTGGGTGGAGATTCCCCCAGGAAATGCATGGATCGGATTAGTATATTGTGCTTTTTATAAGATTGTGAAAAAAAGATATGGCAAAACCCCCAGGTAGGGGGGAATGCATAGGTGGCCGGGTTGTTTAAATGAGTTGAAATAAAGCAAGAGCGCCGTCAATGATAATCATTGGGTGGGTTTTTATAAGGGGGTTTTTTTATTTTATAAACCCTTTGTTGTAAAAGTATTTTTCCCAAACTTTTGGGGTGTAGGGGTTCACAATTTTGGTTGTTGTCTTTTTTGTACCTTGTTTGGGACAATGCGGTGCATAGTCTTTTGCAAGGGGAAATTGCCGGAAAAAATTAATCAACCCAATTGTGGAAAACGCCCCCGCCCCCTTGGACTTAAGCTTAACGCAAAATATTTAGGCGTCAGATTTGACGGGGCCATGGTTGGGTCCCGGGCCCTTAAGTTGGGGAGGCTTCAGGAAAACGGTTTTGGCTTACGGGTAAACAGCTTGACGAGCCTGAGGTTTTCCGGGGCGATCTATGCCCACCCCGTCGTGCCCCTTTGAGTGACCCGTGTCCGAGTTAAGATCGGCGCCCGTTAAGTGGAAAGGGGGGAAGGTTTGTGTTTGGTGGGGGTGAAAAATTTCTAACATTTTAAAGACAATTGCCCAAAAGGGGTAAGGGGTGTAGGGTGACTGTCTGATTTGTATCCAAAGGGGAAATTAGGGGAGATACTTCGGGGTGGGGGTTTAAAAATATGCCAAAGGTACTCGCCCCTTTTGGAAGATCGGAACGAATAAGAAAGATTGGAGGGGAAAGGTGAGAACGAGGAGGAAACGAAAGCGAGAGAGAGAGGAGAAATTCGGGGAAATAGGCTCTCGCCTACGGAAAGGAGGGAGATGGAAGAAAAGAGGAAAGGGGGGAGAAGAACAGGAAACGAGAGGGGGGAGGTTCTAGGTTGCTTTAGAGAAAAGCAGAGGTGAGGGGAGGAGAGAAGGAAAACCAAGTTGAGAGATTTGCGAGATAGTCTGCAGAGGAAGGCTGGGAGGATGGGGGAGAGAGAGAAGTTGCTAATTTAAAGAGAAGAAAAAAAGAAAAGAAAAAAAAAAAGAAAAACACCTGTCCCCTTTGTAAGAGCGACTTTAAAAAGGGGGAGAGAGAGTGCAATGGTTATGCGGAAAAGAAAGGAGAAAGTCGATGTGATGTTACTGTTTATCCCAAACGGGGGTTCGACCTATACCTGGGAGCGTCATTCGAAGCGAACCAGACAAGCCAAAAAGTCTCATGACCCGGGCCATAGACCAAACCGTGCCCGCAGTTGTGTCGGTTGTGAAAGTGACAGTGAAAAAAAAGACGTGATTGTGAATGTTAAAATCCGGGCCCGGTAAAGTAGAAATTGTTATACCGGGTTAGTTAATGTTTTTTTAGATAATGATTTTGTGAAGTTCAGGAAAGAGGAAGTTTTATTTTGTTTGTTCCTATGCTTGGTTTCGTTTATGAACATGTGTGTAAAGTTTTAGATTTACTAGTGGGTTTTTGTGCGAAAGATGATATTGAATGAGTGTAAGAAGCTGTGAGTGTGTTTGGGCTGTGCGCTAGTCCTTCCCCCATGACATCACCCCAGGTTGACACTCTTCTCTCTTCTCTCTCTCTCTCTCTCTCTTTCTTCTCTCCCCTCCCATTTCGGGAATTTTTTGTCTTTGTTTGTCAATCCGAAAATCTCTGTCTCTTGAGTTTGTTTTGTTTGTCTTGTCTCTTTCTCTTCTCTCTCTCCCTCTTTCTTTGTCTGTCTCTCTTGTCTGTTCCCCTTCTGTCTGTCTCTTTCTTCCTTTTTTTTTTCTCTCTTTCTCTTCTCTTCTCTCTCTCTCTCTTTCCCTTTTATGATGTGTGTGTGTGTGTGTGTGTGGTGTGTGGTGTGTGTGTTTGTTGTGTGTGCGCGTCGGGGCGCGTCGGGGGCGCCGGCGGGTGCCCTTGTCATGTCGTTGTTGTAGTTTTCATTTCTTTCTGGATTTTTCTCCATCTATTACTATCTATTTTTCATCTGTCTGTCTTCGTTGCCCGTCTGTCGTCTGTTGTGTGTGGTGTGTGTGGTGTGTGTGTGTGTGTGTGTGTTTGTGTGTGTGTGAAGTGTGTTGGGGGGGGTGTGTGGGAGGAGGAGAGAGAGAGGAGAGGAGAGAAAAAGGTGGAGAGAGAGGAGGAGGAGGGAGAGAGAGTTTTTCCCTTCCCCCTCCCCCCCCCACCCCCTTTCCTGGCCATTTTGTAGGTTTTTTTTGTCATTTTTGTTGTTTTTTGTTTTTTGTGCTGCTGTGGCTGCTGTTCATCGTCAAAATGAAGCTCTTTCGGTGATGCGTGAAGAAAAAAAGGGAAGACCAGGTTGAAGTTCATTTTCAGGATCATCGTCCCTTCCAACGTTTCGCATAACCCGGCCGAGTGAAACAGATATTGCTGCATTTGGGCAAGTTTTTTGATGAACACTTAAAAGCATACTGAAGTGGATGAAAAAGACCCGGGTTTTCCCCCGTCTTCCTTTTTTTAGCGATAAACATTTTAACCCTGGCAGAAGATTCTCTGGGCCGAAAAATTCACGAAAAAATTCCTCTGAATGGAATAAAACCCCTTTTTGTCCACGCCCACTCTTAGACTCTGAGGGAAAACAGCAAAAACTTTGTATTATGTGTAGCTGATGGGTTGTTTTTTTAACCGTTAATCATTTCCCCTACAAGAACAGGCCCGTTTTT
>CM031617.1:52333346-52338346 GCA_018398815.1 Conus ventricosus | reverse complement strand
AAATGGGGTCGGCCAAGTAGGGAAAATAGCAGTGATTCCGGAGGATTACAACTGTTTTCATATTTCCGTCGTTCTCCTTAATGATATTTACTGACCCTCCCGCCCTTCACCTTCTCTCTACCTCTCGAAAAAGATTAAAATAATAGGTTGTGACCCTAAAGCACAAAATCGATTAATAGATCGTTTTCCTTGGGAAGAGGAAACACCGTGTGATCCCTGGGGATGTGAGGGGGGAATGTCCCGCCCTACTTCCTCGCCCGGCCCGATCTTTGTGACCATCACAAACACACACACCACACACAAACACACACACACACACCACCACAACACAACACAAATATAATATAATATATATATATATATATATATATATATTTATATATCATTAGAAGCAAGTTTAAAATCAAGCTGCTAAAAACATCCTACAAATTTGTTTCACGCTGTGCGGTCTCAGGGATATGATGAGCTTGTGTTGCCAGTGCCACGTATATATATATACGCTAGCTGGGGCTTGCTGTTGTTTTTTCCGTGATACATGTGTTTCTCAGGTGTTGGTTTTATCACGATAGGAACTTCCATCTGGTCTTGCAATTGTTAACCATTTTTGTTCTAACATTTTGAGTTGCCAACTGTGGATTACATAGTATAATGTATTTCTCTGTATAAGGGAATAGATTACATTTTTTGCTGAAATGTTGTATGGTGATGCTATTTTAGATCTTTCCAAGATATGTTGTAGTCTATGTTTTATCTTTAAGTTTCCAAATGTATTTATTCAATTCTGTTTGCGTTTTTTATATCTTTCTTTGTGAATGATTGTTTGTGGTTTGCATATCTAGTTTTGAATGATTTTCAGTGATACCTACATTTGTACCATTCTCTCTCTCTCTCTTCTCTCTCTCTCTCTCTCTCCTCCTCTCCTCTCTCTCTCTCTCTCACTCTCTCTCTCTATCTCTCTCTTTCTCTCTCTCTCTTCTCTCTCTCTTTTCTCTCTCCTCTCTCTCTCTCTCTCTTCTCTATATATTATAATATACATTATATATATATACACACAATATATATATATATATATAATATATTTATATATACATTATATGTATTACAATACATCTACATATATATTATATATATTGCAACACCAAGACTGCTCTGTAAGTATCTGGAATGGTGCTCGTATTCTCCTTGGAATATAATAGTCTATTGTAATTTAGTCCCTTGCAGGATTCAATTCCAAGGAAGGCCCTCAGACTTGTGTCTTAAGTGGTCATCTCTTAATATTGTCTACTATTCACAAGAAAATGTAGCTTGGTTTGCTCCTTTATGATTTTCTTTTGCTTCTAGGAGCACCTTTGGGTTGGTTTTTTTTAAAATCGAACAAACATTACTACGGTATTGCACACAGCCATTTTCTGGGATAGCATTCTTCCTAAAACCGAAAAGGCGGGAGAATTTAAATTACCACTTTCCGCGGTCACTGAGAGAAACAATCAGTTTCGAACTTAATCAATATCTGACAAGGTGTAACATGTTAGTGAGTTTCTCCCCTTGGAGACAATAAGCTTGCTTGAGAAGGCTCATTCTGAGAGAAGCTTTTTTGTTATTATTATTCCCATTCACCACCTCAATGCAACATACTGTTAGTTAGGCAGACATTATCTCCACTGCAGATATGAATGCTTATTTCCCCCTATTTCTTCAATTAAGACATAAGACGCAAGCTTTTGTTTGTAATTGAATATATATATATATATATATATATTAACTATATATATTAATTACAGAGAGAGAGACTCTACCTTAAAACACCCCCTTTTTATGATGAGGGATGTAGGACTTTTATAGTATGATACATGAAGACCATTATTTAGTTCAAAAATTCATTCACCATAAGAGTGTATGAACTTTCATAGCATTAAACATGCCCGACGAACTCTACTTCCGAGTATCATTCAGTCTGAGGGTGTGCCGGACCTTATGAACAATAAAACGTTTTACAACAAACACGCATAATTTCGTCATCCATGTCAATAATGAGACCGTTTCAAACTTTCTGGATCAAACATGCACGATAATACAACATACATCAGAAACACCTGCCCATTACAATCATGAGGCATTTGAAGGTTTCCTGACATCAAATACAAAACTGTTGTAACTCGAGGCACTCGTTTAGCTTACGGAGACATTTCACAGACTTCCCGATATAAACACAACATTAGAACACTCATTTAACATAATGATGCATTTCAAAACATTTCCTGATTGAAGACAAAATCTATACATTAGAACACTCAATTATCATAATGACATGTTTCAAAGGACATCCTGATTTCAAAGGACGAACACTACATTAGTAGAACACTCATTTACCATAATGACACATTTCAAAACTTTCCTGATCTGGAAGATAAACTCTACATATGATCATCATTTACCATAATCACATATTAAAAAAAATTTCCCAATATCAAACACGAAAACACTACATTTAGAAATTCATTTACTCATGACATTTTCAAGACTCTTTGATATCAAACACGAACTCAGCATCAAAAACTCCTTCCAGCAACATAAAACTTACAGCTTCCCTGGGCATCAAACAATCCGGATGCAGTGCCACGGAACTTCTTACTCCGCACCCACCATCCCCTCCGACTTTCTCTGGACACCCAACATGCACGATCAGTCTGGTTGAAAACGTTCATCACTACGATGAACTATATCAGGTCTATTTGGACAGTAAAAAGGCCTGAAAATAAAGAAACACCTTCAGGCTCTGAGCACTCACTCAGCACCTCGAGGCCATCAAGGCCTTGGACCTAACTTTAACAACATCACGGACGAACCCTGATTACTCGCGCACTGCGGCACCCTGCAACTGTGTGCTAATTATTCAGTCATCATCATCATCGGTAGTCATAATCGGTCGTTATCCATCATCATCATCATCATCTTCGTCATCATCATCGTCATTATCATTATCATCATCGGTCCTCGTCATCGTCATCATATCATCGTCATCAATCATCGTCATCATCTTCATCATCATCATAATCATCATTTCATCTTATTATTGTTTTATGTAATCGATATACTACAACTATTATTACTATTGTCATTATAAATATTGTTATTGTTGGTAGTGTTGCTGTTGTTATTGTTGTCGTCGTCATTGTCGTCGTCGTGATCATCGTCATCATCATCATCATGATAATAATAATTATTATTATCATCATTACTATCATTATTACTATCATTATTGTTATCATTAGTGTCATTGTTACCATATTATTATCATTACTATTATCTTTACCATTATCATTATTATTATTATTGTCATCATCATCGTCGTCGTCGTTGTTGTTGTTGTTAATTTAATGATGATGATTTCTACTACTAAGACAATTTGCACTTTTCCTACCACCCATAATAGTAATAATCTGTCACACACA
Source organism: Conus ventricosus (assembly GCA_018398815.1). NCBI lineage: Eukaryota > Metazoa > Mollusca > Gastropoda > Neogastropoda > Conidae > Conus > Conus ventricosus. The sequence continues at coordinate 52,334,894 of CM031617.1, read as the reverse complement.
CGCACGCACGCACGCACGCACGCACGCACGCACGCACGCACGCACGCACGCACGCACGCACAGCACGCACGCACGCACCCCACGCACGCACGCACAGCACACACACACACACACTTTAGATGGCATTGAAATAAAATATGTTAAATCTGTCAAATTCCTAGTATAATCTTAACTTCTAAACTGTCATGGAACCAGCATATGACCACATATTAAATAAAGCACGGAAAAGTTTAAACTTTCTTAAGATTATAAACAAGCAACCATGGGGCCAAGATGCTTCGACTTTAATACCTCTATCAACCGCTCTTGTGCGATCTAGATTAACCTATGCTCAGGAAGTATTTTTCAGCGCACCACAACATCTGTTGAATAAATTGCAGAGCATTGATTGCAAGGCTTACAAACTCGCTCTTGGTGTTCCCATACATACATCCAATTTAGGAACATACAATGAGATTGGAGTGCTACCTCTCAGCGAGGTTCGAAAAGTAGCTGCGTCAAAGTTCGTTCTGAAGAGTTTTACACAGAAAAATTTCTGTGCAAAAGAAGTTTGTTTAAATTCTGAAAAAGATTTTGGAAAGCGAGCTAGAAGAATACAATCTACAAAATCAATCTACTCGTATACTTCTCACCATATCAGAGATTCCAACATAAATAGAAATGAAATCGCTGTTAAACCATCCTTTTCACCAGTACCAAGATGGGAACAAACGAAAGCCTGCTTGATACGACTCATTCAGATATGTCAAAAAAGATTCACCCAACATACTAAAATTTTCAGTATACTTACATTTGAAAATCAGTACAAGAACCACTTAAAAATTTTCACAGACGGCTCAGTGCTAGAAGACAGTAGGACAGGGGCAGCTTTTGTAATACCTGACTTAAACGTGGAGAAAATGTACCATCTTGGCAGAAATTTTCGATTTTCATTGCCGAGTTAGCCGCCATCCTAATGTCCTTAAATTATATTCATTATTTCCATCTAAATGTCAGTCACGTACTAGTATGTGTTGATTCTAGATCTGCTCTTGAAGCAATCCGGTCTTCAAATTCAAAAATCCGTTTGGAGATAATAACAGAAATAAATCATGTAATACATCTTTTATCCGATAAAGGCACATCAGTTAGTTTTTGCTGGGTCCCCTCTCATTGTGGCATTTCAGCAAATGAGAGAGTCGATCAGGCTGCAAGAAAGGCAGCTCGAAATGTTGAGGGTTCAATTCCCCTTAATATTCCTTTGGATTTAACAGAATGCAATATTCTTCTAAACAAAACATCGGATGAAAACTTTAGAAACTTGATAATGAACTCAGATACTCAGTATTATCAGAGTTGTGTTAAATTTGGTGTCAAAATGAACTCGAAAGCCTCGTCAAACAATCATCTTGCTTCTCTGTCTAGAGAGATTAGAAGTTTACTGCACAGAATGCGGTTAAATTCCCTTCGTACAAAGTTCTGTAAAAAACATTAGATGCATGTGTGGAGAAACACTCGGAGTAGGACATCTATTAATCAATTGTCCAAGTGCAAGGGAATTATATCGTA
>CM031617.1:52320846-52328346 GCA_018398815.1 Conus ventricosus | reverse complement strand
GTGTGCGCGCATGTATGCATGTACGTATGTATGCATGTTCGTGTATGTGTGTATATATCAGAATATGTCCGTGTGTCAATGCGCGCGCATCGACGCGCACGCGTGCGCGTGTGCAGTTGCATATATACATATACAACGAGAGAGAGAGAGAGAGAGAGAGAGAGAGAGAGAGAGAGAGAGAACAGACTTCAGAACAGAGAACAGACGACCCATTGTATTTCAGCCATGTACGCTTGAATCGACTGCACACAAATGCATCCGCTCATGACAAACAGATCAACTAACTTAACATTTCACAGAATCACAAATAAACACAGCACAGAAAGAAACAAGGCAACAAACAGAAACGACCCGAGACTGGGTCCTTGGATCCTAGAGCTGCCCACCAGTCAATGGAAACAAATGACAGAACATGTGAAGTGTTTTTGTAATGATTTGCCCTAGCTAGAACAGCTTGGGTGAGAAAAAAAAAGCTCTGCTGAACAGACAAGGGCTGAGAATTTCTGGCATATGAAATAATTGTTGATCTGAATAGTATCATTATCAATTCGTAATCATAATTATTGCAGAACAAAGGTTTTGTTTGTTATTTTGTTTTGTTTTGTTTGTTTGTTTGCTTGTTGTTGTTTGTGTGTTTGTTTTTGTTCTTCCTAACAATGATTGACAAGGAAGTTGATGATAATGCTGACGCTATGGAACTCCAAACTGGTCTTAGACCAGATGAAAATATGCACTCTTATACTTCATTTCATAATCTATACCGGAGTCAACCAGGTCTGATAAATACGTACATAAATTCCTGACCACCTTCTTTCCTTCTTTCCTTCCCCCTCTCCCTCTGCAACCCCCCCCCCCCATCCCTTTCTATTTCCATCCTTCACCCATCATCCTCGTCTCGGCTAAGTTTAGGTGAAAGTCCCGAAGCCTGATAGCCGTGGAGGGAGACAACTGCTACTCGTTCACCATGTCTGAGGCACTGCATGGTGGAAAGCGGTGCCCACCTCCTTCCTTCCACCACCTTACCTTCCTCTGAACAGAATCAGGTTGCCGTTTTCTGCTGGCCGTGACTTTCACTTCAGTCTGAAAAACTAACAAATAAAAACAACAAACAAACAAAAAATCCCAACCCAAGTACTTGGGATTTATTACCGTAAGCTTTACAGGCAAACGCCCTGAGCATTTCCCTACGGACCCTCTTCGTCTTTGCCCTTTAACACGCGCAATCTAACCATCAGTAATTGTAAAGCATAAAAAAAGGGCGAATTATGCCTTCCTTCAAAACAGTCACTCCCCCCCCCCCCATCCACCCCCCACCCACCCCGACCCTCCGCCCTACAGATCTCCCCTCCCCTCCACCCTCCCGCCTTTTTCTCATCCCCACCCCACTCCACTCCTCTTCAACATCTCTCTGTTCTCCTTTCTTGTCCTTGCACTGCTTTTCTCCTCTCTCTCTCTCTCTCTCTCTCTCTCTCTCTCTCTCTCTCTCTCTCTCTCTCTCTCTCTCTCTCTCTCTCCAGAGAGAGAGAGAATGACAATAAGAGAGATAGATAGACAGAGACAGTGCTACTCTCCCTCTCTCTCTCTCTCTCTCTCTCTCTCTCTCTCTCTCTCTCTCTCTCTCTCTCTCTCGCTCTCTCTCATAGTGCCTACTCTCTCTCTCTCTCTCTGTCTCTCTCTCTCTCTCATATGAAAGGGCCGGATGAAAAAAAGCATGTGTTTGCTTATCTGTTACCCTTGGAAATAAAGATTATCATCATCATCATCATCATCATCATCTCTCTCTCTCTCTCTCTCTCTGTCTCTGTCTGTCTGTCTGTCTGTCTGTCTGTCTGTCTGTCTCTCTCTCTCTCTCTCTCTCTCTCTCTCTCTCTCTCTCTCTCTCTCTCTCTCTCATATGAAAGCTGATTCTAAACTGGTGTCTTCGAGTTGACGTTGATGTGTTGGTATTAGCAGAGAAAGTTGTCACGGTCAAAAAAATAAACTCAACCAAGTTCGTGGTCAATCGCCACCAGCCCAGTTGGACTTAAGCTCTAACGCAAATATTCTGGGCGTCAGGCGGACGGCCCCATGGTTCGGATCCAGGCAATTAAGCAAAGGGGGAGGCTAATCCTCATCCTCCACAGAGACGGTCTGTCCAACCAGCCGGACTAAATAGCTGACCGACGCATTCACCTGTCGCCTCAGCCAATTAAAGGCTATTTTTAGCTCTCGTGGAGACAGCACTGTCTGCTAGACGGACTAAGACGTCTGGCCGAATGTCTCGATTGGTCTGCCAGCCAAAGTCGTGGAGCCTACCCGACTCATCTAGCCAATTTAGAGTGACAGTGTCCACGACTTAAGCCACACGGCGCCAGTTAAGTAGGGAAGGGGGAAGGTAGTGTGTGGTGGGGGTGAAATCTAGCTAATCAATTAAATGACCAATTGACCACCACAGAGAGTAAGGTGTGTAGGCGTGACTGTCATGATTTGACTATCCAATGGAATTAGAGGGAGATAACTTTGGGGTGTCAGGGGGTAAAAATACTGACCAATGGTACTCGCCCTTGTTGGACAGATCGGAACGAATAAGAAGGATGTGAGAGTGAGAGAACGGGGGAAGGAAGAAAAGGAACAGACAGAGAGAGAGAGGGAGAAGTTCGGGGGAGTAGGCTCTCGCCTACAGGAAGGCAGGAGATGAGAACGAACAGGGAGAGAGAGATGAGAGGAGGTTCTGGGTATAGTCTCTGCAGGAGAGAAAAGGCAGGGAGATGAAGAGCAGAACGAGGGGAGAACGAACAGAGAGACAGAGAGAGAGAGGTCTGAGTGTAATCTCTGAGGAGAGAAAAGCAGAGAGATGAGGGGAGGAGAGAAGAGAACCAAGTTGAGAGATTAGCATGAGATAGTCTGCAGAGGAAGGACTGAGGAGAGTGTGGAGAGAGAGAGAGTTGCTAACTAATGAAGAAGAAAAGAAAGAAAAGAAAAAAGAAAAGAAAGCAACCATGTCCATTTGATAAGAGCAGACTAGAAGAGAGAGAGAGAGAGAGTGCAGTGCGTTAATGCAGGAAGAAAGAAAGGAGAACAGATCGATGTTGATAGTCACTGTTCTATCTTCACTGGGGTTCGACCTCATACTTGCCAGCGCGCTTTCATCGGCAGTCCACAGACCAACGCCGGTGCCAGCAGACCAACACCAGTTGCCAGCAGTTGTGCCGTATTGTGAAAGTGACAGTGAAAAGAAAAAGAAAAGAAAGAAAAGACAGTGATTCGTGAATAGTTAAGATCACCTGGCCAGGTAAAGTAGAAATCTATTTATACCCGGGTTAGTTAATGATGTTTTAGATAAATGATTTTGTGAAGTTCAGGAAGGAGAGAATGTTTTATTTTGTTTGATTCCATATGCATTGATGTTTCGTTCTATGAACATGTGTAGTAAAGTTATAGACTTTACTAGTGGATTGATGTGACGAATGCATAATATATGAATGAGATCGTAAGCAAGCTGTGAGTGTGTTTGGCTGTGCGCTAGTCCTTCCTCCACTGACATCACCCGAGGTTGACAATTTATTGGCGAGCCTGCCAGGATATTCTGGCCCATTTATTATAATTGTTCAACTTCTCAGAGAGGAAGCTGGGTGGGATTCAAGTATTGTGATCCTAAGACAAGGGGTTGTCTTACTGTATGTTCCCAAGATAGTTAAATACTAGGCTTGGCATTGCTTCCAAGATAGTTAATACTAGGCTTGGCATTTCAGCCCCAGAGTACTGATTTCGCACAGATTGCCTATAATTCGCTCTCATAGTTGGGTCAGGCGCTGGGCGTCTTATAAAAACTAATTACGTTGTCCCAAGCTAATATTATCATTCATAGGATTGTGCTATTACGTCACTCGTGTCGGTAACCACCAGTTTGGCTGTCGTAGTAATAAAATCTTGTTCAAAAAAAAAAAAAGATATAATGGCGGAAGAAAAGAACACCCCTATTGAACAACTTGTGAGCGTCGCTCGTGATTTAGGTTACTCAGGAGATGAGCTGCGTGCATTTGTTGAAAACAACAAAAGATGGAAAGAGATGAACGCGCGGAAAGACGCCGTGTCGCATTGGAAATAGCAGAGCAGGAAAAGGCTAAGGGAGCGCAGGAAACAGAAAGATTAAGGGAGACGCAGGAAACAGAAAGGATTAAAGCTAGGGAAACGCAGGAAACAGAAAGACTAAAGGTTCAATTATGAGTTGGAGAAAGTGAGAATACAAAGGGAGACCACCGAGGATGGGAGTTCAGTTTCCAGTGACTCTGTGCGCAGCTATGCTCCCCGACCCAAGTTGCCAAAATTCTCTGAAGGAACCGATTCGATTGATGCATACATCAGTCGTTTCGAAACGTTTGCGACCAGTCAGGGTTGGCCTCCAGAAGAGTGGGCAGTCATTTTGTCAGCGCTATTGACGGGTAAGGCATGCAGATTTTCACTGCGTTACCAGCAGAACAACAGTCTGATTTCGGCGCTGTGAAGGAATCGTTGATGAAAGGATTTGACCTCACAGAGGAGGGGTTCAGGAAGAAATTTCGTTCAGCTAAATTACAAGCAGGTGAGACGTACACTCAGTTTGGTGCACGTCTAGATCACTATTTTTGAGAAATGGTTAGAGTTTGAGTGGTACGAAGAAGGAGTTCGCTGAATTGAAAGAGCTAGTTATGAAGGAACAGATTTTGTCAGGTTGCGGCCCTGAGTTAACCATACATTTGAAAGAGAGACAGCCAGAGACAGCAGGGGAGTTGTTGAAGTTCGCAGAGGTGTATAGAGAGGCACGTTTGGGCACTAAGGTGCAGGAGAAAAGGTGCTAGGCACAGGTGAGAAGAGTGCAAGGAGACTAGGAGAGTTTTCTGCAAAGTCTGCAAACCCAGTGGTGGGGCAGAAGGAAGGGCAAAGGGACATTAGGTGTTTCATTTGTCACAAGAAGGGACATGTGGCGAGGGATTGTCGCATGAGATTCCAGAAGGCAGCAGCCTTGCAAGAGGTGGATAAGGGTCGTCAAGGGAAAACGACCTGCAGTGGAACCAAAGGGGATTCAGTCTGAAGAGGGTGGAGTGCAGCTTATGGCTAGCACTGGACAGCAGTCAGTGTCAGGGATGGAGGGCACTAGGCTGATGGTTCGTTTACCAGTGGAAGAAGGGTGGATTGGCCAGCAGAGGTGAAAGTGTTACGAGACACTGGTTGTTCATGCGGTGTAGTACGAACAACGCTGGTCGATAAAGGGGATTTGACAGGGCAAATCCATGACCTGTACTCTAATCGATGGCACTGTGAGGGAGTTTCCAGTTGCTAAGATAGAAGTACGTACCCCTTACTTCTCAGGCGAGTTGTCTGCGTTGGTGATGGAGAAACCCCTTCATGATTTGATCATTGGAAATATTCCAGGGGCAAGGGATCCAGGGGATCCTGAGTTGTTGACTGCTACAGGGGCAGCAGTTCAAACACGGAGCAAGAAGGAGGAAAAGGTTGATAAACCGTTAGTCGTTCCGGCAAGGAAGTCAGGCATAGATGTGTCGCCTGATGAGTTTAGGGCAGCGCAGGAACAAGACCCTTCGCTCGTGAAGTCTTGGGAGTTGGCAAGAGGTGGAGAGAAACAGGAGGTTAGAGGAGGTGAGACAGAATTTCTTGTGAAAGGCGGGCTGTTGTACCGAGTGTTCGCCAAGGGAAGACAGTAAGGTGACCACTCAGTTAGAGGTACCAGCAGGTTATCGTGACACTGTCATGTCAGTGGGTCACGAGTCGCTCATGGCGGGTCATCTCGGCACCAGCAAAACAGCTGACCGAATCTTTGATGACTTTCATTGGCCGGAGCGATGGCAGACAATAAGCGGTTCTGCATGTCATGTGACGTGTGTCAAAGGTCAGCCACAAGAGGGGTGAAGAGGAAGGCGCCTCTTAAACATCCCCCTTTAATTGACACACCATTCAAGAGAGTGGCTGTTGATCTGATTGGCCCAATCTCGCCCTGTTCCAAAGGTGGGCACAGGTATGAGACATGTAAGGTTGCAAGGGAAAGTTTGCAGGAGGCTAGGGTCGTTCGGAAGAAGCAATATGACAGGAAGGTGAGGAAGCAATCCCTCAAGGCGGGAGATCAAGTCCTGGTACTGCTTCCCACGGGTCACAACAAGCTGCTGAGGCATTGGAAAGGACCATTCACCATCACTGAAAGGGTCGATCGGGATTACCGAATTGATGTGAAATGGGAAACTAAAACTTTTCCATGCGAATTTTCTCCGCAAATTATATTCAGCGTGAGACTCAGCACATAGGCGCAGCAGCAATCATTGATGAGGTGAAAGAGACCCAGCAGAAGAAGGGGAGATTTTGTTGCCTGAGTTTCCAGGGGAAGAGTCATACAGGGATGTGTCACTGTATGAAGGGCTAGACAGTAGGAGTTCCTAGGTTTTGTTGTCGGAGGCGACACAAAGCAGCCAGAAGGGGAAAGGTGGAGAAGGAGTGTTTAGCTGTCGTGTGGGCCGTGCAGAAGTTCCACAAATACTTGTATGGGAAAGAGTTCGTGATAGAGACAGATCACCAACCACTCAAATTCCAGCAGGAGGCACAGCTGAAAAAACAGCAGGGTTCTGCGTTGGGCAATGTCACTGCAGCCCTACAGGTACCGAGTTGCAGTACATTCCCGGTCGACAGAATGTCGGAGCTGACTATTTAAGCCGTGTAGTCTAGCAAGCTGCAACTCAGAGGAAGTCAGTCATATCCGGGGTGCTTTGTTGATAATATGTGTTGATTACAGTTATGTTGATTTGATATGGGTTTCATTCCCAGTTGGCTATGGTTCATATTTTTTGTGTGAGACTTGTTCATATTTTCTTTGTGAGACTTGTTCATGTGAATGTAGTTATGCTTGGAGCATACAGTCGCTTTGTGTAGTAATGCATTATTTGCAGTAAGTGAGAATGGAGATTCCTCAGTGAAGTGTCATGGATCGTGATCATATTATATTGTGCTTTTCATAAGAAATTGTGAAAAGGAGAGATGGCAAATCCGCAGGTAGGGGAATTGCATAAGTGCGCACAGGGGTCGTTATAAAGTGAATTGAAATAACGCAAGAGCGCACGTCAATGATAACTCATTGGAGTGATATCCACTAATGATATATTTTATAATTTATAACCGTTGGTTGTAAAGTATTTTTCAAACTTTGCACGTGTAGCTGTGGGTCAGCAAATTCGGTTGTTGTCTTTTTTGTACCGTTGTTTTGAGACAATGCGGAGCATGGTCTTTTGCAAGGGGGAAATTGTCACGGTCAAAAAAATAAACTCAACCAAGTTCGTGGTCAATCGCCACCAGCCCAGTTGGACTTAAGCTCTAACGCAAATATTCTGGCGTCAGGCGGACGGCCCCATGGTTCGGATCCAGGCAATTAAGCAAAGGGGGAGGCTAACCTCATCCTCCACAGAGACGGTCTGTCCAACCAGCCGGACTAAATAGCTGACCGACGCATTCACCTGTCGCCTCAGCCAATTAAAGGCTATT
>CM031617.1:52268346-52315846 GCA_018398815.1 Conus ventricosus | reverse complement strand
TTTATTTCCTGTCTTTAATTACTTACATACCCTAAAAAGGTGTATGTCGTGAGAGAACACGTTTTTTGATAAATTCTGCACGAGTTGTGGGTAGCTTGTGTGTGCTGTGTTTTGTGTGCGTGCGTCGGTGCCGCGCGCCTCGGCGTGTGTGTGTGTGTGGCGTGGTGTGTGTTGTGTGTGTGTGTGTGTATTTGTGTGTGGTGTGATGAGTGTGTGTTGTTGGTGTGTGTGTGTTTTGTGTGAGTGTGTGTTGTGTGTGTGTGTGTTTTGTGGTGTGTGGTGGTGTGTGTGTTGTGTTGTGTGTGTGTGTGTGTGTGTGTGTGTGTGGGTTATGGTTTGGTGTGTGTGTTGTGTGTGTGGTGTGTGTGTTTGTGCGTGTGTGTGTTGTGGTGTGGTGTTGTGTGTGTGTGGCGTGTGCGTGTGTGTTTGAATGTGTGCGCGTGCGCGGCGTGAGTGTGGTCGTGTGCATTGTTGTGTTTGGGTTGTGTGTGTTGTGGTGTGTGTGTGTGTGTGTGTGTGTGTTTGTGTTCCTGTTTGTTTGCCCTTGCCGTTCTTCCCTAGGCCCTCATCCAATATACAAACGGTCCTCCAGAATGTTTCCGCCTCCAGGCTGTCGGGTGTAGTGCCATAAAACTGGCCGAGAGAGAGAGAGAGAGAGTGAGACAGAGAACAGAGAGAGACAGAGAGAGTAGGCCACTAGGCATCTCGACTTTCTCGTATCGTGTCCTGAGAATGGCAATTGAGCACGAGGCGATGACCAATTCCATCAGTCGGCTCATCGATGATGAATTACTTCCGAAACTGACGACGTCGCCACATCACGGCCAGCCTCTGATTTGAAGCAAGGTCAGTCACGACGCGTGGGCGGAAAAGCGCGTGCAGCTTTTTCCATGACCTTTGCCAATTGGATAGGGAGTTTGTGGAGGGGGTTGTGGAAAGGAGTGGAGGTGGAAAGAGTTTGTGGTGAAGCACCAAAAATACCCCTTACCCTGCCTTAACTCCCCACTCGACGTTCGTCATGGACGAATTTCAACATTTTCTATTTTGCATCGTTTTACAACAACAACTACTTCAGCATCAAGAAACAACAACAAAAAACAGCCAACAACAACGATGATGAATATGATGATGATGATGGGGAAAATGATGATGATGAAGATTGAAGATGATGATAGATGAAAAGGAATTTTGGGGGGATTAAATGATAATAAATAATAATAATGAGAATAATGATAGATAATAGATAATAATAATAATAAAAGAAGAATGATAAAAATAATAATGATAATAGCAATATAACAACATTAACAAGAAAGACAATAACCTCATCTTCCATCTCATCATCATCATCATCATCATCATCTCTATCATCATCCATGATGGATTTGATTGCTGTTTGTTGTTATATATTTTCTATCATTCTTCTTCTCTTCTTCGTCTTCTTCTTGTCGCTGTTGTTGTAGTTGTTTGCTGCTGCCGTTGCTATTGTAAGATTCAGAAAACTTATTCACAGACAATCTATGTAAAACAAACATTCTAAACGGACAAGTGTATAGAGACGTGCTAAAATGTCATCAGAATAATGTGGAACTGATACAACAGTAGCCGCAGTAATAACAGCAGCAGATGCATTGGTAGAGGCATCAGCAGCACGAGCAGCAGCCGCAGCAGCAGAAAGTAGTTGTAGTTGTCGTTGTTTTGTTGCTTTATCCGTGGTGGCGGTGATGGTGTTGGGTTGGTGTGGTGGTTAGTAGTAGTAGTAGTAGAAGTAGTATTAGTATTAGTAGTAGTAGTTGTAGTAGTAAACGGTAGCAGCTGCAGCAGCAGTAGCAGCATTAATACAGAAAAGTATGTGGTGTTACTATTAGATGAAGCAGCAGGCAGCAGTACTGTAGCAGCAGCAGCAGCAGTAATGTAGGCAACATTAATGGTATGTTAGAGTAGTATCAGAATAGTTAGCTGCAGCAGTGGTAGTAAAAATCATAGTTGTAGTATTTGTTGTTGTGCTGTTGTTGTTGTGTGGTGGTGGTGGTGGTGGTTGGTGGGTAAAGGTAATGTCGCTTATAGCCCCGCCGACCGCAAAGTGCCAATCAGGGCTGTCAACCACGTTAAAATCTCTCACAACTCATTCATTAACAAAGTTTTCTTTAAAATGTATCTAATAAAAAAAAAAAAACCATCCGAAATTTTGTAAAAATGCTTCCAGTTCTAATATCTCAATCTGATGATAAATGTTAATCGCTTCAAGAATTCAAAGATCGCGTCAGGTGGGAACACTCTGAACAGGTGTTTCATGAATCGTCATGTAAAATGTCTGTGTCTCACATCATGAAGTCCCAACATTCAAAAGAACATGAGAGTGTTGTGATGGTGTTATTGAAGTATGTAACAGTGTATGGTCATTATTATCACGCGAATTTCGAACGGAACAAAATTGTGGGGAGGGAGAAAGGAAGGGTTGGGGATGGGTTGGGAATTGGATAGATTATAAACTATCCATTTACAAGTCCCCCAAAATACTCATCACTGTCTGACTAGAAACACCTTGCCAGGCAACCAACTGTCTCGACATTACGTCCATCATATCTCTGGAGGCGGTCTAGGACGTTCTTAGGGACATTCAGTCCGCTACGAATGTATTAGTCATGGGGAATTGTGGCGGCTGACAAACCTAGATCTAAGTTGCAAAGTGAGGCGACTGCAGGCGGAAATCTAAACATATTTGAAAAGTTGATTGATTTAAACGCACTGATAAACTAAACCAAAACAAACCCCCCGAACAAAACAACACTAAAGAAAAACGACAATCATGCGCCGAGTTGGATGAAGAGAAGTGATTGCTCGGTTCATTTTCGTTGTCCCTCAGTGTTGTGTCTCTTGCCTGAAGAAACCCTAATAGGTCGATCGTCGTCATGTTTTGTCTTGTGATTCGTTTGCTACGGGTTTTTTTTTTTCCTTTTTTTTTCTTCCCTTTTTTTCCGTCGTTCGCGGTGCGTTATCAACAACTTCTTCAAAAAAAATTTGACAAAACTTAGAATCTGCACAAACACCTGTCTTTGTATTTGTCCTGTCCCATACGCCCACTGTCCCCTGCCCATTGTCCCCACTGTCCGCTCCCATGTGTCCCAATGCCTTCCCATTCCCACTGTCCCTGCCCATTGTCCCAGCTGTTCCCTGCCCCATTGTCCCCACTGTCCCTCCCATTGATCATAATGCATTCCAGGAGAGCGCCCCTTTTCTTCGCGTCCAAGCCTCCGCCAACAAGCAGAAAGTCTTTCGATGGAATATTCATGGTATATCTTCCCCTATTTTCCTTCAAGAAATAAAAAAAAACCATCATCTGCACCCTCGTCGGAGTCTTGTGGACGGGAAATGCATACTTAAGAAAAGGATGCAAAGCACACAACACGCACTCCACACACTACACACCCACACACACACACACACTCACACACGAACACACACACCACACACAACACACACACACACACATGCACACACACCCACACACACACACACGCTAAGCATCTGTTTTCTAGAGGACAGAAAGCGTAGGCAACTTTCAGTGTTCCTCCCTTGCAAGTCCAACAAGCAGGTACCCTAGAAGCGTACGTTTCGCTTTCACCACACTTCCACACACTGCCGAGTACGTACATACATACATATATACATACTAACATACATACATATATACATGTGTTGGTTATGTTGTGCGAGTGCGTTGTGCGTGTGTGTGTGTTGTGAGTGTGTGTGTGTTTTGTGTGTGTGTTTGGTTGTGTGGTGTGTGTGTGGTGTGTGTGTGGTATGGTGTGAGTGTGTATGTGTTGTGTCGTGGTTGTGTGTGTGTGTGTGTCTCTCCTCTCTCTCTCTCATCTCTCCTTCTCTCGCTCTTCTGCTCTCATCTCTGTCTGAACGAATCCTAAATGGTCCCTCTGTCCGAATCGAGCGAGGAAACAGAAAGAGTACCAAAACTTGAAGTCGCCAAAGAAGGATAAACAGATTGAATACTTCTATCATGATAATGACAGTTGAGAGAAGAGAATACTATAGCGTGCCATTCTGTCACTGGCCACTAGATCAGACTATAGTTCTATTTCTAAAGCTTTCTTCTTGATAGAGATCCTTGCGCAAGTAGTCTCTAGCGATGCAGGAATCTGGTAGTGAGTTTCGTGAAAGAAATGTTTGCAAACTTTCCTCAGAGACAGCATGTGTTTGATTTAATCTATTTCTCCACATAGTTTCATTGAAGTCAGTTCCACATTATCCTGTAAAGAACGCGGAGACAATCTCAAGAAACTGACAAAGTTGAAACCTAGCATTTCGATCTGTCCACAGCCAGCAAGAACATCAACAACATCAACACAGCATCAAAAACATCAACAACAACAACGACGGACGACAACTACAACATCAAACAAAAACACTAAAACGAACTACAGTAACAACTACAAGAACGACAGCGAAATACTTGAACAACTACAACAACAACAATAACACAGACAACAAACAACGATAAACAACACAAACAACATAAACTAAACAACAACATTCAACAACAACATCTTCAACAACAACATCAACAACAAAGAAAACAACCAAACTCACACAAGAAAACGAAACACCAAATCAGTATTCCCACGGTGTTGTGTTGTGTTGTCTATTTTCGGGGCAAAATGTCCCAGGAATCCAATGTTTACTTGGTCCCAAATTTCATATCAGCACCGGCATTGATAGAGCGGCGGGGGGGGGGGGGGGGGGGGGGGGGGGGGGGGGGAGTGGGGGAGTGCGATTATGTGAATTGGTGTGAGAACATAAGCGAGGCGCAGCTTACACCTGTTTGATACCCAGTGCGCGACCGTTTGTGCATATTTTTTCTTTCTCGCCAAGTCATAACGGGCAAGAGAAAGGCAAAAAGTAGTCGTAACATAAAGTCCGCTGCACGAACCGACCAGGAGCCGTTTGAGTGTGGATGATGATGTTTTGCCATGAACTCGCTGGGGAGTTTGTTGATCTTGCTTGGGTGGAATATAGCGAGCTAGTCAATGGACCATTTTAGTTCGTTAGTTCGCAGACTATTGTTGGTGATGAACAGATGTTGGAGGGAAAGTTTGGAGTGGAAGTTTGTAGCCCGGCCGACACAGGTGAAAAAACCCCCCCCATATCTTGGTTTTTGACTGTGGCCCCCCCCCCCCCCCAAAAATAAAAAAAAAAAAAAAAAAAAAACCGGTCCTGTTACTATACTTTCTAAAAATCAAGAAGACAAAACAACGAACACACACCTACTTTCATGCATGCACACACACACCACCACACAACACACACACCCACACACACACACACTCACACACACACACATGCACACACAACACACACCACACACATATATATATATAAAATATATATACATAATACGAGATACATAACATATAATATATATAGTATGAAATCTATATATATTTATACACATACAAGCACACACACCTCCCCCTCCCCCCCCCCTCACACACACACAAATTACACACACATGGACACCCACTCAAACACACACACCACACACACACACACACCACAAGACACACACACACGCACACAGTGCACGCACGCGCACGTGGGCACGCACGACGCACGCACGCACACAGGCACATCACACACATATATATATATAATCTATAAATTTATATATATATATAGTATATATATTATTCAAATACAGAGTTAATAACCACTCAGGACCGTAAAAAGGCTCAACCATGTAGGAGCGACATACCATTTAAAATAGGATTTTAAAATTGCAGAGTTAAAACCTACAAGCTTGTTTCAAGCAAAATCGCTCTCCTCAGGGTATCAAAACAATTGTGCACGGCCACCGGTGTTATATATTGTGGTGTGTGTGGCGTAGCGCCTCCCACACATTTTAAAATCCTATTTTAAACTGGTATATATATAATATATAGATTATATATATATATATATATAATATATATATATATAATATCACATGCCAGCACACACACACATCCACACCCCACCCCCCCCCCACACACACAACACACACAACTCACAAATACATACACATGGACAAACACACACACACACATACATACACACACGACAAACACACACACACACTACACCCACACACACACACACGACATGCACGCACAAACACTCACACACAACTACATATATATATATATACATTATTACAAAATAATATATATATATATATAATATAAATATGTATATATATATATATATTATATATACACATACAAGCACACACACATCCCCCCACCCCCCCCTCACACACACACACAAATACACACACATGGACCTCGAAGCACATCCACGCACACACACACTCACACAACACACAGCTCACACGTGCAACGCACACGCTCGCACGCACGCACGCACGCACGCCACGCACACACAGCAAAATATATATATATATTTATATATAGTTTATATATATATATATATATATATATATATAATATATATATTATATAAAAATAATATACACACTTGCAAGCACACACACACTCACATCCACACCCCCCCCCCCCCCCCACACACACACACCCACTCACAAATACCCACACATGGACACACACACCACACTCACATACATACACACTCACAAACACACACACACACACACACACACACAACACTCAACACAACACACGACGAGCACATGCACGACAGCAAACACACGCACTCAACACATATATCATTATATATACATATACATAGATATATATATATATATTATATATATATATATATGATACCACATACAAGCACACACACTTCCCCCCCTCCCCCCCCCCCTCACACACACACAAATACACACACAATGGACACTTCACACAACACACACCAGCACACACACAACTACACACACACACACGCACACACGTTGCACGCACACGCACGCACGCACGCACGCACTAAGCACGCACACGCACACAACACACACAACATATATATAATTATATATATATAAAATATATAATAAATAAATATATATATATATATATATATATATATATATAAATATATATATAAACAATCAGAGTTTAAAAAGCCACTCAGGACCTAAAAAGTGCTCAAACCATGTAGGAGGCGACATACCATTTTAAAATAGGATTTTAAATGAATAGGTTAAAACTACAAGCCTTGTTTCCAATGTTAAATATCAAATGCGCTCTCCTCAGGTATACAATACATTTGGGGCACGCCACCGTGAGTTATAATTGTGGGTTGGCGTACCGCCCACACATTTTAAAATCCTATTTAAACTTGTCTATATATATAATATATTATGATATATATATATATATATATATATAATATATATATATATAGTATAAAAATTATATATAAAGATATATTCACACATACAAGCACACACATTCAAGCACACACACCCTACATCCACACCCCCCCCCCCCCCCACATCACACACACGACACTCACAAAAACTCACACTATGACACACACAACACACACTTACATACGACACACACAAACACACACACTCACACACCACAACGACACACACACACACTCACACACACACACACACACACACACAACACACGACACACATCACACACAATCACACACACACATGCTGTAGCTACTGCAAAGAAAATAGTGATGACAGATAGAGCATCTGCTAGTGTATATATCTTCAACATCAACATCTGCAACTAAAAAATCCGCCGAAGTGTAAAGGTCAATCTGAATTGCCCTCAGTCATTTGAAACGAGTTGCTTCGTGTCTTCCTTAGTGTTCCCTCTGTCCACAGCACTCGCGCATGAAGAGCCTTAACAAGGCGCTTCATGCCCTTCATACCATCTATCTTCTTCCGTGGCAACATCACCTTGCCCCTCTCCCATCATAGTGGGAGGCAAGCTGTCTGATACAGCTAGAATTATGTCATTTTCTACTTCATCATCCATCGGCGCTCGTCTCGATTACTAGCGTTCGACGCCACAATCAAGGAACCCCGAAATGTCAGAAATGTGATCTTGAAAAAAACGACTAGTCCCCCATAGAACAGAAATATGAAACAGTGCTGCCCAGTGGAGCAAAATTGAACAGTGCGGCCCAGTGGAGCAAGAAATATGAACAGTGCGCCCATGTTGGAGCTGTAAAGTGAGAACATAGCTGCCCATGGAGCAGAAAGGTGAACATTGCGGCCAGTGGAGCAGAGAATTAACAGTGCGGCCCAATGGAGTCAGAAAGGTGAACAGTGCGGCCCCGTGGTAGCAAAAGGTTGAACAGTGAGTCCCAGTGGAGCAGAATAAATGAACAGTGGCTGTCTATAGAGGAGGATAAAGATCATCATGTGCTCCAGAATACAGAATTAAACAATGCGTCCCAGAGGAGCTGCTGCTGGACTAACAATAATCCTTAAGTGCTTTTCATTACATTACAATCATTAACTCAATCTCATAAACAATCAAATCTAGTTAAATGGTATCTTCTTCATACATGTGACATTTTAACATGAACGTCGCTCCATTACAGAAACATTGATCCACTTGTACAACATATTGCTTCATATAATTATGAATAAAGTTATATTACTGCAGGCGTTAAATACTGTCAAAAGAAACCTAACACACCTATCTAATTATTACTATCCTCTGTCCATCTTCCAACAAGATCAAAGCATTAAAATTAAACACAGCCATTTAATCAATCCACCACCGAGATTCGATGATTTCATGCCCGCTCAAAGCGGACAGCCCCTCAAAATATATAAACCATTCTTTTGAATTCTGTGCCGCTAACTGTATAAATTTAAACTCGAGATCGTTATTTTTGTTTATCATTAATATGGTTTTCTTTCTTCTGTATACCTCCCAAGGTACGCAATGAATGAAGAAAGTACGGAATGGTTGCGTTCTCTCTTTTTTCCTCTCCTTCTTTCCCAAACAATGAAAAATGGGTCATAAAGGACTGTGGGGATTTTAATGTCTCATGTGTCACAGTATTCAATCACACACTTGTGGAGAAAGATGGTAATAAGATCACAAGTCAACCGATTTGGGGTGAAAATGTTGTAGAGTCGAAATATGGTATCTGCAAATAATGGTAATATTACCAGAAAAAACCTGACATAGAAGATCACAAGCCATCAGCAATAGACATATCTCTCATATCTCCTCAACTACTCCAGACTGTGTTTGGGAAATGTGATCGGATCCATTGTAGGTGTAGTGACCATTTTCCAATCAAAATAACATTAAAGAAAAGCTAGAGCCCTGTTGTTCCCTTTGGGACGATAAAATCCTCAACTAGAACTACACGACCGAGTCAGAATTGAATAAATTTGAAACTATTCTTAATTCATCTAATATAATCCCTCCATATGAAAATATCATTGTGCATATGATCACTTAGTCAAATCGAGTATTATTTGGTGCTGACTTAATTCCTTTCCTAAAATTTCATCTCATATCTCGCATAAATATGCAGGAAACGAGCTGGTGGACTGATGAAATAGTGCACATAGGGCGAAAGAAGAAAAAGCAGAAAACTGAAATGCAAAATTATAATCTTATAACTAGAGCCCTTCCTTCAAATACACAGAGAAATGAAAGAAGCAAAGTCAGATTTTAACAGAAAAAAGAGCCCGTGCTAAACGATTTATAATTGGTCAGGATTACATTTCACAATAAATTCACGCTCATCAAAAGATCTCCGAGAAGGTATGGAAGAAAATTTCGTAGCAATGAAACAGGTGGGACAAAATTCTCAAAATTCGTATATCAATTGAGGAAACAAGCAGACTCTGTCACTTCGCGCCCTAACTACTGCTGCTCAAAAAGCGTAGAAATATTTACAACAGATTTGTTCTCTCTTTTTTAAAAAAAAACTGCAGGGTATATGAAAGTTTGTCTTCTCACCCCAAATGCAAAATATATAGGAAGAATATGAAACAAAATACGCGAGTATAAGAGGATATCCATATCCTGATAAGAGTCCTTCTTGCTACAATCATTGCGCCCCAATACACTCCCTGAAGTTCAGGAAACTATTTTGGTCATTGAGTACTAAAAGAAAGTCTGTCGGTCTCGTGAAGTTTCGAAAGAAATGGTTTGAAACACTTGCCGGAGAGATGGATTCTGTATCTATTAAATTGTTTCGATTGCTGGATGAGGAGTTATGCCAGAGATTAGGAAACAGTCATTCGTTGTTCCAGTACATAAAAACGGAAAACCCAAGAACATATCCGCATAGTTATAGGCCAATTGCTCTCACTTCTCATACCGAAAACTGATGGAAAAAATCATTAACTGTAATTAGTTCATTACTGTCATAAAAGATAATTAATAATTACAACAATCAGGCAGGGTTTTCGCCTCTGGTAGGTCTACAATTGATCACTTACTAAAACTTTCAAACAAATATTCAACGTCAATTCGCTCGCGCGACAAATTTCTTGCTACTTCTTTGACATAAAACGAGCGTACGATCAAGTATGGCATTCACACTACAGCTGAATAACTTAAACCAATGGGAATTTTCGGGGCGTATTATAGTGTATAAAGATTTTTAGGTAATAGTTCAATACAAACAAGTGGATCACTCTAATGCCACTTCAAGATATCTACATATTGGGAAATCCTCATGGCTCACTTATAGCTCCATTTCTTTCATTTAGCTGATACATGAACTGCCCTCAAGTACTGTCCAAAACGTATTACAGTTGTGTAACATATGCAGATGACATATGTATGTGGACGGATGCTAATATAAAGAACAGTAACTCTGTTAGAAACTGAAGCACATTCAGAAGCCCTGTACAATGCTGAAATAGACAAAATAAGTAATTTTATGACCCAGAATGTCTACGTTTTCTCTGTGATAAACCCATATGGATTTTTTATGCAGTGCTGGTAATTCCTCCAGAAAATTGCAAACTTTCATTTTGATGGAAGCGAACTTTCAGTTTAAAGAACAGTAAAATTCCTAGTGTATTTTTCACTGCAAAAACTTTCGTGGAATATTCATATAGAAAATACTTTAACAAAAGTCTAGAAAGTTTTTTTTAAATATTCTCAAATGTCAGTAGAGCACTATTGGGTCAAGAACTCTTCCATGTTTGATTCACCTCGCGACTTCTATACTGCCCTAGTCATGTCAAACAACTCACATATGCACATGAAATATATTTACTGGCCTTTTTCCAAATTATTTACTGAAGAAATTGCAGTGTGTGACTCAAAGGCGTATAAATTAGCATTGGGTATACTGTGCATGCTCCAACTCTAGCTACATATAAAGAAGCAGAGTTAAAGCTCTAATGAATTATCGCATTCTAGCTTACTGCTAAATAATTTCTAGAAGTAGCTCTGGTTGATTCATTTTAATGAAGTAGAAAGAACATTAGATCAATCTTCCAACTTTCCGAAAAGGTCAAAGATAAATACAACACTGACAACATTGCCACTACACTGTTCAGGACATTTAAAAAGCACATCAGATTAAACGATAAAGATATATTAGTGGTGCCTCCATTCTCTCACATTCCTTCATGGAATAATGAAAGCATATTTGATGTTTGACTATGGTATTTTGAAAAAAAGAAAATAGCCCTCACTAGCAGCCTTTCTTTTCGATCGCATGTTGAAGCTCTATATCCTAACATTTGGAGTGTATTACAAGTGCTGTTCAGTGATAAATGATGGAAATGCTGGTGATTGGATTTGTTTTTTTTTCCTTGTTTAAAGAAAGAACAAGATTATCATGTTGGAAAAGGCCATTACCCATTTTTCTCTTCTCTGTCAAGCTGTTAGCAATTTCTCATTGCCTTAGAATGTATAATGCAAAACCTTTCCATGATTATTTTATATAACGAATTCTTTGTTTGATTCAAGATCTTTATTACTGTCGCTACCATCAACTACGCTAAAGAAGAGAAGCTGACATGATAATTGAAATATGGCATCTTGTTAAAAGATGTTCTAATGCAAAAAGGTTCTGAATGTAACTTTTTGTTGGGTGTTCCCTCCCTTCCCTCATTGTGGTGTTCCATGCATATGAATTGGGCATATTAGAATGGCAATGAAAGGGTGCAAGGAATGCAAAATGCTGCACAACGTAAAGATGTGGGCCATTATCCTGTAAAAGATGGATATCATCATCTGGAGGCATGTCTATAAAAAAGCCACCACAATGTCCAAACGCAGTCTTTTGAATTAAATACGTCCTTACTCAAAAAGTTATTAATAATGATCACGTAGAAGTTAGCATCTTTTATTACAGACAAAACTCAATGCGTTAAAATGCAAACAAGTAATACGGGACATTAGGTGTCCCCCTGTGGAGGAGATTTTTAACGATCCATATTTTATATTCTATTGTCCGTCACAAAGCAATAATTGCCCGATTAATTCCGTCGAGTCAAAAACAATATTCTAAAAAAATACGATCTCAAAGCCATTATTGATGATAAATCAATTCTTGTCACTCGCACAAAAAGAAAACTGCAGCTAAATCTCCTTCTTTCGGAGTCCTATAGGGAACTAGCTCTGTATTTGCTCGTTTTGAATTTTTTAAAAAACTTAAATTAAGGTATGTTTTTAGTGATTTTTTTTTTCTTTCAGTACACACATGGTATAACTTGATGGGGGATATGAAATGAGACGGGGTATTCCTATTTGTTGATAAAATACTAATGCATTGTACCAGTTGAATGATATCATTCATGGGTCCGTCTAAAAAATCTCGAAAAACATATGATTTGTGAAAAGGACGCTAAAGTCAAGGTAAGGTACAAAACACAACAAAACAGAAACAAAAACAAAGACAAAACACAGCATCAGACACATAGACTACTCACTACAACCACACACACAGACACAACACAACACACACTAACAGCGACAACGTACGGAAACATTTGAACACAAACAAACACAGATACAAGCCTGACATGAAACCATTTACTGTCAGATTATAAGTCAAGGAGTGTTGTTATTGACAAGTAAAAAACAAATCTTGGTAAATTAATGATAAACCCAAACTAACGAGCAAATATATTACCTCTGAATGACATGAAACATGAAAAAAACAAAATAAAGAAGAGAAATTTAACAGGCAAACAATTACATTTGTAATCAAATAATAAAATCAGGGATATTGTAACACTCTATTATAACAAACGCTAGCATCTTAACTGGAAAGAAAAATCTCCTCTCTCGTCTCTCATCATTCCATCGTCTCACGTCTCTCTCTCCTCCTCTCTCTCTTCTCTCTCTCTCTCTCCCTCTCTCCTCGCATCTCTCTCCCTCAGAACACCATAAAATAAAAAATTAATACACAGCACGCACACCCATCCCCCCCCCCCCCACACTCACACACACACCACTGACTGACTGAAACCATTTACTGCAGCTTAACATAGTGTTTGTACTGACATTTCTAAAAAAAATCTTAATAAATTAATGAGAAACCGAATATAAATCAAATAGCATCTGATTAACATAAAAATCATAAAGGAAAAATCAACAGAAACATTAACATTTGTAAGTAAAATAACAAAGATCCATAAAATACAATAAAACAAATTACATCTTAACTGTATCTGAAAATCAAAAATCACACACACTCACGCCCGCACGCACGCACGTCACTTCACGCACGCGCGCGCCGCGCGCGCACACGACACACACACACACACACACACACACACACACTACACACACACATGAACTTAAATTTAAATTTGGATGTGTAATATTACATCGTGGAAGGATGTTTCCTTGCACCTGTGTTTGTGTGTTAATTTGTGAATGACAACATTAATAAGAAAATTGAATGGAGTGGTGCAGTAAACACCATAGCACAATTTATTATACACTTCGAAGGATTTGATTGCATGTTTCTCGCAATTAAATATTTGAGAGAAATTAATAAACGCCACTTTTCGATCTTCATTGGTCCGTTTTAAAAGCCCATCAAAATTATCATTCCATTTTTCCTGAAATGCGTGGGGAACGTTCATAAGGATTTTGGCTATAGAGCAGAGCATACTCTTCTTCAATGAATCACACCTGTAGTTAATTTTCTTTTAACATGTGACAATGGATAAATCGTTTACAATCTTCACAACAACAAACAAAAACCACACACCATGAAGATTTTTGTGTTCACAAACATCTTTATCTCAACCATCGACTGTAGCAATGATGTCTGTAGAGCATTTTTGCGTCAAATGTGCTTCGGAAATATTCGAAGACTTGACTTGAATATACACGAATCCCCCCGCCCCCTGTGTGTCACGGCGCCAAGCGTGACCTTTCTTTTCTACCCCTAGTGCGTAATTTTGTCCCCCAATATTATTGTATTGCCCTATATGCCAGTTTTTTTAGAAGGGACCAAATCTTGGGCAAACACTGCTCGACTGATTTTTGGGCAGTCGCTTGCCATTTCACCCCAGCCCTCGCTGTTCACTGGCTTTGCACGTGCGTTCCCATCAGTTGCGTTCACTTCAGTTTTCCTCGTCGCCACGTCTCTATTGGAATGTGGACAAAAGTTGGGATTGGGGTAGTTCGACACCGATTGGGGGTGGATCGAGTCATCTCGTTTTCTAGTTCATTGATCATTTTGTTGGAGATGGCCTCGTCCCGTATTCTAGATATCATCTGGAGTGGGTGGCAGTCCACCCACTGGAGCAGGACTCGACAATCTTGGCTGGAGCTTTATTCCATCACCATCCTTTTGTTTTTTACCCCCCACATCATCATTTTCATCTGGAGAAGCGTAGTGATGAAGAAGGAAGACCCTGATAAGAAGACATAAAAAAAAAAACACTTAAAGAGACGGAGAGGAACTGTAAAAGATAGACTGGAGAGTTGCTAGGAGGACAGAGGGTCAGACTGGGGTGGTGACATTATTATCCTCCTGGAGGGTCGGTCTGCCATGGCTGTTTTCGTCTCCCCTGACGTGTAACCTGCGGCTCCGTCCTCTTGGCACTAGTGGTTGTGGTGAGGGTTGATTCTTTAATTAATATTGGTGGTACGTTGGTCACGTTTGAAGATGTTTTCTTTTGGTCTGATTTCGCATTCATTTTTCGATTCGGACATTCTGGGGGTTCGTTTTCCAAGCGTGTCACAGCCTCTTTTAGTGGAATCCTACTTATTGCGAGTAGTAATTCATACATATCAGGAACATTTCCTTTCGTTCCCCTTTTGTCCTCTCTCCCCACTTTTTCCGGTGTCGACTACGTACTCACACATTTTTTTTTTTGTTTTTTTTGTTTTTTGTTTTTTTTTGTTTTTTTTTTTTTTTTTTTTGTTTTTTTTTTTTTTTTTTTTTCATTTTTTACCACATTTTTTATTTTTTTTGTTTTTTTTTGGCGCAGTTAAATCGTTATTTATGTTCATCATTTATTTCAAAATTCACAAGCTCATATATTTTTTGTTTCAACCTCCACTAAATTTTATTATGCATTTCCTTTTTGCGCCTAAGGTGCGAGGCTTGGGGAAGGTGGTTGGAGGGGGGAGGGATTTGTTTTGGGGGCGTCTCTTGCGTTCCCCCTCTCCCCCTTTTTCCCTTATGGTGACCAGGGGCCCTTGCTTGTCTGTTTTGTTTGGTTGTATGGAGAGGAATGGTGATGTCCTTTTCGTGCCTTTAATTTTCATATCATCCCTCTTTTCAAAGATTTTGATTGAATGTGTTTCAGAGACAGTCATATTAGACTACTTGGTCGGTCTGGCCTATAATCATAAATAATTTGATTGATGATTGAGATAGTTAAAGGCCAGTGGTTTTTCATTGGTTCAACTCCGTATTTACATACGTTTTGTTGTTTAAATGTTACAACAGTTTTCTTTAAATACTACTGCCATTCATAAGTGATTCCGATTAATCTTTTTCCAGTTCAAAGTGTCCACTATAAGTAGAGAGGTTTTTGTAGTGTGGTTATTGTGCCTGGATGACCAATGAAATATAATAAGAGTTAGGTGTAGGGGGCTCCATGTGTCCCATGGTTAACCTCCTTTCCCCACAATGTGCCTTCACTCGCACCCCCCCCCCGCCCACCCCCCCTTTGCTTGTCCCCCGGCCGACCAGCCCGTATAGGTGTTCTGCACGATCGAGTTCACTGTATGATGTGCAGCCTACTTTCCCTTTTCCCTTCTCCTTCCGCCTTGTTCCCGGGTCTTCGACTGCCAAATCGCCTCCTGTTCGTCCACGCCCTGACCTTGCTCCTGTTTGGCCGGAGACAACACAGCCTCGCCCTGGACCCGGGATGTCCCGAATGTGGACGTTGGCACTTCTTCGCCTGTCCCGACATCATAGCGACTGCCAGTGAGGGCGGCGTGAGTCGAGGGTTTGTGGTGAGAGGTTTAGAATCAAGGTAGCCCCAAGAAAGACAGAACGAACAAGAGCAGCAGGTTTGGCACGAGAAATGAACTGGCTTGGAATTATGTCGTTTTTTTTGAGGTTTTGTTTCTTGTTGTTGTTGTTTTTTTCTTCGACGGCCATTGTGGTGTTTCTAAATAGTTTTTAAAGACTGTTTTTTTTTTTCCTTAGAGTGTTTGTCATTGTACCAACAATTTCCCTTTTCGCCTGCAGGCTTTCAAGTAGTGTGGTAGGTTTGGGGGTTTAGTCCTCACTTGGGTGCGGTATGGGTTAGGGTGGGAGATTTTAGTAATCATCACTGTTTCTATCTAGTTAGTTAGGCCGCGCCCTCTTCATCTCTCATCAATATCTATTATGTGAATAAATGGTTGTGGTTTTGGTCTATCACTTGCCTGGTGTTTGAATTTGTGCGCTTGAGGTCCAGTTTACTTGCGGGTTCTTCCCTCTTTCCCCATGCTACGTCATTGGTTCGACCCTTAACCGGGTGAACCGGGACACTGTGTGATATCCCGTCACTACTTACATACATCGGCAAGTCTTTTTTAACAATGATAACACAAAGATGATTGGCTTCTCCACCGGTGACCAACCAACCCAAACCCCACTTCTAGTTTCTGAACGTAAACAATATGTGTGTGTGTGTGTGTGTGTGTGTGGTGTGTGTGTGCGTGGTGTGTGTGTGTGTGTTTTTCTGTGTGGTGTGTTGTGGTGTGTGTATAGTGTGTTGTGTGTCCCCGGTGTGATGTTTCCGTGTGTGTGTGTTGTTGTGTCTGCGCGGCGTGAGTGCGTGCGTGCATGCGTGCGTGTGTGTGTGAGTGGGTGTGGGGTGTGTGTGTGTGTGGTGTGTGTTGTGTGTGTGTTGTGTCCGTGTCCCTGTCCTCTCTCTGTGTCGCTCTCTCTTCTCTGTCTTTCTGTCTGTACCTGTCTGTCTGTCTCTGTCTCTGTCTCTCTACTCTCTCTCACCTCTGCTCTCTCTGCGAGCGTGCGTACGTTTGTGCCTGGGCCGCTTCTCGTCTCTCCTCTCTGGTGTGTGTGTGGTGTGTGAGTGTGTGGTGTGTTGTGTGTGTGTGTGTGCGTGAGTTTGCTCATGCACGCGCGCTCAAGCGGGTTTCCGACTCACGTCCTCTAAATGAGAGGGATAAAGAGTAGTAATAACTGATATTTCTTGACCTTGGCGCGGACTCATTCCATTACTTCAGTGCACTTTGGGCTTGCCTTTCCGTCTCGTGGAACCCTGATCCGACAGGATGACAGTCGACTGTATTTTTAGTCACCTGCTCTGGCAGAGAGAGAGAGAGAGAGAGAGAAGACAGAGAGAGAGACCAGAGAGAGGAGAGAGGTGTCATGTGTGAGTGTGCGTGTGCGTGTGAGTGTGCCGTGCGTGCGTGCGGGCGTGCGCGCGTGTGTTGCCTGGTGTGGTGTGTGTGTGGTGTGTGTGTGTGTGGTTTTTGTGTGGTGTGTGTGTTGTGTTGTGTGTTGTGGTGAGTGTGGTGTGTGTGTGTATGGGTTGTGTATTTGTGTGGTGCGTGTGTGTGTGGGGAGTGTGTGTGTTGTGTGTGTGGCGTGCGTGCGTGTGCGTTGCGTGCGTGTGTGTGTGTGTGTGTGTGTGTGTGTGTGTTGTGTGTGGTGTGGTTGTGTATGGGGTGTGTGTGTTGTGTGTAAGTGTGGTGTGTTTGTGTGTGGTGTGTGTGTGTGTGTGTGTGTGTGCGTGTGTGTCGTGAGTGCATGGTTGGTGTGTGTATATGTGTGTGAGGTGTGTGTGTGTGTGTGTGTGTGGTGTGTGGTGTGTGGTGTGTGTTGTGAAATGCAAACGTATTAGAAACATATGTGTACACATCTACATGGCTTGATTATGTATATAACGGGTAATTTTCTTATGTTTTTGGATCTATATTTTATTGATCACTCACACACACACACACACACCCACACAGCAGCACAGAGAGAGAGAGAGAGAAGAAGAGAGATATAGTAGAGAGAGAGAGAGAGAGAGATGGGGGATGGAGAATGAGTGGTGAACTTAGAAGTGAATGGATGGATGGAATGAATGGTTTAATTTGAGGACGATTTCAAAGCCTGCTTAGCAGTGGATGACGGTGGGGACCTATTCGAAAAACAAAAAATATGTAAAATACTAAACACAGACAATGCCTGTCCCCGAAAACAACATCGGCAAGGAGGAAAACCATAAAACACGGAAGTAATTAACAAACTCAAACTCCAATGTCATTGTCATGCATCGGTGCCTCCAACCACTGTCTCCAGTCATCAAGATTTTCCGTTCTCCACAGCTGAATGTGCTGCTGGAGGAAGTCAAAACGACACAATTTCTCTGTTATCAGAATGAACGTTGTACTTATTTCTTCCGTTCATAAACATACGTTTCTGTTGGAGAGTCATTTGTTTGTCCTTCACCTAAAAAACAGCTTTGGGTCATCTCTAATCCTGTGAAATCATGTTCAACACCCGGTTTCAACATCTCTTCAGATTTGCGTTGTGTTATTAAAAAAAAAGTCTGTGCGCTAGCACTTGATGCCGATCCTTTTTACATACCAGAATTTTAAAAATGAAAAAAAAAAGAGACCCCCCCCCCTTCCACCAACACCGTCCTTGATCACAGACCATTTGGCTTCACTGACCCTAATCCAGCATTGAACACTTTCATCACGAGCAAGCTGTATTAACTAGCTTCGTTGTCATATGTGTTCCATTCGAATCTTTTCTATTTTTTTAGTTGTGTGCTATTTTACTGTATGTGTGATAGAAGGATAGATAAATAGAGAGAGAGAGAGAGAGAGATAGAGAGAGAGAGAGAGAACCCCACAACTTCCGTCCAGAAACGGACAAAGGAACAAAACCCCCCTCGCCCCTCCTCCCACACCCCCCCCGCCCCCCCACCCCCGACCCTCCCACCCAGCAGACAGTGCAGACGGCAGAGAGCCGGACCACTGGTCATATCGCCATCAGATGGAGAACCCGATCCCCGTCTCCTATGCATAAACCTCTCCGCATTCATAGGCCAGCGTGGAGTACGCGCAATTTTTTAGGCCGTTGTCATATCGCCACCATGGTAGGCGGAGCGGGGGAGGAAGTGGAAGAGCGAGAGAGCGAGAGAGAGAGAGAGAGAGAGAGAGAGAGAGAGAGGAGAGAGAGACAGACTGACAGACAGAGACAGAGACAGAGAGACAGAGAGAGGATACAGAGACCGACAAGAAACCAGACAGAGAGAGAGAGAGAGGAGGGAAAAGAGAGAGAGAGGAGAGAGGAGAGATAGAGAGAGAGAGAGAGATAGAGAGAGAGAGAGAAGACACAGAAGAGATACAACACCGCACCCACCCACAACAAACACACACAACACACACCAGATGGGGGGGGGGGGGGGATGCAGATTCTTGGAGCGGAGAGACGAAGGAGGAGGGGTAGAACTAAGTTTAGTTGTCTGGACGCGGGTGGAGCGGGCTGGAACGAGGAAGCGTGGAGGAGAACAGCTGCCTCACTGTCGTGGCAGCGCCTTGAAGACTGCCGTGGAGCCGGGGCTGGGGACGAGGAACGTGGAGGAGACTCTGCCTCAACTGTCGTGGGCAGGTCGCCTGAAGACGGCCGTGGAGCGGGGCTGGGGTCTAGGAAGCGTGGAGGAGACAGCTGCTGCCTCACTGTCCCTTGGGCAGCGCCTTGAAGACTGCCTGGAGCGGGGCTGGACGGGATGCGTGGAGGAGACCAGCTGCCCACTGTCCCGTGGGGCATCGCCTTGAAGACAGCCGTGGAGCTGGGCAGGGACGAGGAAGCGTGGAGGAACAGCTTGCCACACTGTCGTGGGCAGCGCCTTGAAGACTCGTGAGCGGGGCGGGACGAGGAAGCGTGGAGGAGACAGCTGCTCACTTTCGTGGGCACGCCTTGAGACTGCCGTGGAGCGGGGCTGGGAGGAGGCAAGCGTTGAGTGACAGCGCTCACTGTGCGTGGCAGGCGCCTGGAAGACTTGGCCGTTGAGCGGGGCTGGGAGGTGCAAGCGTGGATGAAACAGCTGCCTAACTGTCAGGTGTGGCAGCGCCTTGAAGACTGCCCGTGGAGCGGGCTGGGGAGAGCAAGCGTGGAGTGATCAGCTGCTCAGCTGTCGTGGGCAGCGGCCTTGAAGCCTGCCGTCGGAAGACGAGAAATCAGCGGAAGTGACTATCGATCACGTGTTTCACTCATTCTCTGCTTGGTCCGAGTTCGACCGCGTTACACCCCAAAAGCGCGGGCAGATGTTTCTGTGACCTTCCACCACAAAACCAGTCTTAACTCGATTTTTGAAAGTTCCTGTAGCTATACATATATTTTAAAACTACAGATTTTGTGATTAATTTGGCTATAAAAATGAAGGCAAAAGGGCAAAAAAAAAAAAAGAAAAGGTGTTGTCCATCTGAATGGGCTACTGGTGCCAACGCCATTTTGAGAAACGGCTCTAAAATTTTTGCTATCATCTTCCAGCATATTTTCCTTAGCACGGCAGCTTTAACCTTTTACCAGAACTTATTTGTAGAAGACACACCAGAGAAACCGGGAGAGCGTCACTCGCGCTGTTCGAACGGTTATATAATACAATGGGGGTTCTGTAAGGGGTGCGTTAAGATTTAGCGAGTGAAAATGGGTCCATTTTGCGTTAAAAGAAGTTCTTTGTGGGAGGGTGGGGTATTCGAGGTTAAGCTTTAAATCTCAGTTTTA
The DNA here is from genome assembly GCA_018398815.1 of Conus ventricosus. Lineage (NCBI taxonomy): Eukaryota > Metazoa > Mollusca > Gastropoda > Neogastropoda > Conidae > Conus > Conus ventricosus. The sequence goes on along the minus strand of CM031617.1, from coordinate 52,294,753 downwards.
AACTAATGATTTTGGTTGTTTTAGAGCAAAAGGAAAGTGCCACGTGAAAGTTCAGGGTGTAAGGAACACATTTCTGCAAAAAAAAGTCAAATGGCCCCAGTAGACCCTCACCAGCTATTTTCAGCTGCGGCTGTGGAAGTAGGTCCGCTGCCGAGTAAGACGGGTTTCGTGGTGGCGGGTCTCATATGACAAGTCTCTATACACGGAAAGCAGCGCCTTACCTGTGGTCAATCAGCCGAGCACAAACCTTTTCAGCGCTGCAGTCCGGCGTTTGAAGCTCGCTACACACTTGCGTGACGCGGTGGCGATCAATGTCCCGTTCTTTTGACGTCATTACACCACGATCCACGGATCCTTCGCTTACCTGTCTTATTCTAAGACTTTTCAATTCCCAAACGGTGTAGAAACAACAAGAAGTATCTTGCTGACATTTACATTGCTCCAAATTAGGCTACTGACCCCCGCCAAATTTCCAGGAGTAAATCGCTTTTTTCACATTAAAAAAAGAAAGAAATCTTTTCACAAGCCAGGGCCTAATTTATCGATTCAAAGCTGCTATGGAGAGAACCACCTGAACCCTTACGGTAACCCTGAACTCTGACCTGTACTCGATTTAGGTTTGGTTGCGAATTCCGGTTCCGCCTTTTTCCAATTTGTTTTTATTCTTTAACGTTCTGCAGTGCCTTGCACACGCGTGCTTCAATCATCATACTGAAGGGTTGATAAAACTTTTTGTCATCTGGTCCAGAACCTGAAGAATGACCACCACTTGTCACTGAGGGTTCAAGAATGTGCTTGCCGTGAGAAGAAAAGTTTAAATAGTTCGCACGCACAACACAGACCACGCCTTACTAACACCTCTCGGTTCTTTCCAAGGCCAAGGATGCTCGTAAAATACAAGCCATGAGCCACTAACCATCCAACGGGCTCATGTAGATCTGTACGGACTTACATGAGATTTCGACCTAAACACTTTACAGCAACTGCCATGAAGACCTTTGTCTTCAGTTTTGTCGCTACGACATGTGATTGTAGATTGTCCAAAACTGATAGGCCTAAATGGTTTTTCATTTGACTTTTAAGTAAGAGGAAGATTGAACAAGTTCAACATGTTCCAGCTAAAGTTCCACCATGACATGGTTTGCCGTTGCCGTGTTTCAACAAAGGTATAAAGAATCCAAATTGAACGGCCTTAACAGTCATGAATGTGGCCTGCCACGGGTCGACTGGTCCTTTGAAGACCATGAGACGAAACGGCAAATGGTTTGGTGCGGTCGAGGTAATCATGTCATCGTCAAGGTGATCGAATTGACAGCATCGGGTATTGAGAACAAGGCAGCATACAAACCAACCACACACCACATGTGGCAGTTGTGACACCAGCTCGCTGGCCATCTGAAGAGAACGGCCTTTACTACCGGACAGATCAGAAGCTAACTGACCTGATGTCCACGCACTGTATGGCTCTAGAAGTCACAGACTTTTCTCACTGCGATCCCCGCAGGACAGAGTTGGGAAATTCAATGTTTTGACTAGATCTTTTTAAACACTGGCAACCAGACCTCAGGAGTGTTGTAGTCTCCCTTACTATCCGCATCATTAGTCGATGATTTTCGCTGTCAACTCATCTGTTGCTGCTATCACTCGGTTGTCCTGAAGGAATATACAGTTGAGGGCCTCATAGATCACGGCAAGGGAACAGTGCTTCCATGACAGGGGACTGGGTAAATGATTGTTTGTCTCTACCTTACAGTGAACTCGGTGCTTTAAAACCCAAAGAAAGGACGAGAGATATTGCTACCTTGAATTATACCTATACTCCCAACACAAGAAACATGCAACACTCACTCGTATTTCAAAGGACGAGAGAGTTTCGAGAAAAAAATAAACAGACAAACTAACAACTCTCTAAAAACCAATTTCCATCAAGTCTAGACATCGAACAGGTGAATTTTTTGATAATTTAGGTGTGCATATCTCGGTGACTCTCAGCTGGCATGGTCAATATGACAGCGTCTTCCAAAGAAGACACCAGAGGCTGGGTTTTGTTTGCATTAAGTGAAGAAGACTGGCCATAAAAACTGCAGTCCTGACCCGTTCTTTTCGGCCATCATGAAGGGTACTCGTTTCAGTTTTCCTTTTATGATTATTGTAAGTCCTATTTTGTCACAATGACATTTGACTGCAAAAGCACCGCTAAACAGTTTCGCGTGACTCTATTTCAACATAATAAAGCTGTTTATGTGAGGATGACTTACATTTTTTTTTGCTTAGGGAGAATAACTTACTACTACCTATTGATGCTATGACAAAATGTTACGCCATCGAATACGGAAACCAGATCCATCAGATCCGTTAATAGCACACTCCGATCTACCGTTCTGCTCCATCTGCTGATTTATTTTTTTATTAGTTTTTTTTGGTTTTGGTGGGGGGTTGGCGTGGGTGGGGGGTGGGGCTGTATTGCGGAGGTGAGGGTGATTGGTGGGAGAAGGGGGGGGGTGGGTGTTAATTTATTTTATTTTTCGGGGCGGGGGCTGTGTCGAGCGGCGAAGCAAGCCGCCAGAAGAAGAACCTGGTACAGCCTTCGTAGACGAAAAAGAAAATAAAAAAGTAAGAAAAAAATGGGAGAAGAAAAAGAGAAAAGAACATTTGTAGATCCCCGTTTGCCACAACGGAATATGGTCTCCGGAGACCGCTTTCATTACTTCGTGCTAAAGTTTTAACGGGTTTTCATTCGCGGCTCTCTCTCTCGCTCTCAGTCGGTGCTCGACTCTCTCCGTCCGTCTAACGCTCCTCTCTCTCTGCTCTCAGCTCTTGCTCTCACCTCGGTTCGTTCTTCTCTCCTCTCTCTCTGTTGTGTGCGCTGCGTCGTACGTGCGTGGTTCTAGCGCGCCGCGCGGCGCGCGCGTGTGTGTGGTATGTTTTCAATTTAATGTGTTTCACACACATTCTTGACCTTGTGTCCCATGAACCTTCCGATCAGTATGTGCTTTTGTTTGTATCGATCTCGACTCCACTGTTCCATGCAAAACCAAATAATTTCCTTTGAGAAGTCACATGGCTGATAAAGAACTTCACATCTTGAACCTTGAATTTTTAGATTTGCTATTTCTGTGCTATCTGAGACGACTAAATAAGATACGGTTCCAAAATAAGAAACAGCAAGTCTGTAATACTGTGTCGGGTTGTTGTGACCCTTAATAAGCAGAATGCATCAGACGATTTTCATTGGAGGCATTGCTTCTTCTCTGATTAACGTTGGTTTGGAATTTAAAAAAAAAAAAAAGGGGGGGGTGGGGATTGGTCATGGATAGAGAAGGGCTAGAAGGAAAGCACTATATGTCTGGATTTAGCTATTCATTACTTTCATATATACGAGCATAAAAATGAAGATGGTTGAGAAAGTAGACAGAGACAAATCATAAATGGAAACGAATTGTTACGGTTATACTCCGATGAACAAAGATGAGCCGATCCTTCCGTCTTCCCGCATGAAAGAACCAGCGTTTGATTTCGTTCTTTCAAAGTGGTTGAATGCACTTGCACACGAAGTGTTATGTAAATACTCCTCCTCTCCGTAGTCCGTCGACGTCGACTTCCTCCCCTCCTTCGATATAATGATAATGATAATAATAATAAAAATAGTAGTAATAATAATGAAATAATAATCATTAATGATAACAACAACAACGATAATGAAAGATAAAATGATAATGGATATACTAAAATTATAATGATGATGTGATTCAAGATCTGACTTTCATCCTATCAAAAGTAAGGAGGTTCCGCGAGATTGAATTCGGTAGTTTTCAGCAAAAACGTTCTCACTACAAGGAACAATAGGACCGGATGGATGGTGATGGATGAAACGATGACGAGACGACAACAAGAACGACGACGAACGACAACAACATCAACAACGACATCAACAACAGCGAGGACACTAGTATACTACTACTGACAACTGCTGTTTTGCTGCTGCTACTGCTTCTAGCTACTAACTACTACTACTACACTACTACTACTACACTAGTGGAGGTGTATTGTGGAGTTAGATTAGGTGGAGCGTAAAGGCCAAAATGCCAGTATTGACGCCAAGTGATATAACAACAGCAACAACAACCACAACAACATACAACAACAACAACAACAACAACAACAACAACAACAGCAACAGTAATGTAGCATAAAATCGAATCATCAGCATCATCATCACAACATCATGCGTCATCATCATCTCATCATCATCATCATCATCCATCTCATCATCACACCATCTCAGGTGATGATGATGATGATAATGGATAATATGGGGGGGTGGGGGTTTTGGGGTGTGGGGTGTGGGTAGGCAATAATAATAATAATGAAAGGACTACATGAAATATACTATTATATACCACTACCACTACTACAACTGACTACTACTACTACTACGTACAATACCACCACCACCAATAATGAAACTTAAGAATGGTAATAATGATACGAATAATCACATCATGAACAACACAACCCCAGCAGGAATTGCATCGTTGACTGACCGCTTTTTTCCCAGGGCCTCCAAAGACTTTGGTCCGACAATCAGCCTAAAAAGACAAAATGTCCCTGGTCAAGACACACCGTCACCACCACCTCACCATTTGATGATGCTATGGGTCTTGATGCCATCCTTCAGTTCACTTAACATTGGGTCCCACCATCACCGATAACCATCTCCCTTGTCACTGAGATCGACAAGAGGATCGGGATGGCAGCCACCAACACGTGCTCTCCTCACTCAAAGATGTGGACAAATCCAAATTGGATCACAATGGCTGTATATAAACCGCCTGCGTTTTCTCAAGCACCTTGCTGTTTTGGCAGTGGAGACATGACCACGCATGCTCGCCAGGAGAAGAAAGCTCAATTCCTTCCACCACAGAAGCTCTCGCATATACACGGCATCTTCCCGGCGAGACAGGGTGAACAACACAGAAGTCCTTCTCATTCTGGCCTCCCTACCATGTATACCCTGCTGAGACTGCGTCGGCCGCGTTGGCTGAGCAGGTTTGTCGCATGGAGGTTGGTCGCATCCCAAAAAGAACGTCCTCCAAGGAGAGCTTTCCGCATGGGCGGAGAAGCATTGGCCTCCCACAGCTGAGATACAAAGACGTTGTAAAAAAAAAGACACGATGCGTTTCGAGAAAACACTGAGTCCTGAAGGACTTCGCAGCAGACACCACAACAGCTGGAGATCGCACTCTCAAGAAACAGCTGGCAGTTGGCGAAGACCAAACTGACATCTGCTGCAGCAAAAAGCGAGCAAATAAGGGATGATAGCGCAGACACACCAGCGTCAACATCAGATGTGACCGCTACGACAGAGACTGCTATCTCGCTTCGGTCTCCTAAATGCCACAGGCGAGACGCTGCTGCGGGACGAGCAGACAGCCCGGACAGATTGCTCAATCCTTAGGTCGATAAACTCTATCTATGTCAGCTAGACCGACGGAGCCGGCCTGCTACATACCAACAACAAAAACACCAACAACAACTACAATGGGATAAACGATAACAACATACAAAAACGATATCAGCATCATCATCATCATCACATAGAAGAAGCAACAGAACAACGCCTTCATGAGAAAGAAGAAGTTGAAGAACAACAACGACAACTCCACGCAACAACAACAAAATAACAACAACGGAGCATTATTCTTAATTCACAAACGACAAATGACAGTTGAAGATCCTATTCCCCCTGGAACACACGGCATCAGATCTTGAAGCCAAACAGTCAAACAAATACAGCAGCAAAACTAACAACCAAAAAACGGTGTCCAAAAACTGTGAACTCTGGAAATGGAACCCGTGTTCTCTAAGTAGAGAAAACAAATTCGCTGTGCCTTGCACTACTTTCTGCTGAGAAAAAAAAAAGAAATCAGCCAAATATTTCTTTCTTTTTGGTTTCTCTCTTCCCCCCCCCCCCCGCCAACCACCGTCCTCCCCTTTTCAATTTTCCCCTGCAATAATTACTGTTTTCTTCTTTTTAAGCAATCTGTACACATTAGGTGAATCTAGATAAGTTCCGCGTTATCAGCAGCGGCCGCATGTCTAACTACCACAGCTTCTGGGCAAGCTGTTTGAAGTGAACCACTTGTCTATACTGATTGACTGTTACATCTTCTCCGATGCTCTAGGATAAGAGGTTTCGCCTTTTTTGCTTGTACCTAAGAGAAAGAATGACAGTGTTTGCCCTCATCATAATCTCATGTGGTTGCATTATTCGTGTTCAGATTCTGCATGACAGAATTTACTTTGGAAGTTCTTTCTCCGTGTTTGAGATGAACCGTAGAGCTGATGTTGGGAGGAAAGGTGCTGGCACAGCTACTGTAAATCCATACATACTCACAATGCCCAGAGTCAAACGGGTCTGTAGCAAGCTTTTCTTTTAACGCTAAATCTCAGTGGTGAAGTAAACGACATTGAAAATCTTCAAGGTCTCACGTTCAGAGCAGTTTTTTTTTCAGGAATTGAGTGTTGTAACATCGCAGGCTCTTAATTTCCCGAACACAAGTTTGGATTATAACAGAAATATATGATAAGAAAAAACAATACATTACCACATTTATGGAAAAAATGAACATTATGCCGTGTGACATTTTACAGTTACCGAAAAGACACAACAATCATTTAGCATACTTAGTTAAATCACAATGATATTAATAATAATGATGATAACAATACAACAACCTTATAATGATATAATACTTCTTACTTATAACAATAATTATTAATAATAAAATGACGGTAATGTGATATTAATAATCAAGATGATGACAATAACAACAACAATAATATTGATGATAACACGACTACTTCTAACAATAATTAAAAATATGAATAATGACGGTATTATGACAATAATGAGAGATCCATAAAATTATACTACTACTACTTCTACTAGGACAATACTACAACTAACTACAACTACTACTACCCTACTACTACTATTACCAACAGCAACAACAATAAGAATGAATGAATAACAACAAGCATATCAACAACAACAGCGGCAGGCAACAGCAACAACAACAACGATGAGATGATGATGATGATGATGATGATGATGATGATGATGATGATGTATGATGACAATAAAAAAATAATGATAATGATAATGATAATGAAAATAATAATGATGATAAGATAATAATAATTTAAAAAAAAAATAATAATAATAACATAAATGATGATAATGATGACGATAATGATGATGATGATGATGAGATGATGATGATGATGAGATGATGATGATGAGAATGATATGATGATGATGATATGATTGATGAGATAGTAACAGATTATAAATGGTATAGGCGCCAACTCTCCCGATAACATTTATCAGCAGTGCAACATTTTAAAAAACCGAAGGGAGACAATACAGGCATCTTTGCATCATATCCAGATGCATTGTAAACAACAAAACAAACAAAACAAAACAAAACAAAACAAACACAAACACAACACACACACACACACACACACACACACACACACACACACACACACACACACACACTGACTGAAACCATTTACTGTCAGATTAGCATAGTGTTGTATTGACAATTAAAAAAAAAAAATCTTGGTAAATTAATGAGAAACCAAACTAACGCAAATATATTACCTCTGAATGACATGAAACATGAAAACCATAAAGGAAAATTTACAGGCAAACATTTAACATTTGTAAGTAAAATAATAAAATCAGAAATTGTAACAATATAACAAATTACATCTTAACTGTATTGAAAATCTCTCTCTCTCTCTCTCTCTCTCTCTCTCCTCTCTCTCTCTCCCCTTCTCTCTCTCTCTCTCTCTCTCTCTCTCTCTCTCTCTCTCAGAACACCATAAAATAAAAATTAAACACAGGCACGCACACCCATCCCCCCCCCCCCCACACACACACACACACTCACTGACTGACTGAAACCATTTACTGCCAGCTTAACATAGTGTTGTACTGACATTTAAAAAAAATCTTAATAAATTAATGAGAAACGAAAATAATACAAATAGCATCTGAGTAACATAAAAATCATAAAGGAAAATCAACAGGGAAACATTTAACATTTGTAAGTAAAATAACAAAATCAGAAAATACAATAAAACAAATTACATCTTAACTGTACTGAAAATCAAAAATCACACACACGCACGCACGCACGCACGCACGCACGCACGCACGCGCGCGCGCGCGCGCACACACACACACACACACACACACACACACACACACACACACACACACATGAACTTAAATTTAAATTTGGATGTGTATATTACATCGTGGTAGGATGTTTTCTTGCACCTGTGTTTGTGTGTGATTTTGTGAATGAAAACATTAATAAAAAATTGAATGAGTGGTGCAAGAAAACACCATAGCACAATTTATTATACACTTCGAAATTTGATTGCATGTTCTCGCAATGTAAATAATTGAGAGAAAATAAAACGCCACTTTTGATCTCATTGGTCCGTTTTAAAAGCCATCAAAATTATCATTCCATTTTTCCGGAAATGCGTGGGGACGTTCATATGGATTTTGGCTATAGAGCAGAGCATACTCTTCAATGAAAACACACCTGTAGTTAATTTTCTTTTAACATTTGACAATGGAGTAAGCGTTATCAATCTTCACAACAACAAAAAAAACCACACACACATGAAGATTTTTGTGGTCGCAAACATCATTTATCTCAAAACCATCGACTGTAGCAGGGATGTCTGTAGAGCATTTTGCGTCAAATGTGCTTCGGAAATATTCGAAGACTTGACTTGTGAATATACACTGAATCTGTGTGTCACGCGCCAAGCGTGACCTTTCTTTTCTACCCCTTGTGAGGAGATTTTTGTCCCCATTATTTTTGCCCTATATGCCATTTTTTTAGAAGGGACCAAATCTTGGGCAAACACTGCTCGACTGATTTTTGGGCAGTCGCTTGCCATTTCACCCCAGCCCTCGCTGTGCACTGTCTTTGCACGTGCGTCCCATTCATTGCGTTCACTCAGTTTTTCTCGCTCGCCTACGTCACTATTGGAAGGTGACAAAAGTTGGGCTTGGGGTGAGTTTCTGACACTCTGATTTGGGGGTGATCGAGTCATCTCGTTTTTTCTATTCATTGATCATTTTGTTGGAGAGGCCTCGTCCCTGTATTCTAGATATCAACTGGAGTGGGCAGTCAGCCCACTGAGCAGGACTCGTCATCTTGCTGGAGCTTATTCATCACCATCCTTTTGTTTTTTACCCCCCACATCATCATTTCATCTGAGAAGCGAAGGAAGAAGAAGGAAGACCCTGAGAAGAAGACATAAAAAAAAAACACTTAAAGAAGACGGAGGAGGAACCTGTAAAGGAAGACTGGAGAGGGCTAGAGGACAGGAGGGTCAGACTGGGGTGACATCTTCCTGAGGGTCGGTCTGCATGGCTGTTTTTCTCTCCCCAGACGTGGTAACCTGGCGGCTTCGTCCTCTTTGGCACGAGTGGTTGTGGTGAGTGTTGAGTCTTAAATTAATATTTGGTGGTACGTTGGTCACGTTGAAGATGTTTTTCTTTGTCAGATTTCGGCATTCATTTTTTTCGATTCGACTCTGGGGGTTCGTTTTCCAAGCGGTCACAGCCTCTTTAGTGGAATCCTACTTATTGCGAGTAGTAATTCATACATATCAGGAACTGTTTCCTTTCGTTCCCCTTTTTCCTCTCTCCCCATTTTCGGTGTCGACTAGCGTAACCACATTTTGCGCTGAAATCGTTATTATTTTTCATTCATTTATTTTCAAAATTCACAAGGATTCTTTATTTTGTTTCAACATTCCAGCGTAAATTTTATTTATGGCATTACCTTTGGCGCCTAATGGTCGAGGCTGGGGAAGGTTGGTTGGTGAGGGAGTTTGTTTTGGGGGGCGTCTCTTGTGTTCCCCCTCTTCCCCCTTTTTTCCCTTATGGTGACCAGCGCCCTTGTCTTGTCTGTTTTGTTGGGTTGTATGGAGAGTGAATGGTGATGTCATTTTCGTGCTTTATTTTCATATCATCCCTCTTTCAAAGATGTTTGATTGATTGTGTTTCAGAGACAGTCTTATAGACTACTTGGTCGGCTGGCCTATAATCAAAATAATTTGATTGATTGATTGAGATAGTTTAGGGCCAGTGGTTTTTCTTTTGGTTCAACTCCGTATTTACACGTTTGTATGTTTAAATGTAACCATCAGTTTTTCTTTTAAATACTGCCATTCATAAGGTGATTCCGATTAATCTTTTTCCAGTTCAAAGGTCCATAAAGTAGAGATTTTTGTATGTGGGGTTTATTGTGCCTGGAGCCCAATGAATAATATAGAGTAGGTTGGGGGGGCCCCTTGTGTCATGGTTACCCCTTTCCCCCTTTTCCTTCACCCACCCCCCCCCCCCCCCCCCCCTTTTCTTGTTTCCCCCCCCGACCAGCCCTATAGGTTCTCACTCTGAGTTCACTTAATTGCCACTTTTTTTCCCCTTCTCCTTCCCCCCCTTTTCCCGGGGGTCTTCGACTGCCACTTCGCCCCGTTCGCCCAGCCTGACCTTGCTCCGTTGGCCGAGACAACACAGCCGCTGCCCGGGGACCCGGGAGGTCCCGATTGTGACGTTGGGGCATTTTTTCCGCCTGTCCCACTCATGAGGCGACGCGTGGGGGCGTGGTGAGTCGGGGGTTTGTGGGTAAAGGGGTTGTTAGACTCAGGACCCCAAGAAGACAGAACGAGCAAGAGCAGACGGGTGTATCAAAAAAATGAACTGGCGGAAAGTCTTTTTTTTTTTTGAGGTTTTGTTGTTTTTGTTTTGTTTTTTTTCTTCGAGGGGCCATTAGTGTTGTTTTAAAAGTTTTAAACTGTTTTTTTTTCCTTTGTGTTTGTTTTGTACACTTTTCCCTTTTCCCTGCAGGCTTCAGTAGTGTGGGGGTAGGTTGGGGGGTTTAGGTCCTCCTGGTTGCTGTAGGGGGTTTAGGGTGGAGATTTAGTACATCACTGTTCTATCTAGTAGTTGGGCCCCGCCTCTTCATCTCCATCAAACTATTTAATGTAATAAATGTTGGGTTTTTTTTATCTCTTGCCCCGGGGTTTTTTTGTGCGCTTTAGGTCAGGTACCTTGGGTTCTCCCTCTTCCCCTCACGTCATTGTTACCCTTAACCGGGTGAACCGTGACACTGTGTGAAACCGTCAATACTTACATACATCGGGAAGTCTTTTTTTAAATGATCACAAAAATGATTGGCGTCCCACCTTTGACCAACCAACCAAACCCCCCTTCTTTTTCTGGAACGTACAATATGTGTGTGTGTGTGGTGTGTTGGGGGGTTTTTGGTGTTGGGGTGTGTGTGTGTGTTTTCTGTGTGTGTGTGTGTTGTTGTATGTGTGTGTGTTCTGTGTGTGTGTTCTGTTGTGGGTGTGTGTGTCGCGCGTGCGTGCGTGCGGCGTGCAGCGGCGTGTGTGGGGGTGGGGTGTGTGTGTGTGTGGTGTGTGTGTGTGTTTTGGTGGTGTTCCGTGTCTCTGTCTCTTTTCTTGTCGCTCTCTCTGTCCCTGTTGTCTGTTGTCGTCTGTCTCTTCTCGTTTCCCCCTCTCTTCTCTCTCCTCTCTCTGCGTCGTGGTACGTTTGGCCGGGCGCGCTTCCCCCTCTCCTTTGTGTGTGTGTGTGTTGTGTTGTGTGTGGGTGTGTGTGTGGTGTGGGGGTGTGTTTGTTGCACGCGCGCTCAAGCGGTTTCCGTACCACGCCTCTAAAGAGAGGGGTAAAAAGAAGTAAATAACGATATTCTTGCTTGGGGCGGACCATTTCCTTACTTTCAGTGCATTTTTCCGTCTCGTGACCCTGAATCCGACAGGATGACAGTCGACTGTATTTTAGCACCCCTCTGGGAGAGGAGAGAGGAGAGAGGAGAGACGAGAGAGAGAAAGAGAAGAGAGAGAGGTGTCATGTGTGTGTGTGCGTGGGCTTTTGGGTGCGTGCGTGGTGCGTGCGTGCGTGGTGTGTGCCTGGGTGTGTGTTGTGTGTGTGTGGTGTGTGTGTGTTGGTGTTGGTGGTGTGTTGTGTGTGTTTGGGGTGTTGTGTGTGGTGTTGTGTAGTGTGTGTATGTGTGTGTGCGTTGTGGTGTGTGTGTGTTGTGTTTGGTTTTGTGTGCGTCGTGCGTGCGTGGTGCGTGTGTGTGTGTGTGTGTGTTTGGGGTGTGGGGTGTGTGTGGTTTTTGTGTGTGTATGTGTTTGTTGTGTTTTTATTGGTGTGTGTGTGTGTGTGTGTGTGTGTGTGGTTGTGGTGGTGTTTTGGTGTGTGCATGTGGTGGTGTAATGTGTTGTGGGTTTTGTGGGGTGTGGTTGTTTGTGTGGTGTGTGTGTGTGTGTGTAATGCAACGTATATAGAAACATAGTGTACACACTACATGCGAAGGGAATACGGGTGATTTTCTTTTTTTTGATCTAATTTTAAATTTATCCACAACACACACACACACACACACACACACACAGAGAGGAGGAGAGGAGAGAGAGAGAGGGAGAGAGAGAGAGAGAGAGAGATGGGGGAGGAGGGAGAATGAGTGGATGAACGTATGAATGAATGGAGGGATGGATGAATGGTTTATTGAGGTACGATTACAAAGCCCATGCTTATTGCAGTGGATACGGTGGGGACTATTCGAAAAACAAAAAATATGTGAAACACTAAACACAGACAATGCGTGTCCGAAAACAACATCGCAAGGAGGAAAACCAAATCACGGAAGTCATTAACAAACATCAAACACCAATGTCATTGTCATGCATCGTGACTGCCAACACTGTATCCGGTCATCAAGATTTCCGTTCTCCACAGCTGAATTGCGTGTGTGCTGGAGGAAGTCAACGACACATTTTATCTGTTAGCAGAATGAACGTTGTCCATATTTCGATCGTAACCCGTTCTGTGGAGAGTCATTTTGTTGTTCCTTCACCGAGAAACATCTTTGGGTTCATCTCTATATCCTGCAAATCATGTTCACACCCAGTTGTCACGATCTCTTTAGATTTGCGTTGTGTGATTAAAAAAAAGTCTGTGCGCTAGCAACATGAGGCCGATCCTGTTTATATACCAAATTTTAAAAAAGAAAAAAAAAAGAGACCCCCCCCCCCCTTCACCAACACAGTCTTGATCACCATTTGGCTTCACTGACCCAAAATCCAGCATTGACACTTCATCACGTGCAACTGTATGTAACAGTTCGTTGTCACATTTGTTCCATGTCGATCTTTTTTTTTTTTTTGGTTGCTATTTTACTGTATGTGAGATAGATGGATAGATAGATAGATAGATAGAGAGAGAGAGAGAGAGAGAAGAGAGGAGAGGAGAGAGAGGAGAGAGAAGAGAGAGAGAGAGAGATCCCACAACTTCGTCAGAAACGGACAATGAACCAACCCCCTCCCCCCTCCCCACCCCCACCCCCCCCACCCCCACCCTCCCACCAGCAGACATGCAGACGGCAGAGAGCCGGACCACTGGGCATTATCGCCATCAGATGGAAAACCCGATCCCGTCTCCTATGCATAAACCTCATCGCATTCATAGCCACGTGGAGTATCGCGCTATTTTTTAGCGTTGTCATATCGCCACCATGTAGGCGGAGCGGGGAAGGATGTGGGAAGAGCGAGAGAGAGAGAGAGAGAGAGAGAGAGAGAGAGAGAGAGAGAGAGAGAGGACAGACAGACAGACAGAGACAGAGACAGAGACAGAGAGAGATACAGAGACCGACAGAAACAGACAGAGAGAGAGAGAGAGAGGGAGAGAGAGAGAGAGAGAGAGAGGAGAGAGAGAGAGAGAGAGAGAGAGAGAGAGAGAGACAGCAGAGAGAGATACGAGACCCCCCACCCACACCACACACACACACACACACAGATGGGGGGGGGGGGGAGAGGCAGATTCTGGAGCGAGAGAGAGAGAAGGAGAGGGTAGAACTAAAGGAGAGTTGATCTGGGACGCGGTGAGCGGGGCTGGGACGAGGAAGCGTGGAGGAGACAGCTGCCTCACTGTCGTGGCCAGCGCCTAAGACTGCCGTGGAGCGGGGCATGGGACGAGGAACGTGAGGAGACAGCTGCTCACTGTCGTGGGCACGCCTTGAAGACTGCCGTGGAGCGGGGCTGGGACGAGGAAGCGTGGAGGAGACAGCTGCCTCACTGTCGTGGGCAGCGCCTTGAAGACTGCCGTGGAGCGGGGCTGGGACGGAGAAGCGTGGAGGAGACAGCTGCCTCACTGTCGTGGGCAGCGCCTTGAAGACTGCCGTGGAGCGGGCTGGGACGAGAAGCGTGGAGGAGACAGCTGCCTCACTGTCGTGGGCAGCGCTTGAAGACTGCCGTGGAGCGGGGCTGGGACGAGAAGCGTGGAGGAGACAGCTGCCTCACTGTCGTGGGCAGCGCCTTGAAGACTGCCGTGGAGCGGGGCTGGGAGGAGCAAGCGTGGAGGTGACAGCTGCCTCACTGTCGTGGGCAGCGCCTTGAAGACTGCCGTGAGCGGGCTGGAGAGCAAGCGTGGAGGTGACAGCTGCCTCACTGTCGTGGGCAGCGTCTTGAAGACTGCCGTGGAGCGGGGCTGGGAGGAGCAAGCGTGGAGGTGACAGCTGCCTCACTGTCGTGGGCAGCGCTTGAAGACTGCCGTCGGAAGACGAGAAATCAGGCGGAAGTGACTATCGATCACGTGTTCACTCGATTCTCTGCTTTTGGTCCGAGTCGACCGCGGTTACGCCCCAAAGCGCGGCATATGCACTGTGACCTCCACCACAAAACCAGTCTTAACTCGATTTTTGAAAGTTCTGAGCTATACATATATTTAAAATCTACAGATTTTTGTGATTAATTTGATATAAAAATGAAGGCTAAAGGCAAAAAAAAAAAAAGAAAGTTGTTGTCATCTGAAGTGGCTACTGTGCCAATGGCCATTTTGAGAAAACGGCTTCTAAAGTTTTTGCTATCATTCCAGCATATTTTCCTTAGCAACGGCATCTTACCTTTTACCATACTTATTTTTAGAAGACACACAGAGAAACCGGAGACGTCACACGCGCTTTCGAACGGTATATAACACAATGGGGTTCTGTAAGGGTTGCGTTAATTTTAGGCGAGTGAAAATGGTTTTTTGCGTTAAAAGAAGTTCATTTTGATTTTGATTCAGGTTAGGCTTTTAAATCTCAGTTTTAACTAATGATTTGGTTGTTAGTAAATTATATTGGGTATTTATAGGCCATCTCGTAAGACCAACTCTAGCCTATAAAAAATCACAATCCCAGTCACCCACCGCGCCTAGTTCAGCCGCCGAAGTGAGCCTACGGCGCCATTCAGTCGTTTCCGTACCATTCAATCAGACACTATTCTTATCCATTATTCATCAGTTCTCACTAGGTCATCCCGAGTCACCAAAACCTTTCACGCGCACCGGCGTTGGCACACGAACACTGTGCGTGACCGAACGTCCAATGTCAGAAATCCTTGCCATATCTGCCACATCACATTTTGCCAGGGCATGCATATTGCCTGACTTTTTCATTCCAAACGTGTGGATCATAGACGTTGCATGCTGACCAGACGCCCATACGCTATATCCCCATCCATGGATAGAACGTCTTTTCACATTAAAAAGAAGAAATTCTTCGATTTGCGATTCAATCGGATCAAAAGGCTAGTTAAGCCACTGCCCTTACGCAACCCTACTCTACCTGTTGATTGGGTGTTACCCTCTGCCAAACCCTTTCCGGCATTTGCCAATGTTTGGACTAAAGTTCTGAGTGTAGAACACATTTCGTGCATAAATCAAAATGCCAGGTTGACCACCATCATTTCACGCTGCTGAAAATGCCGCGCTTAAGATGGTTAGTGTGGCGGTCCATAGAAATCTCTATACATTGAAACAGCAGCCTACTGTTGTCAGATCCGCGCCCAAACCTTAGCCCATCCAGCTTGACCCCTACACACTGTGCTGACGCGAGACGATCCAATGCCGTTCTTTTGACCATTACACCACGATCCACGGACCTTCGTTCCTTCTATTGCTAAGACTTTTTCATTCCCAAACGTGTAGAAACACAAGAAGTCTGCTTGCTGACATATGGCATGCTCCAAATTAGCTACTGACCCCCAAATTCCAGAGAAAATCGTCTTTCTTCACATAAAAAAAGAAATTCTTTTCACACAGCCAGGCGAATTTCATCGATTCAAAGCTTTGTTACCACCTGACCCTTACGGTAACCCTGAACCTGGGTCTTTTACTCGATTTTGTTTGGTTTGCGAATTCCGGTTCCGCCTTTTCCAAATTCGTTACTTTACGTTCTGCAGTGCCTTGCACATGCGTGCTTCAATCGTCATACTGATAGGGTTGATAAACTTTTTCAGTCTTGTCCAGACCTGGAAGAATGTCCACCATCTGTCACTGAGGGTTCAGAGATGTGGCTTGGCCGTGATGAAGAAAGGTTTAAATGTCCACCACACACAGACCACGCTTTCTACACACTCTCGGTTCTTTTCCCAAGGCCAAGAGGCTCTACAATACAAGCCATGAGCCACTTACCATCCAACGTGCTCTTGTAGACTGTACGGACTTACATGAGATTCGACCTAAACACTTTACAGCAGACTGCATGAAGACCTTTGTCTTCAGGTTTGCGCTACGACATGTGATTGTAGAATGTCCAAAACAGATAGGCCTAAATGTTTTCATTTGACTTTTAAGTAAGAGGAAGATTGAACAAGTTTCAACATGTTCCAGCTAAGTTCCACATGACCTGGTTTGCCGTTGTCGTGTTTCAACAAAGGTATAAAGAATCCAATTTGACGGCCTTAACAGTCATAATGCCTCAACGGTCGACTGGTCTTTGAAGACATAACTAAACGCAAATGGTTGGTCGGTCGATGTAATCATGTCCATCGTCAAGGTGAACGAATTGGACAGCATCGGTATGAGAACAAGGCAGCATACAAACCAACACACACCACATGGTGCAGTGTGACACCAGCTCGCTGCCATCTGAAGAGAACGGCTTTACTAACGGACTGATCAGAAGCTAACTGACCTTGATGTCCACGGCACTGTATGGCTCTAGATCACAGACTTTCTCATCTGCGGATCCCCGGCAGTCAGAGTTGGAAATTCAATGTTTGACAAGATCGTTTTAAACACTGGCACCTCCTCAGGAAGTGTTGTATCTCCCTTACTATCCGCATCATTAGTCGATGATTTTCGCTTCAACTCATCTGTTGCTGCTATCACGTTTCCTGATGATATACTCTTGAGGGCCTCATAGATCACGGCAATGGAACAGGCTTCAGGACAGGAGCTGGGGGAAATGATTGTTTGTCTCTCCATACAGTGAACTCGGTGCTTTAAAACCCAAAGAAAGGACGAGAGATATTGCTACCTGGAATTAGACCTAGTCTCCCAACAAAAGAAAATGCACTACTCACTCGTAGCTTTCAAAGGACGAGAGAGGTTTTCGAGAAAAAACAAACAGACAAACTAACAACTCTCTAAACACTTTCCATCAAGGGTCAAGACATCGAACAGGTTGAATTATTTGATATTTTAGGTGTGCATATCTCGGTGACTCTCAGCTGGCATGTCAATATGACAGCGACTTCCAAGAGAAGACACCAGAGGCTGGGTTTTGTTTGCATTAAGTGAAGAAGTCTGGCATAAAAACTGCAGTCCTGACCCAGTTCTTTCGGCTCATCATTGAAAGTGTACTCGTTTCAGTTTTCCTTTGATTATTGTAAGTCCTATTGTCACATGACATTTGACTGCAAAAAGCACCGCTAAACAGTTTCGCGGTGACTCTATTTCAACATGAATAAAGCTGTGTAGTGAGGTTGACTTACATTTTTTTTCTTGGGAAATAACTTACTACCTTTTTATGCTATGCAAAATTTACGCATAAGACGGAAGACCAGATCCATCAGATCCGTTAGCACACTCCGATCCAACCGTCTGCTCCAACTTCTTCCTTCTGGCTGAAGATACCGCTGTGTCGAGCGCGAAGCAAGCCGCCAGAAGAATAACCTGTACGCCTTCGTAAAAAAAAAAAAAAAAAAGAAAGAAAAAAAAGGAGAAGAAAAAAGAAAAAGTAGCAATTTGTAGATCCCGTTTCCAGCAACTGAATATGTCTCGGACCCTTTCAGTTACTTCGTGCTAAAGTTTAACGGTTTTCATTCGGCGTCTCTCTCTCTCTCTCTCTCTCCTCTTCCTCTCTCTCTCCTCTCTCTCTCTCTCTCTCTCTCTCTCTGTATGTGTGCGAGTGCGTGCGTACGTGCGTGGGTGCGTGCGCGCGCGCGCGCGCGCGCGCGCGTGTGTGTGTGTATGTTCTTCAATTTAATGTGTATTCACACACATTCTTGACTTGTGCCCCAGTGAACCTTCCCGTTCAGTATGTGCTTTTTGTTTGTATCGATCTTCGTCCTCCACTGTGCCATGCAAAACCAAGATAATTTCCTTTGTAAATTCACTGGCTGATAAAGAACTTCACATCTTGAACCTTGAATTTTTAGAATTTTCTATTTCTGCTATCTGTGACGACTAAATAAGATACGTTCCAAAATAAGAACAGCAATCTTGTGATACTGTCTGGGTAGTTGTGGACACTTAATAAGCAGAATGCATCAGACGATTTCTTTGGAGGCATTGCTTCTTCTCTGATTAACGTTGGTTTGGAATTTAAAAAAAAAAAAGGGGGGGGGGGGGATTGTTCATGGATAAGAAGGGCTAAAGGAAGCACTAGATGTCTGGATTTAGACTATTTCATACTTTCATACGAGCATAAAAATGAAGATGGGTGAGAAAAGTAGGGACGACAAATCATAAATGGAAACGAATTGTTACGGTTTATACTCCGATGAACAAAGAGGAGGCCGATCCTGCCGTCTTCACGCATGAAGAGCCAGCTGTTTGATGTCTTCTTTCAAAGTGGATGAATGCACGTGCACACGAATGTGTATGTAAATCCTCCTCCTCGCCGTAGTCGTCGACGTCGTCTTCCTCCTCCTCCTTCTTATAATGATAATGATAATAATAATAAAAATAGTAGTAATAATAATGAAATAATAATAATAATGATAACAACAACAACGATAATGATGATAAAATGATAATGATAATAATAATAATGATAATGATGATGATGATGCAAGATCTTCTTTCATCGTAACAAAGTAAAGGAGGGTTCGCGCGAGATTGATTCGTAGTTTTCAGCAAAAAGTACTCACACAAGGAACATAGGACCGATGATGGTGATGATGATGACGATGACGACGACAACAAGAACGACGACGACGACAACAACATCAACAACGACAACAACAACAGCGAGGACACTAGTAGTACTACTACTACTACTGCTGTTGCTGCTGCTACTGCTGCTACTACTACTACTACTACTACTACTACTAACTACTCTACTACTACTAGTGGTGGTGATGGTGGTGTTAGATATAGGAGGAGGAGTAATGCCAATAATGCCAGTAATGACGCAAGTGATAATAACAACAGCAACAACAACCACAACAACTACAACAACAACAACAACAACAACAACAACAACAACAACAGCAACAGTAATGATAGCAATAAAATCATCATCATCATCATCATCATCATCATCATCATCGTCATCATCATCATCTCATCATCATCATCATCATCATCATCATCGTCAGGTGATGATGATGATGATAATGATAATAATCAATAATAATAATAATGAAAGGAATACGATGAAAATATACTATTATTACTACCACTACCACTACTACTACTACTACTACTACTACTACTACTACTACCACCACCACCAATAATGAAAATAATAATGGTAATAATGATAATAATAATCATCATCATAACAACACAACACCCAGCAGGAATTGCAGTCGTTGACTGACCGCTTTTCCCAGGCCTCCAAAGACTTTGGTCCGACAATCAGCCTAAAGAAGACAAATGTCCTGGGTCAAGACACACCGTCACCACCAGCCATCACCATTGATGATGACTATGGGCTTGATGCCATCCTTCAGTTCACTTACCTTGGGTCCACCATCACCGATAACCTCTCCCTTGACACTGAGATCGACAAGAGGATCGGGAAGGCAGCCACAACACTTGCTCTCCTCACTCAAAGAGTGTGGACAAATCCCAAATTGATCACAATGGCTGTATATAACGCCTGCGTTCTCAGCACCTTGCTGTTTGGCAGTGAGACATGGACCACGCATGCTCGCCAGGAGAAAAAGCTCAATTCCTTCCACCTCAGAAGCCTCCGGCATATACACGGCATCTCCCGGCGAGACAGGGTGACCAACACAGAAGTCCTGTCTCATGCTGGCCTCCCTACCATGTATACCCTGCTGAGACAGCGTCGGCCGCGTTGGCTGAGCCACGTTTGTCGCATGGAGGATGGTCGCATCCCAAAAAGACGTCCTCCATGGAGAGCTTGCCGCAGGGCGGAGAAGCATTGGCCGCCCACAGCTGAGATACAAAGACGTTTGTAAAAAAAAAGACACGGAGGCGTTCGAGATAACACTGAGTCCTGAAGGACTTCGCAGCAGACCACAACAGCTGGAGAAGCACTCTCAAGAAACAGCTGCAGATTGGCGAAGACAAACTGACAGCTGCTGCAGCAGAAAAGCGAGCAATAAGGGGATGACAGCCAACACACCAGCGTCAACATACAGATGTGACCGCTACGACAGAGACTGCTATTCTCGCATCGGTCTCTAAAGCCACAGGCGACGCTGCTCGGGACGAGCAGACAGCCCGGACAGATAGCTCAATCTTAGGTCGGATAAACTCTATCTATGGTCAGCTATGACCGACGGAGGCCTGCTACATAACAACAACAACAACAACAACAACAACAACTATGATAACGATAACAACAACAAAAACAACATCATCATCATCATCACATCATCATCATCATAGAAGCAGCAACAGCAACAACACCTTCAAGAAGAAGAAGAAGTTGAAGAACAACAACGACAACAACACCAACAACAACAAAATAACAACAACGAGCATTATTCATAATACACACGGACAAATGACAGTTGAGATCCTATTCCCCTGGAACACACGGCATCAGATCTTGAAGCCAAACAGACAAACAAATACAGAAGCAAAACAACAACAAAAAAACGGAGTCAAAAACTGTGAACACTGGAAATGGAACCCGTGTTCTCTAAGTAAGAAAACAAATTCGCTGTGCCTTGCACTACTTTCTGCTGAGAAAAAAAAAAGAAATCAGCCAAATATTTCTTCTTTTTTTTTTCTCTCTCCCCCCCCCCCCCCCCCCCCCACCGGCCTCCCCTTTTCATTTCCCTGCAATAAGTACTGTTTTCTTTCTTTTTATATCAATCTGTACACATTAGGTTGAATCTAGATATTTCCGCGTTATCAGCACGGCGCTTCTAACTACCACAGCTTCTGGGCAAGCTTGTTTGAATGAACACTGTCTATACTGATGAACTGTACATCTTCTCCGACCAGTAAGAGGTTTCGGCTTTTTGCTTGTTCTAAGAGAAAATGACAGTGTTGCCCTCTCATAATCTCATTGTTGCATTTTCGTGTTTCAGATTCTGCATGACAGATGTTCTTTGGAAGTTCTTTCTCGTGGTTTGAGGATGGAACGGAGCTGATGTTGGGAGTGAAAGGTGCTGGCACAGCTACTGTAAAGCCTTTACATACGTCACAATGCCAGAGTCACGGGTCAGTAGAAGCTTTTCTTTAACGCTAAATCTCGAGTGGTGAATGTAAACACATTGAAAATCTCACGGCTCACGTTCAGCAGTTTTTTTTTTTCAGGAATTGAGTGTTTTACATCGCAGTCTCTTATTTCCCGAACACAAGTTTGGATTATAACAGAAATAATGATAAAGAAAAAACAATACCATTACCACATTTATGATGAACATATGGCGTGTGACATTTTACAGTTACCGAAAAGAACACAACAATCATTTTAGCATACATAGTTAAAGTCACAATGATATTAATAATAATGATGATAACAATAACAACAACCATGATAATGATGATAATACTACTACTTATAACAATAATTATAATAATAATGACGGTAATGTGATATTAATAATCATGATGATGACAATAACAACAACAATAATAATGATGATAATACTACTACTTATAACAATAATTATAATAATAATAATGACGGTATTAATGACAATAATGATGAGAACCATAATAATGATACTACTACTACTTCTACTACTACTACTACACTACTACTACTACTACTACTACTACTACTACTATTACCAACAACAACAATAAGAATGAGATTAATAACAACAACAATAACAACAACAACAGCGGCAGCAACAGCAACAACAACAACGATGATGATGATGATGATGATGATGATGATGATGATGATGATGATGATGATGACGATAATAAAATAATGATAATGATAATGATAATGATAATAATAATGATGATAATGATAATAATAATTTAAAAAAAAATAATAATAATAACATAAAGATAATGATGATAAATGATGATGATGATGATGAGATGATGATGATGATGATGATGATGAAGATAAGATATGATGATGATGATGAATGTAATAACAGATTATAAATGTATAGCGCCATCTCCAGAACATTTATCAGCAGTGCACATTTAAAAAAACCGAAGGGAACAATACAGGCATCTTTGCATCATATACATATGCATTGTAAACAACCTCGAGCATTCGAATCCATACCACAAGATAAGTTGAAGCCTGATCCAGATTTAACTGGGATATGTAACTGAAACCTTTCTATCAAGTAAAAATGTACGCAAACTGAGGTAAACACGCATTACATGTAATGAGCATATCAAAACGTACATGTAATGAGCATATCAAAACGCCATAACTGCACTTAGAAATAATCTCATCAGCATACACACATGCACGTGCCAATCAGCCGCGGAGCAAGCAGTCGCAGTTCGAACCACTCGTGGGAGCAGAGGTTTTTTTTTCCGCTTCAAACACCCTCTGGTTCACCCTGCTTTCAGGGGTACTTCTTTCAGTTCAGTGAATGTTATAGGCAACGCAAGAAGAGGGATGGGCTCCGTCTTCCATCATGCCGTGCCTGAGACACGGTGAACCTTGGCAGGTCACTGTCCCTAGGGCTAATCGACCACGGAATATACCCTGCATTTTCTCAGCACTGGATAGTTTAACATGCTTTGAAAGTACTAGTTTCAAAGTACCCGACAAATGTGTGTGTGGTGTGTGTGTGTGTGTGTGTGTGTGTGTGTGTGTGTGTGTGTGTGTGTGTGTGTGTGTGTGTGTGCCTGTGCGTATGCGTGTGTGCGTGCGTGTGCGAGCGTGCGCGCGCGCGCGCGCGCGCGCGTGTGTGTGTGTGTGTGTGTGTGTGTGTGTGTGTTGTGTGTGTGTGTGTGTGTGTGGTGGTGTGTGTGTGGTGTGTCTGTGTGTGTCTGTGTGTGAACGAACAGATAGTGGGGCATTAGAAACTGGAGAGGAATTACAGACAGTGATAAATGGATGTACATAACGGTGTGTATGTTCGCTGGTGCGGGGGTGGGGGTGGTGGGCGGGGGAGGTACAGGTGGGGGGGAGGGGCGAAAGGAGGGGGTATTCTGTGTGTGTGTGTGTGTGTGTGTGTGTGTGTGTGTGTGTGTGTGTGTGTGGTGTGGCGTGCGTGCGTGCGTGCGTGCGTGCGTGCGTGCGTGTGTGCGTACACGTATGCGCGCATGTGTTAAGTAAATGTGTGCCTGCGTGCGTGCACGCATGTGTGTGTGTGTGTGTGTGTGTGTGTGTGGTGTGTGTGTTGTGTGTGTGTGTGTGTGTGTGAACTTTGGAAAGGATTTAGGGGGGTGGGGTGGGGGGGGGGGGGGGGGGGGTAGCGGCTGCAAAGACCACAGGGTGTGTGCAAGGCAGCATTCAAGCGCAAATAAGGATTCATTCTTTGAAACAGGACAGATGTTGCAAAGCGCATTGCGGATTCGCCTATATTGTTATTTAATCATTGACTGCCCAAGCATCTTTGCGCTTTTGAGCCTGTTTTCCAACGTTCGTCAGGGCACAATGATGACAATACTCAATGTGATGATAATGGTAATGATGATGACGGTGAAGATGATTCACATTTCTTGTAATCCGAGCGCTGTAGTACCACCGCCCACAACACTCCGACGGCAGTTTACCGAACTCCTTCTGTTCAGCATACAATGCCAGGAAACGTATAAATATTCCATCAGAAGGACACAGGGGAGAGCACAGCCCTTTGGCAATGACCAGTAAATCCTGGGTCTATCCTTTGAGTCGTTTACGAGGGGAAGTAATCTTTGATATGACCTGAAAGGATTACTTCCCGTGTATGTTTTCAGTGGGATATGCTGAAGACGAAATGTCAACATCTAGATTGCTAAAAACAGAAGAAGAAGAAGAAGAAGAAGAAGAAGAAATCATCTTCGTACTACTTATCGTGGCTTAGTGGCTTGCACTGCAGATTGCGGACTGCGCTGCTTAAAACAGGCCATGCAAGGTACACCCTGGCTAAACCATACCGACGAAAAACCCATGGCTACATAAACATTTTCGAATATTTGTAGACTTTTAAGTCGAGCAATCAACTCGTACAATGTTTTGTAAACTTAAAATGAATCACTTTCAGCCATTGTTTAATGCTGCATTTGAAATACGAATTCATGTAAATTGAAAATCTTCCGTGTTCACCGTAGACCAGATCATTTAGAATTCGTCTGTCAACACATCAAAATAATTATTTTAATGGTCAAACAGTGGAAGTTTTCAGTTTCTCGTCCTGTTTCAAAGGCCTAAATCTTGGTATTGTACTGGACTACTAGTTGAATTTTTGCATCAAACAACTTGAAATATAGGTCAGCTGAAGTGTTATCACTTTGCATGAAAGATGTAATATACTCATAACAGCGCGTTTTTCTCTGCCTCACAAGGCCTTGACTCGCATAAATAAAGGTGAGTTTCGTAAAAAAGAAGAAATATCAAGTACATATAGGCCTTTACAACTGATCTTTTTGAACCACCGTAAAACCATTTTTTCACATGCTGCCAAATAGTCACCGTTACAAACTGTAATACAATTTGTTTTGTCTAGATTTGCATTAAGCTCAAGCCTCTGTGCAGTAGAGTACAAACTAATTAGCTGCGTTTGTAAACCATCAACACTTTCAGATAACAACAAATTGTCTACAAATAGTAAAATAAACAATTCTATTAAATTCAATTATACACCACGCTTATATTTTTCAATGACCTCGACAGCTAATTTATTGATAATCAGGAAAACAAAACAGGACTACAAACATCCTCTGTGTAACCCCTGTGTACATAGAACATAAAATTCTGAACCTAGCGCCATTATTTTCACGTATTCATACAGTATACTGCTCACCTTTTACACCATTTTTAATTAGAATTGGCCATAGAAATGGAGTCGAAAGCTTTTTCAAAATCAAGAAATGTAACATATGATTTCCGATTATTTGCAAATTGTTTTCTTAAAGTTGCCAAGAAAATAAATAATCAACTGTACTGTAATTCCTTTTAAGCGAACTTGACATTCACCTGCAATATCATTTATTTCGATCCATTCTGATAATCTTTTATTTGCTACGGAACCGTGCAGTTGACTTGCTATACTACATAATAAAATTCCCCCGTAATGGTTTGGATAATTAACTTTCCCTTTTGTCAGTTTTCGACCTCTTTCTCGCAACTGATACCTCGTGTCTTGTGAAAGGCCAATCAAAACACTCTGTGTTGTCATTGTCTTCTGACAAGCGATTAGAATAAACGTCAAAGTCGATATCGACACCTCTTTTCAATACTTTGTTACAAATGTTTATACCATTCGTTACTTATGATATCATTTTGATATTGCACACGCTTTTTAAGAACACACTTGACATTTGTCCTGAACTCATTTTGATTACTCACAGAGTTAATTACTTCTTCAAACAATGAAACGTTAAAAGCCCTTTAGTTTCTGGGCAATAATTTTGTACACTCTCTTCTGCTGAAACAATACATAATATTTGTATGATGGTTTGTAACATCAAGCGTTCTATTATATATTCTCGATGATTTCTTTAAGTTTTGTCTCGTAATTTTAAATTCTCTGTCGAACCATTCATACTGGTGTCTTCTTACACAGACATAAGATTAATAATTCATGGAGCGTGCACCATTTCACAGCATCATTAAATAATTCAAGTGCGACATTTACATCAACATTTAACACGCCTGACGCATCCGACAATCGTTGGTGCACATCATACAAATTCATCAGAGCACAAAATTCAAATGCATTCTCACTCTTG
>CM031617.1:52254710-52257210 GCA_018398815.1 Conus ventricosus | reverse complement strand
AGGAGACATGACGGGTTTTCATATTACTTTTATTTCACACCTACTTTGCCTCCTAGGAGACAAATGATGGTTTCTTCTTCCTTGTTATTGTCTTGAACGTTTTTTGTCTTGCTTTAAGTAGACCAAAGAGGTCGGCACGCGCGCACGCGCTCACACACACACACACACACACACACCACACACACTGACTTTTTTTCCGAAGGATATCCATTTGGCACGCTATGAATAGCAACTCGTTTTCTAAATGATTGAAGCAAACTAGAATAAAATCATTAATGACAGTGCTTCAGAATGTCAATAAGTTATGCTTGATTTACTTATTCTGTCACTTCTCTGTAACCCCAGCGCAGTTTGACTCCTTAACCTAGCAACTCCTGTAAACCATGCTGGACTAGTCGACGAACATGGAATCATCTTGTGAAGCTGAACGAGAGACGGAATATATAGTTGTACGGCGTACGAAAGGAACCGTTGTCTGATGCCGTTCTATGGCAATAGCAGTCAGCAGTCATAGCACATTCTGCCGGCCATACTTCTTCAACATGCATCTACCACGCTATGGTCGCCACCACAGGAAGGGAGGGAAGGGGGGAGGGGGTGTGACTGTGGTCAGGGAGGTATTTGGAGGGGACGAAGGGGGGGGGGGGGGTGTGGAGGTATGGGAGGTGAAGATGAAGAGTGCAGGGATAAGTTGCATGGATAGTAAAAAAAAAAATGCCAATGGTTACTCATTTCTGGATGTATGGGCACAAAACACCATTTGGAAAAAAAAAGGTTCAAAGAAATTCTGCAGGACTCGGCGTGATTCTACAACCTATGAGATGAGTCTTCGGTCCCCAGCTGTGCACAACAAGCACGTGCAATGCGTCCACTTCTCTCACCCATGCTCAGTGCACGTGACATGCAAAGGTGATGTTCACTCCACACAAAAAAACCCACAAGACCTCTTGATCTTTGGATTTTAAGATTTTCATAACCGAGATGTTTGTGTGAGTGTACTGGCGTGCTGCGGGTCTGCCTGTTCTCCAGTCTCTGGATAAATATCCTAATAGAAGAATGGCTCAGGTATATTCTGTTCAACCTGTCTGTCTGTCTGTCTTTCTGTCCGTCAGTTCAATAAGAATCAGGCCGATAATCGACGGCACAGCCGTAGCTTTTGGCATCAGGAAAAGGAAGACAAAACGATGATGAGGGGATTGTTTCCAGATAGTAGACGTGCTCTACTGTTTGTGTTCTGTCTCATGTATGAGGGGGGAGGGGGGGGGGGGGGGGGGCTCGTGTGTTTAGATGGTTTACGCCTTTTCGCCTGGCTTACATGAACGTATATCGGTAGTCTACTTTCAGAAAACAATTCTCACTTTTGTTTTGGAAAGATATCCTCTGGGCACATTATGACTAGCAACTCCTCTAAGTGATTAAAGCGGGCTAGGCTGAAATTATTTATCGACAGTGCGTCAGAACGTCTGTATGTTGTTATACTTGTTTTGTTATCGCTGAATCAAGCAGATGTTATCCGATGAAAAAAGACAGTCTTACTGGCGTGAAAAACTGGGGAGAGGGTAACGTGATATTGCTTATAGCCCAGCCGACCGCAAAGGGGAGAGGGGAAGCAGACAGACTGAGAGAGGAGAGAGAGAGAGAGAGAGAGGAGAGAGAGAGAGAGAGAGAGAGAGAGAGAGAGAGACATTGACTGATTGATTGATTGATTGATCTGTAATAGTCAAGGATGAAGATTTTAGGCCAAAGCCTAGTCTTACAATCTGTCCTTGTCATGCATACATTATTTCAACACATATCATTCACACTGACAATTCAACATAGCAGAGAGAGAGAGAGAGAGAGAGAGAGAGAGAGAGAGAGAGAGACAGACAGACAGACAGACAGACAGACAGACAGACAGACAGAGACGGACAGACAGACAGACAGACAGAGAGACAGAGAGATGCATCCAGTTGTTGTCTCTCTGGTCACAAACAACATGGCTCTATTTGCTGCTGTCTGTGTATTGCCGTTCTGCCTTGTCATTCTACATTATACGGCCACTTTTTCCCCCGGGTACTATATGTGCCATTCCCTCTTTCTTGTCAGTCGTTCCTTGTTTTTCCTGCCGTTGTTGTCCACTCACCGAATCGTGTGGAAGGAAATTTTGACTTTTTTTTTTTAGTCTTTTTTTTTTCTTTTCTTTTTTTTTTTTTTTTTTTTTGGGGGGGGGGGGGGGGGGGAGGGGATAGGGGGGGCAGGGAGGTCTGTCTGGGTTCAGTACAAGACATGCAAACTTTTGTGCGCGCGCGCGCGCGCGCGTGTGTGTGTGTGTGCATTATGTGCGCGCGCGCGTGTGTGTGCGTGTATGTGTGTGTATCTGTCTTTGTGTATGTGTCTGTGTCTTTGCGTTAGTGTGTAACTGTCTGTGTGTCTGTATGTTTGTGTGTCTGTGTGTTTGGTTTTTGAGAACATTTATAATCTTTTTGATCTTTTGTTACGCTTTTTCATGAGGGGCAAA
>CM031617.1:52229710-52244710 GCA_018398815.1 Conus ventricosus | reverse complement strand
CGCTGGGAAAAAAAAAAAATTTTGGCCAGACTGAAAAGAGGCCAGAAAATTAGAGTGCAGGAGGTTTTCAAAAAGGGCTGTACCATCCCTTTAAATTTTTCTGGTTTGGAAATTAAACGTTTTTTGCCTGAAGTTTTTTAAAAAGTTTCAAAAAAAATTGTTTTGAGCGGGGAAAATTAAAAGCAAAATTTAACAGAGAGGGGCCCCTTACCCCCCAAAGGGGACATTTTTTTTTTTCCCCAACCCCCCTTTTCCTCCCCCATAATCCCCTTTTTCCGTCTGGGGCCTTTTTCAATTTGGGAGACAAAACCGGAGAACCCGCGGAAAAGGGGCCCTCCATTTTTCTTCTTGTCACTGCCCCAAAAATATTTGTGTTTTTCCCCCGGGAAGAAGATCCAAAAGGGGTCAAAAATGTATTGTGTCTAGTCCTGTGTGTTTTTTTGTCTGTGTCCTTGGGCGGAAACTAACCCCTCCTTTTTAAAATTTCGGTAAGTCTAAATTTTGGGTTTGTGTGTGAAAACCCCTGAAGGGGTAAAAGGGGAAAGATCGGAGCGGGCCAGAACAGAGTACAGATCTGGAGCAGCCCCTTTATCAATAAACAGCGAAAATTTTTCAGTTATATTGGGGGTGAAACCCCAGGGGAGACAGGGGGAAAAGTAAAAATTTAATTCACTCAAAAATTTCCTTTCAGTAAAACCTTTTTGTCTATCGGGAAATTTTTCTTCTCTCCAAACATCATTTCGTAATTTCCCTAAGACCTTACAGGGACATTTAATCGTAAAAAAAAGCATTTTGGTTTCAAATTATTTGTTTTATACATCAACACTCACACACCCCTCCCCCCCCCCCACACAACCCCTTCACACACCCCCACGCATTTCACCCACACAAAAAAAACCCAACCACACACACACCCGCACTTACCGCCGGGGCGCGCGTATACAGACATGAAAAAACTTTAAATCCTTTTAAGACATAAAACATTATAAATATTAAAAAAACCCAATATATAAAAACACAAACTCCCCCGCCCCAATCCCAAACACAAAACCACACACACAAGGGTGTAAAACCCTCCCACACACCCACACCCCCACACACACACACACCGCGCGCGGGGCGCCCCGCCGCACCCCACCACACACACACACCCCACACACACACACACACACACCACACCGCCCTAGCACAGAAAAAGGGCATAATATTATGTCCCTGGGGATTGCGGGGCCCGGGGGCTGGGGGCGGGCCCGGGAGGGGGCGGGTGGCTGGGGCCCGGGGGGGTCGGAAGGGACGGCGTGGGTGCACCCCCTCTGAGATGGCCCCCAGGGGTTTGGGGGAAAAGAAAAAAAAATTTTAAAAAAAAAAATTAAAAAAAATAAAAATTTAAAAAGCATAATTTGCGACTAAAATTTTTAAAGGTCTGAGATGGCATCGATCACGGGCCCTTTAAAGCAAATGGCACTTGGTTAAAGGACTTCTTGAAGAGGGGGGGGGACGTGATAAATAGACGTTTTAAAAACTGTAAAAGTTTCGTGCGAATCCAGGTTACCCACAAGGGGTCCCCGTGAGCAAAAAAACAAATATTGTCCCAAGGAAAAGGGTAAGGGGGGATAAAAATGTTTTATATATAAAACAGAGGGGGGATAAAAAGGGGAAAGAGAAAACAAAGAAAAAAAGCAATAAAGGGAAAAAAGGGGCCCAATGAGGATAGAGCGACAAAAGGGAGGGAGAGGGCCCCCAACACCCACCCACCCCACACACACACCCACACACACCCAAAACCCCACACCACACACCACACACCCCCAACCCCCACACACACACACCCCAAAAAAACCCCCCCGCCGCCCAACAGCACGCCCAAACCCACCCCCCACGCCGCCGCCCACCACCCCCACCACCCACCCCACCCCAAAAAAAAACAAAAACAACAAAATGAGAGAGAAAAGGGGGAAAGGGGGGGGGGGCGGGGGGAACCCAAGTGAGGGAAAAAACGGGGGAAGGAAGGGGGGAGGGGGGGGGGTTGGAGAAAAAAATTAAGGGAAATGAATTTTGGGGGAATTTAAAAGGGAAGTTTTAGGGGAAGGGAGGGCTTTTTTTGGGTCAAACCGTTTTTTCCCCTGTTCCATAATTTTGTGGATCAGGTACCCCCCCTAAGGTTTTAATATGCTTCCCCAAGCTATCTATTTTTGACTAACCCTATTTTCCCTCTCCTTAAATTTTATATAATATTTAATTTTAATATTATTATTACATTTATTTTTGTCCTTATAACTTTCATTTTAAACATTTTTTCCCCTTACACCTTCACCTTCAACATTATCTATCAATTATTTTATATATAATATTTAAATATACTAAAAAAAAATATTTATTTGGCTTCCTAATTTAGGGGGAAAATTTTAATTTGTGAGTAGCAAAAACAAAAAAAAGGGCTTTGGGAGGTACCACTGATTTAAAATTTTTTAAAAACCCTGAATCGGGCAGGGGTTTTAACCCCTGATTTTGGCACTAAACTAGGGGAGGGGGAAAACATAGTTTTTTAAAAAAAACCAAGGGTGGTAAAAGGGTCAAATTTTGGCCCCTGGGAAGTTTTCCCGGGGTGAGGGGTGGGGATTTTTTTGGGAAACTAGGGGGGCCCCTTAAAGGGGGGGAAGGGGGAAAGAATAAAGTTTTAAGGCAGTTCCTCAGAAACCAATTGGGGTTTTTGGTCCCCTTTTCACCATTTTATTCCCCTTACACCATATTTAACCCCTAAGGGGTTAAAAAAAAGGGCCATTTTTAATGGGGAACACCCGTTAAGGCGGGCCCCAAAATTTAAACCTTGGGCCCCTTCATTTTCCTTTTCCCCGGCGGGGGAAGAGGGGAGAGGGGGAACCCCCCCGGTGGGAAAAAACCCCGGGGAAATTTTGGAGTGGGGAATCTATTCCCGGGGACGGAGAAACCGAGGGGGGAGTTGGGAATTTTTTAGGGAAAAGGCCCCGGGGGAAGGAGGGAGGGGAAGTCAAAATTCCCGGAACCGGGAAAAAAATTTTTTTCCGGGGGGGGCCCAATGGGGTTGAAGGCCGGGTTTAATAAAAGGTTTGGGAGGAGTTAAATTTCCCACCGGCAAGAAAAGGGAGAGAAATCATTTATTTCCCGGGTTTGGAAAAATTTTGTCCAATTTGGGTTTTAAGGGTTTCGCATTTGGGTGAGAGGCCCCGGGAAAGGGGTTATTGTTCAAACGGATCCCAATTTTTAGGTTTGAAATATTTTTGAGGGGAGGGGGGGACAACCTTTTGGGGGGCGAAGTGGTTTTTGGGAGGGGCGGGTGTGCTTTAATTGGATTTAAAGGCCGGGAACCGCGGGGGGTGCAAGGGGGGACATTTGGTGCCCCCGACCCCCAGTTTCCCCGACGTAGCGGCCGTTGTTTTTTTTTCCCCCTAGAAAAAAAAAGAAGAAAGATTTTTTTTGTCCCCTTCAGGGAAAGGAATTCTTTGGTCCCCTTTGGGGGGCCTGAGAAAAAAAGTTTTTTGTTTTTGTACCCGGGAAGGGGTTTTGGGGGAAAAAAAAAAAAAAGGAATAAAAAAATTTTGAATTTGTCCCCTAAAGGGGTTTTTTAGGGAAAAAAAAGAAAAAAAATTTTTAGTTAATTATTTTTTGTAAATTTTTTTGCATTTGTTTTTTTTTTTCTTTTTTTTAAATGTGTTTCGGGGGGTTGACATTTTTTTTTGGGTTGTCTACCCCTTTAAGGGGGGTTTTTTTGGAATTTCTTTTTGCCCCTTCCCCCCCCTAAACCGTTTAGCCTAAACCCCCTTTTGCCAAAACTGGGCCACGGGGGGGCCCGGGGCGTTGGGAGGTCGCTGTTTTTCCCCTGGGATTTTGGTTTTTGGGTTTTGCCCCCTTTTCCCCGGGGAGGGAATACCCCCCCTTTCTTCCTGCTTTTTCCGGGGGGCCCATGGGGGGGGTTGGGTTGGGGATCCTTTCCCTTTTCTCGTAAATATCTATTTTTTTCCCCTTTTTCCTATTGTTCATTTTGTTTTTTCCCCCTTGCCCCTCAGAGTGTGGGACCCCCCCCTTTCACCTCCGTCACGCAAAATAGGGGTAGGTGGTGGATTTTTGTTTCCCGCTCAGCCCAAATAAACATCTTTATCTTTTTTTTTTTTTTTTCTGTGTGTTGCGAATTTTCTTTGCGTTTGGGTGAATGAACATTTATTTTTTTTTTGATTTTTTTAAATTTTTTTAAATTTTTTTTTAAACTGAAAGTGTTCTATTTTGGGCTGATTTGTTTTCCCGTCCCCATTTTTTCCACGGGCCCCTGCCCACTAGGGTCTGTCTGAGGGTTTTCTTTTGCTGTTATGGGGGCTCCCTGTTCCGGTCCTGTTCCCTTTCTTTTTCCTTTTTTCACCCCTTTTTAAAACCCCTCAAAAAACCTTCTCATAAAATTTTCTCCTATCTAGTTTTCTTTTTTTACTTTTTCCTTTTTTAGGAAAGATTTCCGCAAAATTTGGGGGTTTCTTCCCCTCTTTTTAATTGTTTGTGCCCTTTTTTTAAAAATTTTAATTTTCCCTTTTTTTGTAAAACCCCCGGTACATTTTTTGTAAATTCATTTAAAAAATTAAGTAAGAAAGAAAGCTGACAACAAAACCCTTTAGAATTTAAAACTTTATAAAAAATTTTTTCCCGAAAACTTTATATTTTTTTTTTCCCTTTTTCCTGGGGAAAAACAAAATTACTTTGACTTTTTTTTTTTTAAATTTCCCCAAATTAAATAGCATTTTTAAAATTATTTTTGGGAAAAATCCCTTTTTGGGTTTTTGGATACCAACTGTTTTAAAGTAATCTGTTTTTCTGTTTCCCCCGGAAAATTGAATTCTGGTTTGTATATATTTTTTTTCCATTTTTTTTTGAAACAAAAGGGCGCCATCATATACCCGCCTTATTTTTTTTTCCTTTACTTAAAAATTGGGTTTTTGGTTTTATCTTTTAACGGTTCAGGGAGGGATGATTTTGTAAATATGTTCAAAAACCGGAACGTTTGGGTTTTAGGGCGAAAAACTTTCCTGCAAAGTGCAACAATGCATAGTTTGGGCCCGACAGGCTAAGAGAAAGAGAAGAAAATAAAAGGGAAAACCTGAAAGTAAAAGAAAGAAGATTAAAAAAAAAAGGGAAAGGGAAAGTTGAAGAAAAAAGATTACAGGGGGAACTGAAGTTGAAGAAAGAAGATTACAGAGGGAAGCTGAATTTTGAAGAAAAAAGTTTAAGAGGGAAGTTTGAAAAAAAAAGGGCCCTACAGAGGGAAGCTGAAGCGGAAACGCCCTTTTTAAAGGGGAAGCAGTTGAACCTAGAGCCTGAAACTAAAAATTAAAAAGGGATTCCGGGCTTTCGAGAAAACCCCTCCACCATTGGGTTTCCCGCAAGCCCCGCCTAAACCCGAAAACAGCATATTTTCCCCAAATTTCCCGGGCCCTTCGGGGAAAAAACAGTACATCGATAGTTTTTTTTTCCGTTTTGAAAGTCACGCAATGTTTTTGGGCGGTTGGCCAAAGGAAAAGGGGACAAATGTATTTTTGGCTCTTTTTTAAGGGGTGGGCTTTTTGGGCCCTTGTCCCACACACTCGCGGCAAAGCAAAATTTAACTTGGGACATTTGGGAAAAAAAACTTTTCCCAAAAAATTTTCCCAATGTTCTGCGGGACGTTTTCGCGAACTTTCCGTTCTGTCCCGCCCTGAAAAAGGAAATCTTTTCCGCTTTTCTAATCCGTATGAGTCTTTTTTTTTGGTCAAAGGATCAAATTTATAAAAAACCCGAACAAAACTTTTCAATCACTGCGAGACCCTCCTTTTTAAGAAAAACCCTTTTCCCAGATGAGCAAAGAACTGGCCACTTTCCCTTTAAAAGAAAGGAATTTGAAAGCTTTCAGGAAAGTGTCAGTGGCTGATCAGTTTTTGTATGGGCTCACTCGAAAAGGGGGGTGGCTAGGAAAGGAGGGAAATTTTTCCCTCTTTTAGTTCTTTTTTTTTCCTGTACAAACCCATCAGGACAGGGGAAATTACAGGAAAGGAAATCGTTTTGGGGCATTTCTGAGTCCCTTTAAGGATTATTATCCCCAGGGAAAGGACGGGTTTTTTCCCCGGGTTCCCAGTTTAAATTTCGTCCCGTACCAGTACTCCCCGCCGGGGAAAAACCCCCTTACTCCTCGCAAACCGGGGGCCCAGGTCGTGGCAACGGGCCACCGCGTAAAACCCTTTTTGGGGCCGGGTTTGTGGACAGAACCGAAAATTCACAAAATCAGTCCGCTCCGATTTAAAACAATGCGATGTTTCAAATTTCGATTGGAAGTTCCATTTGGAAAAAGGGAAATTTCCTTTTAAACCCAAAGATTTTAAAATCCGATTAGTTTTCCACTGAATTTTAAAAAAGAAAACCCCCCTTTTTTTTGGCACCCCCCCATCGGGTTTTATGGGGGCTGGTTTGAAAAAGGGGGCCATCAATGGATTGGGAGGGCCCCGGGGGGTTTTTCGGGACAAATGGGTGCCCCCACCCGCTGGTTTTTCGGAAAAACTGTCGTGCTTTTAAAAACCCGTACTCCCACTGTCCCCAAAAAGGTTAAAGGGCGTTTTTGGGGGGCAAATTGAAACGTTTCCGCTGGCGAAAATTTCCCGGGCATCCCCCGTACACTCCGGGGGTTTCTCCCGCCTTTTTATCGAAACCCACCTTTTTATTTGATCTTGGGGGAATTTCCCGGGGTCCCCTACAGTCCTGGTGGGGCTGAGGATCGTTCGTTTTTCCTTTTCTTTTCAGTACCAGTCGACACGGGGGAGAGGGGGGAAAGGCTACAAAGCCGCTAAAAGCTCAAAACTGGATGAATCCGATTTTCCCCCGATGATCTAAAAAAAAATGCAGGGAAAAAACGAGCGCGACGCCGTATTTTTGCTGCTAAAAACGGTCATGACCCTTCTAAAAGGACAAAAAAGTCAGCTGATAAAAAACCCGATGTATAAAAAGGGCCCTTTTCAGCCAAAAAAACAAAGGGACGTTCCCTTTAGTTAGGGGGGTAAAGTCCTTGTACTCCCCACCGATGAAACCCCAACCAAACTTCCCTGTTATGGGAAGGGCCTTTTCAAGGGGCGAAAAACTTTCTGCAGTTTTTATAAGATCAAAAGGGAAACATGAGAAGGTAATTTTATGTGAACATGTTGAAAAAGTTTTGGGAAAGTTTCAAATGTGCCCTAACCAGGGCGTTGAGGGAAATGTCCTTTTGTCAGAAAAAATGATGTCAACTGACAAAACATTAACCGTGATGAATTTTTACCCAAAGTAACGTACAGGACAGATCAAAGGTTTTTGAAAACAAACAAATGTAGGGGTTTTTAACACTACCAGTGCAGATGAAGTTGTACCCCTTTCCCATTCTGGGTTTGTCAAAGGTGAAACCTATATGTGTGGGTTTTGTCGAGTGATTTTTTCTTCAAGGGCAAACGGGAAAGGCTCAAACAAAATTTTTAAAGACTTTTTGGAGTGTTACAAGATACCCCCGGTACAGTGACTGGTATTGAACCTCATAGTATTCAGTTTTACTACTGAAATCCCCCGCCCAACCAGACCAAAACCCCCCCCTTTTCCCAAAAAAAAAAAGTTTGTCGAGAGAGAAAACAAAAATAAAGTGGATTTTAAAAGGTTTATAAACCTTCTACATCTCCGACAGCTCACCCGTTGTATTTGGGGGACGAGCCAAACAGGTTTTTTTGCTCCGGGGGTTTCTGCAACGATTACCGGGAAAATTTAAAAAAGTCACTGTTTTTGATGCCGACCCCTCCCCCAACCTTGAAGAAAATTCTGTTCAGCTCTCAGAAGGGAAAAAATATTTTTGTGAAAATAGACTTGACTAAAGGATACTGGCAGATTCCAATGGCTGAAGCTGACCCCAAAGGAAAAAACCCGCATTTTTAAAAACCTTTTGGTCTTTTCCAAGGGGGGAAAAAAGCCATTCGGGTTTTTCAACATGCCCCCGCTTCTTTTGCTAAAAATGCCCAGCCCCGAAACTCCCTTGGGGGGGAAAGTGGTGCAGTCAGTTTTTTTTTTTGACATTTTTTTGGCTGCAAAGTCATGGAGTGACCTTTCCCTTTTTAACTTGCGAGCTGTTTTTTCCCGGAAATCAGATGTTTTTGGGTTTACTGCGAGAAACCCCCCCAAAAATTTGTGCCGGTTTTCAAACCCTCGAGTTTTTGGGCACACTATTTTTGTGGGAAAAATGATTTCCAAAGGAAAAAAAAGTGGGAAAAAAATTTTTTCTTACTTAAACCCATACAAAAGGAAAAAAGATAGGCACTCATCGGATTTTTGTCTTACTTAAAAAGAAAATGTTCCCCACTTTTCGTCCCTGGGGCGGCCCCCCCTTTTACTGAAAATGACGAAAGGGGCGAAGAAAAAAAGTATTTTTGGGTCTGATGCTGCCAAAGGCTTTGGGGTGTGTTCCCGAACCCCCCCCAATCCTTTCTGTTCTTTTGTTAACCCCCCTCTTTAGAAACTTTATTTTTTGGGAAATGAAAGCCAGTTTCCAAAAAAATGGGGGGTTTTGTTGAGGGAAAAAGGCTTTGTTTTCATCCATGCAATCGCCCTAAAAAAGTTCTCAAAGACACAGGGGAAAAAATACTCCCCTATTTAGAGAGAGGGGCTTTTGGCCCCATTGTATGGGCTGTGAGAAAATTCCCAGGTCTTGACTGGGAAAAAAGTTTCGGTTACAGACTGACCATAGGGCCCCTGACGTTCTTGAAAACGTCAAAGGGCTAAGAACACAATTATTAAAAATGGCTTTGGGTTGCAGGAATTCCAGTTTACCTTTTTTGAACCAGTTTCCTGGAACACAAAATTTCCCTTTGGCCCTTTGTTGTCCCGTGCCATGAATATTCAAGGGCCCCCAAAAGTAACTGTCCCCCCCAAGGGGGGGACTTTTTCCTGTTTTTTTTTTCTTAATGTTTCGGTTTTGGGATCACATTTTTACAGTGCATTGTAAGCTACTGACCGGGTTTAAAAACAAGTTGGGGATTTATGCATAATTTGCTTGTTGAAGGCTATATGTTTTTACAAACAAAACTACATTTTTTTGAGTATTTCATATCTATTTTTTTTCTTTATTCTTTCGTAACAAAAAAAAATCTTTATGTACTATTTATGGCTAATTGCCCGGGGAAGAAGAAAATTTTATGTATGTGTGAAGAAAAATAACTCTTTTGGGAAAAAGTTATCCCCCATGTTTTTATTGTGCAGTGAACAAAAAATATTGTTTTCCCTTAGTTTATTGTCAACCCAAAGGGAAAATGTTTACTTTTCAATGGGCTTTTAACATTTCCTGTGGGAAAAAACATGTTTAAAATATGTTTATTTTGTTTTTTTAGTCTATTTAAAAACAAATTTTCACTTGGGAAAAATTCTCATTTTCATGGGGTTTTTAAACAAATGATGTGAGACAAAGATCAAGGGAAAATAGGGGCTTTCACATCTTAAAAAATGAACAATTGTACTTTAATTTTTTTTAAAATTTCCCAATTGTTTTATCCATGTAATTTGTGGAATGTTTTTGTGAATATGGGGATTAATTTTGGAATTTTTTTTTTTTGAAAGAAATGAAAAATTTTAAATATTTCTTTTATGGTGGATCATGTGATTGATTCATACGGGTTTTATTTTAATTTGGTGAATCGTGGGGATGGTTACACATTTTGAATTCAAGGCTGGGAAAAGTGTTTAAGTGAAGTTTAAATCCTTTAAAAAAAAATTTTTGGAGAAAATTTTTTTATCCCAGGATGGGGGTGTCATTGACGTAGCCTCACATCAAGGCATTGCGCTCCATCAAAATTTAGTTAGTGATATGAATCATTTCCCCCTGCCATACTGAAAAGGAAGAAAATTATGTGGCTTGCCCAGTGTGCGGGCGTCCCCAAAAAATTGTGGTATGACCAGTAAGAAAAAAAATGTGGTCATTGGGTGAAAAAGTGACCACTGAGTTTTAGTTTTAAAAAGGGCTGGTAAAGGGGCTGGTCATGTGTTTTTAACACCCGAGTAGCACTCACTAGGGGAGGGGGGAAAGGGAAAAAAATTTTAACCCCGCAA
Organism: Conus ventricosus; assembly: GCA_018398815.1. NCBI lineage: Eukaryota > Metazoa > Mollusca > Gastropoda > Neogastropoda > Conidae > Conus > Conus ventricosus. The sequence continues at coordinate 52,234,615 of CM031617.1, read as the reverse complement.
AGGCCCAGAGCTCGAACCCGCAGGGCGTTGGGCCTCTCTGCTGACCAGTCAATTTAAAAGGTGAGCGGGTAGATATTGGGGGAAAACTACAGGGGGGAAAAATTAAAAAAAAGAGGGGAAAAAAAGAATTCCCTATGTTGAATTTAAAAAGCAGGTTAAATTACACGAACCTTATTCGTCTTTTAGCCCTTTAAACCCTTTTTCCCTTCGCCCCTTCCCCCCTTACCTTTACCCCCCCCCTGAGGGGGGGGTGAAGATGGCCCAAGGTGTGGGGGGCACACCGGGAGGCAGCCCCAGGGAAAAAAGGACTTTCCCCCGGGGAGGAGTCGGGGAAACCCCCCAAACTCTCCAGGGGCCGGAAGGGAAAACGAGGGGGAGGGGTTGGAATCATTCTCCAGTGACGGGGGAAAATTTGAGGGGGAAGGGGTCGGAAATCATATCTCCAGGACGGGGAAAAAGGGGGGGCGGATGATGTCTGGAAGACAGGGGGAAACCCGAAAGGATGGGGGGGCGGGGGGGTCTTAATTTTGGTGAGGCATACTCAAGGGTGAAAGGGAAACCTTTTTTTCTGGTCGGGGTTTTGTGGGCCAATTTTTGTGAAGGGCCCTGGGCTTTTTGGAAATCTTGAGTTAGGGTTGTTTTCCTCCTTGGGAAAAAAAATAATGAAAACAAAACGTTTATAAATTGTTTGATGTGGGTTTTTTAAAATGGGTTTTCCCCCAAAAAAGAGGGGGGGAAAAAAAACCCTTCGGTTGTGGGGCCTTTTTGGGTTTATTGGAAAGATTGCGTGGGCGTTGGAAGTAAATGCTTCTTTAATGCGCGTGTGCCAAAAAATGACGTGTGACCTTGCGAACCCTTTTATTTTGGGGAACATTTATTTTTTTTTTTCCCATTCACCCCCCTCAAGCACCTTTCTGTTGGTTAGGCAAATTTCTACCACGCAGAAATGAAAACTTATCTCCCCCCAAACTTTAATCTAAGACCTAAGAAACAAGCTTTTTTAATAAAAAATTATAAATTTTTATATTATTAAATATATATATAAAACTATCTATATAAAATAAAATTTATAAATATTGTGGTGTGTTTTGTGTGTTGGGGTGTGTGTGTGTGTGTGTGTAACAGAGAGAGAGGGGAGGGGGGGAGAGGGGGAGAGGGGGGGGGGGGAGAGAGGGTTTTAAAGTTTTTAATATTATTACCCTGACTTTTTTTCTCATTTCCTTTTTTCCCTCCCCCCTCGCCCCTCTTTTTTTTTTTTTCTTTTTTTCCCTTTCAATTGAATCTTTGCTGAGTCATTAATGCAACGATAATGTAATGTACGACGGAAAAATTGTTAGCCTGCACTTGTATGCCCCCACTACTAAATTGTTCAGCGTAATATTGTTTGGCCAATCAGTTGGAGATGGCATCTCTTAGGAGATCGAAGTAAAGGCTGTTCTGCACAATTCTTAGCTGTTGACGATGCTTGGGTTAATAAACAGCAGAGCTGACTACACGGACTGTCGAACACCTTTTACCTCCCTTGCATCCTTTAAGGGACCCACAAGCATAGACTCCGATACTTTCACCCTACATTTTATACTGTTTGTATAATGGGTTTAGTTTTCAGCAGCCTATTTTCGAACTACACTTTCTTTTTCCTTTTCCTTTTCTACCCTTCGCTGGCTGCTTTGGAGTGCTGTTGGATTTGTTTAAGCCTTGGTGGTGAGAACACCACAGAATTATAGACTGCGGTGGATCTCCATTTGATGTCAAGGGGCGCGCGCACACACACACACACACACACTCAGCCGTGTCTCGTTGTAGAGTCCGATCCAGCGGACGAAAAGTTTAGAAGCAGGCAATACGAACTGGTCTGACTTCAGGAATGATGACGATGGTTCCCATATACTGCTAGTGAAGGGTTTAACGTTTACGATGTTATTCTCTTGACTTTACGTCCCCCCCCCCCTCCCCCCCCCCCCCCCCCCCCCCCCCCGTTAACCTTTTTCTGTCCTTTTTATATTTACTCCCTTGCGCGCAAATCTTTGGTAAGTCGTTAATAAATAACGGAAGAATTCTTCTCTGCTAAATTGTTCAGATAAACATATATGTTGAGGACAATAAACTCGTGCCATGGCGCGGTCTATGGAATTTTGTTGTTTTGTATTTTTGCATTATAGTTTTGTTCTCGTAACGTAAGAAGACGATGTAATTGCCGACATGTCCATGTTTTTGCTACTCATTGTCTTTAAAATCACCGTTACTTAACATCTGGTTTGATTGTCCGTTCGTGCTTGATCTCTCTCTCTCTCTCTCTCTCTCTCTCTCTCTGTGTCTTGAATTTTATATGAGTCCATTTGCATAGCTCACATCCCTTGGTTTCCAATGATATGCGTTCATTTAAATAGTTGATATGATTTAAGTTAGAAAGGTACGTGATCATTTTTGTAATGTATGGATGGTTCCAATGTTAGACTCGTTCATTCTTAGTTAAAATATGATATGGTTTTGAATAGTTTTTTCAATTTTTGTAGATTGTTTTCGAATGTTATACACGTAATTTTTAGTGTATATGGCTTTGCTCTGAATGATACAGGAGTTCATTTTAATCGACATAGTGTGGCGTAAAATGCTATATTTGTTCACATTTCAGGTAATGGCTTAGCTTTAAAATGTTACCCGCGTTCATTTTAGTTGATTTGGGTTGGATTTAGATTATGTATGTGTGTTCATTCTTAGTTAAGAGGGCATAGGGTGTACTTAGAGGGCCTGTGTTCATTTGTATACAATATCCGAGCTTTGCGTGGTATATGCGTTAATTTTAGTTGACAAGGCTTGCCTTTAATGTTAAACATATTCATCTACAGTTAATGTGGCTTGTTTTAATAATGTTGTGTTTAGTGTTGGTTGATATGGCTCCGTTGTAATGTTATATATTCGTCTTTAATTCATATGGCATGGTTTTAACTAGTATATGTGTTCATTTTAGTGGACATGGCCTGGTTTTGAATGGCGTAAGTGTTCTTTTTGTTGATATGGCTTGGTTTCGAATAGTATATGTCTTCATTTTAATTAATTTGGTGTGATTTTGAGTGGTATACGTGCTCATTTTCAGTTGATATGGCGTGGTGATTAAAGTTATAGGTATCATTCTTAGTTTAAATGGCTTGGTTTTGAATATTACACACGCTCAGTTTTAGTTCAAATGGCGCGCGGGCGTGCGTGCGTGCGTGCGTGCGTGCGTGCGTGCGTGCGTCGTGCGTGCGTGTGTGTGTGTGTGTGTGTGTGTGTGTGTGGTGTGTGTGTGTGTATATTATTTTTTTTTTTGTATGTGTGTGTGTTCTACTTCACATCTAAAGGCTAATATTTTTCAGAAAACACGTGTGGAAGAATACCTTCCTATCTGCACTTGAATATACCATTGTCTTGCAACAGTATGATGAGATTAAAAGCTAGAATTAATGGCAACTGTCACATCAAAATCTAGACTCATAATTAATGCCGTAGAACGTTTATTCCATGTGCTAGTACGTTTTTTCTTTTTCAAGACACTGAACATTAAGAAAGAAAGAAAAAAAAAAAGAGAAAAAAAAACGTTTGAGCGTGCGTACCCATCCAGTACATCTTTAATGCACTGTCTTTATGTAGCACACAAACGTTGCCTGAATTATTTTCAACAACAGCAATTTTTGTTTTTAAAAAAAGTTACGTTTGGGCCAGTTTACTGATATATCATTCTTAACTGAAATCAAATAACTTTTCAATCCGTTACTTTATGTCCATTCGTTAAACAAGACTGCCAGTAATGAATTTGTGACCGTTCCACATCCCATTGATGACCAGTATTGTATAGCGCAACTTTGAATCTTTGTAAACGGAAATAGTTTCTTATAACAAAATGAAGATTAATCTATTTGTTGTTTTCGACAGGAATACCAGTTTTCTTATTTAATCGGTTATTGCCAGCATACATTCATTGAGAAAAAGTGAGAAAACCAGTGATGACATCATACTTTTCTTTGAAAAGGCCAGGAAAGAAAAAATCCACTGTCTTAAAAAGTGCGAGATAACAAACATTTTCGTTTTCAAGCACATATGTTTTTTAACTTGAATGCGTTTATCATAGCATAGTGGCTCAGCTAGTCGTTGTCCTGAAGTTTGGGAATAGGTTTTCAGTAACAGACTTTTTTAAGCGTCATGAACATTTGTCTACAGCCGATTATATTATGTAAACATAAAAAAAAACCAATACCTGACCATTTTTGTTGATAGGAGACCATTGAGGAAAACTATTTCAGAGAATGTGTTTTCGATTCATGTTGTTCAGATTAACAACAGGATAGTTTGATACTTTCAGCGATGTGTGAACGGTTTTTAGCTCTAAACAAGCAAAACGCACTTGTCTTACATCTGTACGTGATGTCTTTTGACTGATTTTGTCTTTTTTCTTATTCCATTATATAAATTGATACATTTGTGGCATGTTGGAAAGAAATCTTTCGCGGATTCCACAAAATGTCACAGATTAATCAGTTTTGGAAGTATATTAGATGGCTGTTCTACCCAGGGTTATTATTTGGCATTTAATCCATACCGTAGATGAACATATTTAGATTCCTATCCATTTCTAAATGCTCTTTGTAACGAATTAGTTCCTGCTTTACCCAGATTCGTATGACGACATGCAGTATGGTCAAATCTAAATACACTGGAGAGCAAGTTTCAAACCATTTCTACCCCCCCCCCCCCCCCCCCCCCCCCCCTGCAACAGAAATTCCGTGCATCGACATACTGAGTCAGCTTCTTCACTCTCATTCGTCTTAATCCTTCGGGTAGCTTTTGGCACTCCTCCTGGACACCCCACATGGCCATCCTGTCGACAAGCCCCTCTTGACCAATGAATCTTCCTATTCCAATCCCATT
>CM031617.1:52215008-52229610 GCA_018398815.1 Conus ventricosus | reverse complement strand
CAGATTAATGCTTATCTCCCCCTATTTCTTCATCTAAGACATAAGAGCAAGCTTTGTTTATAATTATATATATATAATATATATAATATATATATTAAATATATATATATATAATATATAATATATGTGTGTGTGTGTGTGTGTGTGTGGTGTGTGTGTGTGTGTGTAACAGAGAGAGAGAGAGAGAGAGAGAGAGAGAGAGAGAGAGAGAGAGTTTAACGTTTATAATATTATTACCCTGACTTTTAATGTTCTCATTTCCTTTTTCTCCCTCCCCCCTCGCCCCTCTTTTTTTTTCTTCTTTTTTCCCTTTCAATTGAATCTTTGCTGAGTCATTAATGCAACGATAATGTAATGTACGACGGAAAAATTGTTAGCCTGCACTTGTATGCCCCCACTACTAAATTGTTCAGCGTAATATTGTTTGGCCAATCAGTTGGAGATGGCATCTCTTAGGAATCGAAGTAAAGGCTGTTCTGCACAAATCTTAGCTGTTGACGATGCTTGGGTTAATAAACAGCAGAGCTGACTACACGGACTGTCGAACACCTTTTTACCTCCCTTGCATCCTTTAAGGGACCCACAAGCATAGACTCCGATACTTTCACCCTACATTTTATACGTTTGTATAATGGGTTTAGTTTTTCAGCAGCCTATTTTCGAACTACACTTTCTTTTCCTTTCCTTTTCTACCCTTCGCTGGCTGCTTTGGAGTGCTGTTGGATTTGTTTAAGCCTTGGTGGTGAGAACACCACAGAATTATAGACTGCGGTGGATCTCCATTTGATGTCAAGGGGCGCGCGCACACACACACACACACACACACTCACCGTGTCTCGTTGTAGAGTCCGATCCAGCGGACGAAAAGTTTAGAAGCAGGCAATACGAACTGGTCTGACTTCAGGAATGATGACGATGGTTCCCATATACTGCTAGTGAAGGTTTAACGTTACGATGTTATTCTCTTGACTTTACGTCCTCCCCCCCCCCCCCCCCCCCCCCCCCCCGTTAACCTTTTTCTGTCCTTTTTATATTTACTCCCTTGCGCGCAAATCTTTGGTAAGTCGTTAATATAATAACGGAAGAATTCTTCTCTGCTAAATTGTTCAGATAAACATATATGTTGAGGACAATAAACTCGTGCCATGGCGCGGTCTATGGAATTTTGTTGTTTGTATTTTTGCATTATAGTTTGTCTCGTAACGTAAGAAGACGATGTAATTGCCGACATGTCCATGTTTTGCTACTCATTGTCTTTAAAATCACCGTTACTTAACATCTGGTTTTGATTGTCCGTTCGTGCTTGATCTCTCTCTCTCTCTCTCTCCTCTCTCTCTCTCTGTGTCTTGAATTTTATAGAGTCCATTTGCATAGCTCACATCCCTTGGTTTCCAATGATATGCTTTTCATTTAAATAGTTGATATGATTTAAGTTAGAAAGGTACGTGATCATTTTTGTAATGTATGGATGGTTCCAATGTTAGACTCGTTCATTCTTAGTTAAAATATGATAGGGTTTTGAATAGTTTTTCAATTTTGTAGATTGTTTTCGAATGTTATACACGTTAATTTTTAGTGTATATGGCTTTGCTCTGAATGATACAGGAGTTCATTTTAATCGACATAGTGTGGCGTAAAATGCTATATTTGTTCACATTTCAGGTAATGGCTTAGCTTTAAAATGTTACCGCGTTCATTTTTAGTTGATTTGGGTTGGATTTAGATTATGTATGTGTGTTCATTCTTAGTTAAGAGGGCATAGGGTGTACTTAGAGGGCCTGTGTTCATTGTATACAATATCCGAGCTTTGCGTGGTATATGCGTTAATTTTTAGTTGACAAGGCTTGCCTTTTAATGTTAAACATATTCATCTACAGTTAATGTGGCTTGTTTTAATAATGTATGTGTTTATGTTGGTTGATATGGCTCCGTTTGTAATGTTATTATATTCGTCTTTAATTCATATGGCATGGTTTTAACTAGATATGTGTTCATTTTTAGTGGACATGGCCTGGTTTTGAATGGCGAAGTGTTTTTTTTTGTTGATATGGCTTGGTTTCGAATAGTATATGTCTTCATTTTTAATTAATTTGGTGTGATTTTGAGTGTATACGTGCTCATTTTCAGTTGATATGGCGTGGTGATTAAAGTTATGGGTATTCATTCTTAGTTTAAATGGCTTGGTTTTGAATATTACACACGCTCAGTTTTAGTTCAAATGGCGCGCGGGCGTGCGTGCGTGCGTGCGTGCGTGCGTGCGTGCGTGCCGTGCGTGCGTGCGTGTTTTGTGTGTGTGTGTGTGTGTGTGTGTGTGTGTGTGTGTGTGTATATTATTTTTTTTTTTTGTATGTGTGTGTGTTCTACTTCACATCTAAAGGCTAATATTTTCAGAAAACACGTGTGGAAGAATACCTTCCTATCTGCACTTGAATATACCATTGTCTTGCAACAGTATGATGAGATTAAAAGCTAGAATTAATGGCAACTGTCACATCAAAATCTAGACCCCATAATTAATGCCGTAGAACGTTTATTCCATGTGCTAGTACGTTTTTCTTTTTCAAGACACTGAACATTAAGAAAGAAAGAAAAAAAAAGAGAAAAAAAAACGTTGAGCGTGCGTACCCATCCAGTACATCTTTATGCACTGTCTTTATGTAGCACACAAACGTTGCCTGAATTATTTTCAACAACAGCAATTTTTGTTTTTAAAAAAAGTTAACGTTTGGGCCAGTTTACTGATATATCATTCTTAACTGAAATCAATAACTTTTCAATCCGTTACTTTATGTCCATTCGTTAAACAAGACTGCCAGTAATAATTTGTGACCGTTCCACATCCCATTGATGACCAGTATTGTATAGCGCAACTTTGAATCTTTGTAAACGGAAATAGTTTCTTATAACAAAATGAAGATTAATCAATTTGTTGTTTTCGACAGGAATACCAGTTTTCTTTATTTAAATCGGTTATTGCCAGCATACATTCATTGAGAAAAAGTGAGAAAACCAGTGATGACATCATACTTTTCTTTGAAAAGGCCAGGGAAAGAAATATCCACTGTCTTAAAAAGTGCGAGATAACAAACATTTTCGTTTTCAAGCACATATGTTTTTTAACTTTAATGCGTTTATCATAGCCATAGTGGCTCAGCTAGTCGTTGTCCTGAAGTTTGGGGAATAGTTTTCATAACAGACTTTTTTAAGCGTCATGAACATTTGGTCTACAGCCGATTATATTATGTAAACAAAAAAAAAACCAATACCTGGACCATTTTTGTTGATAGGAGACCATTGAGGAAAACTATTTCAGAGAATGTGTTTCGATTCATGTTGTTCAGATTAACAACAGGATAGTTTGATACTTTCAGCGATGTGTGAACGGTTTTTAGCTCTAAACAAGCAAAACGCACTTGTCTTACATCTGTACGTGATGTCTTTTGACTGATTTTGTCTTTTTTCTTATTCCATTATTAAATTGATACATTTGTGGGATGTTGGAAAGAAATCTTTCGCGGATTCCACAAAATGTCACAGATTAATCAGTTTTGGAAGTATATTAGATGGCTGTTCTACCCAGGGTTATTATTTGGCATTTAATCCATACCGTAAAATGAACATATTTAGATTCCTATCCATTTCTAAATGCTCTTTGTAACGAATTAGTTCCTGCTTTACCCAGATTCGTATGACGACATGCAGTATGGTCAAATCTAAATACATCTGGAGAGCAAGTTTCAAACCATTTCTACCCCCCCCCCCCCCCCCCCCCCCCCCCCCCCTGCAAGCAGAAATCCGTGTCATCGACATACTGAGTCAGCTTCTTTCACTCTCATTCGTCTTAATCCTTCGGGTAGCTTGATTTGGACACACTGGCCTCCTTGTCGACGACCCCTCTTGACATGGAATTTTACCATCACATGAAGTCAAAACTTAATGGTTTTATCAAATGTGCTGCCCTATCGACGTGTGTTCATTTTTTCTCTAGATAGACTTTCAATTCTTTTAAACATTTATTCCAAATCATCAAACGCCTTCTCAAAGTCTATATTCAGCATCACCCTCGAAATTTGTTTTTATTTAATGGCTACAGTGTCAATCTTATACCTTAGATTATCGACAGTACAATAATTTTTTTTAATAAAGCCTGTGTGATCTTTCTTTATGAGATTACATAACACTTTCTGTGTGTGCGTTCTGTTTGCTATGTAAGACGATCTTATCATTTAAAGTACATTCAACAAGGAAATAAGCCTCCAACTGGTCACTCATTTTCTTGATTTGTCACGTATGTATATGTTAGAGTTTCTTCTATAAGCCAGTGTTTAGTGCTCTGGTAACCAATTTTCTATTTCTTTTAAAGAACTCTGTAACATAGCCGGTTGAACCCAAGGCGTTTATTGCTTCTTTTTTTTCTCTGTTTTGAAGAGCATACGTGGTTTCCTCTAATATGATATTTTCCTCTAATCCTTTCGCTTCTGTAATATTTGGAAAAAACATTTCATTTATTATATCTCTTATCTCACCCTTGTGCACTTCAGATACAACGTGCAATTACCTATCAACTCTACATATTTTGAAGGATTTCTTCCTGGTTTGTCAGAACATTTTCCTTTGGGTTAATTATTCTGGGCTTATTTTTTGCCGACATAACATCTTTCCCCAATGTTAACAAAAAACACGCACTAACATTTTCTCCCTTGATTATCCATCTACCTTAATCTTTTCTTTCTCAAATCATTTTACCCTTAATCTTTTCTTTCTCAAATCATTTTACTCTTATATCTTTTACTTTTTTTCTTTTTTTCATTTGTAATCTTATGCCACCCTCATTTTTCTTCTCCACTTTTTGCAATTTGTTTCTGTCGTGTTTGTTGCCTTATTTTTGTTTTTATTTATCAGTGTGTTTGGTTGTTATGTTGTCGTTCATTGTAGCGCATGAAATTGTCTTTGTTCTTATTTTCATCAACATAAAATCAATATAAAAAAAATGTTATCAGGAAGAGCAATTGGTAAGTCTTCACCAAGTACTTCATCTATATTCCTGTTTATAGCATATTTGTTTCACACATTTGTCTCATTATTTTTTTCACCTAAATATTGTTCATCTTTTAAAAGGTATGAACACATACATACATACATATATACATACATACATACATGTGTGTGTGTGTGTGTGTGTGTGTGTGTGTGTGTGTGTGTGTGTGTGTGTGTGTGTGTGTGTGTGTGCCACTCGGACTGTTGACACTGTTCGCCTCCTTTGTATCCTGAAAATAGATCTTCAAGCAGAAGCTCAAAGCTTTCCCCTTCGTTTGGTATTGTTTACATTTCGATTTTAGTCATTCAGCTATTTATTTCCTTACAACACTTTCTTTTCGTTTGACACTTCTACGCTTCGCTGGCTGCTTCGCGGTGCTGGTAGATTCAGTTTTTGAACTCTTAGTGGTAAGAATACCACAGAACTACAGACTTTGGTGTATCTCTACACGTGAGTGTGTGTGTGTGTGTGTGTGGTGTGTGTGTGTGTGTGTGTGTGTGTGTGTGTTGTGTGCGTGCGTGCGTGCGTGCGTGCGTGCGTGCGTGCGTGCGTGCGTGCGTGCGTGCGTGCCTGCGTGTGTGTGTAGGCGTGCCTTCCTGACGAGTCCGATCCAGCGGACGAAAAGCCTCGGAGCAGGCAATAATGAATAGTCCTGTCTTGAAGATGGATTCCGATTGTCCCCATAGGCTGGTTGCGAAAGACTTCATGATACATTTCCCTGACTTTTTATTGTCATTTTATGTATTCCCCTTGCTTTTTGTTGATGTTGGCGTTGTTGTTGCCCTTGTTGTTCTTGTTTCTCTTTGGAATCTTGGAGGAATTGCTAGCCCGCATTTGTTTTCACCCACTACTTAATTGTTACACACACACACACACACACACACACACACACACACACACACACACACACACACACATACACACACATACATGTGTGTGTGTGTGTGTGTGTGTGTGTGTGTGTGTGTGTGTGTGTGTGTGTGTGTGTGTGTGTTGTCAAATTTTAGTTTGAACAGTACAGCAGAGTGGTCTAAGTTGTATCGGCATTCACTGTCAGTATTTTTTTTAAATGAGATGTATGTAGTCAAAGAGATGTTTACCTGGCTTGTTGCAAAGGTAAGTTCTTCTCCACGTGTAAAGGGGGCCCTCTGAATATATTGTTGTCAAATATCGTCAGATTTAAAGTTTCTATGATGTTCTCAAAAGACTCTTTTCCTGTATACGTGTTATGTGCGTATATGTGCGTTTAGTTACTATAATCTCTGAAAGGATCAAATATTGAACGAAAAATCCCAGCTGTCATTGCGTTTGTTCTTTAAGAAAAAACAACAACACGAAACTGCTCAGGTCACTTTTTTCCACATCTTGTAACACCCTGGATTGTCTCTGTTTGGTCCGTGTACGTTAACAAAAATGAAAGGTTTGTTTTCTGTTTCTGCGAGAACTTTGATATCCAAAGATTCTTTTTGTCTTGAATTCCAAGTTACCGTTAAAAATAATAGCAACTCTTCTTGTGATGCACGGCTTGAAAAAAAAAAGATTAAATTAATGATCCCATCCTGCTTATATGTATGTGTTCCCTATCGTTGGCTCTAATTGTATCTTCCACGAAATAATGTGATCATTTTTGTTGTTGTTGTTTCATTTATTTCTTCATAGATAAAAACACCGGATATTTTCTGTTTATTGTTAAGGCCTGGAAAGTGAATTGAAACAATATATGCGCTGCTATCATCTATCCATTTCCACACTATTGTGTACAAACACAAGATGTTGTGTTAGGTCATCACATTCAGCTTCAGATGTAAACTTACATACAGGGAATAACCATTAACTGCAACTGTCCAATCCAATGAGTCAGGACTTTAAAAGGTTTGTCTCCTTTATCGCATATCACAAACAGTATGAACAACTATGATTCATATTACAATTAAAGCTTCTAGCAAAACAAAACAAAAACAGACACGAGAAATCAAAACAACAACAGCAACAACAACTACAACAACAAGAAAACGAGCAGAATTACGAAATTGTCTGGTCTATAACTCGCCAACAAAAATAGACACTGCGATCATCTTTACTTCTAACTTTGTAAAAGCAGATTCCATAAAACAGAAAAAATAATGGAGAAGAGGGAAGGGGAAACGGTAATAACACAGGAAAGGAATTTGCACACAGACATATGCACACGCACGCGAAAGCGTGTGTTTACATTAGTGGCATTCTACAACACTTTATCCTACCGGAGTACGATCAAAGTAATTCACGGTTCTAACCTCTTATTGCTTCCCCTGATGACGATAATTTAGTGCTACAGGTGACTGAAGTATGCGTTTCTCCCGAATACTCTTCTAGGTCTGGGTTTAATTGGCTTTCAACCTGATGTGGCCCTCGCAATCGGCTAGGCTGTGAATGTTAGTATGGCTTGACTGGCTGAAGACTCGTCAGTCATACAGAAAGCTCACAAACAAACAAGCAAACAAACAAAAACAAACAAACAATTCAAAGCAGTTCCAGACAAATAATAATCGAAAGGAGTTTGTTTATTGCGTTTATTTTACGTAAACGAGAGCTATGAAAAGGATTATGGTTCTTGTTATTGGATGTGCGTACGTACGTGAAAATGTTGGAGCAGCAAATATTAATTTCGAAAAAAAGGAAATGTAATCACAAATTTACCGTAGTCTCTCCCCTCTCTCTCTCTCTCTCTCTCTCTCTCTCTCTCTCTCTCTCTCCTCTCTCTCTCTCTCCTCTCTCTCTCTCTCTCTCTCTCCGAAAGATCTTTTCTTTGAAATATCCAACAACATCACAATCAATTTTTATATGTGTAAGGGGTAGATGTGGTGGGAAGTGGAAAGATAAAATGGGAAGCTGGTGGGGAAGGGCGGGGGAGGGGGGGGGGGGTTAGTCGCAATGGCACGATGGAGGACTGGGGGTGGGGGAGGGGCACGAAAACAAATTGAAATTATATATCTCCCATCCATTTTCTCGCTGCTGGGTGAAATTGCCTTTGAAGGCAACCCTTGTTTCTCTCTGTCTCTGTCTGTCTGTCTGTCTGTCTGTCTGTCTCTCTCTCTCTCTCTCTGTCTGACTCTCTCAGTTTGTGTGGTGCGTGTGTGTGTGTGTGTGTGTGTGTGTGTGTGTGTGTGTGCGTGCGTGCGTGCGTGCGTGCGTGCGTGCGTGCGTGCGTGCGTACGTGCGTGCGTGCGTGTGTGTGTGTGTGTGTGTGTGTGTGTGTGTGTGTTGTGTGTGTGTGTGTGTGTGAATACTCACCCATGTTTGTAGATGCATGGCACTTATTGCAATATTCATCTTCTCATTGGTTTCATTTCTGTTTTTCCTTAACCTTTTATGCATTTGTAAGCACTTAGGACTTATGATGTAAGATTAAGCGCCATCAATAATCATTATTGTTTTTCTTTTTAATGTGTGACTGTTGTCTCTCTTTAATCTGAGGGCGAGAGAAAATCATGCCCAGTGCCCCCCATCCTTTAAGCACTGTGTGGCTTTCTCTACCTTTAGCGTTTCAGTGGTATACTGTATGTTCTATTAATCAAGTGTGTGTGGAGGGGGGGGGGGGGGGGGGGGGGGGGGGGGGGGGGGGAGGGGGGGGGGGGGGGGGGGGCTGTAGATCGTTATGTCGTATTGTATTAGTTTGTTTATGTCACAGGATTTATTTTTCTTCCGACACAGTGACAGCTCTGAAAGGAAACCTGTGGTGTGTTACTCCCGATGTAATGGTGGTGTGTTACCCCCGATGTCATGATGGTGTGTTACTCCCGATGTAATGATGGTGTGTTATTTCCGATGTAATGATGGTGTGTTACTTCCGATGTAATGATGGTGTGTTATTTCCGATGTAATGATGGTGTGTTACTTCCGATGTAATGATGGTGTGTTATTTCCGATGTCATGATGGTGTGTTACTTCCGATGTCATGATGGGGTGTTACTCCCGATGTAATGATGGTGTGTTACTTCCGATGTAATGATGGTGTGTTATTTCCGATGTAATGATGGTGTGTTACTTCCGATGTAATGATGGTGTGTTACTTCCGATGTAATGATGGTGTGTTACTTCCGATGTAATGATGGTGTGTTACTTCCGATGTAATGATGGTGTGTTACTTCCGATGTAATGATGGTGTGTTACTTCCGATGTAATGATGGTGTGTTACTTCCGATGTAATGATGGTGTGTTACTTCCGATGTCATGATGGTGTGTTACTTCCGATGTAATGATGGTGTTACTTCCGATGTAATGATGGTGTGTTACTTCCGATGTCATGATGGTGTGTTTCTTCCGATGTCATGATGGTGTGTTACTTCCGATGTAATGATGGTGTGTTACTTCCGATGTAATGATGGTGTGTTACTTCAGATGTCATGATGGTGTGTTACTTCCGATGTCATGATGGTGTGTTACTTCCGATGTAATGATGGTGTGTTACTTCCGATGTAATGATGGTGTGTTACTTCCGATGTCATGATGGCGTGTTACTTCCGATGTCATGATGGTGTTACTTCCGATGTAATGATGGTGTGTTACTTCCGATGTAATGATGGTGTATTACTTCCGATGTAATGATGGTGTATTATTTCCTATGTCATGATGGTGTATTATTTCCTATGTCATGATGGTGTGTTACTTCCGATGTAATGATGGTGTGTTACTTTCGATGTCATGATGGCGTGTTACTTCCGATGTCATGATGGCGTGTTACTTTCGATGTCATGATGGCGTTTTACTTTCGATGTAATGATGGCGTGTTACTTCCGATGTAATGATGATGTGTTATTTCCGATATAATGACGGTGCATTATTGCCTCCGATGTAACGACGTGTAAGTCTCTCTCTCTCTCTCTCTCTCTCTCCTCTCTCTCTCTCTCTCTCTCTCTCTCTCTCTCTCTCTCTCCTCTCATCTCTCTCTCTCTCTCTCTTTCTGCTCTCTGTCTGTCCTGTCTCTGTCTGTCTGTCTCTGTCTCTCTCTCTCTCTCTCTCTCTCTCTCTCTCGCTCTTTGTCTGTCTCCGTCTGTCTGTCTGTCTGTCTGTCTGTCTGTCTGTCTGTCTGTCTCTCTCTCTCTCTGTCTTTCTCTCTCTCTCTGTCTCTCTGTCTCTGTCTCTCTCTCTCTCTCTCTCTCTCTCTCTCTCTCTCTCTCTCTCTCTCTTTCTCTCTCTGATGGTTTGTTTACATTTGCAGCTAAGGATTCTGCTGTGTTTCTACGAAATTCTCGTTTCTTTCTATTAAGCAATTCTCTGTATGCTTGTTTCTGCTGAATGTATTTTTGTCGATCTTCGATTTCACTTTTCTTGTTATGTTTTTTGCTTCTCCTAAAAACCCCTTAACAACCTTCTACATTTAGCCCTTGTACCTCTACACTCTTGGTCAAACCATGTACCTTTAATATTCTCCAAAGATACATAGCATTTTTTAACCATACAGTCTGCAGCACCTCTCAAACACTCGTTAAAAACTTCTAACCCATGATCTATATCAACATCTAGTTCTTGTGTAGCAGCTTCTAACCCACTACCAATGTCTTCACTATCAATGTTAGTTACATATTCATGTTCTTTTCCTTTGTCCCAAACAACCTTAATAATAGGATTTGCCTTCTTATCGGGTGTTTGGGCAGGTGTCTGGAGCTGTTTGGAGAGAAATAAGAAGCTGGTAATGGAACACAAAAAATGAAGCTAGTGAAAAGATAAGCTTAGATGAATGGTTTAAATATTTTCAGGTGTCTTCCAACAGGGACATGACTTTAACGATGACGAGACCATTATTGATAGTGATATAAATGAAGCAAGTGATCAATAGGTTAAACAAAGAGATCACAGAAAAAGAAGTTATAGAAGCAATAAAGAAATTAAACAACGGAAAATCAGGAGGCTTAGATGGACTTGTACCGCAGATGTTAAAAGCAGGAGGTGATAAGGTTGTTAAATTTCTAACTAAGCTTTTTAACAAAGTGTTTGATTCTGGGCATTATCCACTTGAATGGTCAAAAGCAATTGTTATACCAATCTTTAAAAGGGAGACCATGACCAACCAGATAATTACAGAGGAATATCGCTTATTAATGCCTCTTGTAAGTGCTATAACGTCTATCTTGAATAACAAGATAAAGCGCATGGATGGAAAATAATAATAAAATAGTTGAAAATCAGCAGGATTCCGAAAAAAAAAAATTCAACTGTCGATCAAATATTCAGTCTTTATGCTTTAGTCCAGAAATGCTTTAACAAAAGAAGACAAACTGTATGTTTGTTTCATAGATTTTAAAAAGGCATTCGATTCGGTTAATCATGAGAAACTGTTAACAGATAATTTATAATGAAGGTATAAGAGGAAAATTCTATAGTGCTTTAAAAAGTATGTATGCATCGCTGGTTTCTTGTGTCCGTGTAAACAATGAATTTTCTGATTTCTTTGATTGCCCAACAGGTGTACGACAAGCTGTACCCTGAGTCCTACTTTGTTTTCCTTGTTTATTAACCAGTTAGCAAACCATATTAATAATACAGGTATCCATGGTGTGCAAATGTTGCCCATTTTCTCGAACTATTCATTTTGTTGTTTGCAGACGACGTGGTTTTGATATCAACTACTCCAGGGGGGTTACAATCTCAGTTAAACTCACTAAAGATATGTTGTGATAATTTAAAGTTGACAGTTAACAGAGACAAGACTAACATAATGGTGTTTAGGAAGGGTGGCTATTGAGGGCAATGGGAAAATGGTTTTACGAGGGCAAAGCGCTAGAAATTGTTAATAGCTATTGCTATTTAGGGTTTTATTTTCACTACGATGAGTCTAAAAACTTGGTACAAATCATTTAGTTGCAAAGGGAAAAAAGGCGTTTTACTGGCTTTGTCAAGCTTTCAGAAAATGCAAAGAAATGTCACTTAAAATATTCTTTAGAATTTTTTATGCTAAGGTTCAGTCTGTCTTGTTGTATTCTTCAGAAATTTGGGTTTTAAGAGATTAGAAAGTCTTGAGAAAGTACATTTATTAGCATGCAAAAGATATCTAGGAGTACCATTAAAGACTCCAAACAAAATGATATATGGAGAATTAGGACGATATCCGTTGTTCGTTAATAACACGTATAAGATGCATTAAGTACTGGTTTAGACTGTTGAATATGGATGATGATAGATTACCTAAGCAGCGTACTTAATGATGTTGTCAATGATAACAATGGTAAAAGATGCTGGGCAACAGAAATCAGAGAAATGCTTTCAAACGCAGGATTTTATGACATCTGGTTGAACCAAGGCGTTGGGAGCATTAATGTATTCTTAAGTGAATTAAGCAACGTTTGATTGACATATTTTTTCAAGAATGGTCAAGCACAATTAGAAGTAAAGAAAGATACAGCCTGTATAATTCGATTAAAGACAATCTAACTGTATGTTGTTATTTAACAAGATAGACATTTTCTGCTTCCGCGTACCTCTAACTCAAATTAGATGTGGAGTGCTACCAATTAACAAAAATATGAATAGATATGGGGAAGATGTTACACAGTCATACTGTCCATATTGTAAAAATTGTGTAGAGGATGAACGGCACTTTTGTATCATTGCCCTTTGTATACAATACAGAGAAGTAGGTATTTTGCTAATGAATCAATATGCCACTGGAACGATTATTGGATGGAGAATCTAAAACGCTGTCCCTTCTAGTTTCCAAGTTTATATTTCAAGCCATGAGACAGAGGCAACAATTTTTGGAAGGGTAAATAACTATTGTTACAGGAGTGGGGGCTATTTTAACTTTCATCTTCGAACTGTATTTTCCGTCAATAGAATTGCTTTAATGTTCATTCTATCTATGTGTTAAGACATGACGTAATAATGTTAAAATTCTGTTTGTTATTTGTGTGTCTTCCACACCCCCTTTACACAATGTTCATGTGTCCATGGCCTAAAGAACAATAAATATTTCATTTCATTTCATTTCTCTCTCTCTCTCTCTCTCTCTCTCTCTCTCTCTCTCTCTCTCTCTCTCTCCTCTAGTCGCTCAGTGTGAAACTGGACTGTGGGGATTGGATAGTGTGTTCATGTTCATAGAAAAAGTACATCTGTGTGATTTGAAGCAATTTTGGGAGTTAATGCTTTAAACGCCAGTTTATCAGTTTAAGAAGAAATTCTGAGGCTGCCTTACGTCAGAAAGTGGAATCGTTTTAAAGTGACAACATTGCCAGAAACGTATTATAATGATTTTATTTTAATGAAAACAAACTTAAAGTATATACCTCATTGTCAAAACCTCAAACGCTATTTTGACCCTTACATAAATGAGAAATGGCGAGTATAAGGATAGTGCGTTCCGAAAGCCAAAACATATAAGCCAAGAAAAATCCTCTCTCTCTCTCTCCTCTCTCTCTCTCCTCTCTCTCTCTCTCTCTCTCTCTCTCCACACACACACACACACACACGCACGCACGCACGCACGCACGCACGCACGCACGCACGCACGCACGCACGCACACGCACACACACACACACACACACACACACACACACACACAGAGCGGAAGTATGGCTCCGTTCAAAAAGCTGAAAATGTTGCACAGTCAGTGGAAAAACATGTTCTGTCCTGTTTCATCAAAAAGCTCCAGTGTCAAACAACTGTAAATGTCAATATCCGAGCAAACCCTCTCGCCTCTACATACATATTTTCGGCCTGCCCGCACACGCTATGTTGGCTATTTTGGATTTCGATTTATCGGATTAGTTCCAGCAAATGTGAACCCCTTCATTGCCTATTCAAATATGACTCTAGGGCTGTTCCGTTATGGCGTTGACGCTGTGAAATGGAACATTTTTGTACTCCCAGTTCTTATAGAACAGGGAGTACTTTCCAATGGGAACGAAGAAATGTTCTCTGTGTGTCTGTCTGTCTGTCTGTGGTCAAAATGTGTTCCACTCGCTCCAGACAAAACTTCTGGGCCGATCTTTCTGAAAATATGTAGGTATGTTCATTATGGGCCACGGATGATGCCCAATATTTATTTTATCACAATAGCCGTTACTAACGGCCTAACGGCCCCAAACGGTTTTTCTTCTTTATGGAATATCTCAGTGACGAAAGACATTATGACGCATGTTTGATTGTGACGTCAAATACATGATGACGCAAGTTTCATTGTGACTTTTTTTTCTGGAAGATAAACTGGGAGTACGTTTATATGCATTGCATCTTGTTTTTCTTTTGATTCTTTATCGCTGGACTGAAGATTTCTTTGCCAGTGTATGAGTTTACCGTCTCTCGACTCTTCCTCCCCCCCCCCCCCCCCCCCCCCCCCCCACCGCCTTCTGTACCTTCATCCCCATCCGCTCCGCTCTCGCCATTCACTTCCAACACCACTCCTCCGTCTGTAAGCTGTTCTAAATTATTCCATGTTTTCCATCGTCTGTAACACGTCCTCCAGCTGGTTCGTTAGTCATCGTCCACCTCATTGGGTTGGCTCTCCACGTTGACTTCAAAAAGAAAGGAGGAAAGAAGGAAAGAAAGAAGGAAAGATAGAAAAGAAATAAAGAAAGAGAGAAAAGAAA
>CM031617.1:52207508-52210008 GCA_018398815.1 Conus ventricosus | reverse complement strand
GGAGGAGGAGAAGAAGAAGAGGAAGAAGAAGAAGAAGAAGAAGAAGAAGAAGAAGAAGAAGAAGATTAAGAAGAAGAAGACCAACAACAATAACAACAACAAAAACAAGAACAACAACAACAACAAGAACAACAACCAGAGGTGAGGAAGAAGAAGAAGAAGAAGAAGAAGAAGAAGATGAAGAAGAAGAAGAAAAGGCTCGACATACAGAAGAAGAAATCAGACAAGACAAGAGAAAAGTAGTGGTAGAAAAAAAACGAAAGGAATAAGAACGAAAGGCACAGTCTGTACATCAGACACTGAATCCAGTCTGGGGAAGTCAAATGTTGTTAAGTTTGACGCCGAAGACAGTGAAATCCCATTATAAGTCGCGAATGGCCGTAGACGGTCTGTTCTTTAATGCATTGTACATTCTGGACGCTTTTGTTCCACCGACCAACCTTTCCCCTCCCCTCCCCTACGGCCCCCCCCCCCCCCCCCCCCCTCCACCCTTTCCCTTATCACTCCCCTTCTCCGTCTCCATCGGTTTTTTCCGCCTGTCTAGCACTCACGTTCGCAGCTATTATCACCTCTCTATCTCTGTGTTGCTGTCCCTGTCTCTCTGTCTCTGTCTCTGTGTGTCTGTGTGTCTGTCTGTGTCTCTCTCTCTCTCTCTCTCTCTCTCTCTCTCTCTCTCTCTCTCTCTCTCTCTCTCTCTCTCTCTCTCTCTCTCTCTCTCTCTCTCTGCGCGCGCGCGCGCGTGTGTGTGTGTATGCATACATACATATATGTATATGTATATACATATATATATATACATGTATGTATATATATCTATCTATATCTATCTATATTTATTTATATTTATATATCTGTGTGTGTGTGTGTGTGTGTGTGTGTGTGTGTGTGTGTGTGTGTGTGTGTGTGTGTGTGTGTGCATGAATGAGTGTGTGTGTGTGTGTGTGTGTGTGTGTGTGTGTGTGTGTGTGTGTGTGTGTGTGTGTGTGTGTGTGTTCACGCGCTTGAGCGTATCTGCGTACACGCGTACGTCTTTGTATGTGTCCTCTAGAGAACAGAGTCGGGGGGGGGGGGGGGGGGGAGGGGGGGGAGGGAGGAGGGGGGGAGCGGGGCGACGGACAGAACGATGGGGATGGTGAATGGGCCTGCACAATGTCCACTGTGTCATCATGAATCAGTATGGAATAGTTTGCGCCAACATCAGAACATGACTGTGTGTGGTTAGACATGTCTCTCTCACTTAGGGGTCTCCGAAAATTCCCAAGCATTATCATGATCTGTCGACATCCATGAAACACAATGTATCTGACAGAAGTGTCTCATGGATTTTGTGCATGTGGCTGCAATGTGTTGATCTGTAATGCGTTCGCTCATATGTGTTCATTTATGATCTATTCCTTTCGTAGTTTTTTTTTTTTAAATGTGTTTCTTTGTCGTTTGCATAGTTGTTGTGTGTACACTTGTTTGATGTGTTTTGATTTGCGACGTGTTTATCTGCCATGTATTCATGCACACTGTGATCATGTGTCAGGTGTTCATTTGTAGAATCTTGATAAGTCGGGTTTTTATTTTTAATAAGTTTAAATCCTTTTTTCTTACGTCTTCATGTGCAGGTTTTGAGATGTAGTGTTTTCAGTTTGCAACGTGGTCATTTGTTAAAAGGTTTTGAATGTAATAGGTTCAACGTATTGCTTTCAGTTTCATTTTGATCACTTGTCGCATGTTCATTTGCTGTGTGTTCATTTGAAGCATCTTGATTTACTCGTTTCTTCATTTGTATTGTGTCCAGTTGAAGAGTGTGTCTTTGTGCTGTGGCATTTTCAGGCAAATTCCGCTCCTCTCCGTCAAGGAACAGAAAACTAATGACCAGGTCAAGAAGCCGGTTAACACATTGACTGGCAAACTAGAGAACCCTCCCCCCCCCCCCCCCCCCCCCGTAGCAGTGATGAAGCTCTGTAATATTGTCTGGCACTGACATGCATCTCGCCACGACTCCCTGTCCGTGACCATACTACAGGATACACTGGCAGGTGGACATGTATCTCACCATGACTATCTGTCCAAGATCATTCTACGGGGGACAGTGGAGGGTGGACATGTCTCTGACCATGAGTTACTGTCCAAGATCATTCGACATGGTACAGTGGAGGATGGACATGTATCTCACCATGACTCCCTGTCCAAAACCATATCACAGTGGACAGTGGAGGCTGGACATGTGTTTATCCATGACACCGTGTCCAAGACAATTCTACAGAGCCCAGATGAGCGTGGACATGCATCCCATATGACTTCCTCCTTCAAGATCATTCTACTGGTACAACGGACTATAGATTTGTATCTTACCATGCTTCGCTGTCCAAGACTATTGTACATGGTACAGCGGAGGGTGGACATGTATCCCACATGACTTCCTCCTTCAAGATCATTCTACTGGTACAACGGACTACAGATTTGTATCTCATCATGACTTCCTGTCCTGAAGCCATTGTTACTGGGCACA
>CM031617.1:52197508-52205008 GCA_018398815.1 Conus ventricosus | reverse complement strand
TCTGTCTTTTATTTTTCAGACCTTGTTTTCTCTGGCTTTCTTGGAATCCGGATCGCAGGCCCAACATAACCAGTCATATTTTGTTATTAAATGAATTAAAAAAGAAGAAGAAAAAAACGATGTAACAAAAGCTGGGACGTTTCTAAATATTCTTCCCGTTTCACTCAGTCTCAGTGGAACAAGTTGTTAGAATTACAGAATATTACGCAGCAAAATTGAAATAACATTCTTTATGAAGCCTCTACTAAAGCTAAAGATTTTGTAAATAGTGTAAGAGATCGTGAGTTCTATATAATGGTTGTTTATAACATGTAATCTTTGACCCCAAAAAGTAAACATGAAAATTATTAGCAAAAAATACGTATAACATCAATAACAACGATACAGAATCTGCACCCCATTGTAGATGAACAAACTGAATTTCCAGTTAATGATATACCAGTGCACATCAGCGAGGATTCAGTCCAAACCACATCTAAGGACGACGTACTTCACTTCTTCACTTTATTTAATCGTAAATGCGTGAAGTTTAGTTTTATGAATCGAACTGGCCATTGATATTGCGCGATAGAAAATATGAAGTCGGTTCTACTCTACGGCTGCGAGACTTGGAGAATGACCAAGGCAATACAGCAAAAAAATCAGACCTTCATCAACACCTGTCTGAGGCGCAAATTCAAAATCAGATGGCCAGAAAAGTCAACAATGAAGATCTATGGAAGCAAGCAGGACAGGAACCAGTGGCCAAGCAGATTCTGCAGAGGCAGTGGGGCTGGATTGGACACACTCTCAGGAAGCCAGCATCCAGCACCACACGCCAAGCCCTGACATGGAACCCGCAGTGGAAAAGGAAGAGGGGCCGACCTTGCAGCAGCTGGAGGCGAGACACTGAGGCAGAGAGAGAAAGAGGCAGGGGACCAACTGGACAGGCATTCCGCGAGCAGCCCAGAACCGAGTGCGATGGCGGAGTGTTGTCGATGGCCTATGCTCACCCTTGAGCTATGGGCCTAAGTACGTAAGTAAGATAGAAACTATGACAAGAATTTAAACTATTGTCATATCGTGGTGGTTGACTTGGGTGGATGCTCAAAAATAAGTTTTCTGTATTTATTTTTTTTTTGCATTTTTTTAAATGTTTCTAGTTGCAAAGTGAGGCGACTGCAGGCGGAAATCTGAACAAATTTGGAAAGGTTGCTGATAAATCACCCCCAAATAAGTACATGAAACGAATCACAAGACAAAACACGACGCGTTTCCACCCCTTAGGTCTTCTTCAGGCACAATATACAACACTCAGGACAACGATAATGAATGAGTAATCACTCAGCTTCAGTTGCTCCATCATTTTCGTTGTCCTGAGTGTTATGTATCTTGCCTGAAGAAGGCCTAAGAGGTCGAAACGCGTCGTGTTTTGTCTTGTGATTCGTTCGTGTACTTATTTTTGGCAGTGCTTTACCTATAACTTTTCAAATTTGAAATGTTTCTAGCCAGCACTTTGTTCTGAGCTCTATCGTTCCCTAAAGAAAAAGGTCGGAATGTTTATATAGCATGCATTATTATATTTTTGCCCCACGAGTCTGTCAATGTTTTCACCAGGATAAACCTGGTGATGTTAAAGCTTCTGCTGCGGTAAAACAAAAAGTCAGCCCATCATAAACTGTCACCCAGTGATATTGTGTACCGATGTTGCGAAACAAAATGTCGTCCTGGTGCTGAATCATCCATGGAAACATTCTGCGCCAACGTTGTGGTAAAAAAAATGTAACCATGGTACCTGGATAACAAATTGTACCGCCGAGTCAGTTATCTATGTCCACTACGGAAGAAATTGTCGCTGTATGCAAGTGTACTTTGTTGTAAGGCTGACCACTTATGTGTACAATTTCAGATAGCGAGATAGTGGATATGACATCGTCTTTCCAATGACAGCGGCAGTTTAAATGCTGGCAGTGAGACTGTCTGATGTTGATGCCAATCGTTTTAGTAGCGATGGTGATGCTGACAAATAAGTCTAGAATTTGACCTACCTGGCAATTAATGTGTCCAGAGAACGACGAAATCCTCGACTGACGACGACAATGACGATGATGATGACGACGACCGTAAAGATGATGATGATAATAATGATGATGATAAGGATGATGATGGTGGTGGTGATGATGATGATGATGATGATGATGATGATGATGATGATGATGATGATGATGATGATAGATGAGTGATGATGATGATGATGATGATGATGATGATGATGATGATGATGGTGGTGGTGATGGTGATGATGGTGATGATGATGATGATGATGATGATGATGATGATGATGATGATGATGATGGTGATATAACCACATAACGTTGTTTAAGGCCTATGATGGGCCTATATCCTCGTTAATTTCTAGGACGAGTGGTCAGAGAGAGACGCTAGCATCAGCCTATGATAACCTTTCAATACCTATGACCATGAATAATGTAAATGATTTAGAGAGATTCATCTCAGATGCTGAATCCAATTCTAAAGGTATAAGCATCCTTTAGGTATATACTCATCCCCAATACACCACCTTGAACACCTATATCACGTGACACGAGCGACCAGTAAGACTTGACCCTGAACCCGTGCATAGACAATTTGTTCCACGGTGGACATTTACATGTGACCTACCGGTACAAAAATAATACCCAGGATGACCCCCAACGTTGCCACAAAATGTCACCTGGTGACAATCTGTACCATAGTAACATTTTGGGCCGCAACAACGCGCAACAGAATTTAATACTGCTACAACTCAACAAAGGCATGTATCCAGTGACTGATTTCAACGACAAGACAACGTTTGATTATATATAGACTTTTGTCCTGCGTAAAGCTTTAACTGTTTTCGATTCAGTGTATTTGAGACATCCATTTGCAAAGTCAAGTGAATCGTAGAGAAAGAAACGTGATCTCCACATTAAGTATGGATCTAGTTGTGTGTGTGTGTGTGTGTGTGTGTGTGTGTGTGTGTGTGTGTGTGTGTGTGTGTGTGTGTGTGTGTGTGCGTGCGCGCGTGTTTTCCTGTGCATGTATACGTCCGCATGTGATCTCTTCTTTTAAAAATATGCACTCTCGATTGCAGACTAGTTCGTTATCATTACCGTTGCACACACCAGAATAAATGCTCTGCATCAATACTGCCAATAAAAGAGAGAGAGAAATAGCGACACAAACACATGCACAACAATTCCCAGCTGAATACAGCCTTTCCGATCAGACCGGCACCAAGTCTGGAACCTCTACATAAACCCTGTCATCGATCAGTCGGTCATCTGTCTTCATGAATTCACTCAAAGCGGTCCCTAAAAGCATGGTCGCTTACCGCCCACCCGCAGGATGTTAACACGGACTTATGTTTCCACGTAACGGAAGCGGAGGCGGTCCGGTAGCGGAGGCTGAAGCGGAAACGTTCGGCAAAGCGATCGAAAGGGGTGTCATTGTATGGCGGAGACGGAAACGACACAAGGGCAATGGTGGCGTGGAAAATACGGAGCGGAAAACTGAAGGCGCCATCTTTTTGTTTAACGGCAGATAAGGTTACATGCTTATCGTTCAAGGTCGTTTTCCCCCTGAATTTAATTTTTTTTCCCATTCGTTTCCAAAAACTATCAACACAACGATGAAAGAGGGAAAAAACAAACAAACAAAGAGGAATTAAGAAGGAACAGATAGAAATGAGACATGAAAAGGCAGGAAGTGGCCAGTGAAACGGTAAGAATTAGGCAGGAAAATGAAGACATTAGGCAGGAAATGGAAAGACAAGGTAGGATTTTATGTTCCGAAGGGCAGAATTCACGTACTGAAAGATGCAGAAAGGTAGGGCATGGGTATCAAAGGTACAAAGAAATAGGACTTGGAGAGGGAAAGGTAGAACATATTTAGGAAAAGGTGGGATTTAGGTAGGAAAGGGTCAAATATATTAGAAAAGGAAGGACAAGGCAGGAAGACCTTAGACATATGACAGTAAAAATGTAGTATTGGAAGTAAAAGGTAGGACACTATGTAAGAAAAAAAATAACAAAGACGGATTAAGAATGAAAAGGTCAGAAATACGTAAGGAAAGATAGGATTTAGGAATACATGTAAAACATACATCAGAAAAGATCGGATGTATGTGGGAAAAGATAAGACATGTGAAGAAATGATTAGGTAGTAATATGTAAAAAAAAAAGATGGGAAAACGTAATCCTTAGGCATGTGAAAGAAAATGTAGAGGTTAGGTAAGAAAAGATAAGAACAGATGGTGCTTCAGACGAGAAAGGATTGGTAAATAAAGGTGAGACCTGAATACGTGCAAGTAAGAAAAGGTCGAACTTGGGTAGGAAAGGTAAAAAAAAAAAAAAAAACCTGGCAGTTGGAAAGAGAAAATCAGAAGGCATGAAAAGTTCAGGAACGTTCAGACTTTGATCAGATAACTACGTAAAGACAAATTTAAATTGTTTGAAGCCCGACTGCCCATGAAGACCAATTTTAGAGTGGATGCCAGTTTTTTTTTTAAATCTGGAATTATGTCCAGAGCAGAAGGGAGCCAGGGGAAGTGTACATCTCCGACAGGCTCCAACAATTCTTGTATCCGCCCTTTGTGAGTCAGTTCATGAGAAAAAGCAAAATTGTTTTTGCTCTGAGGAGACTTAATGGGTGGTATGATATACAGGAGTCATCAATATACAGGAGTTATTTCTCGTGTGCTTTTTGTTCTTAATTGTACACGTAAAATGCGAAATTTCATAGTTAATTTCACTACAAAAGTTTTGGTATTTTCTGAAAATATATCACTCCGTGGATCATTATCAATTCGTAACGATAACTTCACAGTGTTGACGTAAAGTGGAAAGTTTCTAACAGTCTTTAGTGGAAAGTTTCTAACACTCTTTAGTGGAACATTTCTTACACTCTTTAGTAGAAAGTTTCTAGCACGCTTATCAACAATGCGAACAAATTCTAGATCCAACCTTTCGATCTAAAT
Organism: Conus ventricosus; assembly: GCA_018398815.1. Taxonomy (NCBI): domain Eukaryota; kingdom Metazoa; phylum Mollusca; class Gastropoda; order Neogastropoda; family Conidae; genus Conus; species Conus ventricosus. The sequence continues at coordinate 52,200,009 of CM031617.1, read as the reverse complement.
TCACACCACAAATCTGCACCATATTTCAATGGCTTAGGTCCACATTACATGTCTGTTAAAATCGATTCAGAAGTTTCTGTATCATGAAACATCAAATAATCTGGCTTTATTGGAAAAAAAATCAAGATTTTCTGTTTGTCTCTGACCAGCGTAAAAATTCTATGCGATCGTCTTTTGGTCTTAATGCATCTGTTGACGGGTTTGCTTCTTTAAATGAGGTCAATAGTTGGGGGGAGCTGAGGTTGGTCGTTCGTTTCTTTTTCCATGTTGGCAGACGAACATGCAAGCAAGCAAACGTATTAGTTTGAAATAGAACACCTCAGTGGAAAGGAATTACAACCTCAAGAATAAATCAAATCAAATCAAATCAATTGTGCTTATTGGCATTCACAAAGGTTGTGTCTGTTGGGTATCAATCAGTAAGTAAACACTCGACTTTAGTAGGAATAGGTGAAAATAGTAAGACCTATGTAAAAACAAAATTACCCAGAGGGTTGGACGGGGGAAACGTAAGTAGGAAGACGTAAATAAAATGTTGAAGGGATTTTGTTGGAAAGGATAGGGGAAGGCAAGACAGGCAGGAAGAGGTAAGAAAAGCCAGGACTTTGGCGGGAAAATGGTGAGAAAAAGTATAGGTATAGGTTAAATTTAAAAAAAAAAAACAGGTAGCGAGTGGGTGAAAAAGGATGACATAGACAGATCCATTTATATCTAGTTAGGAAAAGATGGGGGTTTTGTACGAAAAAGTGTCATATGAAGGAGAACTTAGGCAGGGCAAAGGTGAACTAAAGACAGAAGAAGCAGGAGCTAGGTAAGGAACGGGCCAAAGCTTGAAAAGGTAAGTACACGAATTACTTAAGAAAAGATAACCTACAGATCGGAAATTTGACGTGAAAGGATTCAGGTTGGAGGGGGTTAGAAACGGAAGTGATAGGAAAGAAAAAAAAAGACATAGGAAAGGAAGGGTAGGACTCGGGCTAGAAAGTTAAAAGAAAATATATGACTTGGATAGAAAAAAGAAGTGAACAAAGGAATGCTGACTTAGGTAAGATAAGGTGGGAGACAGGATTTAGGCAGAACAAAGTTATAGAAAGTTTCAGACAGGTCTACGCATTTGAAAGGTAAAACAGGTTGGAAAAGGTCAGAAGAGGCAGGGCCTTTACAAGTAACATTAAGAATTTTGTTTGAAAATAGATAGCCAAAAAAAAAAAAAAAAACCAGAAGTAAGACTTCAGTAGATAAATGGTTAAAAAAAAAAGGCAAGATCCTTTCAGTCAACGATCGGAAAAATATGAAACGCATCAGAAATGGTGGGAATGAAATTGAAAAAAAGTTGTAACTGGGTATGAAAAAATGGGATTGAAAAAAAAAAGAAGAGAAAAGTAAGAGAGCTGTAGGGTAAGATAAAGATATAGCATTGAAGTAGGAATTGCAAGAAAAGGTAGGATTTAAATCGGAGAGGAGGGAGGAGGGAGGGGGCGAAGGTGATGAGACTAGAAACGGAAAGTGACAAAAGCATATGGGCAAAAAAAAAACCAAACAAGAAAGGTGTTGGACGTGGAAAGGAAACGGATAATGAGGGCAGGGAAAAGTCAGGAAAAAGTTCTGGTGTGCAATCTTCCAGACAAACACAACCCAAAGCAAAACCTAAGAGGTTGTACAATAGTTGACCTACAATAAGGAATCTCTACGTATTGTTTTGAATTGTATCAGACTGAGTGTGTTTTCTTGTGTTTTGTCGTAATATGTCACACGTTTTGTGATGATGCGTTGTATTGTGTTATGCAGGCTTGTGGTGTATTGCCCAGCACGATATTGTGATGTGTCGCATTACATAATATTGGATTGGACAGTATTCCTTTGGCATTGCACTGTATTGTATAGCACTGAATTATGTTGTGGGGCACTACATTGTATCGTGTTGTAGCATCGTATTACTGTAATATACTGCACTGTTAAAAGCGTGAAAAGAAGAACATGTTAAACTCACACAGCCTATTGGCCGGAGAGGGGAGTGAAATGTTTGAGATTGACCTTGTCCAGAGCACGGTATTATGGGAGACGGAGCTCATTCCTCTCTCTCCGCCACTTTAACCTTCCCTGAAGCGAATCAAGTACTCCGTTTACCGCTGGTTGGACGTAGAGGGTGTTCAAGCGAGACCGTCAGCTGCACGGTCGAATGCTCTGATCATCCGACTGCCAGACCCTTTTATTGTATTGTATTGTATTGTATTGTATTGTATTGTATTGCGTTATATTGCGTTATATTGCGTTGTATTGCATTGTATTATATTGTGTTGTTTTATTGAATGGTGTTGCATCATGCCGTGTCCCACAGAAGCAATAAGATTCTGACATTTCACTGCCCCTAAACTAAAGGATTTCAAGAGGTTTTCGTTTGGTTGGTTGTTTTTTTGTTTGTTTGTTTGTTTTGTTTTGTTTCTTTAAACCACTCATTTTGATTTCATCCCTCAGTCATCCTAATCCTACCCCCTCCTCCC
>CM031617.1:52172508-52180008 GCA_018398815.1 Conus ventricosus | reverse complement strand
GATAGATAGATAGATAGATAGATAGATAGATAGATAGATAGATCAGAGAGAAAAATTCAAACTACCCGCTATCAAAAGCCGGCGTCTGTCGTTTAACGTTACATTTATTCTCCAGAGCAAACAAAACCCGTAGTACCAGTAGGGCTAAAGCTGAGAAAAACGAATCTTGCCAAATTAGGATCGGCCATCGTTTTAACCTCCATCTACCGTTAATAGCCAAGCGTTATGACTGGTCCGTCATTTTGCGTGCAATTTATACACTTTTCATAGTAGAATGTGAGGGGGAGGAGGGAGGAAGGTGAACAGACTGCATGCCATACCACGTGTCATGGAAAAACAGTCAGTCCATTGGGATGATGTATAGCTTGACACCGGTGTAATGTGCCCACCCACTCCCCCACCCACCCTTCCTCTCCCCCCACCCCTGGGAAGTAAATCCAGATCAGCATTTCGTTTTGTTCTGAAATCCCTTCCCTGCTTCAAACTGCTAGAAGTGACCCAAACGACAAAACCTACCAACCAAAGCACATTGTACCTGAATTTGAGGAGGGGGAAAGGGGGCTGTAGGGGGCGTGGGAGTGCAGAGAGGGAGGGGTGATTCTGGACCTGAGCCAGGACTCCCCCCCCCCCCCCCCCCCTTGTTCTAAAAGCACTCCCCGGTAAATCTTCGGGACGTGGTCCAGAAACACCCTGTGACGTAATAGAGGCACGTGCACATTTCTATGCCCTTGTCACATACGGCGATTGAGTTTAGCTCAGGCGTTGAATCACTCAACGCTCGATTCCATGATTTTTGATTTTTCGATTATTATGGTTTGCCGTCTGTACAATATGAGAACTTTTATGGGGAGAGGAGGGGGAGGAGGGTGAAGTTGGTCTGGATTTACTCCTCAGGTAGGGTTTAGTAGGAGGGGAGGGGGGGGGGGCAGGAGGAGTGTGGGCGCGCGCCCCTTCTAACCCGCCGGGGAATAATGTCGGAGGTGAGGTGATAGCAGAACGTTACACCGGTTCAAAGAGGCGAATCCACCAGGCACATCGGTCATCGGTCTGCATTGGAAGCTGAAGCGATATTGCCGCTGACATTGGAAGCGTTCCATCCGACAGCCAATTGAATTCGAATCAGATGAGGTGGAGAGAGAGAGAGAGAGAGAGAGAAGAGAGAGAGGAGAGAGAGAGAGAGGAGAGAGAGAGAGGGGGGGGGGGGGGAGGGGGAGAGACAGACAGACAGGCAGACAGATAGACAGGCAGGCAGACAGGTAGACAGATAGACTGGCACACAGACACACAGATAAAGACAGAGACAGAGAGACAGACAGAGACAAAGACAGACAGATGGACAAACAGGCAGAGAGAGAGAGAGAGAGACAGGTAGACGAGCAGAGAGAGAAAGACAGGGGGGAGGGGGGGAGGAGAGAGAGAGAGACAGAGAGAGGGAGAGAGAGAGAGAGCGAGAAAGAGAGCTCAAAAGGACGCATGCACAGAAACGCGCCTGTTCTACAAACGCTCCTGTCCATACCAGATAAAAGTCACCTTTGAGATATAATAAATGACACACAGGGCGTATTGACACATCAGTCATGCGATGTTATCACACATTGCCACACAGTGTTAACGGAACGAACAACTGCAGGGGCGGATCACCTCGTCTAGGGGCCGAGGGGGGGTCCAATTTCGTTGAAAAAGGTACATAGTCACGAATATTTTGTCGCACAAATCTCCTCTGTAAGAAGCTTCAGATTTTTTTTTTCTTTTCAGACTTGGAGCCGGGTTAAGGTGGGGTCAAAAAGGAAGGAAGGAATGGGCAGGTAGATGGAGGACGGAACGCAGGGACCCTTAATATTTAAAGTGTTTATTATTGCGCTTGGTTAGAGACCAAGCTCTTAGCACTGTACAATCCACGCTCACATCTAAACAACGAGCCATCTACCTGGGTAGAGCCGACTGAAGAGCTTCCTGCTAGAGCTACATTCAGTTGTTCCCCGCATCATTCAGTCTCAGTCACTCATACACATTATTGTTCTTTCGGGGCATGCCATGTGTCTAAGTGTCATCCGTACCATCGACCAAAAAGGTCATTTCTTCCAAAAGTTGGTGATGGGATTCTACATGTATGCAAGATATTCTGCGCGCGTTCACACACGGAACCTCGCTTTATATAGTGTCACTCGAAAGACTGTTCGGGAAGTGGAATCAAAATCAATGTTGTTAACTCCGAGGGAAAATCCACTCGTACCAAAACGGCCCGGAGGAGATTCGAACCCACAACACCAGGATCATCACGATCACGAGTCCGCCGCTCTACCAACTGGGTTATTCTGGTTGCTTTTTTTTTTATGGCTGAAGCAGTGTTCAAGACGGGTGTTTGGTAGTACAGCTACCTGTTGTCTGCAGAGGAGGATGTTTTAAAGGCAGGGGTTTGGTTCTTCTGTTAGGGTGTCCATGCTTTATTACCTGTTGCTGCAGAGGAGGATGTTTTAAGGGGCGGGGGGGGGGGGGGGGGGGGGGTCTTCTGTTAGGGTGTCCATGCTTTATTACCTGTTGTCTGCAGAGGAGGATGTTTTAAGGGCGGGGGGGGGGGGGGTCTTCTGTTAGGTGTCCATACTTTGTTACCTGTTGTCTGCAGAGGAGGATGTTTTAAGGGCGGGGGGGGGGGGGGGGGGGGGTCTTCTGTAAGGTGTCCATGCGTTTTCACCTGTTGTCTACAGAGAAGCATGTTTTAAGGTGGGGGGGGGGGGGGTGCTTCTTCTGTAAGGTGTCCATGTTTTCTTACCTGTTGTCTATAGAGGAGGGCATGTTTTTAAGGTGGGGGATTGTTTTCTTCTGTAAGGTGTACGTCCATACTTTGTTACCTGCTGTCTACAGAGAAGGGTGTTTTAAGGTGGGGGGATGTTTCTTCTGTGAGATGTCCATTCTTTGTTCCCCACTTTTATTAGCTCCGACAACAGGGTGACGTTTGTATCTGAGTCTGTGGGTTTGTTTGTCTGTCTGTCAGCAAGTTGATGCAAACAAACAAACAATAAAAGAAGAACTACCAAACCAGTTTTTAACACAATTTCGCGAAAAAATGGCTAGAGTCTCCAAGACAAATCCATTAAAAATTGCTGCAAATTTGGGTCAAAGGGCGAATTCAGGATTCTTGCTTTTTCACTTCTTTTTTAATCGTTGCGACATAACGTGTTGTTGTTGTTTTTTAATGGGCACACAACACGAAAAAAATTCCGATGATCAAAAATGACAATGTACGCAAACATCATGCAAGGTTATAAAACATGTTACAAACCTTCTCGTCTCGAATCCATCTGATAATGACATTGGAAGAAAGTAAATCATACCGACCTCTTTCAGTGTCACATTCGGGGGGCCGGATAGCTCAGTTGGTAGAGCGCCGGACTCGTGATCCTGGGTTGCGGGTTCGAATTTCGGTATAGGGGGATTTTTCCCTCGGGAGTTAACATTGGTTCTGACTCCATTCCCCATACAGTCCTTCGAATGAGACTATAAACCGAGGTTCCGTGTGTGAACGCACGCATAACATCTTGCACACACGTAAAATCCCATCACCAACTTTCGGAAGAGAAGGCCAGTTTGGCCGTTGTATGGATGACACGTGACACATAGCATGCACCTTCCCCGAAGATGGAGTATGGCTGCCTTAATGGCGGGATAAAAAAAGGGTCATACACCACAAAACTCCACTGACTGGCTATACAGGGAGTGTCCCCAGGAGTATCAGCCTGCGTACGCAGAAAGAAAGAAAAAGAAAGAAGTGTCACATTCTTCCAATGAGGCTCCAAGGTCGCGGGCGACACTGAATAGAAAAGAGGATGTTAAGTACGTAATGTCAATATGTAAAAGTACATAGTACAACCATGAACCCCCCTATTAGTCTAACACATGGCGACCATTCTGTTTCGCAGCTTTCGTAATTCATCTCTATCAAGGACATGCAGTTCTCTATTTTATATCCGTAGTCCACTCCTTCAAAAGCATGTTTCGATTAGGTTTCGTTTTGTCGACTCTACATTTAGAAATGACACATTCCCCATTAGAAGAATTATCAGTTCTAGCAGATTTCTTTTTCTTTGGACAGTTCGTGAATGTCATAAGAAATAATGAAAAAATCTGACGTGGAAGGATGAAGGCCAAGATGTTTTGATATATTGTAACTTTGAATGCAGATCGGAATTACAATGCAGATGCAATGAGCGAAGGACTGTTTAACTCTGATTGCGGTTGCGCTTTCCCGTCTGCTCGTCTTTCTGATAATGATATTGTATTCAACGCCCTCTCCCTCCCTCCCACCCTCTCTCTCTCTCTCTCTCTCTCTCTCTTTCTCCTCTCTCTCTCTCTCTCTCTCTCTCTCCTCTCTCTCTCTCTCTCTCTCTCATCTCTCTCTCTCTCCTCTCTTCTCTCTCTCTCTCCTGTGTACGCTTGTGACCCCTAACTTACTGCCAACTTTCTCCCACCCCACTATCATCACCAGTCCCACCACCACCACCACCACCCACCCCATTCCTTACCCTGCCAGCCCTCTCATCCCATCCTGCGCGGGGAAAGCAGTTCTTTGTCAAAAGTTCCTCACACCATGGAGTGCAGAGCAAAGACCAACATGTTGTTCACGCCTGATCCAGTGTTCACAACAGATCAAAGGCCAACACGACGGCTGGAGTCCCACGCTTACTTTTGCTGGCATGAATATCCAGATATCCAAGACACATGGCCAACAATACTGCCGCTTGTCTGCCCTGTCCATTCCGGAGCTATCACTTTTTTTGTCGTTATCTGCATGTTCAACGTCCCCCGTCCAAAATTGAAAATAGGGCAGACGAAGGTCAGTATCCCAGGAAAGTGTGTGTGTGTGTGTGTGTGTGTGTGTGTGTGTGTGTGTGTGTGTGTGTGTGTGTGTGTGTGTGTGTGTGTGTGTGTGTGTGTGTGTGATGAGGAGGGGTGGGAAGGGCGCGAGGGAGAGTTGAGGATAGGAATGTTATGAGCCTGTTTTGTACTGCACTGATATCACGAAAGCAACAACAGTTTAAGAAGGCAGTCCAGTAAGGCCAACGGGGACTATAGTCTACGTGGGAAAACGCCCTCTATAGAAGTGTCAGCTGAAACAACATATAGCACGTGGCATCTCTCAGAGTCAGATTCATCCTTACATCTGTATATGACCTCCTGCCTACGAATTCAAAGATGGTGAAGCAGGAGATATCAAATCCGTGTCCGCTCCGTCTGGGCAACCCAACAGTGGAATATGCCCTGAGTTCACACAAAGCACCGCTAAACCCAGGGAAGGTACACATGGCGATACAATCAAATGCTCACAGAGATCGCTCACGCAGTTAGCACTTCCAGGCGGAACACTACGCCACCAGGATCTCCTCCAGTGCTGTTCTCCACGGCAGGCAGGGGCCACACAAATAATGGTCTGCAGCAGCTGTGACATCGCCTGCATGGAAAGGGGGATTTTCTGCGAGTTCTCGGCAGACCTTCCAAGAGGCTTTGTAGGCTCTTCGGCCTGTGATGTTATGAATCGGTTCGCGATTTTTGGTAAAGAGAGGACCAGAATCCTTAAGGGAAATGGCAGCAGCTGGATCTGACCAAGGAGAAACACAGGCGAACTTCATAAGGCTTGAATTTCTAAACTTACAGCAGGTGTGTAAGACATCCATCTAAAAGGCAACGTCATGAGACACCCTCCCATCCAGATATTGCTGGTTCAAATCCTGGCAGCCAGGGGAAAAAAAATCTGGCTGCAAAAGAAAATCTAAAGTCATCACCTAGAAGCAGCTCAACTCAAGGAGTTGAGGGACGAACTACTTGAGTGAGGGGGTTTCTTCTCTCAAGAGAACCTGCTCTCAAGCTTTCCGTAGATTTTCTGACACTCACACATTGCTAGCCACTGACTTCCGGGAACAGTCTGGGGGCGTCTGGAGAGATCGATGACACTGGGAAAGATCAACATTGCGGGCTGTGTACCTAGCCCCCCACCTTGCCAATTTCCAACTTGCCATCAGTGCCAAAGACGAAAGATACTCCGAAAAGTCATTGACAGAGAAAAGAATGATGAATCCACTGGCGTCAACCCAAGCAGTGCTGGGAATCTACGATGGACCGTGAATACTGAACAAGTGGAATTACCGTTATCTGTTGGAGGAAATTCTCCACTGAGAAAGGCATGAAGATCCACAGAACGAAAAAGGCTACATGTAAATAAAGCTGGCTTTGGATCTTCGCCGAGACCCAATGAAATACTCTATATGCTGTATCAGAAATGTTCCAATGTCCTCGAGTGGCTCTACAAAATCATAAGATCAGAAATGAGGAACCTGAAAATCAGCCACCCGTGATGATATGTGAAGGAAGTGCATTGCAGGAGAGCATTTGGCTAGTACATAGGTGAAGCTAGAGGTGGTGATTGGTGAATGTATGGTGATTTTTTTTTCATCATGAATTCATGAGTCTCTATATCCCTGTTACGCTGTATCGCTATCTCTTTGTCTCGCTTTTTGTACCTTTGGCCTGCCTGTGCTTCTGTACTTAACAGTAAACATTGTCATCATCCACAGTTGTCTTGTAACATGTCCAATCAAGTAAGAAAGTCCAAAAGAGGATTGCTCCTGTCCTTTTTTTTTTTCCATCCCCTAAGAAAAACCCTAACAAATCCAAGAGAAAGAGTAGTAAGAGTGATGATAGTGCCAAAGGAGGAGATTGCCTTTGAGGTGGACAGTCATACTGAAGATAGTCAGGAGAAAGGAAAGGGAAAAGATGAGAGAGCAATTGCTGAATGTCGACCATTCACGAGGTGGCGCTGAACAAGGTAAAGCAGACCTGGTGGTATTGGGTGGAGAAGGAAATGGGCAGTGAGGATGACGACCCTGTGTGACAACAGCTGGCTCTTGCTTTGGCTACAGCTGTTCTGGTGGCGATGGGTAAGGTGGTGAAAGGAGTCGTGTCTGACTGATGGTAACCGTGACCTAGCTGACCTACCAAGTGACAGGCTCCTGCACCGTGCCTACCGAGAATCAGTCAGAGTGTTAAGGATCCAGCAGAACGTCAGGGAGAATGTCGAGGAGTTAGAGAAGAAGGTCGTCGACTTGTTCCCCCAGGCTGAAAGTATTGTCAAAATTGAAGATATAGCTGCTGTTTCCCCGTATCGGCAGTCCAAAGAATGTTTCATGTCCTGTCCTAGTTAAGGCGCGTCGAGACAAAAGAGACGCGCGTCAAGGAGAAGTAGAAAGAGCTGAAAGAAAAGAAGGCTGCCAGTTAGCCATCAACAACGACCTCACTCCACTTCCGACTGGATTGTCGAGGCACGAACAGCGGCTGTACTTTGTGCAAAAAAGCTTGGAATGAGAATGAGAAAAATTCAGCGCTAGAACATTTTGCCTCCCTGTCATTCTTTGGCCAGAGGGTTTGTTCTGGCAACTGGAGTGGACATCAGTTACTCCAGTCTTGTCCGAGTCATCTATACCTTGCATCTGACTCTTTGTGGTGCCCTGG
>CM031617.1:52160008-52167508 GCA_018398815.1 Conus ventricosus | reverse complement strand
GATGAGTGAAGGTGGAAAGGGTGGAAAGCATAGAGTGGGAAGTGAAAGGATAGTGGTGAAATGAGCTATGAGGGGGGAGGGGGGGAGACAATAAAGATAACAACAATCATAATAACAATACTCTCACCATTCCCTCTATGATGAGTCCGATCCAGCGGACGAAAGGCCTAGGAGCAGGCAATACAAATATATCTGCCTTCGAGAGGGATTACGATGGTTCCCTCAGGCAGCTAGTGAAGGGTTTCTCATATTTATAATATATCCCCCATTTTCTTCATCTTCAATTTTTTTTTAATTTTTTTCTAAAATTTCAAATCTTTGCCAAGTCATTACTATAATGACTGAAGAATTGTTAGCCTGCACTTGTTTTCCCCCACTACTTAATTGTTCACCATTCCCTCTACCATCATTATCATGAGCAAATGAATAAAAAAAATAAAGAAGGGTCGAAAGGAAATTGAAAGAGGAGGGTGAGATGGAAAGGAGGTGGGGGAGGGGAATGGGGTGGGGGCTAGAGGTGTGGCTTGATGTGGAAATCTACGCTTGTTTCCACAGCCGGCTGTCTACCTGGGTAGAGGCGACTGAAGAGCTGTCTGTTGACGCTACATTTAATAATTTCCCGTCATCATTCACTCTCTGTCAGTCACTCAGTTTCTTCCTTCATTCTTCCCAATTTCTTTTTTCACGCAGGGTGCACGCTGTTGTAACGAATCATCCATACCAACGGCCAAACTGGCTTTCACTCCCGAGAACTGGTGATAGTATTTTACGTGTGTACAATACTGTGTGCGTGCATTTACGCACGGAGCCTCAGTTTACAGTCTCTTTGGAGACAGCGAACTCTTGAATGTGGGTGAAATGCAAGAGTATCAATATTAGATCAATTATCGAAGCTAATGTGTTTGCGGATGTTATTCCTAAGCACAATGGACCCTAAATTACATGTCAGCTATATCTGAGTTCGCAATGGCTAAGAACCTTTGACATTATCAAACGATGATAAAGTTCCGGGTGTTTCATGGAGGAATCAGACGGGTCAGATTCAACAAACTGCGTTAAAGCATCGTTGACGGAGTACGACGACGAATGTAGACCTGCGGAATAGTCAGGAAATGACAGGTTAAACCATTTTCGATAATCACGTAGACTGAAGCCAGCCGCTTTTGTCTGGAAAAAAAATCCGAAATATAAATAAACGCACAAAAGAAAGTGTCAAGGTAATGCCTGTTTAATGCACTGTAAGAAATAATCAATGGGATTTTCGACAATAGACTCCTGACGGCTTTCAGTAGCTTTTCTTTCCCGGAAAGAAAGCAGCAGAGGGAGTGAGGCAGGAAACTCTTATTGCAAGGGGGTTATTCTTACAGTGTAAAGAGAACTCATGCGCAGAGAAGAAACATTGCGCGCATGTGATATTTCGAACGTCTGTCTGCTTCAACGTTTCTCTGTAATCGTTCCATGCACGTAACTGGGAAGAACACTTAAAGCGGACATCAACGTGGAATATGATCACGCGCAGGCAAACAATCTACCTGTTGTTACAAGGCTCAAAAAGTTGTAATGCTACACTGCGTTGGGAATGTGGCTGCACTTTACACAGCTGAAGCATACTCCTCTGGAGAAGCAAAGTGATTATGTGCGCTAACGCCACTTCATTTTTCCTGAAAGAAAATAGCAAAAAAGGGAACAAAATACTCTCTCTCTCTCTCTCTCTCTCTCTCTCTTTCGTTATTTTCTTTAAAGGTCAGGATGGGCAGGAGTGGAGGATGAGTGTTAGAAAGAAGGAGAGAGTGTGTGTGTGGGGGGGGGGGGGGGGGGGGAGGAGGGAATGGGGACATATCCTTGGATCAGAACTACCACACAGTGAACAGAAATTGCCACGTGTTATATTTCGAATGGCAGATCTTCTGCGATCCTTTTGTTGCAGGTGATTAGGCTGTTGCATTTACTGCAGACATAACGTGGAATATGATCAGTCGGAAGGCGAACAATACACCTGTTACAACACTTTCTCGGACAAAATCGCAATGCGAGGCAAATGGGACTGGCCACATCTCCTCTCTCTCTCTCTCTCTCTCTCTCTCTCTCTCTCTCTCTCTCTCTCTCTCTCTCTCTCTCTCTCTCTCTCTGTGACACTGAAAAATCGCCAGGCTGCCGGTCGTGATAACATCATAGGGGAATATATTTCAAATGCTTGCAAATCAAATTTGGTAATGGAATTTTCGGGTTTTTATTTTAAATTCTGTGTTTGATAGAGGCATGAACGTTGGTGTGAGTCAATTGTTGTGCCATTATATTACAAGGGCAATGTTACCAATCCAAACAACTGCAGAGGAATCTCGTTGTGCAATGTTTGCAGCAAACTGTACGGTGCAATTATTAATACAAGACTTCAAGTTTGGGTTGAGGACAATAACATTACAGGGGAATTTCAAGCTGAGTTTAAACTAATCCATTCCATCAATGGACCGTATGTTTACATTACTGGCTTTCATTCAAAAGCAGTTTTGTCTGAACTGTAAATGATATGTTGCTTTCATCGATTTTGAGGCCTACTTTGTTAAAACAACAACAATAACAACAACAACAACAACAACAACAACAACACGGTATTAATGGAAAGATGTATAAATGCATAATGAGTATGTATGACTGTGTAAAGGCAAAGATACGATCTGGTGATGTATTACAGATTATGTTAATTGTACATCTGGTGTTAAGCAGGGTGATGTTTGCAGCCCACTTTTGTTTTCTTTATTTCTTAATGAGCTTACTTTTGAGGTGATAAACTCTGAAAGACATGGTGTCCATTTTATAAATGATGTTATGGAAATATTCATTCTACTTATTGCTGATGACGATGCATTAATGTCTCAGATAGTAATAAGCCTCCAAACTCAGTTGAACAGTTTGCAAAGGGCAGCTGGTTCACTCCAGCTGAAAGTAGATTTGGATAAAGTAATACTATCGTTTTCGGAAAGGGGGTTGCCTCTCCTCCAGGAAAGAAATGGACGTATGATGGGGTAGAATTGCCTTTTGTAATTGTATACAAGTACTTAGGTGTATATTTTTCTACGAGAAGGTTTCACTTTATCATATAAAGATACTGCTTGCAGAGCCAAAAATGCATCGCTATGTTTTGTCAAGAAGTTGTCGAAGCTGAACAATGAATCTATTGCTTTGTTTTTGAAACTGCTTGATGCTCAAGTCCTGCCTATGTTACGCTATGGGGCTGAACTATGGGGTCTCAATGCTGCTGCTGCTGCTGCACAATGCGAAAAGTTCGTTTATTCGCTTAAAAAAAGTTCTTGGGTGTATTGTCACAGCCCCAAATGATCTTGTGTATGGAGAGACTAACAGATATCCCATATCTTTGCACTTCACTGTTAAATCATCAAGTACTGGCTCAAATTAACTCAACTCTGAACATAGATCACCCATAAAGCTTATAGATGCTGCTAGAACTACTAGATAATAGAGACAAGATGAACTGGGTGTCACGTGTTAGAGCAAAATTTTATGAATATGGTTTTCGGTACGTATAGTTTAACCAAGATGTCAGAGATATGAACAATTTTTTTCGTACCTTTAAAGAAAGACTAATTGACTGTAGATGGCAAGACTAGAATGTTCATGTTCAAAAAAGTGACAAGTTCAGTTTATATTTTACATTCAATGGCCTGCATTCTCTGCCAACGTACATGTCAATGACTATGGACAGACACTTGAAGTTTACAATGACAACATTTAGAGTTGGTGTGTCTGATATTTTTGTTCATCATTGCCGTCATAGACGAGTAAATGCTTCTGATCTGTTGTCTCCATTATATCGACAGTCAAGAGAAGATGAAGTGCCTTTTGCATTAACCTGTCCAAAATTGCAAGATATGTAGCAAAATTATTTCCTCCGAAATTATATACAAGTAACCTTGCTTATTCAAGCTTATTTTGTTCATGTCATCTGAAACGACCGTAAAACAATTCGCAGTATGTTTATTCAAAGCTTTCAAATGGGCGAAGCATCTCTGCAATGTAATCATTATTTTAGTTCCGTAATGCGACTTTGTTATGTTTCATGTACATCCCCTTTATCGGGTACCAAGACCTGTAAGAATAAACATCTGAATCAGAATCTGAATCTCTCATCTCTCTCTCTCTTCTCTCTCTCTCTCTCTCTTCTCTCTCCTCTCTCTCTCTCTCCTCTCTCTCTCTCTCTCTCTCTCTCTCTCTGCATGATTGTTGCATAATCGGATATTCTGTATTGTTAATAAATTTCCGCGATCAGGATTATTTTTCGCGATGATACATGTCTGAATTTTGAAATGTTTCGTTTCCTTTCAATATTTTACATTGTTAATTAAACCTTGCTCCGCCTCATTTTCTCTTCCTGTGAATGCGTTTTCAAAGTTTGAAACAATAGATCTTGCATTCTCAAATATTCAGTCATTCGTTCATTCCTTTCCTGCATTCTTGTGTGTGTGTGTGTGTGTGTGGTGTGTGTGTGTGTGTGTGTGTGTGTGTGTGTGTGTGTGTGTGTGTGTGTGTGTGTGTGCATTATGTATGTGTGTATACACGTATGTGTGTATGTTTTGTATGTGTATATGTATGTATGCATGTGTGTCTATATATGTATGTGTAAATGTATGTATGTACCTAAGTTTGTATGTATTTACGTACGTATGTACGTATGTGCGTATGAATGTATGTATGTATGTATGTATGTACCTGTCCAACATTTCATCTATTTATAAATCTGCCTATTTAGTCATGTATCTTCCTATCTATCCCACTATTTATCTATCTTACTAGCCAGCCAGCTATTTGTCTGTTTATCTCTTTATCTGTCTATCTATCTATACATGCATACACACATACATGCATATACATACATGCATGTATACATGCACACATGCATGTACGTGTGTGTGTGTGTGTGTGTGTGTGTGTGTGTGTGTGTGTGTGTGTGTGTGTGTGTGTGTGTGTGTGTGTGTGTGTGTGTGTGTGTGTGTGTGCGTGTGTTTGGGGGATCGGGGGTATATGTGTGTGCATATGCGCGCGCGTATATATATATATATATATATATATATTATATATATATATATAATATATATATATATATATATATATATATATATATATATATATATATATATAACATATACCAGTTTAAAATAGGATTTTAAAATGGAAGAATAAAACCAACAAAATTGTTTCGACCGAATGCTCTCCTCTGGTATGTCGCTCCCTACTTGGTTGAGCACTTTTAGTATTATGAGTGGCTTTTTAACTCTAATTATATATATATATATATATATATATATATATATATATATATATATATATATATATATATATATATATATATATATATATATATAACAGTATAAAAACGTCCTTAAAAAATCTGAAAAAGCTCAACCCCTTGGGGAGCAACATTTGTTAAAAACAAAAAACATTATTAAAATGAAGTGCTAAAATTCATCTACAAGCTTGTTTCAAGATATGTCTCTCTCCTCAGGATGACTTTTTTGTGGCACGCCAACGGTCTTTTATGGCGTGCGGGACCTGATCTTGTCTCTGTGTGTGCGGGTTTCGTTTGCTGCACGTGGGCCTGTGTGTGTGTCTGTGTGTGGTGTGTTGTGTGTGTGTGTGTGTGGTGTGTGTGTGGTGTGTGGTGTGTGTGTGTGTGTGTGTGTGTGTGTGTGTGGTATTGTTGTTGTTGTTGTTGTTGTTGTTGTTGTTGTTGTTTTGTTTTTGTTTTGTTAGGGCCTGTTCAGGTGGAATGTGCTAGCAAAGATTTCCACTTGTGCCTGCAATTATTCACTATTTCTACTTTTGTGTTCAGAGTTGCTAAGTATGGTTTGCATAATTAACCATTTTTCTGTGGAACATAGGTTGCTTTTTTGGGAAATATTGTTGTATGGTGTTGCTCTTTTTATGATTTTCCATGATATGCTGTAGTCTATTTTTTATCTTTGAGGTTTCCAAATGTATTTACTCAGTTCTGTTTGATTTTTTGTATTTTTCATTTTTGAATGACTGTTTATGGTTTGCGTATCTGGTTTTGAAAGTGTTTTCAGTAATCCCTATGTATGTTCCTTTTCATTTTCTGATGTTACCGTAGCTTGGTATACAATATTGCTGTGAAGACATTTGTTGCTTAGGGGCACTTTTCTTTTTGGTGCAGTTGCAAGATGTCCTTTCAGCACCCTTCTCTTTGTGTTGTTTTCATTTTGTTAGATGAGTCAATTATGTTTTTGAGGTTGGGCATACATGATATGATAGTTTATGGTGTTTTGTTGAATATTTTGGACAGTTTGTGTTCTTTTGGAAATGATGTTGCCAAGATTTTAAAGAATTCTTTTCCTACATTTGTTTTTACTTGTCCATCATATGGTGGGTTGTACCATATGATCTTCCTTTTTCTGCTTTTCTTATTTCTGTTCGTGTTATTGTCTGGGCTATATTGTAGTTTGTAATTGTAACCACTTTTTTGTAATGCTTCTTGGTATTCTGTTGCTGCATTATTGAATGCATTTCCATGCATGATAGGTTGGATAGTCTCTTGTTTATACCGTTGGGTATTGTTTTTAGTATAGATGGTGGGTGTTGCTTTTGACGTTTACATAGATTGGTATGTCATTGGCCCCACAGGCCCCACGTGCAGCAAACGAAACCCGCACACACAGAGACAAGATCAGGTCCCGCACGCCATAAAAGACCGTTGGCGTGCCACAAAAAAGTCATCCTGAGGAGAGAGACATATCTTGAAACAAGCTTGTAGATGAATTTTAGCACTCATTTTAATAATATTTTTAACAAATGTTGCTCCCCAAGGGGTTGAGCTTTTTCAGATTTTTTAAGGACGTTTGTATACTGTTTATGATAATTGCTCCTCACGTTGAGCACTGTGACCTGAAAAAATCTAAAATGGAGAAAATCAACTTTAGACAATCTACTAAAAACATACCGTTTTCAAACCCAAACCAACACTAAAAAACTGATAGAACAAACCGAGAAATTTGTACGCAACATGAGATGGAAGGCGTTCTTCTTCCTAAACCCAAATACAAAGAATGAAGACAAAAACACATATGGCTTCAAATCATGGCGATCACCTCCGACAATAGATGAATGAAACCTTTGAAGACAAAATGAAGGGACTGATAGCCAACATAAAATTCAAGAAACCAAATAACAACTTCCAAACATCACTAGCAAATGAAATAAAACAAATTCAAAATGAGAAAAAGATATTCGTAAAAGCTGATAAAACTAGCAATTTTTACAAAATGGAATTAAACGAATACTCCCAACTCCTGAACAAAAACTTCAGAAAAATTACAAGAAAGCTGATAAAACCACATACACCAACATCCGCAAAAAGAAAAAGAGCTTGCACACTGCATGGAGTTAAGCGACAGGGTAGAGGCAACAGCAACAAAAAAGCCTTCATAACGCTTAAAGACCACAAACCCAATCTCCAAACAACCAACATGT
>CM031617.1:52145008-52152508 GCA_018398815.1 Conus ventricosus | reverse complement strand
GTGTGTGTCTGTGTGTGTGTGTCCGTCCGTCCGTGGTCAAAATGTGTTCCACTCGCTCCAGACAAAACTGCTGGGCCGCGATCTTTCTGAAAATTTGTAGGTATGTTCATTATGGGCCACGGATGATGCCCAATGTTTTACTTTACCGCTATAGTCGTTACTAACGGCTGTAACGGCATGTAACGGTTTTTCTTCTTTATGGAATATCTCAGAAAGTACTTGGCCAATTTATAAGCGGTTTGGATGATCTTGTGGCAAATCGAGCCTCTGCCCATATGTAAGCGATGTAATGCTGAAAATGGATTAAACAATCGTTAAAACCGTTATTCTGCCGTTATTTCTTACATATAGGTGGATTTAATGAAATTTGTAGAAAGGTTATCACACACAAATGGCACTTCTGTATAGTGTTTCAAAATTTGACCGTTAAAAAAAACCGTTATTATTGACATATTGTCCGATTTGGATGAAATTTTGGGATGTACACGGACTTTAGCCCAGTGAGGACTAAAATATCAGTTTCAAAGTGTACATCGGTTAAATAACCGTTAAAACCGTTATTTTGCCTTTATTTCTTATCTCACAAAGCACTTGGCCGATTTATAAGCGGTTTGGAAAACTGGGAGTACGTTTATATACTTCGCATCTTGTTTATTTGTTGTTATTGTGTGTTCTTGTTTTTGTTGTTGTCGTCTGGTCCTTGTTGTTGTTGTTGTTGTTGTTCTTCTTCTTCTTCTTCTTCTTCTTCTTCTTCTTCTTCTTCTTCTTCTTCTTCTTCTTTTCTTCTTCTTCTTCTTCTTCTCCTCCTCCTCCTCCTCCTCCTCCTCCTCCTCCTCCTCCTTCTTCTTCTTCTTCTTCTTCTTCTTCTTCTTCTTCTTCTTCTTCCTTCTTCTTCCGTCTTTTTCTTCTTCTCTTCTTCTTCTTCTTCTTCTTCTGCTGTTGCTACTCTACTGCTGCTATTATTGCAATAACAAGAACAAGAAAAACAACAACTACTACTACTACTACTACTACTACTATCACTACTACTACTACTACTACTACTACTACTACTACTACTACTACTACTACTACTACTACTACTACTACTACTACCACTATTACTGCTACTGCTGCTGCTGCGTGTTGCTTCTTCTTCTTCTTCTTCTTTAGAAGAGAAGAAGAGCTAAGAGGAGAGAAGAAAGTGGTATGCGAAGAAATCAGAAAAAGAAAGAGAACAGAAGACTAGAAGAGATATGCTTTGGAACAACAGAGAGTGAGTTTCAGTGTCGGTTTCAGTTTCATCAAGGAGGCGTCACTGCGTGCGGATTTGTCCATATACGCTACATCACATCCGCTAAGTTTTGAGACCACACTACGCATGATTTTAAGCTGATGGATACATGAATTAACAACTAAAATTAGAGAATTGAAGAAGAGGGTGTCGTGGCTACGACTTAGCAGATGTCTGACCTACGCATGAGCCCAATGCACTGGTCAGACCTTGATTGCCTACCTAACATTGTGTGTGTGTGTGTGTGTGTGTGTGTGTGTGTGTGTGTGTGTGTGTGTGTGTGTGTGTGTGTGTGTGTGTGTGTGTGTCGTTTCTTTTCTTTCTTTTATTGTTTGGTATGTGTGTACAGTGATTGTACATAGTGTATATGGATGTGTGGGCACGGGCCCATGCCTGGTGTGTGTGTGTGTGTGTGTGTGTGTGTGTGTGTGTGGTGTGTGTGTGTGTGTGTGTGTGTGTGTATGTGTGTGAGTGTGTGTGCGCGCGCGCATGTGTACGCGCGTTTGTGTGTGCATGTGTGCGCGCATACGTGTGTGTGTGTGTGTGTGTGTGTGTGTGTGTGGGTGTGGGTGTGGGTGTGTGGGTGTGGGTGTGGGTGTGATTTGTGGGTTTGTGTGAGCACACACGTATCTGGATATATATGTGTCCAAATATGTGTGTATATGTGTGCGTCTTTGTATGTGAGCGTGTACGCATGTGCGTGTGTGTAGGTATTTGTATGTTCATGTGTATGCGTGTATGTGCGCACACGTGTGGGTGTGGGCGTGCACATGCACGCATGTCTTGCATGAAGAAGGAGAAAAGGAAAAAAAGAGAAAAAGAAGATGAGAATAGAGAGAATACAGAAAAAAAGATTCGTAGGACGAGCACAGATACAAGAATGGGATGGAAAGAGATGAAAACAAAAACATATAAGCAGAACCGACATAAGACTGAGGCAATGGTAAGAAAACAATGAAGGGAAAGAACCAAAAACGCAAAGCAAAGGTAAGGTGATGTTGTTTATAGCCCAGCCGACCGCAAAGGGCCCAATCAGGGCTGTCAGCACGTTGAAGTCAACTCACAGGTCATCAAAACAAAATTTAAAATAAAAACACCGTTCACACATCTCTTTAAAACACACCTTCTAAAAACGCACCAGTAACTTCGTTAAAAATCTTTCTTCCGTAAAATCTTAGATCAGATGAAAAATGTTGATTTCAGAAATTCAAAGCTCATGTCAGCCGGGACATCTCTGAACAGGGTTTTCATGGAGTCTGCTGTAAAGTGTTTGTGTCTCACATCGTGCAAGTCCCAACACTCTAAAAGAATACGTCTCACTGTGAGTGGAACATGACGTGGAATGCACCACGGAGCTTCTTCACTTTTTAAAAGATAAGAATGGGTGTAAAACGAGTGGCCTGTATGCAAACGGCACAAGACTGTTTCGTCTTTTACGGCCACCTTGGGAACATGGTAAGAACTCTTTCAGGTTTGGACGGATTTTGTACAATTTGTCATCCGTCTGCTAGTTCCATCCAACAAGAACAAGAACAAGAAGACACATCATGGAACAGAGAAAGAAAGGGAACAGGTCGCTCCACAGGGAAAACGAAAATAACTGATAACGAAAGGCAGGGAGGAAAAGGAAAGGAAAACACTTCATGAAATAGAGAAAAGAGAACAGCTCAGAGAAGAGAGAGGAAAACATTAGATGAGAAAAAGAAAACAGAGAGGAAAAGAAAGAGAGAAGAAAAGAAAAGTCATTGAACAAATCAAAGAAAACGGAAAATTAGCATAGACCATAGAACAGAAAAACGAGCAGATACTGAAATAAAGAAAATGGAAGAGATTACAAACACAGACAAAAGAGGAGAACAGACCACGAAACTGAGAAAAGAGAAGAGATCTTGGACTGGAGAAACAAGACTAGATTAGATCAGGGAACGGCGAAATAAGAGAAGAAAAGTCATGTTGTTTCAGGTGCAGTCTACTACGGGAGGCCACATTAAATCGCAAGCAAGCTAAGAACGGTAAGAGAGGGAAAGTCACGTTGTTTAAAATACAGTCTACTACGGGAGGCCACATTAAATCGCAAGCAAGCTAAGAACGGTAAGAGAGGGAAAGTCACGTTGTTTAAAATACAGTCTACTACGGGAGGTCACATTAAATCGCAAGCAAGCTAAGAACGGAACTATGTACTGATTGAAACGCCAAGGCTGAAAGTCAAAATCAGGTCGGGGTGGGGGGGGGGGAGGGGTGGGGAACGGAATAGCTCAGTGGTAGAGCGCCGGACTCGTAATCTTGGTGATCTTGGGGTTGCGGGGTCGAATCTCCACTGGGCCGTTTCGGTACAGGGGGATTTTTCCCTCGGAGTTAACATTGGTTCTGACTCAATTTCCCATACAGTCCGAATGAGACTATAAACCGGGGTTCCGTGTGTGTACGCACGCATATCTTGCACACACGTAAAATCCCATTACCTACTTTCGGAAGAGAAAGCCAGTTTGGCCGTTGGTATGGATGACACGTTACACATAGCATGCACCTTCCCCGAAGCTGGCCTTGGAGTATGGCTGCCTTTATGGCGGGATTAAAAAAAAACGGTAATACACACAAAACTCCACTTCCTTTGTTGGGTAGATGGGATTAAGCCATGACTATCTATATAGGAAGCGTCCCGAGTATCAGCCTGCGTACGCAGAGAAAAAAAATATCAGGTCATGTTCTGAAACCAAAAGACCGATCATTTACAACGTTTATCACGTACTATGTTTCAGTCCGATGAAATATAAAACAACTATGTTTCAGTCCGATGAAATATAAAACAATGCTGCTCTTTAAAAAAAAATCAAAGAGAGGCAATGTGTCCATTTTGACTCGGGCCCTAATGAAGAAACATCGGGGGAGGATGAAGAGTAGAGCGTTGGTGGGACAAATCAATGGGAAACGACAGAGGCATGCAGATCTTGTTTGCGTGGTCAAAATCCGATGCATCGCGTAAGAGCTACAGACCGTGAACTTGGTGGAAGAGCTTGAAAGCCACTGACAGAGTCAACGCACGGTGCTAGAATTTCGAAGGAGAGGGGAGCGGGAAGGCGGCGAGTTGCAGAGGTGGGAGGTGGGCTGTCTCAAAGATTTGAGGTCGAAAAGTGCGTATACTACTCGCAACCTCGAACCTTCAGACACTTACCTCTTAATTCCTCATTTCACTGACCGATAGTCGCGTTTTACAGCGGCATTGCTTCAAATGTTTATCAGAGTATACATGTAACTATGTATGAATCTTACGTTGACGTCATAAGTATTACGTCATCATTTTCCCATTGCCCGATGAGGAGCAGCTGCTTTCCATCATTTTGGGCCAAACAGCAGGAACAACGTACGGGTTTGTCGTGAACCCAAATGACATGATCAGGGGACGTCACTTGTCCGACTGTCGCAAAACGCAGAAAGGTTGGTTTTTGTGTGTTTTTTTTTTAATCCCCACCCCTCCCTCCAGTTCTGTAAAATGTTGAAACAAGCAACATCTTTTAACCTTGATTTAAGAAATGAAATGAAAATGAAATAAAACTCAAACGGTTTCAGGTTAGTAAGATAAGCAGGATTCCAAGTGCAAACCTGGTCGTGAAAGAAACTCCTCATGAAAAAACAGTAGGTTTTAGGAAAAGTTGGATCGGAAAATGAAAGTCTGTTTCTGTGTGTTTGACCGTTTTTTATCCCGCCATTAAGGCAGCCATACTCCATCTTCGGGGAAGGTGCATGCTATGTGTAACGTGTCATCCATACCAACGGCCAAACTGGCTTTCTCTTCCGAAAGTTGGTGATGGGATTTTACGTGTGTGCAAGATGTTGTGCGTGCGTTCACACACGGAACCTCGGTTTATAGTCTCATTCGAAGGACTGTATGGGGAACGGAGTCAGAACCAATGTTAACTCCGAGGGAAAAATCCCCCTGTCCCGAAATTCGAACCCGCAACCCCAGGATCACGAGTCCGGCGCTCTACCAACGAGCTATTCCAGCCCCCCACTTTGATATTGATATTTTTGTTTACCAATGTAAACAGGAACTGAAAACTATAGTTAATTTAATTTAATAAGTTAATTTTAATTTATTTCAAATCAAACTTTACCAAATTAACTTATCCATACACAGAAACTTTAAATAAATTCTGCAACATTCAATCCGAGTTGTGCAAGCCATCTCTCTCTCTCTCTCTCTCTCTCTCTCTCTCTCTCTCTCTCTCTCTCTCTCTCTCTCTCTCTCTCTCTCTCTTACACACACACACACGCAATTTTGTCCGTCTATCTTTTCTTTTTTCTCTTTAAAAAAAACTTTTTATTGTCTACATTTCTTTTTTGTTTAACTTTTTTCTGGGGAGCGGGGGACAGGGGGAGGGGGAGACATGATGTGGAAATGTGAAGGTAGCTATCTCATACATCTGGTGACCAGCTTTGCGAACGGTTTATCTTGGGTTTTTTTTTTCAGGCAACTTGAAAAGCATTTCTCTTTGTTTGTCGAGGAAACAGAAACTGACTCCTGGGAGGGAGGAAGGTGAGGGGGGGGGGAGGAGAGAGGGGAGGGGGGGGGAACAGCTGTTTCACACTGTCTGAAAACCAGATTTTTGAGAACTCTTCCGGGCATCCCTATAACTGTATATTCTTGTTTGTCAAAGAAACAGCAACAGCGTGTTGGAGGGGGGGGGGGGGGGGGGGTTACAAGTTTTGGCCTGCAAGGAGACGGTACATGGGGCAGGTACTCCCATCTTGCTCTTTGATCTCTGGCCTGTTAGTGATGTCACGAACGCAGTGCGCTCTGCCGAGACAGCAGCTGAGCGGAGTCTTGGGCCGCCCCCACATGTTGGCGAAAATGACCTGAGACTAAAGAGCTTCGCTGTGAAGCACGAAACACTGTAAAAATCTTCCAGGCCGTGCTGTGTGTGCATGTGTGTAGTGTGTGTGTGTGTGTGTGTGTGTGTGTGTGTGTGTGTGTGTGTGTGTGTGTGTGTGTGTGTGTGTGTGTGTGTAGTGTGTGTGTGTGTTGTGTGTGTGTGTGTGTGTGTGTGTGTGTGTGTGTGTGTGTGTTTGTGTGTGTGTGTGTGTGTGTGTGTGTGTGTGTGTGTTTGTTTGTTCGTGCGTGCGTACATGCGTGTGTGAGTGTGTGTTTGTATGTGTGTGTGTGTGTGTGTGTGTGTGTGTGTGTGTGTGTGTGTGTGTGTGTGTGTGTGTGTATGTGTGTGTGTGTGTGCGTGTAGTGTGTAGTGGTGTGTGTGTGAGTGTGTGTGTGTGTGTGTGTGTGTGTGTGTGTGTGTGTGTGTGTGTGTGTGTGCGTGAGTGTGCGTGTGTGCGTGAGAACGTGTGTGTGTACGCTCACGTTCATGTGGTTGTATCTCTGTGTGTGCGCACTCATGTTTATATGTCTATAAACAAATGAGTGTGTGCTTGGAGAGAGAGAGAGAGAGAGAGAGAGAGAGAGAGAGAGAGAGAGAGAGAGAGAGAGAGAGAGAGAGAGAGAACGAACGAACGAACGAACGAAATGTTGTTTAATGAGGGAAAAGAATAAGCACCAGTCAGTGGCTTTTTCCATCCAGCCCTCAAACAATAAATACATGGTAGAAATCATTGCATCGAACTGCATATAAACTCATAAACAGCAAGAGAGAGAGAGAGAGAGAGAGAGAGAGAGAGAGAAAGAGAAAGAGAGAGAGACTTGACACTTCGATATTTCATTGTCATTACCAAAGAGGTCTTTTGACAAGGGAAGGGGGTAATAGAACAATAACATTTCCCTCTTCCTTTCTGCAAACAAATAATACACATTCATTCTTAGAGTGTATCAAATCAAAGGTTAACAAAAACAAATGCATTCGTAACATTTCCTTATGTCCTCACGCACAGGACTAATGCAGTAAGGTAAAAAATAAATTTAAAAAAAAGCTTAAGACTGACTCGACCATCCACTCAGTCAAATGATGACATTGTATCTTACTGATCTCTTCCACTTGCGATGAATGATAATATTCATTCATATATCTCTAATAATGCATTATCTTAAATTTCACTATCCGTCATCTGTCTAATTTTCAATGCTTCCGCGATGAATTTTGCAGCTGATTTAATTACAAGTTCATCATCTGATGATAACACGACAGCGACATTTTGTTTTTGCTCTATATCTACTTTCAAAACTGAACAATTTGTCCGCACTGCATTATAAGTAGTACAGTGGAACAGAAAGTGTTCTTCGT
>CM031617.1:52132508-52140008 GCA_018398815.1 Conus ventricosus | reverse complement strand
GCCTCCACACCCCTGCTCTCCAAAGTCTACTGGGAGCACCCTGTCGCACTAGGTGCTCCCAACCGGGCGGTTCTTGAAAGAGTCGTTCAAGGCCGACACCCTTGACACGCACAAGCAGACAGTGAAGAGCGCGTCCTGGGGGGGGGGGGGGGGGGGGGGGGGGAAACGTGGCGTTGTTACTGGAGGTCCTGGACGGGGATCAGGGCCGGCCAGTCAAGCCGGCGGGCTTTTCTACCAGTCCGCGGTCCCGACCAGAGCGTGGCCTCACCAGCGCATGGCACCAACCAGTCCGCGGTCCCAACCAGAACGTGGCCTCAACCAGCACGTGGCACCAACCAGTCCGCGGTCCCAACCAGAGCGTGGCTCAACCAGCACGTGGCACCAACCAGTCCGCAGTCCCAACCAGAGCGTGGCCCCAACCAGAGCGTGGCCCCAACCAGCTCGTGGCACCAACCAGTCCAGGCTCGGGTGAAGCCCCCGGGAGGGGGGGAAAAGGTAGCTGGGAGGAGAGAAGAAAGGGAGGGAAGGAAGAAGGGTACTGGAACCCCGCCGTCAGTACAGTCTGACCCATGCTGTTAAATCCTAACAGCCACTCGCATGATGGGCGAGGGGAGGTCTACTAAACACACCAACAACGCCAGCTCAACACAGACCTGAGCGTAACACAGCACACCAATCAAATCAGGAATGTTCATTAAAGTCTTTCTCACACGAAGCAGGTAAAAGACTGCATTAAATCAACAGGCTATAAAACAAATATGAATTATCTTCACCCTTCTCTCACTCCGTTTAACAATTTCCTTTCTTAGGAAATAAACCAACACAGCGACCATCGCTTTATAACTGCCACCACATTTGCAATAATAATTTCAATGGCATAATTGTCACATTTTATAGCCACATTTTAAATATAACACAAATCTCCAACCACGCATCCGAACGACAAATCATGCGTACGCACGCTCGCAAAATAAAACTCGTTCTTCTTGCACACACAAACAGACGGTGGCCGAAGGATAAGAGTCCGGCGAATGTGACAGGGGCGGACGAGCGAGACCAAGCAAGTACCAACCTGAATCACCAGGTTCTCTCCCATCCCCACCGACTACCGCATCACGAGATGCATAAACAGGAGAAAGAATTTTGGATATAATTTAGGTGGCCAGGTTAAAGATTGAATTAACAGAGAAAAGGTCTCAAACAATATTTCTTTTACATTTTGCAAACAAAAGAAAATTGCGCAAAAGAGAAGAATAAGCGGTTAACAACAACAAAACCAAAACAAACAAACCACGAAACTGATGCTTACCAGCTACCCGTGGGTGACCCCGAAGAGGCGGGTCAAACGACTCTCTCTGCCCTCTGTCCAGTCGAGAGGACAGAGGCACAGATGCGGAAAAAGAAGAAGTGATGTCCCTCTCCTACAGGCCGACTGTAGGAATTGAAGATACCGACTGTACCTTCGACGATACGGTGAAAAGAACAGAACCGGAGCAGGCACTCCCAGAGACATCTTCCGCTCGAGTGAAGAGCTAACCTCCCTCAGCGATGGCGGCCAACATGCCACGCTACGTCACAGAGTGAGCATACTTCAAAACTAAAGAAATGAAGCACGTGCGACAGGTAAAAAGACAGGCGAGAGGCCGATAGACAGCAAGTTCGAGAGAAAGGTACCAGCCACCCGTGAACCTGCAGGATGATATAGCACGGGCAGTGGAATTAGAGAGAGAGAGAGAGAAAGCAAACCGAACGTGAGCTGAACTACACCAAGGTGCAACCGCACCACAAGCCACACTAAGGGACGGACACGTGACAACAACAACGATAATAAACAAATGAATAATTCCGCCACCCCAGTGGGTTGTCAAATCGTCGTAGGCCTCGTGACAAAACTCGTGACAAACCCCCCTTCTAAAAGCATCTGTTTCTCTGAGATACAGTGCTCCTTTGAACCTTGACGCATGTGCAAATTCACAACATGGCGACGAACCCAACTCTCTGTGATCGACAGAGTACGATAAATCCAATACAAACATTCTACGATAGAATCACACCAAGAAATACATAATACTACATTTATCAAACAACTAAGCGAACCTTCCAACCATGAAAGTAACAATCCGAACCATTGGTGATTCACTACCGTTAACATCACTGAAGTAAAAACTGTCACTACACCTGATACAGAGACCAAAAGGGGATATGACCCTGGTTGAGGGGAAGTGTCCCTCTGACTGATTTTCCAATGTGCTGACTACGGAGCTCGGCTAAGATAGTCAGCATCCGTATTACAGGAACCCTTGATATGACGGAAAGTGAACGCATGACTCTGCAGTTCCACTGCTAACTCATGAGTCGACGACTGACTGGCGGATCCGGTCCAGGTACTGGAGAGGATGATGATCGCTCTCCAGTACAAACTTCCGGCCGTGCTTCTTCCTGGGCACGCCAGTGCGCGTCCAAATCTGCCGGAGAGCTTCAGATATAGTAGGGGTATCGATAGTCCTAAGCGGGGCAGCCTCTGGGCACCGAGTCGCATAGTCTACCGCTACCGAAATGTAGCGGTGACCGCGATTGGATGGTGGATTAATGGGTCCCACCAGGTCAACCCCAACCTTGCTGAATGGCTCCCCAACCAGTGGCACTGACCTAGGGGAACACGCTTCAAGCGACCCTTAGGGTTGTCCGTTGGCAGACATCGCAACTGCGGCAGTACTGCCTAACCTGTGAATTCATCCCCGGCCAGAAGAAGTCCTGTCTCTTACTGCTCGAGAGTCGCTTGGAGCCATATGACCTGCCATGGGGGAATCGTGGGCCCTGCCGGAGATAACAGATTCTCTCAAGCTTTGGGGAACGACAAGCTGCTTGGCCACACGATCTGCCTGAGTGAAAACCCTAAAGAGGATCCCTTGGGGGACTTGAAGCTCCCCGGGCGTGTCGGGCCGACTGAGGGGGGACGTTCTCCCATTGTGCGGGCGGGGAATCCAACCGGGGCCTGAAGAGGCCATGGTACAGGATCGGCCCCCAAAACCTCGCAGAGAGGGTTGGGAACGGGACGCATTTCCTGTCCTGTTTTTGCTTTGGCGCGTGTGGTAACCCCCACACCGCCTTTTACGGGCAGACCTAACACGGACGACTGCGTCCGTCAGCAAGGGACGTTTCCATAAAAGGGGAATATGGGTCGTTTCCACCGCGATGGCCCATATTTTCGCCACAAGTGGGGGGTGGAGTGGAATAAAGGCACAAAAAAGGGGGGTGGGGGAAAAAACCGGCCCCCAACCCGCACAATCTAACTAGCGCCCCCCCGGGGCCTCGGGGGGAAACCAAAATCCTTATCAACAAAGGCGGATGCTCCCAATTGTGGGTCGCCCAAAGGAGGAAAAAAAAAACAGAGAAAAAAACATGGGCCCAAATCCCCCAGAAGCGGGAGGAACCCACGTTACCGAGGCCAGGACGATGGAAAGGCAAACCTCGATACCGCAGCTTAAAAAGACAATCTTTCCGTGGCCAGCGCCACAAAAAAAACACGTGGGGTGCTGAGGCCCCCCGATGAATGCTCTTGTTGACCCGCTAGCAGCGTCGGGGCCTTATTGCCGCTAAATTTCCTTGGGGGCTTCCTGTCCGTATCTGGGGTGCCCCCTAAGCTCTACGGGGCCCCAGCAAAACCTCAGCGGGGTTTTAATCGCAGCCGCGAAATCCTGGGTGCTGCTCGCCTTACGGATCCTCAACTCTGGGGACCGTGTTTGGGGAGCTTTCAATGAGAACGATCCCCGCCCAGCTTCCCCTGACGCCAGTACCCCAGCGTTTTGCGCACCTTCACCAAATGCACAGGTCTCGTCGTTTTTTCTTCCCCTTTGGGCCCAACTTCCTCCGTACTCTCTGGGGGTAGGTGGAAACGCTTTTGCAAGCCACTGCATGTCTGCATAAGACGCCTTCATTTAGAGTGAGCACACACTCCCGCAGCACCAGATAATCCAAAAAAAAGGTCAAGCCTTTTGTTTTCCCCCAAATTGGTATGAAATGCAACCTTTTCAAAATGCTCTAAGAAAATCAATGTCCTCATGGTCTGAACCTGAGCTTTAAAAAATTTGGGGCCCCGAAATCTATCGCTTGCCCGTCGTCAAAACCCCCGGTTTACAACGTGGGGGTCCGTGAAAGAAGTTGTTCCTTCCCCCCTGCGCAAGCCCCTGTTGGGAGCCTCTTCCCTACCTGATCTACCCCCCCCCCCCCCCCCGGAGGGCACCTCTTTCCCAGCTGTGCTTTCCCGTCTAGCAGCCTCCCTCTGCCGAAAAGCTCTTTCCCCATGCAGATTTTGTCTGTCAGTTCCTCTCTCGCAGACCCCCCTGTCTAGCTCTTCCCCCCGGGCCTCTTTCCTACCAGACTTCCCGCCTGCACCTTTCACAAAGCGCCGCTCCAGAAAAATAAGGACGAGGTTATCCCGGCAGGATTTCCCCCTCCCGACACGGGGGGGACCCCGACCCGTCCCTTTTCTCGACTTACCCCTAGAAAATCCCCGGGGCATCCCCCGGGGGAACGGGGGAAAGAGAGGTTTGGTTTCTGCGCTCAACAACCCCCAGTTGCTTCGCTTACCCGCTTCCCAGCGGAATGCCGTCGGGGGCCAACGGAAGTCCCTTTGCAAGAATAGTAAAAGTATCACTGGACTATCTGCTACAGCATGGGAAAAAGTAGAACACGTAGTCGAAGTACTGGTACTATTGTAGGTCTACACTTTGAATCTTTCTTCTTCGCGCACGCCACCAACCCCACCCGGACGTTGCCATGACAACCCCTACCTTCGGTTCTCTAATACAGGGGAAAGCGATTCCAAATTTAAAAACAAATATTTAGGGGGTGTGTATATGTGTGTAGGTGTGTTGTGGGGTGTGCGGACAATTTCCGGCTCTCCCCCTCTGGCAAACCCACGTCCACAGCACGAGCAACAGTGCGGTGGGCTCACCGAAAAAAAAAAAAAAAAAAAAACTATGTCCGGCTGCCCCCACTCTGGCAACACCGCGCTCCACAGCACGAGCAACAGTGCGGTGGGGCTGGCCGGAAAAAAAACAAAACTGGCAAACGGAATCCGGAGAGAGGAAAAAAAGAGACACTAACGTCCGATACAACCCCCTGTACTCAATAACCCGGTAAAAAAACACAAAAAAACTGCTAACTACAAAACAGAATGGCAGACTGAGCGCAACAGAAAGGCAAGACTTACGGTCGTACCTGCGTAAGGCACCCGGCGGAAGGAGGAGGTCTGGTCGCGGTCGACTCCCCCTGGTCTCACCTCGACTCCCCAGTCACACCGGATGTTCCCTCAGGCCACAAAAAGACTCCCTACACGCTAGAGTCACCCAGCCAACCACCCACGAACAAACACGACAAACTGACTAAACATATACAAAACAGACACAAAACTAAAACAGGTACTCTGCGAAACGAGAGAGAGACAGCCAGAGCCCTTCACATCCCGGACGAGCCCCCACAATTGTCACGACCGACCCCTGGAGGTCTGCCCTGACAGGATCGGTCTAGGTGGGAGTGAAGGAGTGACTGACCTCACACGCCCCGCAAGAGACCACACATAAAGATTACGATACAACACCCCATTTATTCACACCAACATACAGTCAATAAATAAGCATTCCAACACACACAACATGCACAATCACAATCAAGCATCCACACACACAACATGCACAATTATAAATAAACATTTCATCACCATACGACTACACAATCACAATCACAACATTTCAACACATATGACATATACACAATTATAAATAAACCATTTCCAGCATCCATCCCTTCCCACACCATGGAGTGCCTCCACACCCCTGCCTCTCCAAAGTCTACTGGGAGCACCCTGTCGCACTAGGTCTCCAAACCGGGTCGGTTCTTGAAAAGAGTCGTTCAAGGCCGACACCCTTGACACGCACATGCAGACAGTGAAGAGCGCGTCCTGGGGGGGGGGGGGGGGGGGGGGGGGGGAACGTGGCGTTGTTACTGGAGGTCCTGGACGGGGATCAGGGCCGACCAGTCAAGCCGGCGGGCTTTTCTACCAGTCCGCGGTCCCGACCAGAGCGTGGTCCTCAA
The DNA here is from genome assembly GCA_018398815.1 of Conus ventricosus. Classification (NCBI taxonomy): domain Eukaryota; kingdom Metazoa; phylum Mollusca; class Gastropoda; order Neogastropoda; family Conidae; genus Conus; species Conus ventricosus. The sequence goes on along the minus strand of CM031617.1, from coordinate 52,133,912 downwards.
CCAGCGCATGGCACCAACCAGTCCGCGGTCCCCAACCAGAGCGTGGCCTCAACCAGCACGTGGCACCAACCAGTCCGCGGGTCCCAACCAGAGCGTGGCCTCAACCAGCACGTGGCACCAACCAGTCCGCAGTCCCAACCAGAGCGTGGCCCCAACCAGAGCGTGGCCCCAACCAGCTCGTGGCACCAACCAGTCCAGGCTCCGGGTGAAGCCCCCGGAGGTGGGGGGGAAAAGGTAGCTGGGAGGAGAGAAGAAAGGAGGGAAGGAAGAAGGGTACTGGAACCCCGCCGTCAGTACAGTCTGACCCATGCTGTTAAATCCTAACAGCCACTCGCATGATGGGCGAGGGGAGGTCTACTAAACACACCAACAAACGCCAGCTCAACACAGACTGATGCGTAACACAGCACACCAATCAAATCAGGAATGTTCATTAAAGTCTTCTCACACGAAGCAGGTAAAAGACTGCATTAAATCAACAGGCTATAAACAAACATGAATTATCTTCACCCTTCTCTCACTCACGTTTAACAATTTCCTTTCTTAGGAAATAAACCAACACAGCGACCATCACTTTATAACTGCCACCACATTTGCAAATAATAATTCAATGGCATAAATTGTCACATTTTATAGCCACATTTAAAAATAACACAAATCTCCAACCACGCATCCGAACGACAAATCATGCGTACGCACGCTCGCAAAATAAAACTCGTTCTTCTTGCACACACAAACAGACGGTGGCCGAAGGATAAGAGTCCGGCGAATGTGACAGGGGCGGACGAGCGAGACCAAGCAAGTACCAACCCTGAATCACCAGGTTCTCTCCCATCCCCACCGACTACCGCATCACGAGATGCATAAACAGGAGAAAGAATTTTGGATATAATTTAGGATGGCCAGGTTAAAGATTGAATTAACCAGAGAAAAGGTCTCAAACAATATTTCTTTTACAATTTTGCAAACAAAAGAAAATTGCGCAAAAGAGAAGAATAAGCCGGTTAACAACAACAAACCAAAACAAACAAACCACGAAACTGATGCTTACCAGCTACCCGTGGGTGACCCCGAAGAGGCGGTCAAACGACTCTCTCTGCCCTCTGTCCAGTCGAGAGGACAGAGGCACAGATGCGGAAAAAAGAAAGAAAGTGATGTCCCTCTCCTACAGGCCGACTGTAGGAATTGAAGATACCGACTGTACCTTCGACGATACGGTGAAGAACCAAGACCGGAGCAGGCACTCCCAGAGACATCTTCCGCTCGAGTGAAGAGCTAAACCTCCCTCAGCGATGGCGGCCAACATGCCACGCTACGTCACAGAGTGAGCATACTTCAAACTAAAAGAAATGAAGCACGTGCGACAGGTAAAAAGACAGGCGAGAGGCCGATAGACAGCAAGTT
>CM031617.1:52115008-52122508 GCA_018398815.1 Conus ventricosus | reverse complement strand
GTGCAAAGTTCAGTTCATACTCTCTGCTCGCCCTGTGCTAAATGCAAATTATACTCCTTTCCTGCCCGGTGCAAAGTTCAGTTCATACTCTCTGCTCGCCCTGTGCTAAATGCAAATTATACTCCTTTCCTGCCCAGTGCAAAATTCAGTTCATACTCTCTGCTCGCCCTGTGCTAAATGCACATTATACTCCTTTCCTGCCCAGTGCAAAGTTTAGATCACCCATCCAGTCCGCCTAGTGCAAACTGCAATTTATAATCCTTTCCTGTGCGGGGTAAAGTTAAATTGATACTCTCTATGCGCCAATGTACAACATTCACTTCATACTCCCATCCTGCCCATTGAAAAGTTCAATGTATTGTCTCTACTGGCCCACTGCAAAATTCAGTTCATATTGTGTACCCATCTAGTGCAAAATTCAATAACTACTTCCTACTAGTCAGGTACAGAATTTAGTTCATACATGCTACCTAAAATATGGCATTTTCTGCCCGCCCATTACAAGACTCATATTCCTGATTCGCCCAATGCAAAACGCATTCTACTTACCTGCTCACCACAGAATTCATACTCTCTAAAACCAACAGCCAAATTCATATTCCCCGACCGCCCACGACAAGATTCAGTTCATATTGCCTGCCGTCCAGTGCAGAATTCAATTAGTATTCCTTACTCGCTTGCAAGTAACAGATTACTCTCATTGTCTGACCAGTACAAAATTCAACTCATATTTTCTACCCGCTAGGTGCAGCATTCAGTCCATACTTTTCACTCACCCTGTGCGAAATTCGGTTCCTACACCTTGGCTACCCGATTCAAAATTCACTTCTCTACCTGCCCAATACAAAATTCAGTTCGCACTGCAAAGATGCCCCATGCAAAATTCAATTTACACCCCCCTCCACTTTCCTCTCCGCGAGTGGCAGGTGATTTGGCAGCGTACATTCACAGTTTGTGTGTCCCAATCCAAAAGATTTGGCATGGTACATTGACAGTTTGCTGTCCCAATCCAAAAGATTTGGCATGGTATATTTGCAGTTTGCTGTGCCAATGCAAATGATTTGGCATGGTACATTCACAGTTTGTGTGTCCCAATGTAAATGATTTGGCATGGTACATACACAGATTGCTGTCCCAATGTAAATGATTTGGCATAGTACATTCACAGATTATTGTCTCAATGCAAAGGATTTGGCATGGTACATCCTCCACAGTTTGTGTGTCCCAATGTAAATGATTTGGCATAGTACATTCACAGATTGTTGTCTCAATGCAAAGGATTTGGCATGGTACATCCACAGTTTGCTGTCCCAATGTAAATGATTTGGCATGGTACATCCACAGTTTGCTGTCCCAATGTAAATGATCTGACATGGTACATTCACAGTTTGCTGTCCCAATGTAAATGATCTGACATGGTAATCCACACTTTGCTGTCCCAATGCAAATGATTTGGCATGGTACATCCACAGTTTGTGTGTCCCAATGCAAATGATTTGGCATAGTACATTCACAGTTTGCTGTCCCAATGCAAATGATTTGGCATGGTACATTCACAGATTGCTGTCCCAATGGAAATGATTTGGCATGGTACATCCACAGTTTGTGTGTCCCAATGCAAATGATTTGGCATAGTACATTCACAGTTTGCTGTCCCAATGCAAATGATTTGGCATGGTACATTCACAGATTGCTGTCCCAATGGAAATGATTTGGCATGGTACATCCACAGTTTGTGTGTCCCAATGCAAATGATTTGGCATAGTACATTCACAGATTGCTGTCCCAATGGAAATGATTTGGCATAGTACACCCATGGTTTCCTGTCCCAACGCAAATGATTTGGCATGGTACATCCACAGTTTGTGTGTCCCAATGCAAATGATTTGGCATAGTACACCCACGGTTTGCTGTCCCAATGCAAATGAATTTGGCATGGTACATCCACATTTTGTGTGTCCCAATGCAAATGATTTGGCATAGTAGATTCACAGATTGCTGTCCCAATGCAAATGAATTGGCATGGTACATCCACAGTTTGCTGTCCCAATGCAAATGCTTTGGCATGGTACATTCACAGATTGCTGTCCCAATGTAAATGATTTGGCATGGTACATCTACAGTTTGTGTGTCCCAATGTAAATGATTTGGCATAGTACATTCACAGATTATTGTCTCAATGCAAAGGATTTGGCATGGTACATCCTCCACAGTTTGTGTGTCCCAATGTAAATGATTTGGCGTAGTACATTCACAGATTGTTGTCTCAATGCAAAGGATTTGGCATGGTACATCCACAGTTTGCTGTCCCAATGTAAATGATTTGGCATGGTAAATCCACAGTTTGCTGTCCCAATGTAAATGATTTGGCATGGTACATCCACAGTTTGCTGTCCAATGTAAATGATCTGACATGGTACATTCAAAGTTTGCTGTCCCAATGTAAATGATCTGACATGGTAATCCACACTTTGCTGTCCCAATGAAAATGATTTGGCATGGTACATCCACAGTTTGTGTGTCCCAATGCAAATGATTTGGCATAGTACATTCACAGTTTGCTGTCCCAATGCAAATGATTTGGCATGGTACATTCACAGATTGCTGTCCCAATGCAAATGATTTGGCATGGTACATCCACAGTTTGCTGTCCCAATGCAAATGATTTGGCATAGTACATTCACAGATTGCTGTCCCAATACAAATGATTTGGCATAGTACATCCACAGTTTGCTGTCCCAATGCAAATGATTTGGCATGGTACATTCACAGTTTGCTGTCCCAATGCAAAGGAGTTGGCATGGTACATTCACAGTTTGCTGTCCCAGTGCAAATGATTTGGCATGGTACATTCACAGTTTGCTGTCCCAGTGCAAATGATTTGGCATGGTACATACACAGATTGTTGTCCCAATGCAAAGGAGTTGGCATAGTACACCCACAGTTTGCTGTCCCAATGCAAATGATTTGGCATGGTACATACACAGATTGCTGTCCCAATGCAAATGATTTGGCATGGTACATACACAGATTGCTGTCCCAATGCAAATGATTTGGCATGGTACATTCACAGATTGCTGTCCCAATGCAAATGATTTGGCATAGTACATTCACAGATTGCTGTCCCAATGCAAATGATTTGGCATGGTACATCCACAGTTTGCTGTCCCAGTGCAAATGATTTGGCATGGTACATTCACAGTTTGCTGTCCCAATGCAAAGGAGTTGGCATAGTACATACACAGATTGCTGTCCCAATGCAAATGATTTGGCATGGTACATTCACAGTTTGCTGTCCCAATGCAAAGGAGTTGGCATGGTACACCCACAGTTTGCTGTCCCAATGTAAATGATACATCCACAGATTGCTGTCCCAATGTAAATGATTGGCATGGTATGTCGACAGGACGTTTGTCGGAGCACAAACGCCCCGCGTGGTTTATCCACAGTATGCTCTCCTGGGCACGATTAATGACCCGGCATTACATATGTCTGCAAGATGTCTTCTGAGCACAAATGATCTGGCATAGTATACCTGCAAGATGCTGTCCAAATTGCAATGATGAAGCGTGGGATATCTACAAGATGCTCTTGAAAGTGCGAATGATCTGATTTGATATATCTGCAAGATGCTCTCTTGAGCACAAAAGACCTGGCGTGGCATAGTTGCGAAATGCTCTCTCAAACACGAATGATCTGGTATCGTATATCTGCAATATTCTTCCCTGAGCTCAAATGATCAGGCGTGGTCAAAAGCATGATGCTTTCTCGAACACAAATGATTTGGCATGGCATATCTACAAGATGGTCTTCCACTCGCAAATGACTCTGAGTATAGGCAGGCCAGTAACTTTCTACATCAGTTGGTGTGACTTCTGACATAACTGGTCAATTCTAAACCAGCAGTGGTGACACTACGTGTATGGAGAAGGGTGCGAGGTTAGGTGGAAGGGGAGAGGGGGATGAGGGTTGGAGGTCCGGTTGCTGATGCATTCGAGGAGGAGGGGTCACTTTTCACAGAATTATGCTGTCCTTTTTTCCGAAGACAGTGAATGAAAGCGGCATTCTCATGATTTGGGCCGCGTCCCTTTTCGAGGAGATTGAGTGAGACTGACGTGAATGAGACGGGTGCAATACTGCCAGCAACATTTCAATTTGAAACCGGTCGCTTGATCAATAAGACGGAGAACTGGGAAGGGAGGGGAGGGGGGGGGGGGAGAGCAGCAGGTTAAGGAGGAAAGAAAGGAGTGGGAGGAGGAGGAGGAGGAGGAGGGTGGGAGGGGTGCACGAGAGAAGGTAGGAACAGAGGAGAAAGGAAGGAGAAGGGGGGGGGGGGGGGGGGGGATGGGGAAGGGAGGGGGGGGGGGAGGGGGAATGGTGAGGGCCAAGTTCAATTTGCGATGCCGGGGGAAGAGGAGAGTGACTTGGAATTGAAATAATTGTGGCCATGACAGCTGGATTGTGGCAACGGTCATAGCTGACGTTGCAGGAGTTTCCGCCCCTACCGACAGGGGGTCTCTCTCATCTCTCTCTCCTCTCTCTCTCTCTCTCTCTCTCTCTCTCTCTCTCTCTCTCTCTCTCTCTCTCTCTCTCTCTCTCTCTCTCTCTCTCTAAGCTATGTTTGCCGACGCTATCTACAACACGCAATAAGGTACTTAATTTTTTTCACTGCTTTTGCATACTTCATTAAGTCAAGAAAAATTACTACACATGATATCATCTTTTTCCCCCATTGGAATTAGATAGTAAGGGTCGTCCCCCACCCCTACCCCCACCCCGCCTAAACCCACCCCAACCTCATCATTCGTAAAATCCGAGTGTTTTTCTTTCCACACACCCTTTTTTTAAGATCTATGGCCTGTTAATGGATAGAAATGATTGTGAAATGCATTCTCTCTCTCTCTCTCTCTCTCTCTCTCTCTCTCTCTCTCTCTCTCTCTCTCTCTCACACACACACACACACACACACACACACACAACAGGTTAATCAGCACGTTTTGAACCAAATGGAATCAAATCAAACATGGCTGTTCATGGCTCTGTCCACCCAATAATCTGATATCCTGACAAGGATGTGCGCGTGCGTGCACACACACACACACACACACACACACACACACACACACATGCGCACACACACACACTCGCTCTCTCTCTCGAGCTCCCACTGATTATATATATATATAATGCTGAACAATTAAGTAGTGGGGGAAAACAAGTGCAGGCTAACAATCTTCAGTCGTTATAGTAATGACTTGGCAAAGATTTGAACTTTAAAAAAAAAAGGAAGATGAAGACAAAGGGGGAATATATTATAAACATGAGAAGCCCTTCACTAGCTGCCTGAGGGAACTATCGTAGTCCCTCTCAAAGGCACATTTATTTGTATTGCCTGCTCCTATATGTATTCAATTATAAACAAAGCTTGCTCTTATGGCTTAGATTGAAGAAATAGGGGGAGATAAGCATTCATATCTGCAGTGGTAGATAATTCTGCCTAACTAACAGTATATGCTTGAGTAGGTGAATGGGGAAAAATAAAATAAATGCTTCTCAAAATGAGCCTTCAGCAAGCTTATAGTCTCCAAGGGGAGAGACAATCTCCATGGAGGAGGAAACTCACTAACATGTAACTCCTGGTCAGATACCGATATTTCGAAACCTGATTGTTTCTCCTCAGTGACCGCGGAAAGTGGTAATTTGACTCCTCTGCCTTTTCGGTTTTAAGAAGAATGCTATCCCAGAAAAAGGATGGTGTGCAATACCGTAGTATGTTTGTTGAGTTTTCAACCAAAAAAACCCAAAGGTGCCACCTAAGAAGCAAAAGAAAATCATGAAAGAGCAAAACAAGCTACATTTTCTTGTGAAAAGTCGAAAATATAAAAAGATAACCTCTTAAGACACAAGTGCTGAGGGCCAGTTCTTGGAATGAATCCGCAGGGGACTAAATTACAATAAACTAAGAAATTCCAAGGATAAGTACCGAGCACCATTCCAGCAACTTACAGAGCAGCTTGGTGTTGCAATGACTGCAAGAAATATTCAATTATAAGCAAAGCTTGCTCTTATGTCTTAGATTGAAGAAATATGGGGAGATAGGCATTCATATCTGCAGTGGTAGATAATTCTGCCTAACTAACAGTATGTGCTTGAGTAGGTGAATGGGGAAAAAATAAAACAAATGCTTCTCAAAATGAGCCTTCAGCAAGCCTATGGTCTCCAAGGGGGAGACAATCTCCAATGGGGAGGAAACTCACTAACATATAACTCCTGGTCAGATACCAATATTTCGAAACCTGATTGTTTCTCCTCAGTGACCGCGGAAAGTGGTAATTTGACTCCTCTGCCTTTTCGGTTTTAAGAAGAATGCTATCCCAGAAAAAGGCTGGTGTGCGATACCGTAGTATGTTTGTTGAGTTTTCAAAAAAAAACAACCAAAGGTGCCACCTAAGAAGCAAAGAAAATCATGAAAGAGCAAAACAAGCTACATTTTCTTGTGAAAAGTCGAAAATATAAAAAGATAACCTCTTAAGACACAAGTGCTGAGGGCCAGTTCTTGGAATGAATCCGCAGGGGACTAAATTATAATAAACTAATAAATTCCAAGGATAAGTACCGAGCACCATTCCAGCAACTTGCAGAGCAGCTTGGTGTTGCAATGACTGCAAAAAATATTCACTTATAAACAAATGCATTGAAAAATACAAATTCAGTAGATATCTATACGTATAAATTTAGTAGATATCAATATGTACAAATTCAGTAGGTATCTATACTGCAGATTTGATAAAAAACAAAACATAAGAATTAAGTAGATAATATGTAGAAATTGAGTTGAAGTCAACATGCACAAATTTAGCAGATATCAGTATAATCAAATTCTGTAAATATCAATAGATAAAACTTAAGTAGATATCAATGCATGCAAATTCTGTAGATATCAACACACACAAAAATCAGTAGATATCAATATATTTAGATCCAGTAGCCATCAATACGTAAACATTGAGCTGATATCAGTACGTACAAACTGACTAAATATCAAAACGCAGAAATTTGGTACATCAAAAGGTAAAGTTTGAGTAGATATCAGAACAAACACGTTCAGAAGATATCAATGCATCAACTAATCGTCATTTTTGTTGTATTCACATCCAAGCATTATTTCTTGTGAAGGTTAAGAAATGCCAAAAAAAAAAAATCCTTTAATTTCAAAATGTAAAATGAAACTGAAAAAAAAAAGTGGATCGGCATCAGATATGGGCCCACAAAAAACATTATGGTGGCTAGGTCTTCTGGTCAAATTCCGCCTTTTTTTTCCTCTCCTAGAGAGACAATTCAATTGATAGGGATTAAAATGTACCATCAATGGCGCAGGTGATAATGAAATAAATGAATGGAAATTTAAGCAAAAAGCAAAACAAAACGAAGAAGAACAAGAACAAGAAGAGAGAGAGAGAGAGAGAGAGAGAGAGAGAGAGAGAGAGAGAGAGACACACA
>CM031617.1:52100008-52110008 GCA_018398815.1 Conus ventricosus | reverse complement strand
GGAGAGAGAGAGAGAGAGGGGAGAGAGAGAGAGAGAGAGAGGAGAGAGAGAGAGAGAGAGAGAGAGACACACACACACAATTGAAGTAAAAAGGCAAACAAGCAATGTAAACAAATATAATCCAATATTTCGAGCGGCTGCTCTTTTTCAAGACGACAGACTGTGTAGTCACGTCAAAAGTGGAGTGACATCATCAGGTCGATGCTAAAAGAAAACTTGCGTCATGACAGTAATGTCATCACCAAGTGATGCAAAGTCTAAACAACCATCCTGTTATTATTTTGTCACTCCCCCCACCCCACCAATATACTAACAGCCCCCCCCCCTCTCTCTTTCTCTTTCTCTGTCTCTCTCATTCTCTCTCTCTCTCTCTTTTCTCTCTCTCTCTTCTCTTCTCTCTCTCTCTCTCTCTCTCCTCTCTCTCTCTCTCTCTCTCTCTCAGGTTTTCACTTTGCTAGTTGTACCAGAGGGAACAACTGAGTCACTATCAAATGCAAGGGAACTCGGTGCGTGTCACTAATAGTTAGTCATGTGTGTTCAGCCTTGTGGGTGCTTTGTTTGTAGTTTATGAATCCAGAATTTTTCCCTGAGGTCTCTATGAATGTCACTGTCTATGTACTGTTTTTCAATTGGCATACAACGCATGTCTTGAAGTGAGTGGTTGTGCATGTTGAAATGATGTGTGACGTGGGTGCCTGTATTGTTCTGGATGTGTGACCTATGTAAGTAAAAGCGTTGTTTGAGCGAGTTGCGTGTTTCTCCTACGTATTGAGCTCCTTTGCATTTGGTGCAGTGGAGCAGGTACACGATGTTTCTTGTGCTGCAGGACATCTCATGGCGAATGGTGAATGTCTCGCCACTAACATCACTGGTGAACTGACGTGTCTCTACTACATGCTCCTTACAGATGACACAGCGTTTTCGAATACATCTGTGGCTTCCAGGGTTGTCAGTGGATGGTTCTTGTGGAGGAAGCATGGAAGACATCAGGATGTTTCGTAGACTATTTGAATTTCTTTCTCCTACTATGGGGAGCTCTGGCATGGTTTTGTTTCATCTTGTTGCTTTCATGTAAAGCTGGTTGCTGTTGTTGCAGCCACTGACGTAGAGGAGGGTTGGCAGGGTTGTGAGTTATGATGAATGGGACCCTCTTCTTGGGAGTTTGGGGCCTGTATTCGAGGGTCTCAATACGTGGGATGCTGCTGACTCTTTCCATGGCTTTCTGGATGGTGTAGGTACTGTACCCTCTACGTTGAAAGTGCTTGGCGATCTCTTGGGCAGCGAAGGGTGAAGGCTTCGTCTGTCGAGCATAACCTGCGAGCGCGTAGCATCGGGCTGAATGGTATGTTGTTTTTGCATACCTTGGGATGACAAGAGGAAGCATGTAGGTATGCATGGGCGTCTGTTGGTTTTGAGAAAAGATCTGTATGGAGGAAGCCTTCCTTGAGGATGATGTTGATGTCCAGGAAGGGGATGGAGACAGGTGATGACTGATAGGTGAACTTGACAGTGGGATGGAAAGTGTGATGAATTCAATAAAACTGATCAAGTTCCTCCTGAGTTTTGGTCCACAATAGAAAAATGTCATCTATGAACCGTTTCCAGAAGCAGCTGTCGACGATGATGGGGCTCTGAGTGAGCAGGCTGTCCTCTAACCATCCATGAAGATGTTTGCCACGGTGGGGGCCATAGGGGTTCCCATGCTGTCCCGAATTCTTGTTTATAGATGATGTCCTCAAAGTGGAACACGTTGTTTTGTCAAATGTGTCTCACCACTTCAAGGACTCTCTCAATTGGGGTGTCTTTGTCTGCAGATGGGACTGTAAAAGTACCTGATGGCGGTTTCCATGTCTCCATGTGGGGATGTTCGTATAGAGGCCAACAACATCAATGGTAACGAGCAAGGTGCCACTCTTGAAAGGCCATGAGCCGTATTCCAGTCACGTAGCGTTTTAACATATGAGTTGTGTCTTTGACGTGACTTGGGAGGGTGGTTACGATATCCTGAAGCCAGAAGTCAACCAGTTTTGAGAGATTTTCAGTTGGGCCATATACCCCCGACACGATTGGGCGACCTGGAGGATTCTGCAGGGTCTTGTGTATTTTTGGCAAGTGGTAGAACTGATGAGTCCTGCGTGCCTTTAGCTCCACTAGCGCCCATTGCTTGGTGTTGTCATCAATATGGCCGTCGCTGTAGAGATGTTCTACCAACTCGTTTGAAATCTCTGCTATTTGGATGGTAGGATCATTTGGGAGCTGCTTGTAATGCAACTGGTGTTTAGTAGTCTTTTGGCCTCAGTGATGTAGTTTTCGGTGTCTTGGACAACAACAGCACACCTTTGTCAGCTCTGCTGATTTGATGTTCCTGCTGAGGACTAGCTGCCGTAGCTGTTGTAGGGCTGCTCGTAGATTTTGCCTCAGGTTGTCCCTCTGGTGTCCAGAACTGCGGTATGTGTCAGTCAGGTTTTCTAGGGTGGCACAGTACGTATCCAGAGCTCTGTCTCTTCCGACGGGTGGCTGATATCCCGTCTTCTTATAAATTTGGATACAGGACTGTCTTCTTCATCTGCAAAGAGCTCTCTGAGTCTAACTTTCCGGCACCCTTCCCTGACGTCTATTTTAAGTTGGTTGTGGTCCAGCGTTCGAGGGGTTGGACAGAATTTGGGTCCTAAGGCTAATACTTCATTCTGTGCTGGTGTCAGATCATGATTTGACAAATTTATTACCCCATTTGGAGGCGATTCTGGGTTCAAGCAGTTATCCTGTGTGTTGGTTAGAGTCTGTCTGCGTTTGAATCTTCTACATTTGCGTTTGGTCATGTTATGTCCTGCACTTGTACATTCTGTGAGATCTTCTCGAGTTTCTTTTTCTTCTTTTGAGATATTCTTTTTGAAGTGTTGACCGACGAGTTTGTTGTTTTTTGTAGATGTGCTCAAATTCGCTGTAGTTTGTAGTTTGGAAAATTTCGTACATTGACCGCTGGAAGTCAGACTCTACTTGTGATAGGAGTTCTTGGTAGATATTTCTAATATCGTGCAGAATGTTCACATTAGCGGTGCGGATGGTGTTGTTGATGGTGTGTACAAGGTATTCTGACTGGGGCAAGGCGTCTTTTGCAAACCTTAACATCATTCCTTTAGGTATTATTTTGCGATTGATGCACTCATTCAGAAATTTGACATGGCTGTCGTAACGAACAGCTTTCTCCAACAGCCTTGATGCTGTTATGAATGGTGGGGCCATAACGCTGGATCCAGGTAAGGATGCAGAGGAGATCAACGGTTGATGAGAAGAAAACAATGTTATGGTCCACAGGAGAAAGCTGATTGAAAAGTACTTACATGCTCGGATCGAAAACGATGCAGTGCCTTTTCTCATAACTATACAGAGACACAATTGAAGTAAAAAGGCAAACAAGCAATGTAAACAAATATAATCAATATTTCGAGCGGCTGCTCTTTTTCAAGGACGACAGACTGTGTAGTCACGTCAAAAGTGGAGTGACATCATCAGGTCGATGCTAAAAGAAAACTTGCGTCATGACAGTAATGTCATCACCAAGTGATGCAAAGTCTAACACACCATCCTGTTATTATTTTGTCATCCCCACCCCACCAATATACTAACAGCCCCCACCCCTCTCTCTTTCTCTTTCTCTCTCTCTCTCATTCTCTCTCTCTCTCTCTCTCCTCTCTCTCTCTCTCTCTCTCTCTCTCTCTCTCTCTCTCTCTCTCTCAGGTTTTCACTTTGTAGTTGTACCAGAGGGAACAACTGAGTCACTATCAATGCAAGGGAACTCGGTGCGTGTCATAATAGTTAGTCATGTGTGTTCAGGCCTTGTGGGTGCTTTGTTTGCTATATATATATATATATATATATAGCTTGCTGTTGTTTTTTCCCATGCTACATGTGTTTCTCAGGTGTTTTTGATTTTATTCACTGATGAAAACTTCCATCTGTGTCTGCAATTGTTAACCATTTCTGTTCTAATGTTTAAAGTTGCTAATTGTGGTTTACATAGTATAATGGATTTCTCTGTAAGGCATAGATTACATCTTTTTGAAATGTTATTGTATGGTGCTGCTCTTTTTAAGATTTTCCAAGATATGTTGCAGTCTGTGTTTTTATCTTTAAGTTTCCAAATGTATTTACTCAGTTCTGTTTGGTTTTTATATCTTTCTTTGTTGAATGATTGTTTATGGTTTGCATATCTAGTTTTGAATTGGTTTTCAGTGATACCTACATATGTTTCTTTTGCGTTCTCTGATGTTACAGTGGCTTGGTGCACAATGTTGTTGTAAAGGCATTTGTTGCTTAGAGGACACTGTTCTTTTTTGGTACAGTTACAAGATTTCCTTTTGTCACCCTCATTTTTCTCTGTGCTGCTTTTCATTTTATTTGTTGAATCAATGGCATTTTTAAGATTCGGCATACATGAATAAGATAATTTGATGTTGTTTTTGTTGAATATTTTAAATAATTTATGGTCTATTGGGAAAGATGATGTCCAGATTTTAAAGAACTCTTTCCCTACGTTTGTTTTGACTCTTGCATCATATAGGGGATTGTACCATATGATGTTCCTTTTCCTGTTCTTTCTGCATCTTTTTGTGTCATTGTCTGGATCGTATCGTAGTTCATATTTGTAGCCACTTTTATGTAACGCCTCTTGGTATTCAGCTGTAGCATTGTTGAATACTGTTTCGTTACATGACAAATTGGATAGTCTTTTATTTATGCTTTTGGGTATTGTTTTCAGTATGGAGGGTGGGTGATTGCTTTAGATGTTTACATAAACAGGCGTATCATTTGGTTTCTTGTATGGTTTATATGTATGTTGGTTGAGGTTGTACTGTGTGTGTGTGTGTGTGTGTGTGTGTGTGTGTGTGTGTGTGTGTGTGTGTGTGTGTGTGTGTGTGTGTGTGTGTGTTTTGATTGATTTAATTTAGAGTCTGTTCACATCGATGGTGATATTAGACTTAAAAAGAAAAAAATATATATATACATATATATACATGTGTGTTTGTGTGTAAGTGCGTTATATGAGAGTGTGTGTGAGCGCGTGTGTGCGTGCATGCGCGCGTGCGCGCGCCCGTGTGTGTATGTGAGAGAGTGAGAGAGAGAGAGTGAGAGAGAGAGAGAGAGAGTGTGTGTGTGTGTGTGTGTGTGTGTGTGTGTGTGTGTGTGTGTGTGTGTGTGTGTGTGTGGTTATGTGTGTGTGTGTGTGTGTGTGTGTGTGTGTGTGTGTGTTGTGTGTGTGTGTGTGTGTGTGTGTGTGTGTGTGTGTGTGTGTGTGTGTGTGTGTGTGTGTGTGAGTGAGTGCGCGCGCGCGTGGACACAAATACATGAAAGTTTGCCTATTAACTACCAAACAATAATTATAAACTGATAAATCAATTACAGCCTTTGCTATATCAATCATTTTGGGGCTGTAAAGTATTTCATGTAAAGCCCATAATGAAGCAGTATCTATCTTTAGAATATTATATAAAGATGTTTGAACTGGACATTCAAAACGAATATGTTGAATAGATAATGGGAGACCACAAGCGCAATCTACATCCTTAGAAAATTTGGTTTTCCACGAGTTTAAACGCATTTTATAAATTATACTGGACAACGATCTTTCACTTAATAACGCTTTCGTTTTTGCAGGAAGTTTTTTCATTGTTCATACAATTTTCTAATAGAGAACTGATTTCATGTTTATCCAATTTTAATCAACTATCTGGATTTTTTTCTAAGAGCACCCTCTTTTGCTAATTGATCAGCTATTTCATTTCCATAGATATCACAATGGGATTGGATCCAGCAAAACTCTACAAAAGTTCCTTTCGCCATAACGGAATGTATCATAAATTTTATATAAAAAATTAAGCCTTTCCTTACATTTGCATCCCAATTTCGTAAGCTACAAAGAACAGATTTAGAGTCAACACAGATTAAAATGGGTGTAAATTGGCACATTAAGATCAGATATCCAAGATAAGGCCATAAGGATTGCGTTTAGTTCAGCAGTGAAAACTGAAAAGTTCTTTCCATAAACAAAATGATTTCTTTAATTTTAAATCGGGAATCACAAATCCAGCTCCTGTATAAGATTCTAAAACTGAACCATCCGTGTAGATTTTAAGATGATGTGGATATGTTTTTTCAAGATGTTCTTTTGCTTCTCCTGATATCAAATTGATATTATCTTCTTTTTTAAGAGAAGTGTAATCTATATCAAAATTTGGATAAATTTGCTCCATTGAGGAACTGAGGAGGCATAGTTGGAGGTTTTAAAATGGATGTAATTTCGATGTCACATGTTCTAAATAAATCATCAGTATAATTTCGAATGGGCTGCAGGTAAGAAATATTCTGTACCCTTTTAGGAAAATCCGATTTGGAATCAAGAAATATTTCATTTGTTACTGAATTTGATACAGAAAGACTTCAGGTTACATATTTGGCTGTTGCTAGTTTGCGTTGATCATCAAGTGACAAGAGAGATTAGCTTCTGTATATGTTTTAAATTTCTTCTTTATATATATATATATATGTGTGTGTTGTGTGTGTGTGTGTGTGTGTGTGTGTTGGTGGGGTGCATGTGTGTATGTGTGTGTGTGTGTGTGTCTGATGGAATGGAGGACGTGGTTATGTTGGAGTTTATGGTGTCTGGGATGTATGTGTATGTCCTAGCAGGTGTGGGGGTTGAATGTGTGTATGGGTGTATGTAAGAGATTTTGTATTTGTGTAAGAGTGTGTATTTGTGTATGTGAGGGTCGGGGGGTATGGGGGGATAGTGTACTGGGGCCTCCTAGTCTGTGGCATTTTTGGGAACGGGGGAAAAGTTTTTGCATGATAGAAAAGGTGTATAAAGGCACAACAGTTTTTGTAAGCATATCTTTCGTGTTCTTTAGCTTTTTCTTTCTAAATGTATCAGATTGGGGATGTGGGAGTGCATTTGTGCGAGTGTACAGTCTGCACGTTTATGACACTGAGCCCAGTTACCACCCCCACCCTGTTCCTTTCACACCCCTTTTTCTTCCCCTAACCCCATCCCCCTCTGTTCCTTCCCCACCCGCCCCCACCCTTCCTCCTTAACGACAGGTTCCTCCCCCCCCCCCCCCCCCCCTTCTAGAGAGTATGTGTATAAGATTATGTGTGTAACTTTCTCTACATATGTTTAGGTGCTTATTATGCCTGTTTGGATTTGGGGTATGCATCTTGTGGTTTCTGGGAGGCATGGTGGTTGGTCTGTTTTGGGTCTGTGCATAGCCGCAGTCTTGTTTTGATTGACGTCCGGTCTACGGGGGTGGCCCTTTTTCCCATTTATTCCTATTTTCCAATTTATCCATTTCTTGAGATGTGCAACCAATTGATAGGATTCCTTTCTGGGTAATTTTAGCTGCTTATTCTGATGTCAAGTGTGCCCACAATAGGCAGAGGGGGGAATATGTATATTGATTGAGGGGTATAGATTGTGAGTGAGTGAGAATGTATGTTAGATTGGGTGTGGAGGTGGCGAGTGCGTGTTTTGTTGCCTTTGAGTTCTCTTGGTGTGGATATTATTGCTTTGCCCTGCTTGTGTTACAATCTGAAGCTTGTTTGAAGAATCCAAGACAGGTGAAAATTCACAAGAAAATAAATGTTGGAAAAGTAGTGGTCTGGATCTTATGACTCCTCATATATGTATTTCGAAACTTGATTGTTTTTCCTCTGTGACCGCGGACAGTGGTAATTTGACTCCTCTTGCCTTTTCGGTTGTGAGAAGAATGCTATCCCAGAAAAAGGCTGGTGTGCAATACCGTAGTATGTTTGTTGAGTTTTCAAAAAAACAACAACCAAAAACGCCACCTAAGAAGTAAAAGAAAATCATGAAAGATCAAAACAAGCTACATTTTCTTGTGAAAAGTAGAAAGTAAAAAAAAAAATAACCTCTTAAGACACAAGTGCTGAGGACCAGTTCTTGGAATGAATCCACAAGGGACTGAATTACAATAAACTAATAATTCCAAGGATAAGTACCGAGCACCATTCCAGCAACTTAAAGAGCAGCTTGGTGTTGCAATGACTGCAAGAAATATTCAATTATAAACAAAGCTTGCTCTTCTTTAAAACAGAAAAGGTAGAGGAGTCACGTTACCACTTTCTGCGGTCACTGAGGAGTAACAATCGGGTTTCGAAATACCGGTATCTGACCAGGAGTTAAATGTTAGTGAGTTTCCCTCCCTATTGGAGGATGTCTCCCCATCGGGGACTATAAGCTTGCTGAATGCACATTTTGAGAGGCATTTATTATTCCTCATTTACCCACTCAAGCACATACTGTTAGTTAGGCAGAATTATCTACCATTGCAGATATGAATGGTTATCTTCCCCCTATTTCTTCAGTCTAAGACATAAGAGCAAGCTTTGTTTATAGTTGAATATATATATATATATATATATATATATATATATATATATATATATATATATATATATATATATATATATATATATAGTAGAAAGAAACTCGTGGAGAGCGTGGCAGCAGAGAGTCCTCAGAAGAGAAGCCCCCTTCAAGCAAGTGTTTCGGCCCTTATCTCCTGACACTCTAGGGGGGTTGGGCCACACCCGGTTCATGACTCCGGATGTCCCTCTGCTGCCCCCTTTTTTTTCCCCCATCTTGGGACGAGCCATGGCTGGGATTCGAACCCATGACCCTCTGGGATATATATATATATATATATATATATATATATATATATATATATATATATATATATATATGTGTGTGTGTGTGTGT
Source organism: Conus ventricosus (assembly GCA_018398815.1). Lineage (NCBI taxonomy): Eukaryota > Metazoa > Mollusca > Gastropoda > Neogastropoda > Conidae > Conus > Conus ventricosus. Next base: position 52,101,232 of record CM031617.1, on the reverse strand, counting down.
GTGTGTGTGTGTGTGTGTGTGTGTGTGTGTGTGTGTGTACCCATCCATGCATGTATGTATGTTTTTATGTACGTATGATGCATACATGCATGCACGTACGCATGAATTTAGGTATGCATATACCTATGTGTGTGTGTGTGTGTGTGTGTGTGTGTGTGTGTGTGTGTGTGTGTGTGTGTGTGTGTGTGTGTGGAAAGATGCTATTGCTAAAGATACATTGTGTTCTATTGAGAAACATAGGATTCGAAGGATCGTTCCATTTAATCCCGGACACATTACACATTAATATTTCAAGTAGGGTACTGTAACCGACAATATTAAATGTCTTCTTCTAATGTGTGTGTGTGTGTGTGTGTGTGTGAGAGAGAGAGAGAGAGAGAGAGAGAGAGAGAGAGAGAGAGAGAGAGAGAGAGACTCAAGACTCAAGACTCAAGACTCAAGACTCAAAAACTTTATTACTCAAGGATAGAGATTTTAGGCAGTGCCTATTCTTCCAATCTGTCCTTGCTATTCTACAACATTCAACTAAACACACTGCACATATTAATAATGGTAGAAACAATGAAGAATATAGCAACATTATAATAATAACAATAACAATAGTAATAAGAATAATAATGATTAAAAAAAAAATTCCATTACAAAATTACACAAACATAATCAAAGACGTACGTGCGCGCTCACATGCACGCACACGCCCACACATCCACGCACGCACGCGTACTCCCACACCCACACACCACACACCCACCCACCCACCCACACATACATACATACACATTTTCATCAGCTAATATAGAGGCAATTGCCCTGTGGGTTGGGCATAGAATAGACCCACTGCCCTGCCATGCATGTCGTAAGAGGCGACTAAGGCAGGACCACCTCGCCCCGAGGATAAAGGGGTTTGCGTAGGGCTAACAACCCTGCCTGTAAAAAAAGACGAGTTACAGAAGCATTGACGACAATGAACCAAAGCATTCACCTGGGCAATGAAGGGTCTCCATCCCGGAGACTTATGACGCAGTGCAGTGAAAGCCGAAAGGAAGCTGCAAGGCCGACTCCCCTTCCTAACACCCAGGACAACAACGAAATAGCCACATGGAACATCAGGACGATGTTTGAAACAGGAAAAACCATCCAAGTTGCGAGAGAGATGAAAAACTACAAGATCGGAGTGCTAGGACTGAGTGAGACAAGGTGGTACAATCAGGCACTACTTTCATC
>CM031617.1:52092590-52095090 GCA_018398815.1 Conus ventricosus | reverse complement strand
AGCGGTGCTGGTAATTCAGTTGTGGGTATTCAATAACCATCTTCTATATCAAATGATTTTCCTCTCTCAAATGAGGTGCTGCAATGCTAGCGCCTGCTCTTCCATATCAATTGATAGATCCATCTGTAGCAACACTGTGTTTTAAGGTATTTCTCTTAAAATATGCGACCTCACTTTTGATGTCATATAATTTAAGGGCTGAATTTAAGGGCTGAATTTAAGGGCTGAATTTAAGGGCTGCTTCGGAGTGCGAAAGTGTCGAACGCTGCCTTTTTTTTTATTCAGATTTCTTTATAAGTAAAGGAGAGTGGGATACCTTATTTGCGACTTGAAAGGTTGGGTATCTATGGACTGATACACGTGGGATGTATATGATGCCAAAGTGGAAAGGAAAGATATCGTTCCGGCTTCTCTTTGAAAAATGAGTCTCAACATTAACTCTCAATTCTTCGTTGGTATGACTATCCAAAATACCGACTGCCATACTACATTTTGCACAAGCTGCTCTTTTGTCGTCATCGAAGGATCAAATACCAGTTTATCTGCATGTTTTATCCGTTGACGTGTGTGTGTGTGTGTGTGTGTGTGTGTGTGTGTGTGTGTGTGTGTGTGTGTGTGTGTGTGTGTGTGTGTGTGTGTGTGTGTGTGTGTGTGTGTGTGTGTGTGTGTGTGTGTGCGTGCGCGCGCGGGGGCGTATGTAAAGGTGATTGCGCGTATTTGTGTGAGTTTATGCGTCTAGAAATAAACGCGTTCGTGTGAGAGGAGGAGGACGAGAGAGAGAGAGAGAGAGAGAGAGAGAGAGAGAGAGAGAGAGAGAGAGAGAGAGATTCAGATTCAGATTCAGATGATTTAATCATTTAAGGCCATAGCCCATATGAAAGGGGCGATAACAATATTACAAGAAAATTATCATAAAGGCAGCAGTATCACGAGTCCTTACAATTACAAAATGCAGTCAATCAAGAAAGCAATGTTTCCCTTAACTGGAAAGCTTTATATACATGAAGAACTAAACTGCGAATCACACTCTCTTTTTCTGATGCCATTAGCAAGGAAAAACGAAACATACATGGTTGGTTATAAAATTTTGTATGTATTAGCTGCAAACGGAGATTACTATAAGCAGGGCACTGCAGAACAAATGAACTTCATCTTCGACTGATTCTTTACAAAGGGGACAGAGCAATTCATTGTAACTCGCATTTTTGTAGCGATTAGCATGTACAATTCCAAATCTAAATCTAGTGAAATTAAATCGTAAGTGCATTTTCATATTAAACAAAAGGTAATTCTTAACTAAATGTGAGGAACTGTGAACTCTGTACACATCAAATCTGTTACTTGATTGAATGTGACTTTCCCACGCTTGCCATCTACTGTCGATCAGTCTTTGTCGAGTTGTTTGAATAAACCTACGTTCTTCTCCTACTCTTTGGTATATCCATGCATATCCTAATCCCAGCTCACACAAACAGATACGAACATTTGAAACCCAATTACTTTTGCCCCTTGAGTCGAGATCAAGTAGTGTATTGTACGCTTTTCGTGGTAATCTATCATTAGTCATGTTTAATAACTTTAACCAGTTGCGGATACTTTTAACTGCAGAATTTATATATATATTGGATACCTATTTGTTTCTCCATATATTAAATCATTTGGCGTTCTAAGTTCTATACCCAAAAACTTTTTTAACCCAGTCAAATGAACCGATTCACAATCAACTACAGCATTCTTATCTAAACCCCATAGCTCCGAACCATACTGCACAATGGGTTGTATCTGTGCATCAAAATGTAGCACAAACAATTTCTTCATAACACATAATAATACATTCCTAGCCCTACTAGAAAGGTCTTTACATGCTGCAGCAAAACTCAGCCGGGTAGAAAAAATTATGCCGAGATATCTATAAACATTTACAACGGGCATGACAGTACCATCATACAGCCATCTCTCAGTTGCAGCCAAGTAACCTTCCTTCCTAAAGACAATAATCTTACTTTTATCAAAATTGACCTTCAGTTCTAGTTTATCAGCTGAGTATTTCAAATCATTTAGTTGTCTCTGCAGACCAACAACAGTTCCCGAGAGCAGAGCTACATCATCTGCTAGTAATAAAATAAAGAGTTCTGTAGGATCGTTTATAAACCTAGCACCATGCCTACCGTTTTCTACTATTTCAGTTGTAAGCTCGTTGATAAATAATGAAAATAAAATAGGACTGCACACATCTCCTTGTTTTACTCCTCTAGTGTACGCTATAAAGTCAGTTAATTTATTGCCACTTCTTATTCTTGTTTTAACTGCATTGTACATGCTACGAATACATTTAAACAATTTTCCACTAATACCATTCTTCATCAATACAGGCCACAGTAAATTTCAAATGATCGAGTCAAACGCTTTTTCAAAATCAATAAATGCTACGTATAACTTGCGGTTAAAAGAAAGCTGCTTTCGAATCAAGGCAAGAAGGGTATACATATGATCAACAGTC
>CM031617.1:52080090-52087590 GCA_018398815.1 Conus ventricosus | reverse complement strand
ACCTCTTGATTATACCAGACAAACCCAAAACCATATTCAAATAAACAGCTACGCACTCAAGACACCAATTTACCTTAATATCATACTATACGCTCTACGAGGTATTCTTTGCTCTTCCATTTGTGATAACTTTAACCCAACAGCAAATGCATCTGACAGCATAGTTTACATACATGGTATATCTATTATTTTCACCGTATATAAGGTCATTTGGAGTCCTGATATCTACTCCTAAGAATTTTTTAAACGTAAGAATGAACAGTTTCACATTGAATTTGCTGCCTTATTGAGTCCCCATAACTCTGTCCCGTATTGTACTATAGGCTGAATTTGAGAGAGAGAGAGAGAGAGAGAGAGAGAGAGAGAGAAGAGAGAGACAGACAGACAGACACTGAGACAAAGAGAACATCAATTATCTTAGAGCTACTACTTCCCCTTGCGGTGTTTCTCGCCTCCACTGCCCTCTGTTGCCGCATACATCAGTCCCATACTTCACAACCATAAGCCGTCGTCACCTGTTTCCGCTCGTCACACAGTTACTGTTTACTGTTTTACGGGAGGTGATCACTTAGACTGCTACAACAGGTGGAGCAGGAAGAAAAGCGTCATCAAGCAACATCGTCCGTGACAATTATTCTTTTCTTAAGAAAACAGCAACGACCTCAGCCAAAGAGGTTATGATTTTGTTGCATCGCTTCTGACCGTGAAATATCAACAAATGGTATATCTGACCGAAACATTGAATTCAGTGTCAACAATTTGTGTTTTTTCAATACCGTCGACGATCCCACTTTCATGACATGACAAATGTTGACCAGTTGAAAGCACAGAGTTCAGTTAACAAATAAACAACAACAACAACAACAACAACAACAAAACAACGTTGCAATCTTCAACATTTGGAAACACACATTCAAAATCAAAGACATTATCGGTGTAACATATTGAATGATACTCGATGCATGGAACAGAATATTCACAAAATACTACGTGCTTTTGCAGACAAAATGTTTACGTATGACATATATTGTTTTTTAAGTGTCAGTTACGTTAGTTTCATATTTCCAAAGACCATGATCTTCACATTGATTTGCATTGTAGTTCGTCCATGGAAGACATTTTGTTAGCAAACTGATAGAAGCATCTGCCGTTGGGCGTATTATGAACAACAGTCTTGTTAGAATTAGGCTACAACCCCACTCCCCCCGCCCAGTCCCCTTTCCCATCGACCCCCCCCCCCCCCCCCCCCCCCCCCCCCCCCCCCCCCCCTTTCTTTTTTTTCGTTCATCCTTATCTTGGAATGAGTATGTCAGCCTTGCAAACTGTTTGCATTTTACTGACTTTTTCGCAACGTTTTCCCTTTTGGCTTTGTTCGTTTGTGTACTACCATAAATTCGTGAGAAATATCATATCATGAATTTGTGAAGACATCTTCAAAAAGTGATTTATTTATTCGAGGTTCTGTATTAATTGACGTCTTTAATTACAATTGTTATTATTGTCATTATTATCATTATTGTTGTTGTTGTTGTTGTTAAGAGTACTTAAATAGCGCCAATCCTCAGTTACAAACCAAGCTATAAACACTTTACGATCCACGCCATCATTTACACAGCCGGCTCCCTACCTGGGTAGAGCCGACCGAAGAGCTGCCTGCTAGCGCTTCATTCTGCCTTTTACCGTATCATTCAGTCAACGCCAGTCACTCAGCCTTGTTCCCTTCATTCTTTCGATTTTTTCACATAGGGTGCAAGGTATTTGTAATGTGTCATTAATACCAACGGTCAAATTTGTCCGCCCGTTAGCGCGATACCGCAAAAATACCTGATCGATATTCACAAATTTCGCAGGATAGACGGAATGTGACCAAGGACAAAACTATTAAGTGTTGGCGCAGTTCTGTAATGCGGATCTGGATCAAGGACGGATCCAGCATCTGTACGGCAAAATCATGGACAAACTACAAAACCAGTTTCAACGAAGCTTTGTGAACAATTGGAATATGGTCCGAGAACGGATCTGTGGAATTTTTGTCAGGATCTACATGGAGACCGGAATCTAAGGAAGGTCCTAGGATCCATTTGGCCTTCGCTGACGCCTTTGCTCTTCCGAGTGTCCTATTTAATTTTCTCTCTCTCTCTCTCTCTCTCTCTCTCTTCTCTCTCTCTCTCTCTCCCCTTTATTTAAAAATTTTTTTTTTACTGTTGTAACGAAGGAAACGATTGTTAAAGATTATTGATGCTTGTGGGGTTCCATACCAATCGTTCTTCAAGTATAAGAGAGCGCGTAGGCTCTATTAAGGAACCAGTCACTGCTAGCAAACTCTCTTCGGACGACGACACACGTGGCAGAAAACTTAGAGGCCCAAGTCAACGGCGTATTCTCTCCAACTACTGTAGGAAGTAAAATGAAAACATATTGGAGGGCAGGACTGATTTCTCCTCTCTCTCTCCCTCTCTCTCTCTCTCTCTCTATGATATTATATTATATATATATATATATATATATATATATATATATATATATATATGTATATATGGGCGTATACATATATATATATATATATATATATATATATATATATATATATATATATATATAACTGTCTCTGTCTCTCTCTCTCTCTCTCTCTCTCTCTCTCTCTGGCATAGATCACTGGCATATGATTATAAATGAAAATTATTTCTTTGGAGCATTGTTTGTTGATTTTGCAAAAGTGTATTATTGCGTGGCATAACAGAAATGTTCTCCGACTGATTTCCTCATTCTTGGACAGTCGTCAACAATGTATCTGTTTTTAATTCGTCAATATGCAATATATTACCTGTCAGATATGGAGAACCCCTGGTCTCAGTTATAGGTCCTCTCTAATGTTATACCTGTGCAAACGATCTCCTTTTTCATGTCGAAGAATCTTAAGAACTTTTCTGTGATGATACCTCGTTTCATCCAAACCTTCATTCTGTGTACGCATCGTAACATAAGCCTGTTGACTTCTTAACAGGATCGTGAATGCACCGTGAATCACATGTCACTAAAAATCTAATAAAACCCCGTAAAAAAAAGGCAAATATATATATATATATATATATATATATATATATATATATATATATATATATATATATATATATATATATATATATATATATAATATATATAACATAAGTTATGCAGGACTGAATTAATGCCAGAAAAATGTTACTGAATGCATATTATACTTTCTTTAATCAACTAATGTTTGACACTATTTGACAGGGCCAGCACATATTCAATGGAACCTTTTAATCAGCATCTATAAACGTGCCCTTTCAGCAGTTCTCCTGAAATCCTCGAATCTTACAGAATGGGATCATGTTCAACTTGGAGTTCTACCATTTAAGGATATCTTTGCTTTCAAGAACAAAACTGAATCTGGATTAGCCCTGCAAACTATTCAATTCAAATTTGACATGGATTTTAGACATTCTACAAAATTCTTGGCTCCCATCCCTATAACTGAACTATTTAAAACAAATCTGTTATTCTGGTCTTTCTTTCTGGAATTCACTTCCACCTCAGCTTTTTATGCCATCGAAGCTCGGATTCTTACAGACGAAAATTACAATATATTTTGCTTGTAATGTAGTTATGCAGGATAACTTATACTACTGATGCCTGTCCACATGTTTCTTGTTACCATGTCATCATCACCAGCACACAGTTTACTTACTTCCCCAAAGTGACTGTTGCTGTTGACAAGAAGAACTGATTAGAATAATAATTTGCTAAATTTGATAAAGTTCAGTTTAACGGAATCGTTACGATTAGAACAGTGCCCCTTCCACAATAGGTTCCTTTAATTCAACTCCTCAGTGTAATAGTGGATTACTGCGAATCCAATTTGTGTCTCGCTTAATGCTAAACTCATTTAAAATGATGATAAAAGAACTTGTTACGATGAATAAAGGACTATGCCACTTTATAATGATACACTTTGCCAGTATATAATGACGTCATGTTCTAGAAGGTATTGAAAACTCTCTCAGTCTGTCTGTCTGTCTGTCTGTCTGTCTCTCTCTCTCTCTCTCTCTCTCTCTCTCTCTCTCTCTCTCTCTCTCTCTCTCTCTCTGTCTCTCTCTCTCTCTCTCTCTCTCTCTCTCTCTCTCTCTCTCTCTCTCTTAAGAAGTTAATTCGTGAACTCTCTTTCTGATAAATCTATAAATAAAATGAAGCACCCAGGCATGTCATTATGAATAAAGAAAAGGTCAGAGAGAGAAGTAGGATCTACTACAGCTGTTGATTATTGATTGTTATTGTTGAACACGATCTTGGAATCAACATGTTCTTTGCTGTTACGACTTTGATGATTTAGAATTGTTATTTATTCATACCGTTTTTTTCGGAAGAAGTTTTCTTTCTAAAACCTATTTGCGTTTCTTTTTATGTTCACCCCCCACCCCCCACCCCCAGCACACACACACATACACACACGCACACGCACACACGCACGCACGCACGCGCGCGCGCGCGCACGCACACACACACACACACACACACACACAGTGTGTTATTATTGTTACTGATATAATTGTTATTGCTGTTGTAATCATATCGTTATTATTATTATTGTTTTACATTATTGTCATTATTATTATTATCATTGTTATTATTCCTAGTGCTACTAATAGTATCATTGTTATTATTATCATCATTATTATTGTTGTTGTTATTGTTATCATCATCATCATCACCATTATTATTATCATTATTTTCATCGTTATTGTCGACGTTCTTGTTGTTGTTGTCGTCGTCGTCGTCGTTGTTGTTGTTATTGCAGTTGTTATCATCATTATTATTGTTATCATCATCCTCATTATAATCATCTTCTTCCCCTTCATAATCATCATCATCATCATCATTGCCATCATCATCATCATTGTCATCATAACATATGTAGCCGGCTTTTCAGCTCTGCAGTACACACCTGATCACTGACTATGATGTGCCCTCGTCATGTGACATGCGTGGTCGCGCTTCTCTGCCTCGTGATGAGCGTGAGCCAGGTGACGTCACAGATCCACTTCTCTCACAACTGGGGCACCGGAAAGCGGTCGGGGCAAAGGTTCGGGTCTGCAGGGATCTCCTCCTCCGGCGGGTTTCCTTCCGTCATCAACTCTGACGGACTGAGTGGGGGTGAACCGTGCGGGGGGAGGATGGATCTGAGAATCATGTCGGAGATAGTTCGCATCATACGGGTAAACATGGCTGCCTTTCCTTGTCTTCTTTATCTTCTTCTTCTTCTTGCTGTAGTTGTTGTTGTTATTGTTCTCCTCTCCTCCTCCTTTTCCTCCTCCTCCTCCTCCTCCTCCTCCTCCTCTTCCTCCTCCTCCTCCTCCTCCTCCTCCTCCTCCTCCTCCTTCTTCTTCTTCTTCTTCCTCGTCATCTTCTTCTTCTTCCTTGCCCTTTTTATGACGTCGCTACCACGACGTTCATGCCAGTTCCCCTTACACAATCACATTCACATTTATCCTGTCCCCCGCCCTCCCCCTCAACCCCCCCCCCCCCACCTCCCCCACCCCCACCCCCACCCCCACCCCACCTCCAGCATCAGCAGTCCACGGGAAATAAACAGTATCAAGTCGTTACTGGACAACCTACTTGAGAAGATACTGCATGGCTGGCAGGTCCTTTCCGGGAGAGGGAGGGGTTAGGGGGATAGGGGAGGTCATGTCATGCGCTAAACACAATGTTTGGGCGTATTACAATTGCAAGAATCTTGGTCAAATGGATGAGTGACTGAGCTCAAAGTTGACGTGACACAGATCCCTTGAAGGGCCCCTTTCTGTCACACGAACCATTATATTATGTGCTCCGTTTTGAAGCATGCAACGCCTATCTTGCGCTGAAGTGATTGAAGATAAGTGATTGCTCGTTCATTTTCGTTGTTCTAAATTGTTTTGTTTCTTGCCTGAAGAAGACCTAAGAGGTCGAAACGCGTCGTGTTTTTATCTTGTGATTGGTTTGTCCACGGTTTTTTTTTGTTTGTTTGTTTTTGTTTTTGTTTTGTTTTGCTTCGTTTTTTGTTTTTTCGGTTCGCTAACATTTACTCGAGATTTGTTTAGACTTGTGCCTGCAGTCGTCTCACTTCGCAACTAGATCATGCAATAAGGGTTGAACACATTTCAGTTGTATGTCGGTTTTGTTGTTGTTGTTGTTGTTGTTTTGTTTTGCTTTGTTTTTCAAATGAAAATTAGCTCATCAGCCTGAGTTTCTTTGGTGGGTCAAGGCGATTCTTATTGTTGACACAATTTAGATGTACTGCCAGAACGTTGAAGATGCACAAACCGTCTTTGTCTTTCAAGGTAGAAAACAATTCCTACCTCCCGAAACGCATGTGCTAAGAGCGAGGTGGGGGGGGGGGGGGGGGGGCTGTAGAAGACGCTGGCTGAAGGAAGGGACTCTGTGCACGTCTTTTTTAAGGCATGGGGTGGGGAAGTGTGTGTGTGTGGGGGGAGGGGGATGGCTTTTCTTTTCCTTTTTTTCTTTTTTTCTTTTTTGTTGTTGTTGTTTGTTTTGTTTGTTTGCTTTTGAATTGTCGTGCAAAGGCATGGTCACGGAAAGGAAAATCAGTTGACAGTCGCGCAAATATGCTGTGTCCCATTTGGATAGTCGGTGTTCGGTGATGCCTTTTCTGGCCCGACATACACAGGACACAACCTGCTTCGTCCCCCCCCCCCCCCCCCCCCCCCACTCCCCCTCCCCTCAATTCTGACATGAAATGACCACGTCTATCCAAACGAGTCTTCATGAACTCACAACTTTGACATAGAGCTTCCACGTCTATCCAGCAACTGTCCCCCATGAACTTGCCAATACCGACAACTTTGATATGAGCTTCCACATCTATCCAACAACTGTCCCCCATGAACTTACCAATAACGACAACTTTGGCACGATCTGACCACGTGTATGGGATCTGAAGAGGAAATGGAAACTGAGGTCACCGTGAGAGTGGGAATAAAGGGTATAGGGATTTTGAAAGATTTTTGTTGTTGTTTGTTTTAATGATGACCAGTGAGGATAATAACCTCCAGACATGGAGTTTCTTCTTATCCCTCTTGTTCTTGATGCTTCCTCTTGTTGTTCTTGTTCTACTACTGCTATTAGTACTGCTGCTACTATTACCGCTGCTGCTGCTACTCTGCTGCTGCTGTTACTACTACTACTGCTGCTACTATTACTACTACTACTACTACTACTACTACTACTACTACTACTACTACTTCTACTACTACTCCAAGAGCTGCTGCCGTGACTGTTGCTATTACCCAACTCTTGTTCCATTATTTTTTTAATTATTATAATTGCTAATTTTACCATTACTATTACTGTTATTGTTATTAGTATCATAATTACTGGTGGTGGTGGTCGAGGTGGTGGTGATGGTGGAGATTTTGCTATAATCATCATCATCGTTGTCATTCTTGTTGTTGTCGTTGTTGTTGTGTGTTGTATTGT